>CAWUFW010009268.1:0-600000 GCA_963921515.1 Calotriton arnoldi
TGGTGATGTCTGCACACAGCTCATCACCAACTTCTTTAGCTGAATGTGAGTATCCTGAGGTGTCATGTGAATGATGTGAGTTGGCATGATGTGTGGGTGGTGCTCTGGTGCTGTTGGAGTGTGTCCATGGGCTACTTGACAGGATGTGTGTTGCGATGTGTGGTGACAGGTGGGCTGTACTCCCCAACAGTGTTGACATGCTAACTTGGTTCTGGGTGGGTATCTTGTAACATGTATTGTGCATGAGTTTTGCTGTTCTGTCCTGTACTGCATTGCTTTTGACTGTGTGTCATTTCTGTCCTTCACAGGGTACTTTCAGATTCGTTTGGTGAACTGTGTCCACCGACGACGTGATTGCACATCCAGGCTGGTAGCTGTTGTGTCCCTACAGGTGATGTGCGCCACACCCATGGACTTCCTTCTGTCTACAGTTGTTGACTGTGTGCCCGCTACCAGGTGGGGTTACCTTGCATCTGTAGTGGTTACGGCATGTTGCTACTGTGTAATAAACCTGTGCTTCACTTAGTGATGTGCGTTGTCTGTGGTCACACATTTGACTGCCATTTGCTTACTGCACCTGTGGGCTACTTGACTACAACTGGGAATGGGTGTGGTGTCTGTGCATTGCACCGTCTTCCCTGGCAACATCAGTGTAGGCAATGAGTCAGATGGCCTAGGTGTGTATGTGTTGTGTAGCCCTGGTGGTGTGTCTCCCTCATATGTGTCACGTTGCCTGTACTCACATGCCTGTGTTGTCCTTGCTGTTGCAGTTCGCATACACTGTGTAATTTTGCAGTTCATCATCCCCATAACAGCACCCACGTTGGAATCACGACAGAGGCAAGTATGGTGTATTAGTGTGTTTATTGTGATAATAGTGCATAGGATGGATTGTGCTGTACATGAATCTTGCAATCCCAAGTTCCTAGATGAATAGAAAGTCCAGGTAGACAGGATCCCCAGTATCGGGGCCACTGTTGTCTGACACATTGTTCCAACTTATACTCCCCATGCAATGTGTGGGAGTAGTGTTGCCATCAACAGGGTGAACAGTCTGTGCACAAAGGCGAAAATCCAGAACAGGTTCAGGCTTCCTGGGAGTTGCGCTTGGCCATCAGCCTCTCACTTTCCCCTCCTCGGACGACCCCTCTTCTTGGGGGGGCCCTCAAGTGCAGGCTGCTGCGGTGCAGGGGACTCTCCGCCAGAGTCCTCCTCCCTCCCTGTGGCAGTTGCAGTTTGTTCGGTACCAGATGTTGTTGGCACACAGGGAGGTGTGGACTGGTTGCTGTTCATCTGGCGGAGGCATTGTAAAATGTCCCTGTGCACCGCCGTCATCTCATGTAGTACATCCCACTTGGACTCCACGCGGGTCATGTGGGAGTCCACACGTGACATGTGGGAGTCCACACGTGACATGTGTGACTCCACTTGGGACATGTGGGAGTCCAAGCGGGCATGATGGGCAGCCTGCTGCTGTTTAATGTCTCTGAGGAGCCCCACTACCTGGCTGAGCTCTCCGGTGCTGGACTGGTACGCATCAGCTATGCGTACCAGTTGTGGGTCTTCATGCACACCAGCAACGTCTGCAAGCAGCGACCTCTGTCTCCCACCCCTCCCACCACCCCTGCTGACATGTGCAGTGTGTGCAGTTGCACGCACAGATAACCCTGGTCCACCTTGGGGGTTGGTGGTGGTGGTGGTGTCCATGGCCCCAGGTTGGTCCAGGGTCACTGCGCTGGTGTTGTTCCTTATTCTGTCCATGTCGGCAGGGATGGTATTCGTGGTGACAGTCGTTGGAGGGGTGGGTGCAGGGGTGCAGCTGGTGGACCTGCTGGTGCTGCAGCTGGTGGTCCTGCTGGTGCAGCATGTTGACTTGCACCGGATGTGCCAGGTTGTTCTTCATCGTCCGAGGAGGACAGAGGCTGTACGACGCCAGTGAGCTCGGCATCCTCTTGAGCCTGGGACTGGGACTCCTCAGCGTCTGCTGCTGTGTCCCTATCATCACCTGTTTTTGGGAGACACAAACAATGTATGTCATGTTTCTGCAGGCATCAGTGGTTGACACACCTGACAGTTGTGACTGTGCCTCGGGGTGCGGGCCTGTACATTGTATTGTCCTAAGTTGTCACAGTCAGGGGTTGATATTGGTGTGGCACATTGTCCTGCATTATTTGGGCATTTCTATGTATTCTCTGGGGTGTGAACATGGTCTGCATTGATTGTGTTTGGTTGACAGCCAGACCTCCTTCCCACCCACCCACCCACCCAGTCAGTTATCCCACCATGGAACGTGCTTGCATTGCAGGGAGTGGAAGTTGTCTCTCAGGATGTCAGTCAGTGGTGTCCTGCTGTTTGTTGGTGCACAGTTGGCAGCAGGGCCTTGTGCTCCCCACAGCAGTAGCCAGTGTCAGCCATCTTGTGAGTCCTTCTCCACTCCCTGTGATGTGAGCATGGTTCAGGGTGGTGTTGATGGGACAGTTGTGGGGGTGAGCTATGTCTGTGACTACGTCTCCCATCATGCTATTGCCTCCACCCCCTTCCCAGCATGCCCATGCTTCCTTCCTTTTGACTCTGCTTCCCTGTGGGGTGGGCTGGCTGTGCTGACAGGATGGCTGGGAGTGTTGTCCTGGCAGTTGTTTGGCTAAGAGTCCCAAGAGTGTCCCTGTGCTTCACACAACATAACCCAGGGTGGTGGTGCTTTGTGGGATCTTGTGTTAGGATGGAGGGCATTGCATTCTACCAGGTGGGTACTGTGGAGTTTGTGTTGGGGGGGTGTGAGGGGAGGTGCTGGTGACTATAGTCAGTGCTGCAAGT
The DNA here is from genome assembly GCA_963921515.1 of Calotriton arnoldi. Lineage (NCBI taxonomy): Eukaryota > Metazoa > Chordata > Amphibia > Caudata > Salamandridae > Calotriton > Calotriton arnoldi. Next base: position 2,815 of record CAWUFW010009268.1, read on the forward strand.
CCCCCTTCCCACCCAGCCAGCCAGATAGCCCACCATGGAACGTGCTTGCATTGCAGGGAGTGGAAGTTGTCTCTCAGGATGTCAGTCAGTGGTGTCCTGCTGTTTGTTGGTGCACAGTTGGCAGCAGGGCCTTGTGCTCCCCACAGCAGTAGCCAGTGTCAGCCATCTTGTGAGTCCTTCTCCACTCCCTGTGATGTGAGCATGGTTCAGGGTGGTGTTGATGGGACAGTTGTGGGGGTGAGCTATGTCTGTGACTACGTCTCCCATCATGCTATTGCCTCCACCCCCTTCCCAGCATGCCCATGCTTCCTTCCTTTTGACTCTGCTTCCCTGTGGGGTGGGCTGGCTGTGCTGACAGGATGGCTGGGAGTGTTGTCCTGGCAGTTGTTTGGCTAAGAGTCCCAAGAGTGTCCCTGTGCTTCACACAACATAACCCAGGGTGGTGGTGCTTTGTGGGATCTTGTGTTAGGATGGAGGGCATTGCATTCTACCAGGTGGGTACTGTGGAGTTTGTGTTGGGGGGTGTGAGGGGAGGTGCTGGTGACTATAGTCAGTGCTGCAAGTCCCCCTTCCCACCCAGCCAGCCAGAGAGCCCACCATGGAACGTGCTTGCATTGCAGGGAGTGGAAGTTGTCTCTCAGGATGTCAGTCAGTGGTGTCCTGCTGTTTGTTGGTGCACAGTTGGCAGCAGGGCCTTGTGCTCCCCACAGCAGTAGCCAGTGTCAGCCATCTTGTGAGTCCTTCTCCACTCCCTGTGATGTGCGCATGGTTCATGGTGGTGTTGATGGGACAGTTTTGGGGCGGGCAATATGTGTGACTGCGACTCCCATGATGCTATTGGCTACACTGACTTGGCCAGCATACACAGAATTCCTTCCTTTGAGTGGTCTTCACTGTGTGTTGGTGTTGTTGTGGTGGCTACATGTGTGGATGTGTTTGTTAGTTCTATTTGTGCCACTGCCTAGCTGTAGTTGTGGTTGTGTTTGTACATGTGTTGGCACAGTTGGATGTGACTTTTTTGATGGCATGTGTTGTGTTTATCTGACTGACATACACATTTTGGGATGATTCTGTTCTAGTTGCTGTGTAATTGCTATGTGTGCATGGTTTGACTCTCCCCTTGACAGTGATGTGTGTGTTTTGTGGCAGTTTATTGTGTACATTTGTTGTGTACTCACCAGGCTCTGGGATGTTCTCTAGTCCATATACGCTCACTGGCGGAAGGATGGCCCGCACCTTCTCCTCCCAGGGCCTGAGGTATATTGGCTTGGCAGGAGGGCAACTGCCGGTCTGTTGGCTGTTGCTGTAGTCTATCTTCAGCAGGTCCCGTACCCTCCTGCGCACGTCATACCACCTGTTCTGGATGTCCGTCTTTGTGCGCCGACATGATGATTGTGCGTTCACCCTGTTGATGATCCTCTCCCACATCTTGGTTTTCTGCGACATGGGGGTCTGTTGGACCAGAGTGCCAAACAGCTGTGGCTCCACCCTGAGGATCTCGTCTACCAGGACTTCCAATTCACAATCTAGGAACTTGGGATTCTTCTTGGGGGCATGGTGATGGGTGGTGATGGTGAGTGATGTGTGTGTTGGTGTGCAGGTGAGGGTGTGTGAGTGTGTGTTTTGCTGGGTGTATGTGAGGTAGGTATTTGTTGGTGTGCTGATGGTGTGTGGCTTGTGTGAGGGATGAGCTGTGGGTGTGTGGTTGCTTTCTCTTGGGTGCTGGCAGTGAAATGGCATTTGCAAAGGCTCATGGTAGTGATTTGTGTCCTTTATATAGGTGGAGTTGTGGGTGTGTCTTTGTTCTCTGTCCCCACCCCCCCAGTATTTATTGGCTTGGTAATTGCTTGTTTGGCCTTTTTTGGTTGATTTTTCCTTTGTGCTGTTTGTGTATGTTGGAAACGTTCTTGTGACCGAGTCGGACCCTGCATTGGTCTCGTACGGTGTTTTCCGTTTCGTTCACGCTGTGTTTGTGCAGTTTTGTATGCTGCGTACGCGTCGGTCGCGGTGTATTGTATTGCTTCGGCTCGGTTTTGTATGCGTGTCGGTCGTACGGCTTGTCCTCCGTCCGACTCGGTCGTGTTTTTCGCGCCTTGCATCGTACTTTGCGGGTTGGAGTTGGCGGGTACGATTCGGTCGGATTTGTTCCGGGTGCGTGTCGGTCGGTTGGATTCGCGTGTTTTTCCGGCCGGATTGCTATTTTCCGAGCGGCTCGGTCGGTCGGCTTGGTTTCCTGACGTGTCGGTCGGATTTATCGCGGCTTGCATCGTACTTGGCGTGTCGGGCGCCACTGGTACGTGTCGGTCGGTATTTTTCCGGATCCGAGTCGGTCGGTGCTTTTCCGGCCCGAATCGGAATCGACCCCTTAATCTCCTACTCAGAAGCTTGTATTATGCCCGATTTCGAGCATAAAAATGACTCTAAACAGACTTATTTTAGTTCCAATAGTGATGATTCCCACCAGACAGTCATTTACAATCAAAAGTTTAAAGATTAAAAAAAAAAACATTACTGACCATATGGAAATTGTTAGTCAGGTCCTGGGTCCTAATTTTTCATTAGAAAATTGATTTTTTAGACTGTACAAAAAATGATTAAAAATGTCAATTGTATTGCGCCTCATGTTGAATAACCATTTTATAAGGCCTCACAGTAACCAAAATTGCCATTTTTATAGACTTTTCCTCCTACTCAGAAGCTTGTATTATGCCCGATTTCGAGCATGAAAATGACTCTAAACACACTTATTTTAGTTCCAATAGTGATGATTCCCATCCGACAGTCATTTACACTCAAAAGTTTAAACATTGAAAAAATCACCATTACTGACCATATGGAAAAAGTTAGTTAGGTCCTGGGTCATCTTTTTTCATCAGAAAGTGGATATTTTGTATTGTACAAAAATTATTCAAAATGTCAATTATATTGCGCCTTATGTTGAATAACCATTTTATAAGACCTCACAGTGTCCAAAATTGCCATTTTTATAGACTTTTCCTCCTACTCAGAAGCTTGTATTTTGCCTGATTTCAAGCATGAAAATGACTCTAAACACACTTATTTTAGTTCCAATAGTGATGATGCACATCTGACAGTCATTTACAGTCAAAAGATTAAACATTCAAAAAATCTCCATTACTGACCATATGGAGAAAGTTCCTCAGGTCCGGGGTCATCGTTTTTCATCAGAAGATAGGTTTTTGGACTGTACAAATAATTATTCAAAATGTCAATTGCATCGCTCCTCATATTGAATAATCACTTTATAAGGCGTCATAGTGACAAAAATTGCCGTTTTTAGAGACTTTTCCTCCTACTCAGCAGCCTGTATATTGGCTGATTTCGAGAATGAAAATGACTCTAACTCACATGTATTTTAGTTCCAAAAGTGATAATTCACATCCGACAGTCATTTACATTCAAAAGATTAAACATTCAAAAAATCACCATTACTGACCATATGGAGAAAGTTCCTAACGTGCGGGGTCATCCTTTTACATCAGACTTTTTTTGGGGGGACTGTACAAGAAATGATTCAAAATGTGAATTGTATTGCGCCTCATGTTGAATAATCATTTCATAAGGCCTCACAGTAACCAAAATTGCCATTTTAATAGACTATTCCTCCTAGTCAGAAGGTTGTATTTTGCCTGATGTCGAGCATGAAAATGAGTCTAAACACACTTATTTTAGCTCCAATAGAGATGATTCACACCCGACAGTGATTTACAGTCAAATGATTAAACATTCAAAAAATCCCCATTACTGATCATTTGGAGAAAGTTCCTCAGGCCTGGGGTCATCATTTTTCATCAGAAAATGGATTTTTGGGACTGTACAAAAAATGATTTAAAATGTCAATTGTATTGCGCCTCACGTTGAATAACCATTTGATAAGGCCGCACAGTGACAAAAATTGCCATTTTTAGAGATTTTTCCTCCTGCTCAGCAGCCTGTATATTTTGCCTGACTTCGAGAATGAAAATGACTAACTTATTTTAGCTCCAATAGAGATAATTCACATCCGACAGTCATTTACATTCAAAAGATTAAACATTCAAAGAATCACCATTACTGACCATATGGAGAAAGTTCCTAACGTCCGGGGTCATCGTTTTACATCAGAATTTTTTTTGGGACTGTACAAAAAATGATTTAAAATGTCAATTGTATTGCGCCTCACGTTGAATAACCATTTGATAAGGCCGCACAGTGACCAAAATTGCCATTTTTATATACTTTTCTTCCTACTCAGAAGCTTTTATTTTGCATGATTTAGAGCTTGAAAAGTACTCTACACACACTTATTTTAGTTCCAATAGTGATGATGCACATCCAACAGTCATATACAGTCAAAAGATTAAATTTTCTAAAAAATCACCATTGCTGACTATACGGAGAGAGTTCCTCAGGTCCAGGGTCATCGTTTTTCATCAAAAAAGATTTTTGGGACTGTACAAAAATTATTCAAAATGTCAACTGTATCACGCCTCAAATTGAATAATCACTTTATAAGGCCTGAATGTGACCACAATTGCCATTTTTATAGATTTTCCTCCTACTCAGAAGCTTGTATATTGCCAGATTTCGAGCATGAAAATGACTCTAAACACACTTATTTTAGCTCCAATAGTGATGATGCACATCTGACAGTCATTTATAGTCAAAAGATTAAACATTCAAAAATAACGGTTACTGACCATATGCAGAACGTTCCTCAGGTCCGGGGTGATCGTTTTTCATCAGAAAATTGATTTTTGGACTGTACAAAAATTTGCAAACTGTCAATTTTATTACGCCTCATGTTGAATAACCACTCTATAAGGCCTCACACTGACTAAAATTGCCATTTTTATAGACTTTTCCTCGTACTCAGAAGCTTGTATTTTGCCTGATTTTGAGCATGAAAATGACTCTAAACACAGTTATTTTAGTTCCAATAGTGATGATTCACATCCGACAGTGATTTACAGTCAACAGATTAAACATTAAAAAAATCACGGTTACTGGCCATATGGAGAAAGTTCCTCAGGCCTGGGGTCATCGTTTTTATCAGAAAATTTATTTTTTGGACTGTACGGAAAATGATTCAAAATTTCAATTGTATTGCACCTGGTGTTGAATAACCACTTTATAAGGCCTCACAGTGACGAAAATTACTATTTTTGTAGACTTTTCCTCACACTCAGAAGCTTGTATTTTGCATGATTTAGAGCTTGAAAAGTACTCTAAACACACTTATTTAAGTTCCAATAGTGATGATGCACATCCGACAGTAATTTACAGTGAAATGATTAAACATTCAAAAATCTCCATTACTGACCATATGGATAAAGTTCCTCAGGTCCGGGATAATCGTTTTTCATCAGAAAATACGTTTTTGGATTGTACAAATAATTATTCAAAATGTCAATTGCATCGCTCCTCATATTGAATAATCACTTTGTAAGGCGTCATAGTGACAAAAATTGCCATTTTTTGAGATTTTTCCTCCTGCTCAGCAGCCTGTATATTTTGCCTGATTTCGAGAATGAAAATTACTCTAACTCACATGTATTTTAGTTCCAAAAGTGATAATTCACATCCGACAGTCATTTACATTCTTAAGATTAAACATTCAAAAAATCACCATTACTGACCATATGGAGAAAGTTCCTAACGTCCGGGGTCATTGTTTTACATCAGAATTTTTTGGGGGGACTGAACAAAAAATGATTTAAAATGTCAATTGTATTGCGCCTCATGTTGAATAACCATTTTATAAGGCCTCACAGTAACCAAAATTGCCATTTTAATAGACTATTCCTCCTAGTCAGAAGCTTGTATTGTGCCGGATTTCGAGCATGAAAATGACTCTAAACACACTTATTTTAGCTCCAGTAGAGATGATTCACACCCGACAATTATTTACAATCAAAAGATTAAACATTCTAAAAATCACCATTACTGATCATTTGGAGAAAGTTCCTCAGGCCTGGGGTCATCGTTTTTCAGCAGAAAATGGACTTCTGGGACTGTACAAAAATTATTCAAAATGTCTATTGTATTGTGCCTCACGTTGAATAACCATTTGATAAGGCCGCACAGTGACCAAAATTGCCATTTTTATATACTTTTCTTCCTACTCAGCTTTTATTTTGCATGATTTAGAGCTTGAAAAGTACTCTACACACACTTATTTTAGTTCCAATAGTGATGATGCACATCCAACAGTCATTTACAGTCAAAAGATTAAATATTCAAAAAAATCACCATTGCTGACTATACGGAGAGAGTTCCTCAGGTCCAGGGTCATCGTTTTTCATCAAAAAAAAGATTTTTGGGGACTGTACAAAAAATTATTCAAAATGTCAATTGCATCGCTCCTCATATTGAATAATCACTTTATAAGGCGTCATAGTGACAAAAATTGCCGTTTTTAGAGACTTTTCCTCCTACTCAGCAGCCTGTATATTGGCTGATTTCGAGAATGAAAATGACTCTAACTCACATGTATTTTAGTTCCAAAAGTGATAATTCACATACGACAGTCATTTACATTCAAAAGATTAAACATTCAAAAAATCACCATTACTGACCATATGGAGAAAGTTCCTAACGTGCGGGGTCATCCTTTTACATCAGACTTTTTTTGGGGCGACTGTACAAGAAATGATTCAAAATGTGAATTGTATTGCGCCTCATGTTGAATAATCATTTCATAAGGCCTCACAGTAACCAAAATTGCCATTTTAATAGACTATTCCTCCTAGTCAGAAGGTTGTATTGTGCTTGATGTCGAGCATGAAAATGAGTCTAAACACACTTATTTTAGCTCCAATAGAGATGATTCACACCCGACAGTGATTTACAGTCAAATGATTAAACATTCAAAAATCCCCATTACTGATCATTTGGAGAAAGTTCCTCAGGCCTGGGGTCATCATTTTTCATCAGAAAATGGATTTTTGGGACTGTACAAAAAATGATTTAAAATGTCAATTGTATTGCGCCTCACGTTGAATAACCATTTGATAAGGCCGCACAGTGACAAAAATTGCCATTTTTAGAGATTTTTCCTCCTGCTCAGCAGCCTGTATATTTTGCCTGACTTCGAGAATGAAAATGACTAACTTATTTTAGCTCCAATAGAGATAATTCACATCCGACAGTCATTTACATTCAAAAGATTAAACATTCAAAGAATCACCATTACTGACCATATGGAGAAAGTTCCTAACGTCCGGGATCATCGTTTTACATCAGAATTTTTTGGGGGACTGTACAAAAAATGATTTAAAATGTCAATTGTATTGCGCCTCACGTTGAATAACCATTTGATAAGGCCGCACAGTGACCAAAATTGCCATTTTTATATACTTTTCTTCCTACTCAGAAGCTTTTATTTTGTATGATTTAGAGCTTGAAAAGTACTCTACACACACTTATTTTAGTTCCAATAGTGATGATGCACATCCAACAGTCATATACAGTCAAAAGATTACATTTTCAAAAAAATCACCATTGCTGACTATACGGAGAGAGTTCCTCAGGTCCAGGGTCATCGTTTTTCATCAAAAAAGATTTTTGGGACTGTACAAAAAATTATTCAAAATGTCAACTGTATCACGCCTCAAATTGAATAATCACTTTATAAGGCCTGAATGTGACCACAATTGCCATTTTTATAGATTTTCCTCCTACTCAGAAGCTTGTATATTGCCAGATTTCGAGCATGAAAATGACTCTAAACACACTTATTTTAGCTCCAATAGTGATGATGCACATCTGACAGTCATTTATAGTCAAAAGATTAAACATTCAAAAAATAACGGTTACTGACCATATGCAGAACGTTCCTCAGGTCCGGGGTGATCGTTTTTCATCAGAAAATTGATTTTTTGGACTGTACAAAAAATTTGCAAACTGTCAATTTTATTGCGCCTCATGTTGAATAACCACTCTATAAGGCCTCACACTGACTAAAATTGCCATTTTTATAGACTTTTCCTCGAACTCAGAAGCTTGTATTTTGCCTGATTTTGAGCATGAAAATGACTCTAAACACAGTTATTTTAGTTCCAATAGTGATGATTCACATCCGACAGTGATTTACAGTCAACAGATTAAACATTAAAAAAATCACGGTTACTGGCCATATGGAGAAAGTTCCTCAGGCCTGGGGTCATCGTTTTTATCAGAAAATTAATTTTTTGGACTGTACGGAAAATGATTCAAAATTTCAATTGTATTGCACCTGGTGTTGAATAACCACTTTATAAGGCCTCACAGTGACGAAAATTACTATTTTTGTAGACTTTTCCTCACACTCAGAAGCTTGTATTTTGCATGATTTAGAGCTTGAAAAGTACTCTAAACACACTTATTTAAGTTCCAATAGTGATGATGCACATCCGACAGTAATTTACAGTGAAATGATTAAACATTCAAAAAATCTCCATTACTGACCATATGGATAAAGTTCCTCAGGTCCGGGATAATCGTTTTTCATCAGAAAATACGTTTTTGGACTGTACAAATAATTATTCAAAATGTCAATTGCATCGCTCCTCATATTGAATAATCACTTTGTAAGGCGTCATAGTGACAAAAATTGCCATTTTTAGAGATTTTTCCTCCTGCTCAGCAGCCTGTATATTTTGCCTGATTTCGAGAATGAAAATTACTCTAACTCACATGTATTTTAGTTCCAAAAGTGATAATTCACATCCGACAGTCATTTACATTCTTAAGATTAAACATTCAAAAAATCACCATTACTGACCATATGGAGAAAGTTCCTAACGTCCGGGGTCATTGTTTTACATCAGAATTTTTTTGGGGGACTGAACAAAAAATGATTTAAAATGTCAATTGTATTGCGCCTCATGTTGAATAACCATTTTATAAGGCCTCACAGTAACCAAAATTGCCATTTTAATAGACTATTCCTCCTAGTCAGAATCTTGTATTGTGCCGGATTTCGAGCATGAAAATGACTCTAAACACACTTATTTTAGCTCCAGTAGAGATGATTCACACCCGACAATTATTTACAATCAAAAGATTAAACATTCTAAAAATCACCATTACTGATCATTTGGAGAAAGTTCCTCAGGCCTGGGGTCATCGTTTTTCAGCAGAAAATGGACTTCTGGGACTGTACAAAAAATTATTCAAAATGTCTATTGTATTGTGCCTCACGTTGAATAACCATTTGATAAGGCCGCACAGTGACCAAAATTGCCATTTTTATATACTTTTCTTCCTACTCAGCTTTTATTTTGCATGATTTAGAGCTTGAAAAGTACTCTACACACACTTATTTTAGTTCCAATAGTGATGATGCACATCCAACAGTCATTTACAGTCAAAAGATTAAATATTCAAAAAAATCACCATTGCTGACTATACGGAGAGAGTTCCTCAGGTCCAGGGTCATCGTTTTCATCAAAAAAGATTTTTTGGACTGTACAAAAATTATTCAAAATGTCAACTGTATCACGCCTCAAATTGAATAATCACTTTATAAGGCCTAAATGTGACCACAATTGCCATTTTTATAGATTTTCCTCCTACTCAGAAGCTTGTATATTGCCAGATTTCGAGCATGAAAATGATTCTAAACACAGTTATTTTAGTTCCAATAGTTATGATTCACATCCGACAGTCATTTACAGTCAAAAGATTAAACATTCAAAAAATCACCTTTACAGAAATATATGGAGAAGGTTTCTCAGGTCCGGGTCATCGTTTTTCATCAGAAAATGGATTTATGGACTGTACAAAAAATAATTCAAAATGTCAATTGTATCGTACCTCATGTTGAAGAAACAATTTATAAGGCCTCACATTGACCAAAATTGCCATTTTTAGAGACTTTTCCTCACACTCAGTAACTTGTATTTTGCCTGATTTCGAGCATGAAAATGACTCTAAACACACTTATTTTAGCTCCAATAGTGATGATGCACATCTGACAGTCATTTATAGTCAAAAGATTAAACATTAAATAAATAACGGTTACTGACCATATGGAGAACGTTCCTCAGGTCCGAGGTCATCGTTTTTCATCAGAAAATTGATTTTTTGGACTGTACAAAAAATTATGCAAACTGTCAATTGTATTGCGCCTCATGTTGAATAACCACTCTATAAGGCCTCACACTGACTAAAATTGCCATTTTTATAGACTTTTCCTCCTACTCAGAAGCTTGTATTTTGCCTGATTTTGAGCATGAAAATGACTCTAAACACGGTTATTTTAGTTCCAATAGTGATGATTCACATCCGACAGTGATTTACAGTCAACAGAGTAAACATTCAAAAAATCACGGTTACTGGCCATACGGAGAACATTCCTCAGGTCAGGGGGTCATCATTTTTCATCAGAAAATTGATTTTTTGGACTGTACGGAAAATGATTCAAAATTTCAATTGTATTGCACCTCGTGTTGAATAACCACTTTATAAGGCCTCACAGTGATGAAAATTGCCATTTTTGTAGACTTTTCCTCAGACTCAGAATCTTGTATTTTGCCTGATTTCAAGCATGAAAATGACTCTAAACATACTTATTTTAGTTCCAATAGTGATGATTCCCATCCGACAGTCATTTACACTCAAAAGTTTAAACATTGAAAAAATCACCATTACTGACCATATGGAAAAAGTTAGTCAGGTCCTGGGTCATCTTTTTTCATCAGAAAGTGGATATTTTGTATTGTACAAAAAATTATTCAAAATGTTAATTGTATTGCGTCTCAAATTGAGTAATCACTTTATACGGCCTGAATGTGACCACAATTGCCATTTTTGTAGATTTTCCTCCTACTCTGAAGCTTGTATTTTGCCAGATTTCAGGCATGAAAATGACTCTAAACACACTTATTTTAGTTCCAATAGTGATGATTCACAACCAACAGTCATTTACACTCAAAAGATTAAACATTCAAAAAATCACCATTACTGACCATATGGAGAAGGTTCCTAAGGTCCGGGGTCATGGTTTTTATTCAGAAAATTGATTTTTTTGGACTGTACAAAAAATGATTCAAAATGTCAATTATATTGCGCCTTATGTTGAATAACCATTTTATAAGACCTCACAGTGACCAAAATTGCCATTTTTATAGACTTTTCCTCCTACTCAGAAGCTTGTATTTTGCCTGATTTCAAGCATGAAAATGACTAAACAAACTTATTTTAGTTCCAATAGTGATGATTGACATCCGACAGTCATTTACACTCAAAATATTAAACATTCAAAAAAATCACCATAACTGACCATATGGAGAACGTTCCTCAGGTCCTGGGTCCTCGTTTTTCATCAGAAAATTCATTTTTTGGACTGTACGGAAAATGATTCAAAATGTCAATTGTATTGTACCTCATGTTGAATAACCACTTTATAAGGCCTCACAGTGACCAAAATTGCCATTTTTGTAGACTTTTCCTCACACTCAGAAGCTTGTATTTTGCCTGATTTGGAGCATGAAAATGACTCTAAACACACTTATTTTAGTTCCAATAGTGATGATGCACATCTGACAGTCATTTACAGTCAAAAGATTAAACATTCAAAAAATCACCATTACTGACCATATGGAAAAAGGTCCTCAGATACGGAGTCATCGTTTTTCATCAGAAAATTGATTTTTGGGACAGTACAAAAAATTATTCAAAATCTCAATTGTATTGTGCCTCATAATGAATAACCATTTTATAAGGCGTCACAGTGACCAAAATTGCCATTTTTATAGACTTTTCCTCCTACTCAGAAGCTTGTATTTTGCCCGATTTCGAGCATGAAAATGACTCTAAACACCCTTATTTTACATCCAACAGTGATTTACAGTGAAAAGATTACACATTCAAATATCACCATTACTGACCATATGGAAAAAGTTCCTCAGGTCCGGGGTCATCGTTTTCATCAGAAAATAGATTTTTTGGACTGTACAAAAAATAATTCAAAATGTCAATTGTATTGCGCCTCATGTTGAATAACCATTTTATAAGGCCTTACAGTGACCAAAATTGCCATTTTTGTAGACTTCTCGTCCTACTCAGAAACTTGTATTTTGCCTGATTTTGAGCTTTAAAATTACTCTACAACACTTATTTTAGTTACAATAGTGATGATGCACATCCAACAGTTATTTACAGTCAAAAGATTAAATATTTTAAAAAATCATCATTGCTGACCATATGGAGAGAGTTCCTCAGGTCCGAAGTCATCGTTTTTCATCAAAAAAATGATTTTTTTTGGACTGTCCAAAAAATTATTCAAAATGGCAACTGTATCACGCCTCAAATTGAGTAATCACTTTATAAGGCCTGAATGTGACCACAATTGCCATTTTTGTAGATTTTCCTCCTACTCCGAAGCTTGTATTTTGCCTGATTTGGAGCATGAAAATGACTCTAAACACACTTATTTTAGTTCCAATAGTGATGATGCACATCTGGCAGTCATTTACAGTCAAAAGATTAAACATTCAAAAAATCTCCATTACTGACCATATGGAGAAAGTTCCTCAGGTCCGGGGTCATCGTTTTTCATCAGAAACACCGCACTCTGGGCCCTCAACCCAATCCGGGCTGCCCCCCAAGGCCAATCATCGCCCGCATCATGAACTTTCGAGACCGTGATACTGCTCTGCGCCTCGCCAGGGAGCGTGGTGACACCACGTGGCAGGGCTCTAAACTAGCGCTCTATCCGGACTTTACTCTCATGGTGCAAGAAGCCCGCCGGAAATACAATGGGGTCAAGGCCACCCTCAGGAACCTGGGTCTGAGGTATGGCATGCTTTACCCGGCCAGACTGCGAGTCGATGTCAATGGCCGGGCCCGCATTTTCGATACCCCTACCGAGGTGCAGGAGTTCTGCCACACGTATAAGCACAGCGCCAACCAGACGATTGCAGACGAGGCCAGGTCCTCTCCTCCTGGCAGCGGTTCTAACGCCAGCATGGAACTTTTTTCAAGTGCAGGCACTGGCTGACTTTCCCATACTACATGTTGATACCATAGTTGGATTGGGATATTAACACTTATCACCACGTAATGTTTCAATTGGCTGGCCGACTGGCGTGGCGTTGCCACCCCTCTTGGTGTACACCTTTTGTTTGTTTATAGGGATACAGATATACAGAGATAGGGTTCTTTCATTCCAGCTCAAAGTCTCTTGGTATATCATGTTTCGTTGTATGATCTGGGTTCTGCCTCGCTTTATTTGTGGCGAGGGTGGGTGGCAGGTGGGGGAGGGTCAATCGCTCTTGTTCAGACGCTTTGGATTATTTACTGTTATGCTCAGTGTCCAATTTAAGGTATATCAACGATTGGTTATTTTTGTTCTGAATGTCAAGATTATTAGATGGCACAGTTAGGTAAGGTCTGTGGTCCCTCTGATTTGTCCCTACTGTCCTGGAATATCAGAGGCCTTAACGACAATCGCAAGAAGAGGCATGTTGTTCACTATTTGATACGTCACAACATCGACATCGCATTTTTGCAGGAAACACACATGTCCAAATCTGACTCCGCACGATTCGCCTCAAGCTGAGGCACACACAGATATTTTTCCAACTTCAGCAGTTATTCCCGTGGCACGGCAATTATTATACACAAAAGGGTGCCATTCAGTCTTCGCACCACCATTGGGGATGATGAGGGCAGATACATAACTGTCACAGGCTCATTAATGGGTCACAGCGTTGCCCTGGTGTGTGTCTAAGCTCCGAACACTGATTCCCCGGAATTCCTCCATTCCCTACAGGCCCAACTTGCAAAGTTAGACTCCGTCCTGCTGTTGATGGGGGGGATCTCAATCTGCTTCTTTGCCCAGCCTTAGACATCACCGCCAAATCTCCTAGCACTAAACTGCACGCTCGAAGAGCCCTGCTGGATCTTTGCGACCAATAATCATTTGACGACATATGGCGCAAGCGCAACCCTTCCACCACTGAATACACGCATTACTCCAGCCACCATAACACTTGGACTAAGATAGACTATTGGCTTAACTCCCCCGGTATATCCTGTTGGTACCAATCCATCACCACCCTTCCGAGAACATACTCCGACCACTCCCCAGTTAAGCTTCTCCTTAGTGTGCCCAGACCCGATGGATACGAGCGACAATGGCGCTTTCCTAGTCGAGCCCTCAACGATGACCTCTTTCACTCTGAGGTGCACAAGGCCATAGAGGAATATTTTGCCATCAACACTGGCTCGGTTGACTCTTGGGCAGTCCTATGGAAAGGGTTCAAGGCATATATAAGGGGAGTCTGCATTGCCAAACATGCCGGAGTACTAAGGGCTCTACGAACTACACTCTCCAGTCTGGAGAGTGATTTAAGGGCCATTCATAGCAACACTGCAAACAGTCTTAACTCAGAGACGGCTACACGCAGACTCGCCCTCCTCACCGAATACAGGGAGTCAGCAGACCGCGAGATACTGTACTTAGGTAAATATCACACCGCACGCCGTTATGGCGAGGGCGAGCGGCCAGGCCGTGTTTTGGCGCAGATGCTTCGCCCCCCGTACAGCAAAGCATACATCACAGAGTTGACATCCTCCACTGGCCAGACACTCACATCCACCTCACAGATCCGCGATGAACTCCTTGACTATTACACCTCTCTATACACCTCTAGAGTAGGGCACGACCCCTCTGCACAGGAAACATACCTATCTGTGATCGCCTTGGTCTACCTAGAGAAGAATATGCAGGAATTCTTGGCTGAACCGATCTCAGTGGACGATGTCCTTAGTGCCATCATGGCCCTTCGAGGATCCTCAGCCCCAGGCTTGGCTGGCTTTACAGGGGATTTTTACAAGACATACAAGGACCTACTGGCGCCTCAACAGATTGAGGTATATGCAGAAGCCCTTGAATGACAAATCCTGCCCCCTACCTTCCGCGAGGCTGTCATTATCCTCCTCCCCAAACCTGGCAGGGACCCGTCTCTATGTGGGTCACATCGACCCCTGTCCTTACTAAATTTAGACTATAAAATCCTGGCCAAGATTCTCGCTATGCGCTTGTCTCTCCTGATGGAATTCATCATTTCCCCGGCCCAATCTGGCTTTGTTCCCCATCGCTCTACCTCACTGAACCTTAGGACGCTTTTCTCGATCCTTCATAGGATTAACCCTGAGACCCCAGCCGCCGCCATATTGTTGGACACTGAGAAGGCGTTTGACTCCCTAGAGTGGCCCTTCTTTGTGTCCATTATGCGCCGCATGGGGATGCCTAAGGGATTTATTGCCACCACTGAATTGTTGTACAGCCGCCCACAGCGAGACTTCGCCTGAACGGTACACTCTCCCGACCCTTTTCTCTATCCCGTAGTACTCGTCAAGGCTGCCCCCTGTCCCCATTATTGTTTATTCTTGCCATGGACCCCTTAATACAGCATTTTCAGGAGAAACACTTACAGAGGGGCCTCCAATTCAACACTGGCACTCTGTTGGTTTCACTTTATGCGGACGACACCATCCTTTATGTCAGGGAGCCCGGTGTTAACCTGGAACCCCTTGTAAGGGAAATAATTCGACTTGGGCAACATTCTGGCCTGGGCATCAACTGGCGCAAGTCAGTTATCTTTCCCCTAACTTCGAGCACATTGCAGTGGGAGTGCAAAATCCCCCTTGAATGGTGCACCGACTCCGTCAAGTATCTGGGCATTCATATCCATGTAGACACGGCCCACATCATCCGTCTAAACTATGGTCAAGCAATCAACGCCCTTGAGGCGCAGGTGGAGCGATGGCTGCGATTACCATTATCCATCGCTGGTAGAGTGGCGATCATCAAGATGGTGGTGCTCCCCAAATTTTTATATCTCTTCACAACATCTCCATTCCCCTCCCTAACAGTTTCTTTTTAACATTGCGCTCACACCTTATCAGATTGGTTTGGGGAGGTAAACAGCCCTGGGTGCGCTGGCAAGTACTGACCCTTCCGTATGCAAAAGGGGGGTTTGGGGTGCCTGACTTTCAGTTATACTACTTAGTGGCCCAATGCAGCTATGCCTTTGCTTGGTTCCACCCAGACGCTAGGATCCCATATCGCCGTCCCGAGGCAGATCTTGTACTGCCTGAGAAGCTATCCACTGTATTACCCAGGGGTATACCCAGAGACCCCAACAACATACAGATGGTCTCTACCACCAGCTGGGCGTGGGAAAAACTGAAGCGGGTCTCTGGAATGCCCACGCTCTACTCCTCGGCACTGCCCCTTCCCAATGCCCCCTGGCTGCCGATCATGGGAGAGAGACTGGTGCAGCGCACCTTAGCTAAATTTGCCATTACTAAGGTGGGGGACTTGTACCCTGGTGGGCATATCTTTTCTGTAGAGGACGAGGAGCGCTTCCGTGATGCCACCTTCATGGATCGCTTAGTTCTGGGGCGAATCCGTTCGGCACTACGGGCATCTTTGCCGGGTTTTCCCATTGAGCCGGATTCATTCACCCCGCTGTCCATGATCATCGAAAGTCAGGATGGGATACATCTCATATCTAAACTGTACAAGGCCAGTTCGGATATCATCCCAGTCAACGACGACAAGATTCGCAAAGCCTGGGAAGCCGACTTGGGGCACCCATCACAGATGACCAATGGGCCAAATGCTGCGCAGCAACAATAGAAGTATCCTCAAATAGCCGGCATAAGCTGCTCCATTTTAAATTTCTACGTAGAACGTACGTCGCCCCGGCCAGATCCCACAGGCTTGATCCTTCCAGACCACACAATTGTCGTAAATGCAATGCCCCATACGCTGACTTTGCCCACCTTACGTGGACATGTCCAAAGCTGCAGCCATACTGGGAAGCTGTACACAAAACACTAGGAGACATGATTGAACTGACCCTCATTCCCACTCCTGAGATTGCATTATTAGGATATGTGGTAAACTTCCCCCAAAAAATTCGGAGATTTGCCGCTCTAAGTTTACTGCTGGCCAAAAGGGAAATCGCACTACACTGGGGCCGCAAAACAGTTCCCACACTACAGGGTTGGCTGAACAGCCTAGCTTTCTGCAATACCAATAGTGAAATGTATTCCTCCACGCTGCCTCGATCCTCCCGCCCCAAAGACATCTGGGGGCCGTTGAGGGCTTATACGGAAGCAGGCCGTCGAACCACTGACACTCAACTTGAACAAGGTATTGTCCCGACCGGTGTGGGATAGTCGCCTTGTTTATCACAGGCTCCTGTTTACAAATGCCTTCATGCAGACTCTCGAGGTTGGCTTTCTTGACTGTATGTATTTACATAGATTTGTTCTCTTGGCGGGTGGGCTGGGTGGGGAGCTGTTGGAGGCATCCTCTGTGTGGCGGGACCAGGCCTCCGGGACTGTACATGCAAACATTAACCATCGCCTCCATTTCCTTTTGTTTTCTTGACATTTTGGCTTTTATATGGTCTGCATTCTTGTACTATCCAGTTCATGCAACAATGACAGTGAGCACTCATGTTTGTATTGCAGCACCGTACGAAAATGGTAAATAAAGTTTTTTTTAAAAGTTGCCACCCATCCAGTCCCAGTTGTGCTAAATTAATTAACAGCACAGACAAGCAGAATTGAATTAGGTATGCAGAATGCTGCATCGGATTGAAGATTTGGCTATCAGAATTAAAAATGTCAATCAGTGACAGGTTAAGGAAAATACATTAACCTGTGTGTTGGCCATATTGCAAGAACGCGCTTTGGAACTGTAGTTTACAGGTCGTGTAAATGTAAAACATACTGCAGAATTTATTTACAAAAAGACAGTATTATAGTTGAAATAATGGCAAAGCCTGTATAACATGACTACCCGTAAAAGTGTTAACCGCAGTGGTGGCCATATTAAAAGAAAGGACATTTGAATAGACGTTCACAGGTGAGTAATTATAATGAATAACTGAGAACTTATTGTTAGGAAAAGGGGGTGTTCTAGTAAAAAAATATGGCAAATTGTGTGAGGTATGACCATCATAGTGAACTTCCGTACTAATTACAGGTATCCATCTTAATATGTCTAAACAATGGAAACTTAGTTGATCAACTCCAGCAAGAAAATTGCTGTATACAATGTGTCAATAGACCCTAATACATAATATTATACATATTTGCAAATTTAAGTAATCATTTATATAAGACAAACAGTGAAACTATTAACAGTGTGCATTGTGGTACAACACGATAAATCAAGAGAAAAGGTGGGCATCTTGAAGCATATATGTTTTTAAAAATATCTTTATTGGCATCTGAAACAAAAATTTACGATACTTCCTTTTCGACATATTATGAAATTGCACATCCAAGGAAGGTCGAAAAAAGGAGGGAAAGAAGGAGGGACAAGAAAATAAAAACTTATATCATGCAGGATATATGCATACAGTACCATATACCTCATGCTAGCAAGATTTAGCATATTGTTGCTTCCCTTTATTCCCTCCCCTAATATACCACACTGTTTTAGCTGATGTCATTTGTATAATAAGAACCTTAAATTGAAACTAAACTGTCCCCCTCCCTGCCCATGCCCCCCCTCCATGTCTGTGTATGCAACTCCTTCCTTCTTATCTATCCCTGTATATCGTCCTTCCTGTCAGGAATCATGTATCCTCCTCCCCTATGTAGGTGTCACCCTATCATCCTGTGGCCTTTCGGTCTGTAAATTGTTGAGTTGGGAACCAATAGGTGTCCGATCCATCTGCATATCCCCTAGCATTGCTCTCCAAGCCTGTAGGTCATCCTCCACTTTTTCATCACGTCTGGTCCGCTGCATTCGGACCATCTCTGCCATGGCCCATTCATTTACATCCCGCACCCACCCCATCACCTTTGGCGGGTCGCGGCTTAGCCACGATATGGCTACCCTTCGCTTTGCCAGCACCAGCCCCAAGAGCACTAATCTCCTACTAATATTCTTATTTTTAGGCCGGGGCAGTAAACCCAGCAGGATCGCACGTATCTCCCGGGGTATCACCCACCCTGTCGCTTCCCGCAGCCTAGTCAGAACCTCGGTCCAATAAGGACCCATGACTGGGCATGCCCAGGATATGTGTATGAAATCCGCTTCCGCGGCCCCACATCTGGGACACCGCCCCGAGCGGTCCAGATATATCCTGTTCAATCTTTTGGGTGAGAGATATAGTTGATGAACAAAATTATATTGTATCAGTTTGAACCGAGTATTCGAGCTCACCTGCTTAACCCCCTCTTGGATTTTAATCCAATCCTCAGATGTTATGGGTTCTTCCACTATTGCAGCCCACCTTTCCTGTACAGGGAGTGTCAGAATCAATTTGTCCTCCCGGATTGCTCTATAAAAATGCGGCCATATATAACAAGACCTGTAACACATTAGCAGCTGGAGGCTCCTCGGGAAACGAGGGCCATAGCTCCCTAGCCACCTGAGCTATCTTCTCATATTGTAGAAACTGCCCGTTACCCAAATTGAAGGTATCCACCGCCTGTTCTCGTGTAATATATTGTTTATTATCATATAGGTCACCCATCGTTAGGCATCCCCTGTCCTGCCATCTACGTACCGACATAGAAGTCGAGATTTTGGCAAATGGTTGTACTACCTACAGGGGCATGTCTGGGGCATACGGCGCTCATCGCAGCACCCTTCTAACCGTAAGCCCCCATATTTCCGTGACGTATTATGTAGGGCCATGTCTGGGGTACACTCCTCCCCATCATCAATAGTTCAGGTAGCAACCGGTCACCAAAGGTTCCCTCAAGCAGGCTCTTCTCCCAGTTTTCGGCTTCATATAGCCAGTGCACAGCATGTTGCAGCTGCGACCCCATATAATAGAACTCCAGGCAGGGAACCTCCAACCCTCCAGCCTGCCATGTTCTCTGTAATGTGGCTAGATTGACCCTCTTACTGTTAGCACCCCATTGCAACTCCACCAGTAGGCTGTCTAGGGTTACAAAAAATTGTCGGGGTATTCTATAGAGGGAGTGTTGCATCGCATAGAGACAGCGCGGGAGAATGATCATTTTTATTATGGCTATTCTTCCCATAAGGGATAGAGGCAATCCCTGCCAGAAGCGCACCAAGCCTCATATTCCCTTGATTACTTTCCCTATATTAAGTGTCAGATAGTGCTCAGCCGGTTTAGCCAACTTAATCCCTAGGTATCTGGGTTCAGTCCCAGCCCATGGAAACCCCACCTCTGGAAGTGTCCTGCCCGGGTGTAAAGCCAGACGTCCCATCAAAATCAGTTTCGATTTCCCGGGATTTATCTGTAGTCCAGAGACCTTCCCGAACCTTTGTAGAACGTCCGATAGTATCGGGATAGCTTCAACGGGTTGTCAGAGGTACACAAGTGTGTCGTTCGCATACATGGATACCACGTGGATCCCAAACGTGGCCAATTCCCTCCTCAGAGCTGCCGCCAATGGCTCCATCGCTGTTGATAAAAAGGAGTGGAGATAACGGGCAACCCTGTCTGGAACGTGAAGGCCCTCGAGACCAGCCTCCCCATAAGTATTCTAGCATGAGGGGCAGAGTAAAGTAACTGTATCCATTTAAGAGTTGTACCCCCATCCCCATTGTTCGTAGAACTTCCCATATGTATGCCTAACCTACCGAATCAAACGCCTGTTCAATGTCTAATAACGCCAGGGCACAATCTTCCTGGTCTAGGGAGGGGTAGTGCCATACATGGGCTAGCCTTCGTAAATAATGGGCAGTGCTACGTTTAGGGATGGAGCCCGCTTGATCAGAATGAATTAAGTGGTGCATATGTGGCAGTAATCTGGCTGCCAGGATCCCACTCAGGATTTTCCCATCTATATTCAGGAGGGATATTGGTCTGTACGAACCGGCAGTTGAGGATCCCTGTCTGCCTTAGGTATCATGACTACCAACGCTTCCCTCATTGAGGTTGGCAGTGTTTGTTTCTGAAACGCTTCATTATATACTTCCAGCAGGTGGTATCCCAGAATAGGTGCAAACTTTATAAAAAATTTGGACGGTAAACCGTCACTCCTGGGACTTTTAGACTGTTTCAGGGTTTGTATAGCTCCTAACACTTCTTCTTTGGTTATCGCCTTGTCCAGCAACAGACTAGCCTCTCTTTCGAGGTGGGGCAGATCCAGGGCAGCCATGAGCTCAGTCGTCATCTCTGAAGCCGGAGGAGGGCGCCCCGAGTACACCCCGGCTAGATGGTCGGTCAAAATGTCCAGGATTTGTTGTTGACTATATACTGTGTTCCCTTCTCTGGACTGCATCTGCACTATAGGGGAACCAGATGCTTCACCCTTAATCAGCTTGGCGAGCAAGGGCCCAGATCGGTCCCCCTCGACATGCAGACGTTGGCAGTGCGTGGTATAGTGAAACCTTTCTAGTCTGTATAACGCCGTCAGCAGCAGCTCCCGGACCTCTCGCCACTCGTCCATGCGCCGGGGGGTGTCGGGAGCAACGCCTCTATCTCTGCTAGTTTCCCTTCCTGTACTTTAATGTCCCTTTCGAGCTGCTGGCAGATCCCGTAGGTCGTATTAATGCAGATCCCCTGCATCACTACCTTCATAGCCTCCCACTCTATTGCTCTTGAGGACGCCAAACCCCAATTCATTTTGAAATATCTGGCAAATTCCTCTTCTACCTTGGCAACAAAGGGCAGGTCCGTGAGTGCTTCTGTTTGGAGTCTCCATGTCGGGATCACAGACCTGGGCCTCCCGTTGCCTAAGGATAACAGCATGGGAGAATGATCTGAGAGATATCTCGGAAGATACATTACTTCGCCCACCCTAGTAACCAAATCTTCGGATACGAAAAATTGGTCTAGCCTGCTAAATGTACCTGTTGCAGGGTTATGACAGGAGAAGACCCTACTGTCTGGGTGCCTTATCCTCCACACATCCAACAGTCCCAACCCCGTCAGGACATCCTTCAGGGCTCCAGTCATGCCTGGCTTAGTGTTCGCCCGGGGAGGCTCCCGGTCCAGTGTCCCATCCAACACACAGTTGATATCCCGCAGCAAAATTATCCCCCCCCCCCAAAATATGGAACCGCTGCGGCCATCACCTCGGAAAAAAAGTTCGGGGTGTCTGAATTAGGAGCGTATACGTTGATAAAACAGATCTCCTGACCGTCAAGCCTGCCATACAATATTACGTAGCGCCTCTCCGCTCCGGATCAATCACATGCTGCACGTGTTGGAAAGGGGTCCCCGGGGCCACCCAAATGAGAACCCCCCGGGCACATCCTGAGTATGAAGTGGCGTACAGTTGCCCTCTCCATCGACGTCTTATGTAAGGTACTGTATCACCCCAAATATGAGTTTCTTGAAGGACTGCTACAGAGATTTTGTATCGTCTTGAGTAGGCATACACCTTCCTTCGTTTTTCAAGCATTCCAGGTAAGCATTTTCATCATAGAGGAAGCCATTGCCATTCGTAATTATTCTTGTCCTTGATTTCCCATTTATCCATCTAATCCCGAGACTGGTTGTGTGGCAATAAGCTGCATCCCAGACATGGATCCCTTGAACCCTCCCAGAACCAACAAATAACAAACAGAACTGAATGATACCCCAAACTACCCCCCACCCTCTGGGCAGTGTAACGGGTCCGTCCCTCCCCACATCGTAGCGAGCGATCTTCCCCCTCTCTCGTCCCAAACTACCCCCCATGAGTTTCTCAAACAAGATATTTATCCACTGCAACGTGATCCACAATTGTACTCTACTTGTCTCTAATTTGTCCAATAAGCAGTGGTCATGTCCAGTTAAAGAAGTGCATTGCAAGTGACTAGGCGCTCCCCAGGTTGCGAGGGTAGAGCATTCAGCCTCCCTATCAAGCCCCAGTCTCTACTGAGGGACGTGGTCCTCCCCGGTCACAGGGTATACGTATATTACTGTTCCCCACAGGAAATAAAGTAAGAAATACATCTTTAGAACGGGCCCTCCTTATTTCACTTATCTGGTTATGTTGGCCAGCGAACCCGCTCCTCCTCCATATACCATGAGCTTAGGAAACATTCGTATCAGGCACAATGTCTGATGATGTCATATCTGAGTCCGATAGTCCCTCTGCCACCTGCAATGTGCCATCAGCGCACACTCTGACCCTTCCAGAGCCACCAGTGTCCTTTTGTTGTTTCTCTCCAGACAGTCGCCGCTGTCTTATTGTAGGGTCCGCCGGATCCGTTCCCTTCCTCGAGTTGGTCTGTGAACTCCGACGGTCGCCGTTCCCCCCTATCGCATCCATCCACTCAGAGGCCTCCGCCGCCGAAAAGAAAAACAAGGCCTTGCCTTTGTGTTCGATCCGGAGTTTGGCCGGGAAAAGCAGACTGTACTTCATCCCGGCTTCTCTCACTCGCTTTTTCACCATCAGGAAGGTGCGCCTCTGATCTTGCACCCGTTGTGTATAGTCCGGATAGATTGCGATTGGGTGACCCTTGAATAGCAAGACATCCTTTGTTCGAGTAGCCTGCAGGATTATGTCCCAGTAACGGTAGTTGAAAAACCAGGCTATAATGGCCCTCGGCGGAGCCCCAGGCCTCGGTAGGGGGACCAACGCCCTGTGGGCCCTTTAAATGTTAAAGAACTTGGATGTTCTCCCGGGAGCAAGTACCTTCGTGATCCAGTTCTCCAAGAATAACTCCGCCGAGGGTCCCTCCGCTCGCTCTGGGAATCCCACAAAGCGTAGATTATTCCTTCTCGAGCGTCCCTCCTGGTCTTCGGCTCGGTCGTCAAGCTTGATTGTTTTCCTTTGTAGCTCCATGACCATTTCCCTGAGTGATTTCACATCCGTCTGGAGTGTTTCCACATGCTTTTTGGTCGTGGTGACTCTGTCGGAGACCTTGCGCAGGTCACATCGAAGAAGACTGACATTGATCACCACTGTATCAATACTTGACACCATCTCATCCCTTGTATTCTGTATAGCAGCCAGGATGTCAATTAGGGAAGGGTCTTGCTGGCCTTCCACCGGGCCCCCCGTGACGTCGTCCTCCCTTTGGTCGTGTTGGTGTGTTCCCTGAGGGAGGGTCTGTGCATAATTGAGGATTTTGTTGGGCTGGGCCCGGATGGCCTTTTCTTTCACCATATTTACTTCCTTCTCCCTGATGACCTCAAGGCCCGCACAGCATGAATGGCACTCCACGTCCTTGTCACTCTTCACCTCTGCAACTATCTTCGACTATGCGTCGCCCTCAGGGTCCCCAGGTCTCCGTGTAGCCAGGTTCTGCCCACCAAGCTGTCCCTCTTTAAAAGTAGATGGTAAAGTCCAGGGGGGGGATGCGGACCCAACCCCCTGCGGCAACGGGCCTGTCTCGCTCCCAAGAGCGGGTGACCAGCAGGGCCCAGAATATCCGCCAGCAGTGCAGAGGGCGGTTCGGCCTCAGCGACCCTCCAGTCCCGGGTGTAGTCACCCCCACCTAGGACACGTGTTTCAATTGGCCCCTTGGGCCCAGTCTTCCCCGTAATGGCAGTAAATTGGCAAAGTGTTCATCACCCGGAGGGAGATCCTCATTCCCCCGCAAGTCCTCTGATAGGTATATCCGGCCTCAGACACTCCTTACAGGACTAAGATCTCTTGCAGGCCACCAGCGGCACTTGGCCCTTTCTGGACCGGGCACGGCCTCATCCGACTTACTCTTCACATCCAGGTCACCACTCCGCTCCAGCTCCAGCACCAGTGGGGGGCCTGCCCCGACCAGTGACTCACCTCCTCTTGTCGCGGGTGGGCCCCGACTCCCCAGACGTCGCATGGAGGTCCGACACGTCTCTCTCAGTGCTCCACAGGGCTGGAGTCGTCCACCTTTTCGTTCGGGTTCGCCGCTGTCCCGAAGTCCACACTTTCCACACCGGGGTAGCGTTTAGGCTTCCCACAGCTTTTTCCCAGCGCCCGATGGGGTCTTTAGCTGCCGGCACTTGGCCCACAGCAGCCGGCCGTGGAGGTGCCCACGGCAGCCAAAATCGTGGGTCCGCTTTCGTAGCGTCAGGTTTCCGCTGCCCTTTTCGCTTCTCCACTAATTCAAGGCAGCATTCCTCGTGCCAGGTAGTACCTCCTGGCCGGGCCGGCATTTATGGGGTCGATGCGAGATCGCACCGCAGGATTTTAACGGATTCTCCTGCGTTCCAGCGGGAGCACCGCACAGACACGTCCTATGCGGCCATCTTGCTGGCCACGCCCCCATCTTGAAGCATATTTAGAAAGGTACATTCAAATATTTGTTTTATTTAAATGACATACTCACTGCAACTATTAACAAAAGCCTTTATACAGGAATAAAATATGTGATGAGGTATATATAGATACAGACATTTGTAATTAGTAATTGGAACTGAAGTGTGATAATGTCTTATTTTAACAGACGATTTGAAATTAAAGCATTCCCAAAGAAGGTCATTCAACACCTACATTCATACCTTTCACTACAATTTATTTTCCATATCCAACAGTTCTCATGTATTCAGAGGTCGAAGTGCATTAAGAAAAGTATGGGAACTGTGATGCTGTACGCAATGGGGAAGGAGTGAGTGAGCTTGGGGGGTGCGGCAAAGGTGTTGCTAAAGAAACAAAACATGTTGTAACTTTTTTCAGTCTTTCACCTTCAGGCAACTGCATTTTAAATAATACACAACTTAAATGAAAACTAAATGCAAGTTAAGTCAATCAGTGGGAAATGCACTATTGTACATTATGAAACCTTTGTTATTTAATACACTGTAGAGGTCTGTGTGTGTGATCAGAGAATCACAGAATTGAAACCTCCTTAGTGCAGTGGAGAATAGAGACTTGTGTATACTTAGTGCTACGAGATCCCAGTCTGTGACAGGAAGCTCTGGGAATATATTAAGTAATTATTTTAAACCTACATTACACACAGTTTAGAATAGGCTGCTACAAAATGTGCAAAAAGGGTCAAGATAAAAGTGCTTCCAAAATATAGATTTACGTGGTACCAAGTGCAATATTTTTTATAACTGTCTTTTAAAAGCACACACTACATAGCTCAAACGGTAAGACCCTTGCAATAACACTGAAAAAAAAAATCTGTATCATAAGGAAGCTTAAAGTGATTCCATCAATTAAAGCCAATAACGGCTTCCAAACACCCTTTACATTTGCAGATTTGCCAGTTGTGCACAATTACATTTCTTTACGCAAGCAGGCACCCTGGCAAGAAGGTTTGTTTAGTTTTATGCCCCTCTCTCGGTTTCAGAACACAGTAGACGCCCTGCCTTACACTTCAGCTGAAGCATTTCGGCTGCCTGAATTAACCGTCCTGGAACGGTTATCTTTTTTTTTTTTTTTTAAAGTAGGGGAATTGTTTTTTCTACATTAAAAAACTATGGTCACGTTGTGCCCTTCAGATCCCACCCACTTCGACCACTGCATGTACTGAAAGGAGAAGACCCATATTGCTAGCCGAGTATTTTTTGGGGGAACAGTGGTCAACAAGAGAGACACGCTCAGTGCAACATCTATTTCATGCTGAATGATACACTTACAGAGTTCTTGTGTGGATTTCCCAGTACATGGACTCCATATGGGCAGAATGCAATCTATTATGTTTTTTGTATTGCAATTGGAGAATTGCTAGCATGTAAAACTGAGCCCGTTGATGTTAAAGGATTTCAAAACATTGCAGCTTCCACATCGGTAGTGCCCAATTATGGGTGGTAAGCATAATTGATATATTATTAAGGCATTTTTGTTTATTTTTATTAAAGCATTTTTAAAGTGCGTCAGCTACTCCAGTGAGTGTCCCGGCGCGGATAGTGAAGTCTAGACCTATAGATGTCGCGATCGGTGCATAATAGGGATCATCCAGCCAAAGCCTGAGTTTAGGGGCATGTTTGAAGGCAAAAATTGGTTTATTTGGGAAAAGAGTGTTGTTATTCAGCAGAGGCAATGTTGGAGGACTACTTTTTTGGTTTGTTTAGAGAGAGTCCCAAAGTGGAGACACAAACTAATCTTGTTTCTTTCCAATTTTCTCTGATTTGCAGTAAGGATTCCCTGTGGCCATACCAGGTTCTTTTAAGTGATGATCTTAGTATTCTGTTGGGGTATCTATGGGATTTGATATAAGGCAATGTCTTAGCTCTGTGACTAGTCAGTTTTTTTGCTTCAATTATGCCTAAGACACAATATTTGACCGAACGGCAGGTTATCATTGAGGGTGATGGTTATTGTATTTAAGCAGTGTTGCTGGCAGTGGGTTTCGTGTATACGTTACATGATGAATGTACTACTATGTGCTTTTATGATTTTATTGCAAGAAATCGAATAAAGCTTTATTGAATTGAATAGACATGATGAATGTATAATTTTTGCTAGTATATGAACCCAATTTTTTTTAATTTTTCAGTTTTATAAATCAACTGAATGCCTCTAGTCTTGTACGCCTTTTTGTTTGTTTTGTTTGACGCCACTATTTACTTGGATATTGATTACTTTATGGATTAATTTGATATATATCTTTTTGTATAGACATACAAATGTATAAATAATATCTTAATCTACTGGTAAATGATCCCCTCGGTCATTTCCTTAGTACAGCAGTGAGGGAGCTGCTGCAAGATATGGTGGGTTGGTATTCCAATGATAGTGGCAAAATGAATTCATTTGGAACTGAACAGAGTGCTGGGACAGTGTGGCAGGAGATTGGCAGAGAAAGGAAGTGAAGATTAGTGCAGTTGTGGCACAGGAAAGTATCGGGGAAACCAATTCAGAAAACAGGGCAATTGATCCGAATCAACCCGAAAGCCAGCATGACCAATCCGGCTGTTGCATTAAGCCACTGTGTTTATAAGGGCATTGAAGAAAGTATTGACAGAGGATGGCGGTGGATCTTCTTGATGCTGAGTAGTTGGCATCAGGCAATTGAGTTAATGGCGCTAAACGATTCAAGATGTTCCTCATTGAATAACACTCCAAGGCTTCTGGTTGTTGGGTAACGGGCAAGAGAACCTCAGCAGGCAAATAAATAGGAAGAATATGTTGCAGGAAAGTAAGTGATTTGGGTTTTAGATGAATTAAGCATAAGTGACCCTAAGGCCATCCAGTATCAGACAGTTTGAAATTTGAGAGTGGAGTAAAGATGTGAGTGAACTGAGAAGAAAATGTGTTCCCCGTCGATACAAAAATAATACTGGAAGCTAAATGACACAATGTTGCAAAGCAAAGATAGTATGGGACATAGGTCAGGGTGTTACAGGTTGTCTACAGGAAAAGTGTGGGATACAACTAACCTCAGTACCCTCAAAATGAGTAGTTAGAGCTCTGAGAATCATTTTGTAGCCATACTGGCAAAACCAAGAGAAGCAAGAGTGTAGAGTAAAATATGGAAAGCAGGTTAAGGCAAAGAATCTGTATCAGAGCAAGTTCTGATGTGTGGCATTAATCAAAGTTAGATACATAGGAAAGAGATGTATCAGTGAAATAAAGCGCACTGAAAATGGATTGAGCAAATTGTGAGACTAGAGTTATATAAGCCAGTTATTCTAGGGTTTTCAAGAACAGAAGTTGACAGAGAGGGTGATAGTAGAATTAAATGGATGAGTCCTGAAGTTATTTATTTCTTTTTAAATGATAGAAGCATGGTAAACTCTAAATATTGTAATCTTTGTTTCACATTCTTTTTATTCAAGTATTGGTATAAAAATATACAAAATAAGTTATATTCCAGCACAATCTCTGTTGGACACTTCCAAAAGCGATATTATCACCTTTGTGTGTTGCTACATAGAGTGGACAGGTACAAACATTACAAAAAAAACAAATGAAAACAGTATACTTCTTACTAAACTGAAGCAGATCAATTCTGCCCTAGCCCAAACCCACCCTTGGTGGGGCCTAAGGGTGGGGTATGAGAGGGCCAAGGCAGAACGAGTTGGAGTAGTCAACCAGGTGCCAGGTGTTCATTGGTGATTAGGTCAATCTTTGATCAAAATAAGCAGTAGGGCATAGAGGGCCCAGATGAAGGCATTACAGGCAGACCCATACAGAGGTGGGGTAGATTAATCAAAGAGTTGTAACACCCACAGTCTAGGTGGAGCGAAGCAAGTAAATCCCAGTCTGGAGAGTTAGTCGAACAGAGGCTTCTATCTGCCTGTGGACTTTCTGTCAGAATGTGGTAAGTTATGAGTAAGTTGCTCCATGGCAAAGGTTAGCCAGAGCCTTTTAAACCAAATGGCTTTAATGGGGCTTACCGTCTTTTTCCAGTGTGAGGCAATAAGCTGCTTGACTGCTCATGTCATATGTCTAATGAGGAACCACTCAGTCCCTGTCATTACACCCAGGGCTTCCCACCTCAAATCCAGAAAGAAGGATGCAAGATCTGCTGGGATTGGGTAGCCTAGGATCCCCTTGATGTGTGGCAGAATCTCTTTCCAGGACTTCTGGATCACTGAGCACGAGCACCATACATGCCTGTATGTGCCCAGCATGTGCCAGGTAGCACGGGGAACATGCATTTAAGGTGTATGGGCATGAGATCCCATTGATACATCTGTGTATGTACAACTTTTCTCATGGGGATACGGCGGTGTGTTTTGGTGATTTCTCACAACAGGATGCCACACTGTTTTCAAGTTATCTCAAGCCTGATTTTTCATTCCCATGTACGCTGGAAAGGGAGTTTGCGGAGCAGTGTGGAATTTTGAAGGGTTTTATACGTTCTGGAGATGAGACCCTTTGAGCCTTCAAAAGAATGATCAAGCTTCTCAAAGGGGGTTAGGGGTCTGGTGGCTGCCGCCGTGTTTGTTGGGAAGAGTACCCAGTGTTGCAGTTGTAAGTATTGGTGGCGAGCGGCTTCAGATAAGTGAAGTCTAGCTTACACTGTTCTAAATATTTGATAGCGCATTCCTTAAATAAGTCCTCCATAAAATTGCATTCACCTAGTTCCCATTCTTGAAAGGATAGGACAGTGACAGCCAGGGTCAAGTCTGGATTGAGAAGGAGAGGTGTGTTCGGGATAGGAAGGTGATGAGTCCCTTTTTATTGAATATTTGATCCTAAATCTTGATGGAAGTCTTCGTTGGTGTGGCGAGTTAAGCGCTTTTGGGACGCAGATGGTTTACCATACAGGGGAGCTCCCAAAGGCTGACGTACAAAAGCCTGAGCCATGTGGATCTACTTCTTTTCATTCTACCTCACTACCTAGCCCAGTAGTAGTCCGCTACATTGGGGCATGCTAGTCCGTCGCCCTTGCTCCCCACTGGTGCTGTCAGGAGTGGAGCTCAGGTGTGAGGCATTTTAGCCCCGCACCCTCTCCCAATACGAAGGTGATCGGTTTTTTTTGGGAGAGCTCGAATGTAAATAGCGGAGATGGGTGTGGGCAGGGTTTGAAAAAGGTATAGGAGCCTGGGGAGGACATTCTTTTTTTATCATGTTAATGCACCCCAAACAGAATATCATGAGCTTTGTTAGGGGAGTGAATGTGAGGGGGCAAGCATACATTTACAGGGGGGCAGTTAGTGTGTAACTAATAGAGTTAATCGTTTTATGGAAGTTTACAGTAAAATCATTGGCTGATAATTGGATGAGGTTATGATGACCTGTGTCGGCATAAGAAATAAGTTGATTGTGTTAAGCAACTGTTTTGGTTAGAGTGACACAAGTAGGATTAGAGCGTTGACAACTTCATCAGTACCAGAAATTATCTATTTAGTGCTTGTTTGTAGTCTTCAAAAATGACAGGGGTGTGATTTAGACGACTTAACAGACATGCGCATCTTGATTTTTAGTGAAAGAATAAAAGGAGATATCTAGGACTGATTAAAGTAAGCCACTGTTAAGAGTGAAAAGGTGGCTCATGAGCTTACTAGTAGTAGAACACTGTAGGAAAGTGGGATCTGCTTCTTATGGTTTCTCCCACTTTTTGCTTGATGTGATGCTGTTTTTGACTAGTCTAACTGGGATTCTGCTAATCAGGACCCCAGTCTATCTGCTTTCTCCCTAAACTGTTGTGTTCAGTACTTAGGTACATCCCAGATTGGATACTGGGGTACCCTTGTCAGTATATGGTACCCATGTACGCAGGGCATGGGTACCCCAGAGGTCTCCCATGGGGTGAAGCATGCATTATGCCACCCATGAGAGACCATTCAAAATGGAACTACAGGCCTGCCATAGCAGCCTGTGTAAGTTGGTGCATGCACCACTTACTATAGATATATGGGTTTACTATATCTAAGGGTCACTGCACTTAAAATCTATAAGTCGCCGCTCTAGCAGGCCTTTACAATCCTGATGGCAGGGTGCTTGGTTCTAAGTGAGAGGATGCCCCTGCATGAGCAGGACACCCCTGCAGCCTACGAAGTCCATTCTACTGGGTTGTCAGTGAAGCAGCCATATACTATATAGAGGGGCACCGCGTTACCACACTATGACCATCTCGAAAACGGCTGCAACGAGTTCTATCATATTTGGTATCAAACATGTTGGAATCATACCCCCACACCATAAACGGTGTGGGAGGTATGATTCCAAGCACCGGGAGAGCCCTCCGCTAGGCTCTCAGTGTTACCGGTACCAGCCTTCTAGTCCCGGACAGCACAAAATGGTTGCTGCCGACCAGAGACACATTTCTGCCCTCCTGCTGCTGAGCCAAGCTCGAGCAGGGGAAGGCAGAATAATAGACATCCTGTCACAGGGAGGTGTGACTACCTCCCAGACAGGATTTAGTTTATTAGGGCTGGGTGGGTGCGCTTGCCAGCGCCTGAAAGTCTGCATGAGGGGCACATTTTGGGTCCCTGTGCATAGTCCAGTTCAAACCAGTCCTGGGAACCGTTGGCTCCCGCTCTGGTGTGAAACTGGACAAAGGACATGTGAGTAACCTCCCCCCTGTCCAGACCCTCCCCTGGGAGGGTCCCCTGAATCTTCCCAACCCTTTCCTTAGGGTACTTAAGGGCTTACCTGGGTCTAGGTCCGTGGATTCATCATGGACAAGATTCAGAACTGAAACCACTGCACTTCTACAGTCTGGGAGAAACATCCATTACAACGCACTACCTTTACAACGCGGCTGTTACAACGCAACTGCCTTTACATCGCATGCCATTACAACACAGCCATTACAACGCATGTCACTGCAACGCATGTCATTACAACGCAGACCATTACAATGCATGCCATTACAACGCATTATAAGGTAAGTAATGGGGATTTTTTAAGTTTTAGGGTGGGTATAGGTTTTGGGGTACATGGGAGTAGTAATTTTTACCCCTACACTATCCAACACTTTCCCTATTGTTGCACTCACTGGAGTGGGAATAGTAATTTTTACCCCAACACTATCCAACACTTACCCCACTGTTGCACTCACTGGAGTGGGAATAGTAATTTTTATCCCTGCACTATTCAACACTTACCCTACTGTTGCCCTAAAAGTATTATGCGTTGTAATGGTATGCGTTGTAATGGAATGCGTTGTAATGGAATGCGTTGTAAATGTAGTTTCTAAAAATGCGTTGTGATGGCATGCGTTGTAAAATTATGCGTTGTAATGGATGCAGAGATGTAAAAACCGTGTTGTAAAAGCATGCGTTGCAAATGTTTGCGTTGTAATGTCATACATTCCCGTCTGGGCACTCTGGCCTTCTCTGGACTTTGTTTGGGCCTGACTTCGTCTCCCTTTCAGTCTGCTCTATCATCTGTGCCTGTGCACCATACAGGATCCTTGCAGGACCTGTGGAGCATCCAAGACACTTGAAGATAATCTCCCTTGAAGTGAAGGAGTCACTTCCCTGCATTCGCAGGCACCTCAACACTGCTGACCGGTCTGCTGATCCCAAGCTGTTGTGGACTCTGAAGGGTTCAACAACACAGGTGGTGGTTATCTACGTCTCTCGAGGCCCGAGCCGTCCTCTCACCAAGTTTGAGGTCAGAATCCCTCGTGGGGGCTGCATTAACTGAACCCCTGTGCACCACATACTTTTGCAAGTGCATATGCTAGTTGGCAACTTTGCGACAAGTGCATTGGGCTCCGAGTAGCCCAAACCTTCGGCAACTTTTTACACTAAGATCTTCAGCCACAGCGCCTTGTGGGCAAGGTGGCCTGCTCCTGTTAATGAGCTGCTCAAGGTCCTCTCCCGACTCCTGTGCTTCCGGCCTGTGGGTCCATTTGAGGGTCACCTTTGTTTTCCTTGGGCTTCCCTGAGTGCTCGGGCCTGCCCTGACTCCCCTGCTTGTGGTGAGTCTCCTGGACCTTGCTGGTCCCAACCATGCACCTTCTTGATTTCCTGCGTGAGTTGCATTTGCCAAGGCTTGTTGGTACTCCCGCCAGACACTGACCCCTCAGCACTCGACATCCTTCGTGGGACAGCTCGTAACCGGGTCCTGGTCATCCTCAGCTTCGCCTGGTCCTCGCAGCTGCAGAGTCAAGGTCACTGTCATCCTTTCTGAAGCACCCAACATCGGAGGGCATCAGTCTTCCAAGTCTCCTGGTCACTCCTGAGTGACATAGACACTGTCCCGTCTGATTTCAGGTACTCCTCTTCAAGAATCCACGTTTGGATTCCTCCGGACACTTTCTCCTCTTCCAGCAGCGGCACTTTCCTGAAGTCCTCCATTGGGTTCGACAGCGGTTTCCGACGCCACTTCACACCTATGCACCCGGCTTCCCTGGGATAGGTAACTTGGGTACCACGGTATCTACGGGTGGGGTGGCTCTCCAACCTTCTGTCTTCCACTGGGATTCTTCAGGGTCCACTGGGAAGGGTCCCTAATCTTTAAAATTCCAACTGCGACTTGCACATTTACTTGTACGTAGCACGCGGTCGTGTTCACACACTGCACATGCTCTCCATGGGGTCCATATCTACTTACCATGGGTGGTTCCGTGGGTCCCCAGCAATTCTACGTCCTCTCGACATTGTCCTGACTCGAGTCGTGGTTCTTATACCACTTTCTTAGTATACGGTTGGGTCTCCCCCAGGGGCCCACTGTGTATCAGTGCTATTTACTGTGATTTCTTTGCTAAAGTATTGTGTGCTTTGTGTCTATCTCCGTGTAGGAGATACTGTAACTTACTAGAGAGTGTTATATAATAAATGCATATTTTTATAAATACTTTGTGTGGTTCTTTTTCACTTAATCTATACTATAAGATTGCATTCTGGTAAAACAAGCTGCTTTACACTCCTTCAAGACTAAGCCTGAAGGCTGCTCTCCACAGCTACCACTTGGATAGCTTTCTAAGGTTGTCTGAGAACTCCTAAATCACCATAAGGGTTGTCTGGACTGGTGCAAGGTGCCCACTTACATTAGTGGACATCATATACCAGGCCAGCCTCACACAAACACCATGTCTGCATATAAACAATAGTTTAGAGGCTCTCCACCTTGAAAAGCAAAAATGCAGAAGGCAGGCGAGGAAATGGAGGTCTGAATATGACTCCTATGAGAAAGAAACCTATAAACTTTCTCTCTCAAAATATAAAGGCCTACTTATCAAAGAAAAAACTGCTTTCTTTACCAACCAAACTGAATCCTCCAGAAACTCAGCCAGTGAGTTATTTCAGGTAATGAGCAAGCTATCTAAACTGCCTGAGATGAAAGGGACAAACATAAGTCAAATTATTTGTGACAACATAGTCCACCATTTCTGTGATAAAGTAGGTCAAATTTACAACCTGTTTTCTTCATACACACCTAGTGTTATGTTTCATATAGGTACCCTAATATAGGCCCAGGTAATACCATACACCTTCACCTACATTACCTCCCCTACACTACACAGTAACCGACCTTTTAGGATTGAACTTTTACCTAGTTCTAGTCCTGGGCGCAGAAGGAGGGTTTCTCCCTGAACAATAGTGTCCTATAACGTCATCAATAGACTCACGCAGTATGAATGAATATTCATAAGGGTTCTTGGAAACCAGGCTGGGGCTACACCACCTGCATAATATCTACGTACAAGGTTCATCCCATACGTCATCCTCAAATCCAACAATGGCTAACACAAGAAACAAGGGACAAAGGAACCCTAGATACTTCCTGCATGAATACAGTACATCTTGCTAGTGTTAGTTAGAGGGAACCGAGACTTCCAGGCCGACACACTGACCAGAGACGCTGAGGCTCCTGCATGCAGACGCTCCAGCTGACAGTGGTCTAACACATCCCTCACGGAGTGTCCAACTCGAGACCAGGACGGGGTCCCACACTCTCTCTCTTCAGGTAATGGGGTTAGACAAAATCCTAGAGGGATTCTTGGCTGCACACCTACTCACATACCAGGTACACTTAGGTACATCTAGATAGGCATCGTAGGAGTACGCCCTTTCTTTTATCATACATTTTATATCCATGTATGCATTTATGATTATTGCAAAATGGTAGAACTGTACTATCCATTTATATTCACTATACTGCTGATTATATATATCTGCTACTGTCTAACAATTATTGCAGCACATCTATTTTACACTAGAAGAACAACTGTGCAATAAATTCTTATTGTAACACGCCCGACTGTTTCTTCTGTGTAATTCTCTGAGACCGAATAAGTGAGCACGAGTGACTGAGCGAAAAGTAGTACATTGTTTCCACGATGCTGAGGGATCAGGGTTGTCATGTTCTGAGGTTGCCAAAAACTATTCTCTCCCCGATAAGAGGAGACACTAGTGGCACTGTGAGCTAGCTAATGCAAACAGGGTAACATTTTTGGTGGGGGTGTTCAGAGTCAGTCTGCCACCAAGCCCACAGTTCATGTTATCCGAACGCGCAGATTCTGTATAGGTTATATATAGGAACTATACGACATGGCGCCCAACGTTGGTTGGGTACTTATTTAACAGTAGAATCTGAGTAGTTCAGTTGTGCTATTTCTCAGAGACCCCTACTCACAAAACACCAGAGACGTCTGGAGTGGGTGGGCACAAACTCCACCAACACTGAGTAGGCGAAATATCCTATTTATTGGCTGCTGGTTAATCAAGCTTGAAGGACACAGTGTTCCTAAAATTGTGCAAATAAACCTTTTCTTAGTTCCCTTGAACAAACTTCTTCTTTACAAAAATGACTGAGGACCAAAATAACGTAGCAGATCTACAAATCTCAGCCGGAGAAGAAGATTTAAATGCAATTCAAATTGCACCTAAATTCAGACATACAATCACCCTGAAACTATTAGAAAATGGTTTACAAGCTAGGGGTGGCTTAGTAGCTTTCGTGATTGAGGCATACGAATCCAACAAAACAGAGGTATTCTACTCGTGGGTCACATTCCCAGAAGCAGATGCAAGAACACAAACATTTCACTACTATACAGAAGGAGATGCACCAGTGGAATATGGTCCGTTCTAGGACATAGAGGTTCCACTCACGTACCAGGAACACTTATACTGATTTAAAGACGCCCTACACCACATAAGGAGTAGAGTAAGATTAGGCCCGCTTGGAAGAGAGGGGGCAACATGGCCAATATTAGCGGCCTACACACCAAATCCTGACATTGAAACAATGCCACATGTAGACTTACTCATACAACACAAAGATTTAATCAAAATCTACAGAAACTTGACACAATTCGTCATGAGGACTTTCACAGTCCAATCAACAACAGTTGCAACAAATAGTACTCAGTCTCAGGGTACAGCAACTAAAATAACTCCACAAACATTACACGCGGTAATGAGTAAAATGCCCACAAAACGTGAACAAATGCCATTGGTAGCTCAGAAAATAACTCAGCTCGAGGCAGTATTCCCGAATACTACGCCGTATGAGAAACACAGGATGTTAACAATCTGCTTGCCCATGGGGATAACACCACAAGTAGAGGATTGTACCACTTGGGGTACAGTCTTTGCTGCCATATATACCAGAACTCATGGTATACCATCCTTAGCTGTAGTACCAGATGTATTACAACAAATACAAAACGAGTACGGAGCAGAGCCTGCCCTGAACTTAGGGATGAAGTTACTAGGTAACTACGACCAGGTATCCGCCATAATACTAGCTAACATTAAGGGGGAAGCAGCTTCAGTAGCAATCCGCCAACGCCTAAGGGAGTTCAGTCCGTTAGATCAACAACACGAACTACCCAAAATAATTGAAACTGCATATGCAGAATTAGGCAGAGAGAGTTTAGGTGGGAAAGCTTTAAAACCACAACTGATGGGCAGTTCTGAAAAGGACACTACCAAGCAGACACCTGCTTCTTCTAAAAAGAAGTGGGATAATCAAAAACAACAAAACTTTAAAGGAAACAGATCCGAATCCTGAGGTAGATCTCCTCCACAGGAGCCCTCCGAAAAGAGGTATAACCTCAGGAATAGGGATAACATTAGGAAACCTGACAGGTATCAGGATACTGATACACGTTCCTCTCGTTCCTTTCAGGGTTCATCAAAAAACTCAGAGAGAGAAGGACGGTCAGAACACAAAGAAGAGCGTACAAAGTCCAGAGACAAGCAGCACGCTCAAGACTATATTTCCAAAAAAGAAGAAAAGCCAAAATCAAAACCTCAGTTTAAGAAGAAGAAAGTTGCAGGTCTAAAGTTCAGACATGCCCAGAATTCGGAGGACACAACTTCTGAATGGGGAATGGGCTCAGACGATGCTAGACAGTGTGGCAGAAGTAACAATAGCTCGCCAGAACCTGATGGAATTTCTGGTGACAGCGGACTTGAATGATTACATCACGGTGGAAACACCAGATACAAGGGTGAGCGTCCCACATAAGTTACACGAAATAACACTCCAAATGGAGGGGGACAAGCCCAGGAAAGTTAAAGGTCTCTTTTGGAAAAACCTATCATCTGGTTATGATATCCTATTAGCTGAACAAGATTGGCCGCCAGCATTCGTTATGGAGTGCCCTAGGGGAGAAACGGTAATTTTTCCAGCATTTTCCGACCTCGTTCCCATTCATCTTAAATATGCATATGCACGGGAGTGGGCAGTTGCCCTAGCTCCAGCATTGTACAAAAACCGTGCCGGATGGGATGAAGATTCAACCCACCACGTGATCCCGTTAAAAGTTTCACCAAATGCAAAGAGACAATATCCAATAAAGTAAGAAGCTAAAAAACAGGTCAGGGAGATCTTAGATCAACTTGAATACCAAGGGGTGATTGAAACATGCACCTCACCAATGAACAATCCTTTGTTTCCCGTATCGAAACCGGACAACTCATATCGTCTAGTTTTAGATAATAGACATTTAAACACATGCACAAAGACATTCGCTGTCTAAAACGTACACTATGCCGCATTAATGAATAACATTGTGCGGAAAAAATACAAAACAACACTTGATATCTCAAATGGATTTTTCTGCCAAAATATAGCGCCTGAAAGCAGGTATTTGACCGCATTCTCAGCACTGGGGTCCCAGCGGCAATTTTGTCATCTCCCCCAAGGGTATAAGAACAGCCTGGGGGTGTTTTCAGCAAGAGTAACTGAGTTGCTCCAAACTTTTGATGAGGAAGCATTGTCCTATGTGGATGATATTTATCTGACGGACGATGACTTAAAAAGGCACTTGACCAGGGTGAGCACCATAATTATGGGATTCGCCTCTGAGGGCTACAAATTTAATTTAAAAAAATCAAAAATCGCCCACCTCAATGTCCTGTTTTTAGGATATGAGCTGTCAAGTGAAGGGAAAAGTCTGGCAGCTACCTTTTTAGAAAAGTGTGCGCTGCTCCAACCTCCAAAATCATTAAGAAATTTACATTCAATACTGGGATTCCTAAATTTCGGCAGAACATACATTTTGGATTACGCAGAAAGAGTAAAACCTTTCTACGACTTAATAAAACCTGACTTTTTAGTTAGACAATGGACACAGGAACACACAAACATCCTACGTTCACTACAAGAAGACATGATAGCTTCAAAACACCTACAGACGCGAGTAAACGTACGCAACTTAGTGATCCGTGTAATAGTGGGTCAATGCGGGTACACTTATTTAACTCAATGAAGGCGAAACAGTACCAATCGCTTACAAATCACACCTGTACACAAACGCAGAAATGCGTTGCACTTCAACAGAAAAAATCCTGACAGCAGTTCAGACCGCTGTAGCAAGAGAAAGAGCCCTGGCTCAGGGAAAACGCATAATTGTCGTGACCCCAGTACCAGCTTTAGAAGCTGTTACAAAGGCTAGCATTCCAAATGCGAAGCCTTACATCCGAGATGGATACAATGGGCTAATTCTCTTACTGCAACGGATGTTGAATACAGATTTGATCCAAGTCTAAAAACACAGGCATTTCTGCAATACGAACAAGAATATCCTCTACCAAATGAAATTTTGCCTCTAGATCAGTATGAACATATAATTTACACTGACAGATCTGCTCAACCGGCCATAGGGAGTAAGCAACAATTCAGCGCAGCATGTGCAATCGTTAAAGGTCGCATGCGGGATGGAAAGTTCCATCCAAGTTGCACCAAAACGCAATCTCTAGGAGACTGCACGGCTCAGTTGGCAGAGTTAAAAGCACTAATACTAGCACTGGTGTATACGGATCACGAATTCCCCACACTAATTGTGTGTGATTCTTTTTACTGTGTACAGTCATACAATGAATATTTACATCATTGGGAACAAAATGGGTTCAAAGACGCAAAAGGTGGCACAATTAAGCATAAAATGCTATGGGAACAGGTAGTTGAGTTGAAGAACGAACAACCGAGGGCTCACGTGATTCATACACTGAGTCATCAACATGATGGCGTTCATGTTGAAGGGAATTCATTGGCTGATGAAGCCGCAAAGGGGGCTGTACGAATGGCTTCCGTAGCTGCAATTACTCGTTCAAAAACGAGGATAGACGGTGAGATTATGGTGGCTGTCATTGCTTCGCACAAATGCAGCTCAGCAGTACCAAAGAAATTTCCACTCAAGTGCTCCTACAAGTTAGATGCAAACACATTCCATATGCTCAGATTCCCGGAGTGGGGGACAGAGTAATACCAAATATGGATCGTAGACAAGGGTTGATTATTGCAGCACACGAGGGTTTGGGCTCTGCGCATACAGGCGTTACAGCGACTATTTCATTGTTGAAACAGCGCTACTGGTGGCCAGGTCTAACAAAACAAACTAAAGATTACGTCTTGAAATGTGACATCTGTCAGCAGATGAAAGGCTCCACCATAACACGCCCGGCACAGACACCGTTATTAAAATCAGACAGACCCTTCGCTTGTGTATATCTGGACCACTGCGGCCCCTTACAATCTAATGGGGCTTACAAGTATATCATGGTTGCAGTGGATTCATGCTCAAGATTCCTATGGGTTTGGCCTCAGCACTCGGCTGACGCTCGAACTGTTATTAAAGATTTGCAAGACTTTATCGGGACATACGCAGTTGGCACGTTACATTCTGACCGTGGCCCGGCGTTTAGCTCTCGGGCTTACAAAGAGGCTATGGAAAGTATGGGCGTAGCATTGCGGTACTCCTCTACGTACCATCCTGAAGGAAATTTGGTTGTGGAGAGGAAGAACCGGGACCTAAAGCAATATTTAACAGCTAGGGTATTAGGCAAGGGCGGTAGTTGGGTCAATCATCTATATGGGGTACAACGAGCACTCAATAACCAACCAACAAGTTCTCTAGGGGGTGTCACTCCATATGAGGTCCTATTTGGGACGAGAATGTGGGTACCTGATCTTGATTGTGAAGGCACAGTGGCGGATGAGAAACCATTTGATATCCATGATCGTTTGGCTGTTTTACAGGATCTAAATGAATCCAGGACACAACAAAGTAACGTCCTCCAGAAACAGACCGCCACTGGGGAAGTCAAGGCAAACACGGCAAGACCTTCCTGGATCCCAAAGGTCGGGGATCTGGTCAGAGAGAAAATAGCGGACAAAAAAGAATTTGGACCATCATACAGAAAGCCTGTACCTGTCCTAGCAGTTCAAGGAACAAGAACTGTACTTTTGCCGCCTCTTGCTGGAAAAAAGGAGAAAAGATTTGTCTCAATCGACTTAATCAAACCACACCATGTGGCCGATACTGAACAGTAGGCCTCGTGGACTCCACAGTAGTGTGTAGTGTAGTTCCTATTTCCCTAATAGGCTCTGCGCATTGGAATAATATACCCTATAGATTTGACATAGGACTGAGGTCAGTATGCCCCTATCGAGTATATTAAACTTAATTACTTTGTACCAGCTAGCTCAGAGGCCACTAGAAACTCCTTGTAAACAAGAAGGGAGTAGTTTCTGGCAACCGCATAAACATGACAACTTTGTTTCCCTTTAGAATGGGAACACTCTCAGAATCGTCGAAACAGATAACAGTTTCACTCAGCTAATCGTGCATGCTTAGTTTCTTCAGAGTTACACAGAAAGAATAGACGGGCGTTTTAATAAATGGATTTATTGAACAGTCTTGTTTCTCGTGTAAGAGATATGAGCTGTTACAATCGTAAGACAGTATGCGAGATATATTATGTACAGCGTAAGCAGTAGAAAGAAATAATACTGCGCTAGCATTATCTTTTAGCTATGACACATATATTCATATACATAAATAACATAAGATAAAAATTTGAGTACTCATAAGATGTTTCTCTAACTAGTTCTACCCCAGTGTACCTAACCTAAGTGTAGTGCAAGGTAAGAAGTAGGTGATGTATTCTATAGTATTGTATGCTATAGTATGGTATGCGAAGTCTGGTATGCCAAGTCTGGTATGCCAAGAGTCCCTATAGGTTCTAGTCAGCTCCATACCTTGAGAATGAGAGAGGTGGGAATCTCTTTCCGGGTCTCGAACTCTAACACCCCGCGAAGGGAGTCAGAACACTGGAAGCTGGATTCTCTGCGAGCAGGGATGACAGTGTCTCTTGTTAGTGTGTCAGGCCGGGACACGGGCTCCTCTAAAGTCGAGGTCTCCTCCTACTTGCTTGGGCAAGGGAAGGTATATTTATACCTGGTAGGTGCCTTGGAATGTTAGCATTGACGTAAAGTCGGGCAGAGGAAGACGTCAGGAATGAACCCTTAAGGAATAGCGGTTCATGCGTAATAAATGAGTTCTTGGAGAAATCAATAATCCTGTGCTAGGGGAACTCCCAAGAGCTTAAGGGTCTGGTTTCTAAGAACTCGTTGTGACGTTGAGGTGGACGGATGTAGGTGACTATGCCTGTATTTGGATAGCATGGCTAATGCCTAAATAAGGACTGGGATCTTATGCCTATATAAGGGCAATGCGAATTGTGCCTATATAAGGACATGTATCAGGAAAACCTATTTACGGACACCTAAAGCGGAATACAACACCCACTCCACTTTCGAATGAACGATAGTACTAAATGCTAAACATTAAATGCTAAACATTAAACTGAGTACCACATGTTGCTAAAAACATTTCTAAAAGCATATGACGAAATGGTTG
This sequence comes from Calotriton arnoldi, assembly GCA_963921515.1. Lineage (NCBI taxonomy): Eukaryota > Metazoa > Chordata > Amphibia > Caudata > Salamandridae > Calotriton > Calotriton arnoldi. The sequence continues at coordinate 45,140 of CAWUFW010009268.1, forward strand.
ACAAGTATTCCAAAATCAAAGCCATTTCATAACATGGTACTAAATGAAATTGTAATAAATAAGGTGACAATGTGTCCCTGGAAGTGTTCAAAGAAGTCCGTTCTATATGAATAGTTCTACTGTAAGCAGATTGAATTGCCATGTATTTTCAAAAATAGAGAGAAAAACAAAAATTCAATTTTTAGGAAGAGTTCCAAGTTTAGTTCTGTTTTGAAAATATGGAGGCCAAATTCATTGCTTTCCCGGTACACTGTGAGCCGAATCAAAGTCAGTGTTTGGGTCTGTGGTAAACATGAAATCATCTACGCCTGTAGACAAAAGATCGTCTACTGATGTCGGTGACAGTTGGAACACCTCGTTTAGAAGGTTAACTGCACATAGATGTGAAGCATCGCCTTCAGCATAGGATGCTGCAGCAATGTTCGCGTCCGTTGTTACCTGTGTGCCTGTTGATCCATATCGTACCTCAGCAGCAGCAGGAAGCGTCTGTGAGATCTCAACAAATGCCGTCATCAGGATTGGTAGCCTCTGGGGACAACACAGAGCATGGGCCGTTATTGGGTCCAGCAGAGTATCGATATCCGTTGGCATGACTGATGGGAGTGTTAGACAGATGTCTAGCACGCATTCTTCACCGCAAAGCAGGCAGCGTAAACAGGTAAGATGCAATCTTGCCAGATTGGTCTAAATGACAGAAACCATGTTGTATTAAGTTCCGTAGACGAGGTATGCCCAAAAGTTGCACTATGCGCTCACGGCACTTCCGTTCTAGGAGAGCTTTCTCCAAAGTGCTGGGAGTGATGCCAGTTGATAGGCTTGCCATAGCGTAGTAGTAGGAACAAAAACTGGATTCCTGCAACTACTGCTAGAATTAATGGCACACCACCAAACACCGAATGTGCGAAGTTTGGAATGATTCCGAGGACTGCCTGAAAAGGTGTTAACAGTCCTGAACAGATGGTCTTAAATACATGTACAATCCCGCTCGTATCAGACATATTTAAGAAACGTCCCATCATTTCTACAAAATGTATAGGGCAGTTTGTACGAATTAGAGCCTGTATCTCAGCCGAAGTCCTTGCAATTTGTAGATCATAGGTTTCTTTGGCCGAGGTTAAAGGCACGGTCTGTTGTAAAAGCATGGCTTTCATTCTGCTTAGAGTATCAAAACGTATAAAAGAAACATTCAATGAAGGCCATAGAGGCGACTCCCTGACTGTGTCTATTTGGGGGAACAATACTTGCATACAACAAGTAACCCTGGAGCTAACCGTTACCAGATATGGGATTACTGGCAACATACCACAGCAACTCTGATCATTCAACATGAGGTAACTCCCGTTAGAAAGTTGGCCAAACGCTGGATTAATCACAGCAGCTGGTGTACCCTGCAGGTGGCAGGACAAGTTTGACACAGAACCATTACAAGCCCCGTGTAAAGAAATGTCCTGACATATGAGTGAACCGCTCAGTGCATTTTCACAGTGTGTACCGCTTAGAAACACTTCACGATCCCCACTCCAACATCTGTATTTGTAAGGTAAATCCCAGGATGTCTTAATGTATTCTTTACCCAACCTTTCATATTTGCCTGCTTGCATTTGTTTGAGGCAATACTGAAAATGAAAAGTAGTGACAGGCAGAGTTATTTTGCCATGGATAAGCCATTCTGTAGCTGGTTTTTCTGCTACCGTAAATGGTAATTTTTCCAGTTTTTCAATGCTCAGCACTGTATACTTTGCTCCCCTTTGTGCCAGTTCGACCTGTTTATCCGTTAGATTGTAGTCTGAAAACAGAGACGACGTGTCGATAAAACGCCAAGGCACATAGCCTGTACGCAAGGATTGCAGCGTCCAGTCTAATAACACAATAGAACGTAACTGAGATTGGCCTTGTTGTAACATGGCTAAATCTTGTTCCAGTATGTCAATAACAGAGGATACAATGTTGTCCAGTGAATAAATTCTGGATGACAAAGTTGTTAACCCATTGTCGACCACAGTGAGAGATTTCTCTAAGTTAATACGATCAAGCTCAAGTATTCTTTCTGCGGCCTCTGCCTGTGAAACCTTCCATATTTCATTATAAGCAGCATAAATGCCGGCATATATGAAACGTTTTTGACGCGGTTTTCTTGATCCTAGCAAGAAATCCCTAAGGTCTGCGTCTTCTTTAAGTAAAGATAAGTGTTGTTTCACATCCTCGAGTGTAGATTTTTGTAACCAGTCGAGGCACAATTTTCCTACACTGTATGTTGTTACTACCCCCGGATGTTGTCGTTGAACATAAGGTGGGTCTGGCCTATGGATAGTAAAGCCCTGTATTCTATTCAGGAATCTTTCTTGACAGATGTTTGTGTCTGTGGGCCAGAGCAACCATTTTTTCCAATCAGGATCTGATCTGTTGTTTTGTAGTATTGTGTCTACTGTGACCGCTCCCTGTGTAGTGCTATTACTTGCAGGTGGTGGTACAGAAGGTGTGTTCATGTCTTTGATCTTGGCTAAACCAAGGCAAGAAGTTTGTTGCACAGTGTCATTCAAAAACATTATTTGCTGTGGGATGATACAGGCTCTAAACAAAGCTTCTATCCCCTGCACTTGCCAATCTTTAGAACCCCAGACAGATTTTGTGTTGATTGTCTCTTTCCAAAAGTCAAATCCTTGTCTAGACAGTTGGGTAATAAAGGCTGCAGAATAAATCTGTTTTGTATTAGTTAACACCATTTTCTGTCCTGTTTTGTTTACATTCTTATAGTAAAATGTTTCTGGATCAGATGTATTGTACCCTGAAAAATATGGAAACTTATTTGCAAACGTTTTTGAACTACCCTTTGGTGGTGTAGGACAATGTTCCCATTGGTTAAACATAAAAATATTTCTAGGTGTTGCAGATTTATGCAAGAAATGATGACCATAGTGGTTGTAACAATAAAGCTGTTCGTAGTCTGATGAACCCTCTAAGTTTTCATTGTTAGAGAACGCAGCAGACCTTTCTAGATCAGACATCATGTTATTAACAGTCTCAAAGTCCAAATCATCAGAATAGGTACTGGAGGTAATAAAGTCACTTAATGAAGTTTTAAATAAATGTGGAATCTTCAAAAGTTCCGTGGGGCCGAATATGTCGAAATCGGTTTTGTCCCAAACTATACCATCCTGTATAGGAACGGCTGTGATGTTCACTGCTGACAAGTCTCTTGCTTCACGATGGGAAGATTTGTGTGGTTTTAAAAGTAAGTTCACATTTTTACTTTCAGTGTCCAAACGAATATATCTGCCATTCATAAGCACGCTAAGAGTCATAACCAAAGCTAGCTAAAGCAGAAAGAAAAATATTCCAGAAATAATCCATAGTTCAATCCATGGTGAAACCAGATAAGTCTCTTTCAGGAAATGAAAAAGGTCTTGTACTTGTTGTTTGAAAGTTTTTAGGGCTGTCATCGTTTCAGGCTCACTTGGATCCTCAGAAAACGTATCAAAGTTAATGAAGTAGCCAGAAGCAGTTCGGTCAATTGTTGGAATTGCATCAGGATTCGTTGAAATCGCTGGAACCAGTTGATCACGTGTTAAGTTGGTGTAGACAGGTGTATCTGGACGAACTGTTACTTGAGTTTCAAGAGGGATGAGTTCCATAGCATTGTTGCTTAGTCCTTCATCTCTTACTGCTGAATTCTCGATGGTTATGAGGCTTTCAGTCTGAACCTCTTGGATAGTAGCGAGAGGAGTGCGTCTGCTACTAGGTCGGAGTCCACGAGGCCTACTATTTAGTATTGGCCACATACTGTGGTTTGATGAGGTCGATTGACACAAATCTTTTCTCCTTTTTTCCAGCAAGGGGCGGCAGAAGTACTGTTCTTGTTCCGTGGACGGCTAGGACAGTTACTGGTTGTCTGTAAGAGGGTCCAAATTCCTTCTTGTCCGCAATCTTCTCTCTGACTAGATCCCCAACTTTTGGGATCCAGACAGGCCTTGCTGGGACTGCCGGTTTTTCCCCAGTGGTGGTTGGCTTCAGGAACACGTTGCTTTGTTTCGATCTTAGTTCATTTACATCCTGTAAAACAGCCAAACGATCTTTGATATCAAAGGGTTTATTTTCCACCACTGTGCCTTTACATTCGAGATCAGGAACCCACATTCTTGTCCCAAATAGGACCTCATATGGTGTGACCCCCATGAGAACTTCTTGGCAAATTATTTAATGAGCGTTGGACCCCATAAAGATGTTTGACCCACCCATCACCCGAACCAAATACTCTAGCTGTTATAGACTGCTTTATGTCCCGGTTTTTCCTTTCCACAACAGAATTTCCCTCAGGATGAAATGGAGAGGAGTACCGCAATGCTACGCCCAAACTGGCCATGGCTTCTTTGTAAGCCCGAGAGCTAAACGCAGGGCCCTGGTCAGAATGTAGTGTGCCAATTGCGTATGTGCCGATAAAGACTCACAAATCTTTTATAACAGTTCGAGCGTCAGCCGAGCGATGAGGCCACATCCATAGGAACCTTGAGCACGAAGCCACTGCGACCATTATATATTTATAGTTACCGTCCCTTTGCAAGGGACCGCAGTGGTCCAGGTAAACACAAGCTAATGGTTTGTCTGAAATCAACAGGGGTGTCTGCACAGGACGTTTCACTGTGGAGACTTTCATCTGTTGGCATATTTCACATTCCAAAACATAGTTCTTGGTCTGTTTCCTAATGCCAGGCCACCAATATCTTTGTTTAAGTAAAGATACTGTTGCAGAAACACCTGCATGGGCAGAGGCTATCCCTTCATGTGCTGCTAGGATCAGTCCTAATCTACGTTCCATGTTTGGAATTACCCTATCCCCCACTCCAGGGATTCGAGCAAAAGGAACGTTGTTTGCATCAATTACATAAGAGTACTTGAGTGGAAATTTCTTTGGTAACGCTGCACCACTGCCTTTGCTTGAAGCATTGACAGCCAACAATATCTCACTGTCTATTCTCGTTTTTGAACGAGTGATCGCAGCTACGGAAGCCGTCTGAACAGCCCCCTTTGCGGCTTCATCAGCCAATTAATTCCCTGCAACGTGAACGCCATCACGTTGATGACTCAGCGTGTGTATCACGTGAGCTTTTGGTAGTTCGTTTCTCAACTGAACTACTTGTTCCCAAAGCGTTTTATGCTTTATTGTGCCACCTTTTGCATCTTTGAATCCGTTTTGAAGCCAATTCTGTATATATTCATTATATGACTGAACACAGTAAAAGGAATCGCACACTATAAGTGTGGGGAATTCGCGATCTGTATTTTCAAGTGCCAGTTTGAATGCTTGTAGTTCAGCTCGCTGAGCTGTACAATCTCCTAGAGATTGTGTTTTAGTGACCATTGGTCTGAAGTTACCATCGCGGATGCGACCTTTAACGATTGCGCACGCTGCACTGTAAGCTTGCTTTCTCCCTGTAGCGGGTTGTGCTGATCCGTCAGTATAAATTATAAATACGTACTGATCGAGAGGCAGAATTTCAGTGGGCAGAGGACATTCATGTTCATATTGCAGGAACGCTTGTGTTTTTAAATCAGGATCAAAAACATATTCAACATCTGTTGCAGCAAGAGAATTAACCCATTGGATCCATCTAGGATGTAAAGCTTTTGCATTTGGAATGCTCACCTTTGTAACCGCCTCTAAGGCTGGTACTGGAGTTACGACAATAATGCGTTTCCCTTGAGCTAGAGCTCTTTCTTTTGCTACAGCGGTTTGAACTGCTGTCAGTATTTTTCTGTTGAAGTGAAGCGCATTTCTGCTTGTGTATACAAATGTGATTTGTATGCTATTGGTACTTTTTCACCCTTATTAAATGTTAAATAGGTGAATCCGCATTGACCCGAAATTATTCGGATCACTAAATTGCGTTTATTTACGCGTGTTTGTAAGTGATTTGTTGCTAACATGTTAGCTTGGAGTGAACGCAGGATTTCTGTGTGTTCTTGTGTCCAATGTTTTGTTGAAAAATCAGGTTTGATTAATTCGTAGAGAGGTTTAACCCTTTCTGCGTAATTTAGAATGTAAGTTCTTCCAAAATTTAGGAAACCCAAGATGGATTGTACATTTTTCAGCGTTTTTGGAGGTTGGAGCAGCGCGCACTTCTCTAAAAGTTAGCTGCCAGGCTCTTGCCTTCACTTGAAAGCTCATATCCTAGGAAAAGGACATTGAGATGGGCAATTCTGGATTTTTTAAAGTTGAATTTATAGCCCTCAGAGGCGAAGCCCAATATAATGGTACTCACCCTGTTCAAGTGCCTATCTAGGTCATTGTCTGTCAGATAGATGTCATCGATATATGACAATGCCTCATTATCATAAATTTGTAGTAACTCGGTTACCCTTGCTGAGAATAACCCCAGGCTGTTTTTGAACCCTTGTGGGAGTCGACAAAATTGACGCTGGGTCCCCATTATTGAGAAAGCTGTTAAGTACCTGCTGTCAGGTGCTATGTTTTGACAAAAGAAACCATTTGAAATGTCCAATGTGGTTTTATATTTTTTGCGCACAATGTTATTCATTAATGCTGTACTTTGTGCATTTTGCACTGCAAATGTTTTGGAACAAGTGTTCAAGTGTCTGTAATCCAAAACTAGACGATATGTATTGTCTGGTTTGGATACAGGAAACAAAGGATTGTTCATTGAGGAGGTGCATGTTTCAATCAACCCTTGGTATTCAAGTTGATCTAAGTTCTCCCTGACCTGTTTTTTAGCTTCTTGCTTTATTGGGTACTGCCTTTGTGCAGTAGGTTGATTTTTTAGCTGTATTTTGTGGTGAGGTGAATCCTCATCCCATCCTACATGATTTTAGTATAATGCTGGGGCCTGGGCAACTGCCCATTTCCTGGCATAAGTATATTTTAGGTGAATTGGAATATGGTTGGAGAAGGCTGGCATAATGATGTCCTCGCCATGTGGGCACTCCCTGACAAAGTTTGGTGGTCAGTCCTTTTCTGCTAGAAGTATATCATAACCCCTTGACAGTTTCTCCCAAAAGAGTGCTTTCACTTTTCTTGGTATGTCTCCCTCCATTCGAAGTGTTATTTCATATAACTTTTGTGGAGTACTAACCCTGGTGTCTACAGTCTCTACTGTGATGTACTCATTCAAGTCCACTATCTCCAGAAGTTCCTTCAGGTTCTGGCGAGCTATTGTTACTTCTGCTGCAATGTCCAGCATTGTCTGAGCCCATTCTCCGTTCTTGAGCTGTGTTCTCAGTATTCTCGGCATGTCTGATCTTCAGACCTGCTACCTTCTTTTTTGTGAATTGAGGTTTTGATTTTATTTTTCTGAACGTGTTTATCGTCTTTGGATTTCACGCGTTCTTCTTTGTGATCTGACCGTCCTCTTCTTTCTGATGTCTGTGACGATATCTGAAAGGTACGAGAGGAACGTTTATCAGTATCTTGATACCGGTCAGGTTTTTTTTAAATTATCCCTATTCCTATTCCTGAGGTTATACCTCCTTTCAGAGGGCTCCTTTTGAGGAGACCTACCTCGGGATTGAGAACGTGTCTCGTTTGAATTTTGTTTATTAATTTCCCACTTCTTTTTAGAAGATGTAGGATTTTGTTTAATAGAGTCCTTCTCAGGACCTTCAGATAGTTTTGGCTTCAAAGGTTTTCCACCCAAACTGTCTCTGCCTAATTCTGCATAAGATTTTTCTATTATTCTGGGTAGTTCATGTTGATGTTCTGTTACATCAAATTCCCTTAAGCGTTGGCGGATCGCCACTGATGCTGCCTCACCTTTAATATTAGATCATATTATTGTTGAGACCTGGTTGAAGTTTTTCAGTAATTTCATACCTAAATTCAGAGCAGGTTCTGCCCCGTATTCGTTTTGAATTTGTTTCAGGACATCTGGTATTACTGCAATTGACGGAACACCATGTGTTTTAGTATAGATGGCAGCAAGGACTGTGCCCCAAGTGGTGCAGTCTTCCAGTTGTGGTGTGATCCCCATTGGTAAACAGATTGTTAGGATTCTGTGTTTCTCATAAGGGCTAGTATTTGGAAATACTGCTTCGATTTGAGTAATTTTTTGAGCTATCCAGAATGGAATTTGTTCACGTTTTGTGGGCATTTTACCCATGACTGCGTGTAAAGTCTGTGGAGTAATTTTTAGTGTATACCCCTGTTGAGGTGTTTGATTTGGAATGGTCATTGGTGGTTGGACTGTGAAAGTCCGCATGACAGATTGGACTAATTGTCTGTAAATTTTTACTAACTCTTGTAGTTGAGTAAGTAATTCTTTGTCTGACATTTCTTCAATGTCAGGATGAGGTGTGTAGACGGCTAGAATCGGCCATGTTGCTCCTGGTCTACCTAGTGGACCGAGCCTGGTAATGTTTTTGTGATGTTTTAGGGCGCCTTTAAACCAGAGATTATGCTCCTGGTATGTGAGTGGAATTTCAATATCCTCGAAAGGAATATATTCCTCTGGTGGTTCATCTTCTTTAAGGAAGTGAAATACTTTTGTTACTGGATTTGATTCTGGGAATACTATCCATGAATAGAATACCTCTGTCTGAAAGGATTCGTGTGCCTCTATCACGAAAACCGCTCTACCATATCTTGGTGGTAGGCCGTGTTTTATACGTTTTAGAGTGATGGCTCTCCTTAAGATTGGAGGGATGTTTATAACACCCTCATCGGTTTCATTTAAACCTGTAAAATTAAAAGCTGTTACGACTGGTACAGCCGCAGCTATACCGTTCTCGATGTTAGTATCCCCGTTCAGGGACATTGTTTTTTGAAAAATGTAGAACAAGTTTCAAGGAAACAAAGATAAGGTGCACAATATTTTGGAACACTGTATCCTTCAACGTTGAACAAACCGTACAGCTAATATATAGGATTTTTGTCCTATTCAGATTTGGCGGATACTTAACGCTACCCACTCCAGACGTCTTATGGAGTATGTGAGTAGGGGTCTCTGAGAAAAGCACGACTGAGTTACTCAGTATCTAGCGTTAAATTAGTGCCTTACCAAACGTTGGGCGCCATGTAGTGTAGTTCCTATTTCCCTAATAGGCTCTACGCATTGGAATAATATACCCTATAGATTTGACATAGGACTGAGGTCAGTATGCCCCTATCGAGTATATTAAACTTAATTACTTTGTACCAGCTAGCTCAGAGGCCACTAGAAACTCCTTGTAAACAAGAAGGGAGTAGTTTCTGGCAACCGCATAAACATGACATCTTTGCTTCCCTTTAGAATCGGAACACTCTCAGAATCGTGGAAACAACAGATAACAGTTTCACTCAGCTAATCGTGCATGCTTAGTTTCTTCAGAGTTACACAGAAAAAATAGACGGGCGTTTCAATAAAAGGATTTATTGAACAGTCTTGTTTCTCGTGTAAGAGATATGAGCTGTTACAATCGTAAGACAGTATGCGAGATATATTATGTACAGTGTAAGCAGTAGAAATAAATAATACTGCGCTAGCATTATCTTTTAGCTATGACACATATATTCATATACATAAATAACATAAGCTAAAAATGCGAGTACTCATAAGATGTTTCTCTAACTAGTTCTACCCCAGTGTACCTAACCTAAGTGTAGTGCAAGGTAAGAAGTAGGTGATGTATTCTATAGTATTGTATGCTATAGTATGGTATGCGAAGTCTGGTATGCCAAGTCTGGTATGCCAAGAGTCCCTATAGGTTCTAGTCAGCTCCATACCTTGAGAATGAGAGAGGTGGGAATCTCTTTCCGGGTCTCGAACTCTAACACCCCGCGAAGGGAGTCAGAATACTGGAAGCTGGATTCTCTGCGAGCAGGGATGACAGCGTCTCTTGTCAGTGTGTCAGGCCGGGACACGGGCTCCTCTAAAGTCGAGGTCTCCTCCTACTTGCTTGGGCAAGGGAAGGTATATTTATACCCGGTAGGTGCCTTGGAATGTTAGCATTGACATAAAGTCGGGCAGAGGAAGACGTCAGGAATGAACCCTTAAGGAATAGCGGTTCATGCATAATAAATGAGTTCTTGGAGAAACCATAATCCTGTGCTAGGGGAACTCCCAAGAGCTTAAGGGTCTGTTTTCAAAGAACTCGTTGTGACGTTGGGGTGGACGGATTTAGGTGACCATGCCTGTATTTGGATAGCATGGCTAATGCCTAAATAAGGACTGGGATCTTATGCCTATATAAGGGCAATGCGAATTGTGCCAATATAAGGACATGTATCAGGAAAACCTATATACGGACACCTAAAGCGGAATACAACAGTAGCAGACGGCCTCCTCTAGCTACCATCCAAGAAGTACAAACAGAAAGACTCATCACGTTCTAAGAGCCTCCTGTACGGAATGAAGGACTATGCAACAATGCTATGGAACTCGTTCCCCTTGAACCAGAAGTTCAACTTCAAAATTCAATTCAAAACAACACACAAGTTGCAATAAGACCTAATACAGATGTCTACGTCAACTTGCCTCGACGAGAGCAAAGTACGATTTCAACAAATCCCGATGCAATTCCAACAATTGATCGAACTGCTTCTGTCTACTTCATGAAGTTTGATACGTTTTCCTTGGATCCAAGTGAACCAGAAACGACGCCAGCCCAACAAGCACGCAAGCAGCAGATTACGGACTTTCTGAACTTTCTCAAAAAGACTTACCTGGTATCACCTTGGTTAGAACTCTGGGTAATTACTGGGATACTGTTTTTTCTTTTCTGGCTAGGCTTAGTTATAACTTTTAGCATGCTTATTAATGGACGATACCTTCAACGAAAGCTCCGCAGCCCAAAAAGTTAATTTAATTCTGAAGCCACATCAGTCCTCACATCGTGAGCAAAGAGACTTGTCATCAGTAAACATTACAGCAGTTCCTATACCGGATGGTATAGTTTGGGACAAAGTTGATTTCGAAATATTCGGTCCTACTGAACTTTTAAAAATTTCTCATGTATTTAACATTTCATTAAGTGATATCATTACCTCCAGTACATTTTCTGATGATTGGGACTCTGAAACTGTTAATTACATGTTGTCTGATTTAGAGAAAACTGCCACATTTCCGAACACTGAAATGTTAGAAGGTACTTCAGACTATGACACTTTGTACTGTTACCAACAATCATTTCTTGCACAAATCTATATCACCTAGAAATGTTTTTGAGTACCACCAGAGGGAACATTGCCCTACACCACCTAAAAGTAGTTCGCAAACATTTGCACAGAAAATGTCATATTTTTCAGGGTTTAACACCACTGACCCGACCTCGTATTATTACAAGGTTGCACCGACATCAGCACTGAAAATTATGTTGACAAACACCAAACAGATATACTCTGCTTCCTTTATCACCCAATTGTCTGAACAGGGTTTTGACCTATGGAAGGACACAATAGACTTAAAATCAGTCTGGGGTTCTAGAGACTGGCAAGTCCAGGGAACAGAGGCGCTATTTAGAACGTGCCTCATTCCACAGCAGATGATATTTCTAAATGACACTGTGAAACAGAAGTCCTGTCTTGGACTAGCCAAAAATAAGGACCTGAACACACCTCAGTTTCCAACACCATCACAGATGGAGGGGTGGCAAAATTCAACTTCACAAGAAGGGGCAACAGTAAATGACATTTTACAGTACAATAGATCAGACCCTAATTGGAAGAAATGGGTGGTTTGGCCCTTAGACACGAACACATGTGAGAAAAAATTCTGGGGCATAACCGAGGGGTTCAATATCCACAGGCCAGACCCACTCTATGTACATAGAGAACATCCAGGGGTAGTGACGTCCTACAGTGTTGGGAAGTTGTGCCTTGATTGGCTAGAGACCACAACACTCACAGAAGTGAAACAACACTTGACCTTACTCACACAAGACATGGATCTTAGGGATTTTTTATTAGGTCCCAGGAAACCCCGTCAGAAACGTTTCATATATGCTGGCATTTATGCTGCCTACAATGAAAACTGGAAAATAGTCCAACAAGAGGCCGCAGAGAGAATACGGGAAATAGACTGTATTAACTTAGAAAAGGCATTAGCAGTAGTGGATAATGGGCTAACAACTTTAACCTCCAGGATATATTCCTTAGGCAACATTGTATCTTCTGCGATAGACATACTGGAACAGGATTTAGCCATATTACAACACGGGCAATCTCAGTTACGTTCTATTATGTTATTAAGCTGGACGCTGCAATCTTTGTGTGCAGGCTATGTGCCTTGGCGTTTTATCAACAGTACGTCTCTGTTTTCTGAATACAATCTAACAGATAAACAGATGGAAATGGCACAAAGGGGAGCAAAATATACAATGCTGCGCATTGAAAAGCTGGATAGATTACCATTTACGGTAGCAGAATAACCATCAACGGAATGGCTAATCCATGGCCACATAACTCTACCGGTCACTACTTTTCAGTTTCAATATTGCCTTGAGCAAAGGCAGGCAGGCAAATATGAGAAAATGGGTAAGGAATACATTAAGGAATCTTGGGAGTTACCATACAGATTTCGATGCCTCAGTGGGGATCGAGAAGTGTTTCTAAGCGGTACAAACTGCAAGAACGCTTTAAGCGGTTCTCTCATGTGCCAGGATATTTCCCTGCACGGGGCTTGTAATGGTTCAATGGCGAACTTGTCCTGCCGCATGAAAGGGACTCCAGCAGCCGTGATTACACCGGTATTCGAGCTGCTCTCGAATGGGAGTTTCTTGATGCTGAACGATCGAGGTTGCTGTGGGATGCTTCCGGGCATTGCCTATCTGGTCACTGTGAACTCCAGGGTTACTTGCTGTATGCAAGTATTGTTTCCCCCAATGAATACAGTCAGGGAGGCGCCGTTATGGCCTTCGTTGAATGTTTCCTTTATACAGTTTGATACTTTGAGCAGACTGAAAGCCATGCTTTTACAACAAACCGTACCCTTAACCTCTGCTCGAGAGACCTTTGATCTTCAAATTTCAAGGACCTCCACTGAGATACAGGCATTTATACGTACAAACTGCCCCTTTCATTTAGCAGAATTGGTGGGTCGTATCTTTAATATGTCTGATACGAGTGGTATTGTACACCTATTTAAGACCATAGGGTCAGGATTTCTAAGCACCTTTCAGACAATCCTCGGAGTTATTCCAAATTTTATATACTCCGTATTGGGAAGCGTTTTTGGAGGTCTTCCGCTGATCCTGCTTTCTATCGCAGGAATCCTGATTGTCATTTTTCTGCTCCGCAATGGACGGCCCAATCACCAACGAGATGGCAAAAGCGCTCCTGGAGCGCAAATACCGTGAGCGCATGGTACAACATCTGGGCACACCTCGCCTACGGAAACTGAGTGCCTCTTGGTTCCTATCGTTTAGACCAGTCTGGATGGACTGCATCTTATCTGTTCTTCGATGCCTGTTTTGCGGTGAAGAATGCGTGTTGGATCTCTGTCTGACACTTGCAACAGACACGCCTACGGACTTGAATGCCAGGCTGGAACCCCTGAGGGCCCATGCTCGGCAATGTCCCCAGCGTATTCCCATATTGATGGCTGCATTCCTCGAGAATCCGCAGGTGCCTTTTACAACTGGATTGAGCATCTGCTCTTCCACTAGCACTCAGGTTTCGACAACAGCACCGGCTACCTCTACACCAGCTGTTGGCAGCTCTGAATATCATTTGTGCTCCATTAACGTACTCTGCGAGGTGTTACAAGGACCGTCCCCTGCAGCGGCAAGCAACGACGATGTTGCGTCTCCCAGCCAGGACACTTAATCTATAATTGCCTCATCGTGTGCTGGGAAAGAATTCAGTTTTTCTTTTTCTCCAAAACTCGACTAAATTTGGAACATTTCCTTTAAATTGACACTTTCGCTGGAAAAGCATGGCCTTCTGACGCTTGTAGTGGTTCAACTTCTATAGACAAACTCACTTAGGACTTCGGCTTAAGTAACAATTCCAAAAACTGATTTTCGAAGTAAAAGATTTTTCTCTCTTCGTCTTTTTTCCCCCTCTTAAGACTGTTTTTAAAATGATTTTACGACAATGTTTTTACAAAACTCACTGATAGTTTTTATGCGCTTTTACCTATAAAGACAATAGTTCGATGGCATTTTATTGTTGTTGACTATTTGGAAGAGGAGTGGGTGTTATGTTTCATATAGGTACCCTAATATAGGCCTGGGAAATATCATACACCTTCACCTACATTACCTCCCCTATACTACACAGTAACCGACCTTTTAGGATTGAACTTTTACCTAGTTCTAGTCCTGGGCGCAGAAGGAGGGTTTCTCCCTGAACAATAGTGTCCTATAACTTCATCAATAGACTCACGCAGTATGAATGAATATTCATAAGGGTTCTTGGAAACCAGGCTGGGGCTACACCACCTGCATAATATCTACGTACAAGGTTCATCCCATACGTAATCCTCAAATCCAACAATGGCTAACACAAGAAACAAGGGACAAAGGAACCCTAGATACTTCCTGCATGAATACAGTACATCTTGCTAGTGTTAGTTAGAGGGAACCGAGACTTCCAGGCCGACACACTGACCAGAGACAGAGGCTCCTGCATGCAGACTCTCCAGCTGACAGTGGTCTAACACATCCCTCGCGGGGTGTCCAACTCGAGACCAGGACGGGGTCCCACACTCTCTCTCTTCAGGTAATGGGGTTAGACTAAATCCTAGAGGGATTCTTGGCTTCACACCTACTCACATACTAGGTACACTTAGGTACATCTAGATAGGCATCGTAGGAGTACGCGCTTTCTTTTATCATGCATTTTATATCCATGTATGCATTTATGATTATTGCAAAATGGTAGAACTGTACTATCCATTTATATTCACTATACTGCTGATTATATATATCTGCTACTGTCTAACAATTATTGCAGCACATCTATTTTACACTAGAAGAACAACTGTGCAATAAATTCTTATTGTAACACGCCCGACTGTTTCTTCTGTGTAATTCTCTGAGACCGAATAAGTGAGCAAGAGTGATTGAGCGAAAAGTAGTACATTGTTTCCACGATGCTGAGGGATCAGGGTTGTCATGTTCTGAGGTTGCCAGAAACTATTCTCTCCCCGATAAGAGGAGACACTAGTGGCACTGTGAGCTAGCTAATGCAAACAGGCTAACATTTTTGGTGGGGGTGTTCAGAGTCAGTCTGCCACCAAGCCCACAGTTCATGTTATCCGAACGCGCAGATTCTGTATAAGTTATATATAGGAACTACATGACACTAGTGGCCTCGGCAATGATTCGAGCATTTCTAATAATCGCTCTCTAATCAGCCTTATCGAATTCACTCTTACTACTTCTACGGAAGTGCTTAAGCTCATCCAGTCTACCAAATCTCGATCTCCTTATGACCCCTGCCCCCCCTTCATTCTTAAGGAGATTCCTGTACCCATAGCTTTTTATTTGACTGACATCTTCAATGAGATGTTTACAACTGGAATTTTCCCTACTATGTGGAAGAAGGCCTCCATCCTTCCACTTCTCAAAAAACCCAGTTTGGACCCAGAAAACCCAGCCAATTACGATTCTATCTCAAGACTGCCCTTTCCTGCGAAGATGTTAGAAAAAATTATGAACACTCAATTCACACAATTCATCCAATCCAATCATCTATTGGATCCCACTCAATTTGGTTTTAGAGCTGGGCACTGCACGGAGACCGCACTGATCAAAGCCACCGATGAGTTAAAGACCGCCTTAAGGAGGCACGGTGGCCCTCATCCTCCTTGACTTATCGGCGCCCTTTGATACAGTGGATCATTCCACATTGATCCACCACCTCGAACATCTGGGCATTAATAACAGAGCTCTTGCTCTGTTATGTTCATTCTTGAAAGGCAGAGAACACTCAGTGATGCTGGACAGTTTCACCTCCAAACCGTTCTCATTTCCTTGTGGGTTCCCACAAGGGTCCACAATTAGCCCCCTACTTTTCAACATATATGTCACTGAATTAGTCTCTCATTAAGTCCTTTGGATTCTCACCCACCTCCTACGCAGATGACACACAAATTGTGTTGTCTGCCTCTAACAATGTTAACTACCCAAACATCCAACTTCATAACTGTATGAGAGCTATTGGCAGTTGGATGGGCAAACATTGCCTTAAACTGAACTCGGGCAAAACAGAGGTCATCCTCTTAGGAAATAACTCACAATTCTGGAACCCTACCTGTTGGCCTTCAAAAATGGGAGCACTCCCAGCCCCAGTTCAAAAACCAAAAAACTGAGTCACAATCGATGACAAGCTTAAGTTTAGCAAACACATGAACTCAGTCATCTCTTCTTGTTTTAACACCCTCAGATTTATCAGAAAAATCCTTCCCTTCATTCCCCCCCAACTCTAAGAAAACAGTAATCACTTTGTTAGTCTTAACAAAGTTAGATTACTGCAACTGTTTGTTCAAATATTCCTTTTGAAGGTTTAGGTGCAAACTGCAGTCTTTACAGAATGCAGCTACCAGACTTCTTCTTGGCTTTCCTATATTTCATTCGATCTCCCAAGCCATTAAAGGACTCCACTGGTTATCGGTAGGTAACCAAACTAAATTCAAGGCACTCTGCCTAACCTACAAAGCCCTTCGCAACTCTGGACCAGAGTATCTTAAACAAACCCTAGCCTGGTACGAACCCAGAAGAGATCTGCAATCAGGAGGATCATTGAAGGTTATCTGCCCCAGATTCAAAAGATAGAAATGGTAGTTCCTTCGTTTCAGGAGCCTCTAAACTTTAGAATCTCCTACCCATTTAACATCAGAGTTGCTCCCTCTTTATTAACCTTCAGAAAGCTGCTGAAAATATGGCTCTTTAACAACTAGCATCCACCTCAGTCTCTCTATTTGTTATACTGAGTCAGCGCCAAGACACCTTTGGGTATACATGTGCTTTTATTAATTTATTAACATAACAGTTTAATAATATATATATATATAAACTTGGAAGGAGTGTCATTTTTGAGGTTTGTGCCATTTTTATGTTTTCCAGGATAACTATCTGAGGAAGCACCTACTACACTGGCTGACCTTCTTAATAATGAATAGATCCTTAGTACTGGCATTTCAATGCCAAATGTAGGTCAAGAGTTTCCGAGGTTTTACCCAAATACTAAAGCATAATGGTGATAGTAGTGAACACTGGGGTACTACATACAATGATTTAAGTTTTGATGAAAAGACTAATCACTTGGTAGCTCCGCTTTTCAAGAACTGAGTCTAGAAGTGTTTTAGATTTGTGCCCACTATTTAAATACAATTAAGGACACTGCAGTCCTTAATGGGGTCATAGGCTGCAGTCACTGGTATTGCTGGATAGGTTTCATGTTTGTCCATGTCGAGCAGTTACTCTGTACTCCTGTGTCAAAACACTGTTACAGGAAATCACACCAATAAGCTCTAGAGAAAGAGGAAGCAGCTGCACATTACCATTCAAACAGTACAGTATAGGTCCCTTTTCCCTTCCTCCCCCCCTCCTTCCCACTGTATAACCACAGTTCCGCATATGTAATTGTCTTTGACCAAGACAAATCATGTTCTGAGCCTCTCTACATATGCAATCTCACCCCCTCATAGTCCTCTCCCTCCTGTGACCCCTTTTCAATTCACCCAGTGTGGTAACTTTCTATCTTCCTGGTAGCTAGCCTGTACCTCTGGGATCCCAAATCCCCCAGATCTTCTCAAACTTTTTCTCAGAACCTCTACCCTTGTGTACCTCTTGCTCGGATTTTACAGCGTTCCACCCTGCTACCCATTCTCTGAGCGATGGGGGCGCATCACATCCCCATTTCTGGGCGATATCTTGTTTCACCACCATAAATCCCACATTCACTAGAATCTTCTGGTATCTCATAAGGTCTGAAGGTCCCTATATACCCAGCAGGGTCATCTGAGGTATCAACGCAATGGCAGCTCCAGGGATTTCTTTACTTGTTCCCAAAAAGTGGCGTATCCTAGGGCAGTGCCACCAGGTATGAATAAATGTGCCTTTTATACCACACTTTCAGAGGCAAAGAGCATCACCAGCCCTCACAATTTTGTGAATCAATGTTCTAGTGTAGTACGTCCTATGGAGGAGCTTTAGCTGGATTAGCCGGTAGCTAGCCTTAATGGCCACTTCTGTTGGGAAATTCAATGACTCCTGCCAGTCCTCGTCATCCCCAATATCCTGTTCCCATCAGTCTTTGAGGTGTGTTAATGTCCCCTGTGCATTCCACAGTAATGTGCCATATGTCAGGGATATCAATTTGTGTCAGACTTGCCCATCTAGCAGCCTTCTATCCAATGGGGAGTCCTCCTAGGTCTCCTTCTCTTTATCTATACTCCTGGTGAGTGCATGCCTTAACTGTCTGTACTTCAGCCATTGAGTAGTCGGCATCTTTTATTCCTTTTGGAGGTGATCAAAAGGATCCACGCCATTAGCGTCCCACATGTCTGCTAGCATGGAGATACCTTATCCCAGTCCTGAAATCCCTTCAGAGCAGCCACTTGTCACAACCTTGTGCCTTTCCAGAGCGGCATGCGAGGTGCGAGTTTCGCATTCCTTTGCATTTCCTGAATCAGACTTCTCCACACTGCCAGAACCGTGTCCATCGCCGGGCACGCGTGATTGCTCAGTTTGCCCCCATATAACACATGCATATAACTCTGGTCACCCATTCCCCATCTGTCCACTTGAACCACCGGGTCCTCCCTGTCTGCATACACCCAGTCATTCGCCATGCTGACCCGCGCTGCCTCCTAGTATTTTTTAACCTTGTGGAGTGCTATGCCTTCTTCGAATTTGGAACGCTGTAGAGTCCGCTTCACTATTCGGGGTTGTCCTCCCGCCCAAAGTAATGTCCTCACTAGGGCATCCATCCGGGCAAAGAACGTGTTCGGTATTGTGTAGGGACTGTTTTGCAAAAAATATAACAGCCGTTTTAAACATGGCTGCCTTGCCGAACAGGGACTACGGTAGCGTACACCAGTGTTTTACTTCCCTTTCCAGTCTGAATCAGCAGGTTGAGGTTTATCTGGACGTATGATGTGGCGTCCCTCGTGATCTATATTCCCCAAATACTTGAACCTGTGGGGTTCCACTCGCAACAGTGGTGGCAGCAGAGTGTGCTGCCTCCAACTCCCTATTTGGAAGAGGAGAGATTTCTCCCAATGAATCGCATAGCCTCAGAATTCACCAAATACTTGGAGCAGTTCATGAAGCTAGTCAGTGATCATTCAGTATCTGTCAGGTAAAGTAGTATATGGTCTGCATACAACAATATTCTTTTTTCACCATCATGAGTCTCTCCTCCAACCCCAAATTAGGGCATCTATCCTCATGAGTTCCGCCAGGGGTTCCACCGCCAACACTAAGAGCATCAGCGAGAGAGGGCAACCCTGTCTTGTGCCTCTCCCAATGGGAAACTGCCCTGAGAGGCAGCCATTGACTTTTATCCTGGCCTGCGGCCCCTTGTATAGCAATTTGATCCAGTTAACATAGCAGGGCCTGAACCCCATTCTTTCAAGAAGCAGGAACATGAAAGGCCACTCTACCGAATCAAATGCCTTATGGGCATCCAAAAACACAATGGCTCAGGGTTCTCTCTCCACGCCTGTCTGCGCTATTTTGTTATGGAGGCACTGCAAGTTCAGTTTTGACGAGCGATATGGCATAAAGCCTGTCTGGTCTGCATGGACCAGATCTGTCACCACAGCAAGTTATCTGTTGGCCAGCATTTTTGTGTCCACATTAACTAATGAAATCGGTCTGCAGGAATCACATTTGTTTTCGGGTTTTCCCGCTTCTTGAATATAAGGAGAATTGCCACTGTATGAAAATCTGCTGGCAGCGTCCTGATGCGGCGCACGTCGCGATGAATTGAGAGCAGCGGTTTAGCCACGGTTCTATCTATTTCATGGAAAAATTCTACGGGCAGCATAATCGGGCCAGGGCCTTCCCTGCCTGCATCTGAGTCAGTGCCACCATGATTTCTGACTCTGTGTGATCCGCCTCCAGTGTTTTCCGCTGGTCAAGGCTCAAGGATTTAACTGGACAGTCATGCACAAATCTTCTAATTTCCTCCTCTGAGGCCCCCCCATCCTGGGTTCATAAAAGCCAGCCAAATGCTGCAGCAATTTGTCTACTACCCCTCACAATCTCCCCTGCCTCCAGTCGAAGCTCCCAAACATGCATGTTTTCCCGTTCCCTGCTACCTATCCAAGCTATAAATTTATTGGCCGCTCTGTAGATATGCTTCTGTTTGGCAAGGAAGGTTTTCACCTCATGGCACACCACCTCCTGGTACTCTGTGCATTTGAGTTCTAGGCTTTGTTTAAGGGGTGTCATAGAATGGGTATTGTGTTCCCTCTCTAATGCATCTAGTTCATGTTCTAGTGTCTAAAGACGTTTAAGTTGTTCACTCGTCTGCCACTTCTGCTGCTATAAGTACAACCATCATTGTTGCCTTATATGGCTCCCAGATTGTGCTAAACGAACAGATGATGGATGGAATGCTGAATTAATCAAACATACACCACCAGTCACAGATCTGGGTTAAATCCATTGTTTCTTTGCAAGCCACGCCATTTCCAGTTTAGACCCACCCATATGAAAATCAGTCTTGACCCTGTCCCCCCCGGAACAGTCCAGCCCGACCTGCCAGGCGAGGTCTTTTCCTGGACCAGAAACAAGCATCCTGGGACCGGTTTTGGAGTAACACCCCTCATCAGCCAGGCTAGTTTTAATCCAGTGGCGTAGCGAGTACGGGACCCACGTCTGGGCATACCCTTCCAACTTAGGGCAACAAATGCAAAAAGAAAAGATGATGGACGGAATGCTGAATTAATCAAACACTCAACCCCAGTAACATATCTGGGTTAAATCCATCTTTTTTTGCATGCCACGCCATTCCAGTTCATACCCAGCCATATGCAAATCAGTCTTGACCCTTTGTTGCCTTACATGCCTCCCAGATTGTGCTAGCACTTTTTACGGTGCCCTCGTTCTCTCGAAAGTAGAGCTCAGTAGTCCTTTCAAGTGCCTTTACCACCTGTATGTTGGCCAGTCACAATGTAGCCATCCGCCAACCCCGGGGTTCTTTATCCCCGCTTGTGGTCAGGGTAACCTGCAAAGGAGAATGATTAGAAATTCCTCATGCCATATACTTGGCCTCCAAGATCCTGCCCAAGGTATCTCTAGGTGTCAGGAAATAGTCTAGTCTGGAGGACATGGAATTCTCCTTCTAATCACAAGCCATTTCCTGCCCATGAAGGGCCCTCCATACATCTGGGAGACCTAGCGCCTGTGTAAATTCCTCCAGTTTTCCAGAAGTGGCTTCCCCTTCAGGCTTAGTACTCATTCTGTCTAACTGTGTGTTGTGCGCTAAGTTAAAGTCTCCCCAATAATAGTGAGAGCCCATGGAAACCCAGCACGGAGCTGACCCAACTTATGTAATGTGGACGACTGGAGGTCTGGCAGAGCATAAGAACATTGTCTCACCTTTCCATTACCCCACCAGAGCTGTATATCACCCTGTAGCATTCAACCAAGTACGAAGGATGTGAAATGCCAGTGACTTCCTAATTAAAAGTGCCACACCCCTTGAACCCAAGGTATGCTGCTCAGAGGATGCCATCCAATATTTACCTCTAACCAGGCTATTGTGTTGTGTGTCCATCAAATGGGTTTCTTGGAGCAATATCACATTAGTTCTCCATCTATTGAAGGCTCCGGTCACCAGGCCTCTCTTTGCCTTTTCACCAAGCCCATTAACATTCCAGGATACTAGTTAAGTTCTGAATCTGTACCATAACAGTACGCTATAGTTATGTTGGGCTGTCAAGAAGGGTATGTTCTACCTCTGCATGTCCGATGTGGTGTCCATGTGTGTGTGTCTGCTTTAACTGCCCCTGAAACACCCCCCACTCTACCTTACTGTGCTGTGATCTAGAACTTGACAACCCCCCAATTCACGGTATGTGTGTGCACTTAACTAAAAAAAAACATGAGAAAAAAACTCTGTGCACTACTCATGCAAGAACGGACTTTTCGGGCGCTGCAGCAATAACAGTTGTACAGCGTGTTACCCACTGGCTCCTCCTTTAGTCTTTCGCATCCCCGGAGCATACTTTACTGTTCATACTGAGCGTCGGATAGAAGCCCAAGTCCAGCTAAGCTCCGCCCCTCGGGCATGCAGAGCCCCACTTATACTTACAGTCCATGGATATGAGCGAGACACCGAGTTCAGATGATGTGGTCCGATGTCATCGGGGTAACCACCTGCTGGTGCTCTCCCTCTGTCTCCGTGTCGGATCCCACAGAACCCGCTACACCCCCCCCCCGGCGCTATTGCCCTCCATTATTGTGATCAAGAACGTCACTGCAGCTCTTAATTGCCTCCACCGCTTTCTCCTATTTAGCCTTCATTTGTGCTTTCGTCGGGGAAGATCTACGGCCGAAGCCTCTCCGTTTTCTGAATTTCCACGGCTGCCAGTCTGTTTTGTTCTCGGGCAAAGTCTTGAGCTGGACCACATTCACTGTTGTTCCAACCAGTTCCATGTCTCCTTTGCAAAAAATAGGAGATGCTCCTTGTCTTATTGTACTATTCTGAATTTAGCTGAAAAGATAAGGATGTACTTGAGACCTAGCTGGTGTAGTATCTTCTTAACTGGCATAAAGGCCCCACTTTGTTTCTGGACCAGTCTCGTATAGTTCGGATATATGTTGACTTCCTGTCCGTCAATGAGCCATGAGAAGCAGTCTTAATGCTAGTTGTGGCTGGGCTTTCACAAAGTCAAAAATTAAATTCTGATTAGGCAAACTGATTTCCCTGAGGAATATCTGGCTCATCCTTGCTAGTTTCACACATACACAAGCAGGAAGGCCTTCCACAGAGAACAATGAATGTGGTACATGTGAAGCCACACCAAAACAACTTTACATTTAAAAATAAATTATTCAATTCCTGAACTCCATGGAGTACGTCTGGAGCGAGTTCCAATCTTTGATTACTTAGGGGTTACACTCACTGAACACTTTGGGCTCCACATATTGTAAAGTGCAGGCTAAAGCTTGAACAGTATTCTGGGTTAATTACAAGGTCTCAAAGGGGCTCTCAATTTCGCCCCATTACTCCAGCACTTCAAATGTATAACATGCAAGCAGTGGGGGCCGCATTATATGTGGTGGAACTTCGGGACCACAAAGATTGTAGTCTGTTGGAAAAAGTATAAAATTGCTTTGTGCGTTCGTTGACCAATCACCCTGCCAGTAACCAACTTATACCCCTCTGTTTAGATCTGGGATTGAGAGCGATTAGTGCAAAAATAGGTCTTAGACCACTCTTGTATTGGCGTAGACTTTGGGCCATCCCTAAGCTTCTCTCCTACCTGCAGAGTTTAGAGGATGTTCTTAGGTCACCTGGCTTCTCATAAATACCATGGGTAAGGTACATTGAGCAATCCTTTACCCAGCTAGGATGCAGGGAACTTTGGCCTACTCCCTTAGATCTTAGTAGGGTATCTAAGGCTGTTTTTAAGGGTCTGTTTTGGCAGTGCAAGTTATCCTTATTTATTGGGCAACCAGGTGTGGGCTCCCTAGCTTCTGCTTTCCTTGATTTTAAAGTAGATTTTAATTTGGAACCCTTCCTTGATGAGGTTCAGCCTCCCTTAGCTAAGACACTTTATTTAAAATTTTGTTTTGGGACTTTACAACTATGTTCTTGCACTTCTAAATGGCAGCATGCAACAAGGGAACGGGAAGGGTTTTGTCCCTTTTGCACTAGGATCATGGAGACTATCGAGCATCTCTTATTCCATTTTTTTCAATATCCCATATAAACTGGGCAAAAAAATATTTATATTTGTTGAGTATTTGGACATACGAGATTATAGAGTAGTGATGAGGATTTTGAGAAGCGATACATGGCAATCTATAATGTTTGCAAGTTCACGATTTCTGTTATGTATGTGGAGACTAAGGCTAAAAAACGTACCGTATAGTGATCCTGCCTCTGCTGCCTGCCTGATTTTGTACTACTCCCTGTTGGCTAATTTTGTTGCTGTATTTCAGCATATTGTATTGCTGTAATGGCTCTAACAGGTTTTTATCTATTTATGTATTGTATTTTATTGATTTTAAGTACCTTAAAATGTTATGATTTTCATGTACTTTTATGGCTTGTTGCCGAAAAAAGATTAATGATTGATTGGTTGATTTAATTATTCAAAATGTTCAAACTAATGTAGGTAAAAATAAACAATTAGGGCTTCAGTCACAAACTGCATTTTCTAGTATGTAAAGTAGTACTACTCCCGTACTACAAAATGTAATTCACAAACCTATGGCTGGAGACATCTGCCTCTTCTCTCTTTTCAGTGTGAAGATATCCACCATGGTTGCAGAGATATCTGCACACAGGTAGATGAATTAGTAGTAACTGTAGTAGGGACCAGGGGGAGTGGTGGGGAAAAATAAAAATGGGGAATAATTACTACTGAATTGGAGGGGTTTAGGGAAAAGGGATAATTTAAACTTTTTTTTAAAAAACTGTTTTAAATTAAATACATTACCTAATTAGGTTTACAAAATAGTCAATAAAAATGTTAGTGAGGGAGAGTATTTTTTAAATTGTTTAAAAATTAATATTTAATCAAATAAATTACTGCATTTAAATTATTGTATTTAATACAGGTTTAATTTGTTAATGTGATGTAACATATTTTATTATTTACAGGTTAGTAATAAATCTTTCAAATCAATTTACATTATATATTTTAAAAAATTGTTTTGTTTAAAACATAATATACATGATTATATTTCCCTATACTTCCCATAAGGAGATCTCCACCCGAGAGGTGAAGATCTCCAAAAACAGATGAAAAGTTACTAGTAATAACTTTACACTCATAAATCTTGTTCTAGGAGGCTGCACCCACTCACTGGAAGGGATGGAGACATGCAAGTGTACACCTAAGTGTAAATCTCCACTCTGAAATGGTGAATAGCAAAGAAGTGGATAGCAACAACTAGATGTGGCAGTAAATTAACACACAAGAAAATACATATATATATTCATATGCCTTTATTAATTATGCCCTTAATGATTGAAATTAACCGAAAAAGAAAACAAATAATGGGCATAGGGATCAGGAGGGATTATCAATCAATCAATCAGGGGTTTGTTAAAGCGCGACTACTCACCCGTAAGGGTCTCAAGGCGCTAGGGGTGGTGGGGGGGCAGGTTCCATCCATCAAGGAGGGGTTCTGTCGAAGAGCCAGGTTTTGAGGTTTCTTGCGAAGATGGGGAGCGATGTTGTCTGTCTGAGGTGGAGCGGAAGGGCGTTCCATGCTTTGGCCGCGAGGAAGGAGAAGGAGCGGCCTCCCGATCTGGTCTTTCTGGTGCGGGGGACGACGGCGTAGGAGAGCTGGGCTGATCGTAGGGTCCTTTGGGGTGCGTGGAATTTGAGTCGGCTGTTCAGGTATGCTGGTCCGGTGCCGTGGAGGGCCTTGTGTGCGTGGGTGAGCATCTTGAAGGTGATTCTCGCCTCGACAGGGAGCCAGTGGAGTGTGCGCAGGTGCTGGGAGATGTGGCAGTGTTTTGGCAGGTTGAGGACCAGTCTTGCGGCGGCGTTCTGGATGTTCTGTAGCTTGCGGGTGAGGTTTTTGTTTAAAAGAAAAGAAAAAAGTTGCATTGCATAAGAGACACAAGAGGACTCAGAAATCAATGTAAGTCAACGGAGTGTGGAAAGCTGGGACCTAGACAACCCCTGAATCTGACCTACGATGGGGTGATGTAGAGTCGGTGGCTCCGCCCGGAAATGAAAACTAGGCACTTTTCATGCGCAGTGGGTGATGGAGTTAGAAATCGTAGCTTTTAACATTTCTGTACGTCGAAGCTCTTCAGTGGGGGAAGGCTGTAAGTTGTAGCCATACTGGACTCCATGATGTTGGGTATTTGTCTGAGAACTCGCAGTATCCCTCAGATGTACAGTAAAAAAAACAAAAAAAAAAACTTTGTTACTTCTTTCTGATGCATCAAAAGTTCAGGAAAGGTATTGTTGGATACAAGGCTTTGAGTTCGAGATGTAAGAAAGGAAGGTTCCCCACAAATTCAGTTCATTTCCACAGCAATATATTCAGTTGCAAATAGTTCAAGGATACTTCTGAACGACCTACACTCAACAATTACAGGGAAGACATTTTACATGCGCTGACTGAATAAATGCCCAGCTGCCACTGGTCTATTGGGTCTCATCCAAACTGACACAGCTTTCTCTGTCTTCAGGAAATTCTGGATTTTCCAGCTCCAGGAGGGCAAGCAGGATGTCTGCTTTGACGTTGACCCTTTTACCCACTAAAGAAAAAACTAAAGTTAATGTAGAGTTGTAAAGGCACGTTTACTCTGGAGTTTAATGGCATGG
This sequence comes from Calotriton arnoldi, assembly GCA_963921515.1. Classification (NCBI taxonomy): domain Eukaryota; kingdom Metazoa; phylum Chordata; class Amphibia; order Caudata; family Salamandridae; genus Calotriton; species Calotriton arnoldi. The sequence continues at coordinate 71,542 of CAWUFW010009268.1, forward strand.
TCTGCTATGTTATTTTTTTTTTTTTAGGGCACAATATACACCCAATAGCTTTTTGGTGTTAATAAGGAAACAACAAAATTAAGGCGCAGAATGGAAGAAAGGATAAAAGGCTTCAAACAAAGCCTATTATCAAATAGCATTTGTTTTTATTCCTACAGAAAAACAAGAAGTGAGTGAGAGCATGCATTTCCAATCGAAGATTGTTCCAAGCCATTGCTGCAGCAATGGAAAAGGCCCTTTCATCAATAGTAAGTTTTCGGAATAGATTTACAAAGGGTTTCAGGGGTGACCGAGTGGTGCTGTACAATTCTGGTTGTATGATGGAACAACACATTCCATTGCTATGCATGCCTTTACCACGCATGTGTTACAACGTGAATGCCTTTACCACGTATAACCTTTACCACGCATGCTTTTACAACGTATTTTGTTGTAAAGCATGTATGGTAAAGGCTTATGCGTGATAAAAGTTTTCCCTGACCCCTGCCCTCAGTCCTCAAGCCGGTTCCCGGGCCTCCCCCACCCTGTCCCTTTTTAAAAAATTCCAGACCCCTGCCCTAATCCCTAAAAATAATCCCCTGTGCGACCCCCACTGCCCCGCCTTTTTTTAAAATTACCAGAGTATTTCCTAAACCCTAAATCTAGACCCCAGCGCGACCCCTGCCCTGTTAACAATAACTCCCAACCCTTCCCTAAGCCCTAAATCTAGACCCCCAGTCCAACCCCCCTTCCTATTAAAAAATATCTGACCCTGTTAAAAAATACCCGACCCTTCCCTAAACCCTAAATCTAGAATCCTGCGTGACCCCCTCCTAGCCTCCAGCCCTTTTAAAAAATACCCAGTCCTCGCCCTGAACCCTAAATCTGTCCCCTGGCTCCCAGTTAATTTAAAATAAAATCACCTCAGTCCCAAAAACAATCCCCCTTACCTTTACAGGACGAGGCAACTCTTGTGAGGCACTGTACATACAGGTCGTCAAGCGGAAGGATCTCTTCGCTACTCTAACGATGCCGATAGCCTTTACCACGCAGGTGCCATTACCAGCATATGCCCTCACCACGTAAGTTGTAAAAAAAAACTGCGTGGCGAAGGGTATGCGTGGTAATAGTGCATGTGTGGCAATGCCTGCGTGGTAAAGGCCCTGCGTGGAAACAACAGCGTAGCAATGGCTGTTTCTCTACAATTCTATGCTTTTCCTGCAAGCTTTTGTAATAATCTGTAAATTGATGCAATGCTTTGTGCCACGGGAAGCCTGCACAAAACCTTAGTGGGCAAATCTCCTTAGTCTTTGGTACTTGTGGAAGCCATTTGTCTTGCGGATCGTAGGAAATGCTGTGGCACGTAGAGGGCAAACTTAGCTGGCATATAGTCTGAGGAAGCATTATGTATTACCTGACGGAAAATGACACATGATTTGAATAGGACACAATGTTGTATTGGGAGCCAATGTGGGGAATTGAAGATTGGAGTGATATGATCCCTTCTAGTTCCAGTAATGAGTCTAGAAGATGTGATTTGAACCATCTGCAGCCTTCATCAAACCCATCTAGCTTGACAAGACCAACTAAGTTGCCACAGAAGAGTCACGATTGAACAGGTGCTTTAAGGTCACCCAACTCACTTTACTGACCTCACAGAATGAAAGTCTGAGTGGACCTGCTGCTAGTTGACCCTCACTTCAAGAGGGCAAACATATCCCTGCAGTGGATGCATTTGTTTATTTAGCCATTAGACCCAACATCATGAGAGAAAGGTGAAAAAAGGGTGATATGTTGGTCGGTCATTAGAAAAGTCCCATAGTTTGTGAAAACGTATTAATGCTGTGCAGAAGTCTCTGGAATGAAGATGAAAAGGTAATTGTATTCACATTTAGAACAGAGGATACAATGATGTAAAGGTTAGGCAGATCCACACGCTGAACGCTAAATAAGCATAACAAATTTAACTCCAAGAATACTTTTATAAATAATTTATTGAAAATATCACATAGATCATAGTTGAGGTTCCTTTAATTTCATGTCCTAAGTAATCAGTAAGAAAATAATCCAAGTTGAGGAAGTGTTTGAGACAACTCTTATTAATTTATAATTCATAATCTCTGGTTCTAGGTACGCTGAACAGTTTAAATTTCGGTGGAAATGAAATACAGTAAGTAACAATAATTTACAGCACTCAAAAGTCAGTAGGAGTTGGTCAAGTACTTGCTACCAGTCATGGACGCAATATCAGTCAGTGCAATTATTCATTGGAGGAATGTGCGGTTATTGCGAAACTATGGCCGAGATCAGCCCGGGAAGCTATCCTGTGCGAGGAGGTTAGACCGGCACGTCTCTCGTAGTTTGTTGATTGTCGCCATTGAAAGACTTCCAGGTTCTGAAAATATTTTCTGTAAAAAAAGATATATCATTGTTAAACCGTGTAATAATCTTGTAAAGATCTTTTACGCTACTGTGTTGGTGAAGACCATATTACGATTTAGTTTCAGTATATTTATCTTAGAAATATTCACATTGTACAGGTTACTACACTTTAGAACGATCTGATAAGAGGCAGGACAATTAAACCCAACTCGCGCACGCTGTGTTTCAGATACTAAGAAGGCTTTAGGGCCCAAGTAGGCATAGAGAGACATGCCCAGTAAATATCTCCAGTTCAATGAGATCAATACACACATCACTCCCCAAAACCGACATAATGAACCTGGGGTTATTGCTGGGTAACTTAAACACCACTTCACACTATGGTTCAAATTGTTCGGTTATTTAGATTAGTATTATGAATATAGGTAGAGATCTTTAAGAATATACAATTAAGATACCTTACTACTGTTTCCTCCTCTCAAGGACGTATTCCATTTAGGCAAAACGAGCGTTATGAATTTCTCTTGACTGAAAAATAGAGACTTATCATTTTACCCTCTGTCAGAGACTGCTAACCGCTGTCACAGACCATCTGTGTATGCCAACATAACCAACATCCCAGCAGCATGCAAGACAATCTCAACAACCTTCCCATCACACATAACTTTACTCAATACCCTTCTCAAATGAAACACAAAGGGAATTCCTTCTAGTGGTTGGGCAGTGGTCCTCACCCCAGTAATTCGCCATGCCTGAATTTTAGTTCAGACATATTTTGTGAAGCTGGGCATCTGCTTCCCACCTCTACTCATATCACAGAGACAGATTGAATTGAATCAATCACCGAGGAGCGCACTATGGAAAGGCCTGCCTTAACTGGCAGAGTCATAATACATCCGGAAGAATGTATGTCTTCCTAATTATTTATTCACTCCGACTTTTTATCCAACTAACAATGCTGAAGGCTACATCAGAGAGTCAAATATATAACCGTGATCAATTAATGATGGCATAACATTGTGGGAAGGGTATAATCATGAAAAACTCAGAAATTATAAAAAGTCAAATGTGCCAATGCCTTTAACATATATCAAGTGCATGTGTGTGATTATGCGGGCGGCCGGAACAAAGCACCACCCGTAATGGAGTAGTTAACGGTCTCTCTGAATATCTGTCAATAGTAGTGAATAAAAACATCCAATTCTGTGTATGCACTGGAACATCTATTTCACAAAGCAGAATCTAGTAGTAACATGGACTACTAAACCAACCAGTTATGCCCATTGCAAGTTAAATTAAGGGAGAGGTGTGGCTTAACGACTTGAGGGCCTGCCTTTGGAGCTGTGGAACCAGGTTCGAGTCTGGCGGGAGGCTCAAACATCCTGTGATTCTGGGCAAATCACATAGGGCCTCATTATGATGTCGGTCGTAAAACATTTCGACCGACTCCTTGTCGGAATCGGTTCCGACCGACTCGGGTTCGGAGAGTCCGACCGACCAATTACAATGTTTCCGAACACCATTCGGTCGGACTCCCATTGGCTTCAATGGGAGCCTGTGTACCGACCGACAACACAGGCTCCCATTGAAAAATGGGGTGGTTGTGGAAAACCTTGCACCCTGTCGCAGGCACCCCATGGTGCCTGCCACACTGTGCATGGTTGTAAAGAGGGGCCCCATGGGTACCCCCACGGGCCCCAACTGGAGGCCTCCGGGTGAAGGAGGGGTCCTGCTACGGGCCCCCAAAGTCAGTTTCCGACAGCCATTTCGTGTCGGACAGAACGATTCAGAAAGGCTGTCCGAATCCAACATCGTAATATGTCGGTCGGAAACACAGTCAATAGACCTGTACAATTCGGCTCCGACCGATATCTGGTGCAGAAGTTGGGAGGGCCAACCGCTGAAGATGGTGGACGTGTCTCTCTAAGGCTTCCGCTAGCTGCACAGGAATCCTTCATCATCCGCCATTTATCCTGGATTCTGTTCCATCACAACTCACTGCGGGACGGTTGCGTCCCTGCGATGCCATCAACACATCCTCCGCTTGGCCTAGCAGCACGGGAGCACGTCCATCGGACTCAGAGACGCCTCCCACATGGGAAGCAGGCCCAGTAATGTGAGCTGCTACACCTAGCCTGCGCAATCTGCACGCTTTGACTCCCCGGCATGAAGCAACTGCCAGATCGGAGGCCCAGGGCTATCCCAAAAACGGCCCACTGGTGACTCTCCCGCGGCTGTCCTGATAGAACAGCATCTGCGTTGACTGATCCAGGGCAGTGGATGCAAGGCGCCAATCACCCCCCACCCAATACAGTGAAGCCTGGTGAAGAGTGGGTGAGTGTAGGAAAGTGCCCCTTTTTGCATGGTTACCCCCCATTTTATGCCTGAGACATCTGATTCAATTTGGCTTGATATGCCCTGGGTCCAAGGGCCGGAGTCTTTCCCTAAGCTGTACCTTTGTACCCACAATTGGCACATCTCTGGCCACAGTTAAGCCCCTTGTAAAAGGTACCATGGGTACCAAGGGAACTGTGACCAGGGAAGGCCTCTAAGGGGTGCAGCACCTATTGTGCAACCCTTAGAGACCCTGTACCTTAACACCAACACACTGCCATTGCAGGCTGCGTGTTTTGGTGAAGAGAAAAGGAAGAGTCGACATGGCACACATCCCTGAGTGCCATGCCTGCAACCCAATGCCTGAGACCTAGGCAAGTCACCCCTCTAGCAGGGTGCACTAGCCCTCAGGTGAGGGTACAGTGGCATGAGCCCTTTACCCCTACAATGTTTAAGCCCATTCTTAGACATTGTAAGTTTAGTAAAGCCATAAAGAGTATATGGTCTGGGAGTTGGGTCACTACGAGCTCCACAGCTCCATAATGGCTTTACTAAAACCTGGGAAGTTTGGTAGCAAACTTCTCAGCACATTAAACCCACACTGATGCCAGTGTGAGATTTAATGTATAATGCACTCGGAGGACATCTGAGAAGCCCCCTGAAAAACGACCAGCCCTGGTGTGATTCCTTAATAGCTGCCCGCCATTTGCCACCACCAGACAGGTTTCTGGACCCCTGGGTAGAGAGCCTCCACTCTCTGGGTCCAGAAACAAAGCCCATCTTGGGCAGAGGTGTCATGCCTCCTCCCCCAGGAAGGGCTGGGTTCACAAAGGGGAAGCTTCAAAGGCCTGCTGCCTTTGTAAGCTGTCCGTGCCTTTTGCAGCCCCCAGCAACTGGCTCCCACTGGTTCTGCCCCCCCACTTTAGGCGGGAAAATCAGCAAGGAAACCAAGCTAGGAGGAGAGGTGTGCCCACCTTTTCCAAGCCCACCCCTCAGGTGGTGAGGCGAGGTGAAGCACACATCTTAGTCCACTCCATCTTGAAGAAGAGGAGACCCAGCCAATTAGGGAGAGGCTTATGCCCCCCTCCCACTGGAGGGTGGCATAATAGGGATGTACCCACCCCAAGGAAGGGACCCATTGGTACCGACGTGCACAACCCTTTAACGCCCCTAAATTTAGTATTTAGGGGCGACCCTGAACCTTGCCTCCTCAGATTCGAGGAAGAAAGAAGGGCCGAAGAGCTGTGCTGACCCAGGAAGAAGAGGATACCTACTGCTTTGACCCCAGCTTTACCGGCCTGTCCCGACTTCAACCTGCCTACAGCAAGAACCCCGGCGAGTCCAGCAGCCCCCAGAGCCTGGAGGACCTGCCCTGTGACCATCTTTAAGACTCTGACTCCCATGAGCACCAGATTTGCTCAAACAAAGACTCACCCACAGAATCTGGATCCAGGCAGCTCTCTGATTTTGCACCACTCTGCACCTGGCGCCCATGGCCCAAGTTTAAGTGGCCAAACACCACGAGGAGGTCTCCGCAGTGATCCTGACCTGGGATCTGGTGATCCCTGACCTCCCTCAAGCGGACGCCTGCTGCCTCAACCGCGACCAGAGCTGGTAAAAGAGACCCGACGCCAAAAGATACCCCTGCACCCAATGCCCCACGGCCTTGGGTGGCCCAACCGACAGTATCCAGGCATTCCCAAAGAACCCAACTTACCTATGCAGCATATTTTCTGAACCAAAGGTCCCCATTGAAATCCACAGGGTCCCCGACGTCCCCTTGGCACCCTGCACTCGGCCGCCCCTGTTCCGCTGATGGTGCAGCTCCTGTGCTGATTGTTGGCCCCTGCAGTGCTGACCTTAACCCCAGGAGCTTTGCTCCCACAGCCGAGTGGCCTGATCATAAACAGTCCCTGACGGAAGACCCCCTTAGCCCCATTGGCTAACATTGGGCCCCTGCACTCTGCACCCGGCCGCCCCCGTGCCACTGGTGGTGCAATTTGAGTGCAAACCTAGACACTGAGGAACCTTGGTCCTAACTCCAAAAACTCCCACTCGTAAGTCGTTTACTTCTCTGTGAAACCGATAACCATTTTTCTCCCACAGGAACCAATGTTACAAGTTTTTGTTCCAAAATGTTGAACTGCTGTTTTGTATGGGAAGAAAGTAGCTATGCTTTAAACTGATAATTATCGTACTTACCTGTAAGTGACAAAGTCTAGGGTGTGATATCTAGGCAGATCCCCGAGTAGTCAATGTAATCCAGAAGTAACAAGAAAGTAATCCAGAGTAATTACTGTGCAATTTAAACTGCTTTTTAAACCAATACAAACCTGTAACGATTGCCAAAAAATCAATTCCCAATTGCACTTCTTGAAAATGTTCTATGATTGAAAGTATATTTTACCTACCTGTACCAAGCCTTGCTTGGTTCTAGAAATAAAATACAAGTATACCTTTTTTATACTTACCCAATTGGTCAGGATTCTGTATCTAAGTATGTGCCTTAAGTCTTGTTTGAGTGAATACAATAAGTGCTTAACACACCCTCTGGATAAGCCTAATTCCTTGCCCACACTACCACAAAGAGAGCTGTTAGTACTTACCTAATTTAGCCTCTGCTATACCTCTGGTGACTCCCTGGACTCTGTGCACACTATACCTTACTTTGGTATAGTATATGCATAGCCAGCTTCCTACAGTGAGTCAATTGAGCCCTGGATAATTAAAAGGGGGTGAGGTGCGGAGGTGCTGACCGGGGACCCATCGGGCTTGCCTGAACTGAAGACAAACGTGAGCCCTGACTGGAAACCTATGCGGCTTGCCTGGGCGGAGTATCAGCAGCTTACGGGGGGTCATGCTATCTGCTGGGCCGCCCCCTGGGCCCTGAGGGGACTACTGTGAACTACACTGGACCCCTGTGCAGGCTGCAGGAGATCGGGTGGTGTAGGGTAAAACACGACACAGCCGCCTGGATGCTTATAGCTGACCCTATCGTCCTCCCTGTATCCCTACTGCATTGAGAGGTGTGCAGGCCGCAGTGGACCTTATCTCCTGAGGCCCCCGGCGAGTAGCTCCATAAGGCCTCTGCATAACCGGATACTACTTGCAGTACTGCAATACTGCTGGGCTCTGAAAGGGGCCCATTACTTATCCCCACCTCATGCGCTGACACTTGAACTTTCATCTGGGCTGCCAAGAATTGCTGGACTCTGCAGTGCACGCCCTCCCACTGATGGGTGCCGCCGGTTGGGGTGCACCGCTTCTGACTCTGTACTGCCTAGTGCCCTGGCCTACTGAGTCTGCTGTGACTGGTTGCTGAGCATGAGCCAGTCACACCTGTGGCCCAGAGCCAGGTTTTGCCAGTGGGAATACCGGTCTTCATCAAGCAGTGTTGGAGGGGCATGTCCTTGCCCTAACAGTGGTGCTGACGTCCCTTGCCCTCTGAAATAATTGAGGAGGAGCTGCCCGCAGTTTCCATCTGTTCTGAATGCCTCGTTGTGATCCCATACGTTCCACTACCCATAGCAAAGTGTTACCCACACCATCTGTTGAGACATCACAATGGGGCGCATTAGGTCGGCTCGCCCATGCTCCCGGCAGGCCCGTGTGTCTTCACAGGAGAGCCAATTTAATGGCTCTTCAACACACACCCTAGATGACTGCATTCCACCCATGAACCTAGCTGCTCTACCGGATAAACTCGATCGGATACTCTGGGAAATACAAGATTCCAGGTCTGCCATTGAACACCGTATTGATTTCCTATCGGCAGCCCTTGGCATATTGTGCAAGGATCATCGTAAACTGTCTGACAAAATGCAAACAGCAGAAACTATGTTATCGGCGGTTGTCCTCCAACAGGCCTCACATTCTGCTGCCATTGCCGAGCTTCAGAAGCAACTTAGGATCTTATATGAGAAGCGGAGGATACTGAAGGCTGTCGTAAGAACATGCGAATAGTGGGAATGCCGGAGGGCCCCAATCCAATGGTATTCGTTGAGCAATGGCTTCAAAAGGCAGTTGCCCCCCTATTTACTGTGGAGCAAGCACACAGGGTGTCTGCCCGAAGCCCTTCCCTCCCCTCGGAATACCACCTCGTCCCATGGTAGCACGAATACTTAACTACAGAGATCGTGATCATCTACTTCGAAAAGCTAGGGAGGCAGCTCCTATAGTCGTAGACAACGCCAGGGTGTCAATTTTATCGGACTACACATTAGTGCAGAGACGCCATGCATCCTTCCAAGCAGTCAAATGGCAGCTGCACTCCAAGGGACTTACCTATGCCTTAATGTTCCCAGCCCGCTTGAAGATTATACACAATGAGCGTTCCTTGTTCTTTGACACTGCTGATGCCCCTTGGGACAGGTTGGAGCACCGGTATCCGACTGCACGTCGCCCGCCTCCATCGGAGCGCACATAGAGGGGGTGCAGGTGTTGCCTCACCGCCGTAGGCGGGCACAGTGGACAGTTGTGAAAGTGGCACCTTCCCCTCAGTAGGCCTTAAAAGGCAGGATTGGCAGTACTGGCGACTATGTTATCACTTGAATCGCACCATCGACAACCCTCCTGAAGCTCCTCAGCAAGTGAGAACTCTGACTCAGACTCCAATACAAGTGTACCGTTTTTCCCTAATGTGACACCACAGATTCTATGATTTAACTATTGTAGGGGGCTACGCCTCCTTGTGATCCTTGATGTCATGCCTTCTGTCTGATTCAGTACAATCTTTGTTCCTTCTGTTCCTCTCACATGCCTTCCCAGATGTATGATCTTTCTCTTCTCCCCTCCACAGCCCCCCCACCCTTCCTTCTCTCCTAGTGGTCATCCACCTCCCCCCGTTAGCTATCACACCCCAACACTTCTTGTTGGACTTGTACACCAGATAGGTGGCCTGTTATGGTAAACATCTAATGCTACCATATACCTGCGGTGCTTCCTTACAGCTGCTCCCATCTGAGATTCCTAGGGTGCCAGTGCGAGGCATGAGTATCTATCGACCCCGTGTGTTAGGGGGCCCCATTTGTACAATGCTTGGTCCTCTCCTTGGTCGAACATCTGTTTCTTGTTGGACCCAGAGTTGTGGAAATGTTCTTTTTATCGCCAGATATGTCCATGTGCATCCTGTATCCTTCATTATGTAGGGAGCATCCCCATTGATACAACCACTTGCAAGGCAGTGACATGTCAATGGCCTCACAACATTATAAAATACTGACCTGGAACGTCAGAGGTTGGGGGTCCCTCCACAAAAGACAGGGTCCTGGTGCAAGCTTCACCGCCAGAAAGCAAATATAGTATACTTAGAGGAGACTCACCTCTCCGCCCCTGAAGCTGTTAAACTGCGCATGAAATGGAGAGGACAACTGCTCACTACGACGTATTCGAGGTTCGCTCATGGGGTGGGTGGCTGGCTAAAGGCAGGTGTTCCGTTTGAGGCAAGGGACACTAAAATCGATACCCAGGGACGCTATGTCTTTGTTCGTGGTTTACTGGATGGAGTGATGATAGTTTTGGGTAGTGTATATGCACCAAATCCTGAACAAGAGGCTTTCCTCCAACAGATATCCACAGTCCTGTCGGAATGGTCACATATTCCTTGGTTATTAGGAGGTGATTTTAATGCAGTCCTAGATACTAACCTTGATCTTTCACATTCCCCCTTACCAAATACTAACTCGGCCAGACAAGCCCTGTCCCTATCGAGTTGGATATCACAGAGGTCCCTAGTTGACATATGGAGGGCCCATAATGAAGGTATGCTGGCATATTCCTTCTTATCGCCACCTCACAGCCTACATGTCCGTTTAGACCACATCCTTTGACCTGCACATATGATGGGAATATTCAATAACACAACTTTAGTGGGGAAGACCTTCTCAGATCATAACCCGCTTGAGTTGGTCCTAACGTGGGGAAAAGTCTCCTCGCTAATACCCACATGGCGCATGCAACCGACACTACTGGAGGATGCAGTCTATAGGGACACTCTGGGTACCGTCATCAACACTTACTGCACTGAAAAGAAGGGCTCGGCTTCCACACCATTAGTGGAGGGGGAGGCATTTAAGTCGGGTCTCTATAGCTACTGCAACGGGAGTATGGTATTCCGTTCTTCTTGACCTCCAATGTATAGAGACACAATTGGGAATCCTTGAACAGCAGACAGTACATGACCCCACACTCTTACCAGAACTACAGGACACTAGGATACAACACCTGAAAACCTTAGAACAACTGGGGCTTAATGACTACACAACATACGTGCAGAAGCTGCACTCCAAAGGGGATAGGGCTGACGCGCTTCTTGCCTGCATGATCCGGCCATAACTGTCCCCTACACCGATCCTATTCATCATTTCACCTACAGGGATACATTGCACTACACAGTTGGACATTAACGAAATGTTTCATTCTTACTATGTGACCCTATACAGGGCTAGTCCCACACCTCCCCCAGTGATGGGAGATGGATTTCTTGGCGACTTGAGGCTCCCACGGATACCGGAGGCGGCGCATGTTCCATTAGCGGCTTTCATAACCTTGGAAGAATTACACAGTGCAATTAGGGGGATGGCATGTAATAAGACGTCGGGTAAAGACTATCTGCCTATCTAATTTTATTCCACTGTTGCCACACGATTGGTTCCCCATGTAGAGAAGCTTTACGAGGCATCTTTGGAGGCCAGCTCTTTTACTTCAACTATCAGTCAGGCCCCTGTCACCACCCTGCTTAAGCCTGGCCTGACCCCAGATGATCTCTCCTCTTACAGACCACTCTCTCTCTCTTGACCTCAGAATACAAAATTCATAGCATAATGCTAGCCCAGAGACTGCTCCCCTTACTCCCGGATCTGGTACACATAGACCAATGCGGCTTTGTTCCACATAGGAGTGCCACATTGAACCTTAGATGCCTATACCAAGTTGTGGAAATAGAGCATGTTCCTTTTCCTAACGTGGGCTGCCTTTCACTGGACCTGAAACAGACGTTTGACTCTCTGGACTGGGACAATTTGTTCTCGGTTTTGCGGAAATTTTACATTTCTACTGTCTTCATTAACTGGGTTAAGGTTCTCTACGCTAACCCAATGGCCCGGGCCAAAACGGGCACACACATCTCCACACAATACCAAATATCCCACGGAAAGCGTCAGGGATGTCTGTTATGGCCTTTACTATTTGTGCTTGCAATGGAACCCCTGGAGCAGAAGCTTCGACAGAAGGCAGCGGGCTAGGATATCCCATGTGGGATTTAATAACATGCGGTTTCATTATACGTGGATGACATGATCATATACACTAGAGACCTGGGAATAAACCTCGCTCCTATTTCTACTATAGTTCAAACATTCAGAGACTTATCTGCCTGCGAGTTAATCATGCCAAATCACATGCATTTTCCTTCCAGAGCACTGTGCCTCACTATAGGATTTTTCTGGGCACACAAACAATCACAGTAGCCCACCACATGTTCAGGTACCTGGGCATCCAGGTATATAGATCCCACATGGATTTGCTTGAAGGGAACTTACTCAAATATATCTCAGTGTTCAGAGCCCAAGTGAAATTCTGGGTCCCCTGCCTCTATCGGGGACAGGCCGCTTGGCTCTTGCCAAAATGGTGATGCTACCTAAATTGTTATACTATTTTGTAAATCTACCCATCATTATTACACTGCCTGTCTTTAAAACTTTGGACTCTCTACTGATTGACCACATATGGGGCTCAGGCCGATGCCGAATTAGTCTCCTTAAGTTACAACTGCAGACTGAGAATGGCGGGTTGGGCGCAACCAAATTTCGTTCTTATTGCCTTGCGGCCCAATTACAGAGCCTTTTATACTGGCTACCAGGCTTACAGTTACAGGAAATAGGTTATACACCCTCTAAACTGCACACTGGGAGTTTATGCTCACTACTTCTACCCGGAAGTAAACGCCTCACCCCAAAAACTGCCTCTACTCCTCCACAATGCTTTTATGTACAGGAGCACTGCACTCCGTATTACACGCACCATGATGCCTTAAGCCCCGAACATTCCTTTATGCAGCTTATCCATCCCCGGCGGATGCTCTCACGGCCACTACATCATTACCTTCGGAAGCAGTAGGTGTCTCCACCATCGGTGACCTCTTTGAGGACTGAATATTGCTTTCGCACCGGGATTTTATACAATCACATGAACTAACCGGGGCCCGGTTCCTTACACATGCCAATATCTTACGTTAATTGCATCAGCACTGGTCACCAACGGGGGCAGAACCTGCCACACACGCACTGGTACAGGCAAGCTATGAAATGGTCACGGGCAGACACTTAGTTAAGTGGCTCTACAAAGGCCTACGTTCCTATCTACTTGTACCGCAAACTCCTTTGCAAGACCGGTGGGAGGCAGACCAGGACCGCCCACTTCATGATAAGGAATGGCAGTTCCTTCTGGAATATCCTAGCATGATACCTCACAGCACGCAGTTCAAGTTTATTCAGTTCACGCTATTACACAGAGCATACTTAACTACGCAAAATCTTCCCCACAATAGTGTCCTACTGCCTTAGAGGCTGCGCCAAAGATGTTGACCTCCTGCATATACTGTGGCCATGCCCCACTGTGTCATCTTACTGGGAGGTGGTCTGGGACTCGCTTAGAACCCTCACGGAAAACACACACTGGGACATTGTGGAACATTGCATAATGGGTCTATATCCCAGATCTAAACCTTCCACGGCGGATTCTCGTTTTGTTGACTTAGCTTCTCCTAGCCAAACGGCAAACAATGCATCATTGAAAGACCCCCAAACCACCGAATGCACTGAGTTGGCATGAGGAAGTTTGTCAGTCGGGATCCGCTGAAAGGTCCGCGTTGTGTCGGGAGGAATACCGAGGGCTATGCAAACACCCCATAGCTATGGTATGGGACACTTTGCTGGAACAGTTCAAGGCACAGGTGAAGGACACTGAATGATGCCTGATGCGCTATTTCAGACTTCCCAAACTTGGGCTCCAGTATTTGAAGTTTCCCTCACACGTCTGGTTGACATTAGTTCCTGACTACTTAGGACTTTCATACGATGGGACAACACGCACTCCTCTAAGGACAAGTTATTTGCATGTTGGCAGCCAGACTATCTTGGTGAATGGGTTTAGTTGGAAGAGAGGGGAAAGGGAGGAGTTATCGGCTCATTTACCTCTAATTTCAAATATACCCTAGGCCATTTATAGCGTTGTGAATGTACATACTGTGCTGGTTTCATCAGTATCATTGTAACATACACGTCTTTTCTTAAATGTATAACTTGGCCCTAGCATGTTGTTTGCATCACAATACAAGATGTATCCTGTGTTGAAATGTCGAGCTTATGTTTGTCAAATGCAACAAAATAAGTTAAAAAAAGAAGTTGACGGTTATGGTTTAAACATTACACTTTTGATTATTAAAAAGGCAGAGAAATCTACATTTGGGAGGCTCTTCTGAATTTTGCAATGTACCCAATCTACTATTTCATTAGCAGTCTTGTAAGAGAAGGTGACAACATGCCTGCTTTATTCCCATATGTACATTCAATAATGGTGAGTAAATGAGTAAAATGAGCAGAGTTAGTAATATTTGTCAGGTTAAGATTTGAATGCTACAAACCAGCATCGAATCTGCTAAAACGGGATTTGGTATCAAAAATAACTATTTCTACTGAAAGTCAATGGGGCTCTGTCTCCAGATTAGGCTCATTCTGAAACCATCTAGAGGCCTTTGCTAAAAGTAAGGTCTTCTGATACCTACAGAAGTCTGCTAATTTACACCCCCTTTATCTTTTTGTAATCAAGGCTTAGACAACACTTTACTTGGTTTCTTGTGTGAACAGATGAAAGTAGATATAGCTAAGCCTATTTCTCTAAAACCAAAAGCCAAGAGTTTGCACCGGAGCATGCTACACTGATATTGCTGACAATAGGTGGCAAAGCCATTTAACTGATTCCACAGGTTCTCACCAACTCTGCTTTCTTGGCAACCATACTTCTGTTAGAGCTTCATCTTTCTGGATGGTTAGTTCTACATTTATTTGTATTTATTCGTACTGTCTCATCCAAATTTTTCTGAACCATTATCTCCATATATTTAACTGGGCCAGGATTCCTTTTTAGGTCGAGCCTAGCGTTGCAGCGTATGCGCTGCTCGCTTTGCGAGGCATGCAGTATACAGTATGGTGTGGAAGCTTTATGGAAGCTTCGCTCACTCTCCGCCCATCTTTTTCATTGGTTTAGGTCCAACATGCTGCCTTCTGATTGGTTTTAGGCCTGTTAGTCCCTCCTCATGACGGCCATATCGTCAGTAGTATCCTTCCATGGCTACTGGCCCCTTTACTTCAGACACTATTTTCTTCTCGTGCCCCCTCCTCCCCCCTCCCGCAGTCCGTGACTTCTCGACCCCCCACCACCCCCCACCGCACTCCCATTCGTGCCTTCTCGCACGCCCCAGTCCCGTTTCCAATGCAATAGGTCTCACGTAAATGCGAGTCCTATTGCATTGGAAATGCTTGTTTGGGACTTGTGCCCTGCTGCGCGGGTTTTACTCTGCGCATCTCAGTCATACTCCGTGCTTCCACTGTGGTCCTCTGTGAGCACCGGCTCTTTCACTACAAGTTCCTCCCGTGGGAGCTGAACAAGACGTCACCGTCGGCAGAAGAATGGCCGCTTCCAGGCTCTGTTCATCTCAGATACCACTGAAGTTTAGAAATGTGGAGTCTCTCCTTGGGACTTCGTGACGGAAACGAAGGAGGGAACTTGCGAGGCAGGAAAAACACAATAACGGTAACCACGGCCTTTGGAAAGAAAAGGCCGGAGAGGGGCGGGGAGCTGGAGAGGATGAGGCCAATTACAGCGGCCCTTATGGAACACACACCCAGCGGCGCAGCGCCTCTCATAACTGAAAACAGGAGGACTGAACTGTAGGCGTCAATGGACGGCAGGCGGCTGCAGAGGAGCTCACCACGGCGACAAGGAAGGGCCGGACACCTCACGGGCCAGAGGGCCTGGGACTGGGATACCGAGCCTTTCAGAGGGGTCAGGGCGTTCGTCAAGTCGCGTTGGCCTAGTTGGGTGCTATTATGCTCATGAAGTCACAAGGTGCACCAAACCACTGCGGAGACTGTAGGAGGGGGAAAGGGGGCTACTGTTTACCTGTGCAGGGCTCATGACATCCAAACATTTAACAAAACTCACAAAGCACTCACTATGGAACTAAGGGTGGAAGGACATCACGTGAGAAGGGGAGAGTGAGGGACCAACAGGGCTTTTCTTACAACTTGCATGTATAGTGCTTAAGACACCCTTATGCTGCTTCAAGGCGCTGAGGTGGAACAGAAGAGGAAAGACAGCAACATGACTGGGAAGGGATGGTGGGGAGAACGGATGAGCGATCCGGGGGCTATGCAGAAGAAGCAATAGGTCTGACTGTGCACAACCTCCGCTCCAAAATTCAAGTATTAGCAAAGACCTATCCATCCTGGGTTTTGAGAGATTGTTGACTCAGCATGTACACTAGTCTACACATTGCGTATGTTCACTTGCATTGGCCTCCCTCTTCTCTAAGTGTGCGTCAACTAGAATGCATCCCAAATTATTTATATTCGTACCTTGGCACCATTGCACAATGAATGCTCACAATATTACCACCATTAAGCCAGGGCCAACATTATGACGGCGAGGGCACCATCGTACTATGAATATTCCCATTATGACATGAATTAAAATGTAGTACAGGGGCCAACATTATACCAGCCCATGCCTCTCTCAGAGACATGGCTGCTTTAAAAAACATCTTTTGGAAGGAATGCAAACATAGAGATTTGAGGTCTGTTGTCCCTCATACGTCTCCATCCCTGCATTCACACACAGGCACAGGGGGGTGGGGAGGGGGACGCCAAACTTCCCCTTAATATTCATGAAACAGGATATTTTGTGACCGCCTGCAAATGTAGTTTCTGTGGCATTACTGATCAGTCACATCTGAAAATGAAGCCATGTTTTCAAGCAAGTTGTGTGCAAGTAACACAACTGGTTTGCGCCCATGGCTTAGTACAACGAGCCCTACATTTATTATTTTTTATTTCTAACAATAAATCCTGCCTAGGAAGTAACAATATACTGTAAACAAGATAGCTGAATCGTCTAAGGGACTTGGGTGGGGGGAGCAATAGGTAAATGTTGTGTACATCATTTTAACAGAAACTGATATTAAGTGTTACATTTCATTTTCTCGCATTAACCTATTTAACATTTCAAACCTTGCAATGGTATTCAGTTTTCCCATTCAAAAGTACAGTTTGCCTTGCACATTGGTACGTGCTACTAGTTTTCAAAGGCACTTCTGAAGTGGCTGGTCGAGATTCAGTGCTCTGTCTTTCCACAGCATCAGATCTCCTCAACACTTTTTGAGACTACGGCTTCCCTCACAATTTCAGGTCTTTTGTAGACAGAAGGCACCAAAACTCACCTTCAGAGAGGAGGAGAGAGGGGATGGGGGATAGATATTAGAAGAGTGAAAGAAAGATGACGTGATGTTGAGGTATTGACCCTAGACCCTGTACTGCTCAGGGGATTGGAACAGAGAGATAGAGTCTATCACTTGCTGGGCTGGATGGCTGAGGATCAGGACAGCACAGGTAGACTAAGCATTTTCAATTTCTTAATGATTTGCAAATGGACTGAAAGCCTCCCCGTACTTAGGAACAAAGGAACTCTGGATTGGCACTGGGATTCAAAGACTGTACACCGGATGGTGTGTGGAGAATAGCACAGGCTAGCATGCCTATCTTCTCTACGACTGGAAGTTTACAGAAGCAGAGACGTAGAATGTGTATGTGCAGAAAATAACAGAACAGCTATACAAAGGGCATTACTAATACCTTCAGTAATAGGATCTCTGCCTGCCTTTCTGCAAACCAGTTGTGGATTAAAAAAAGATGGTCTGTGGCTTATGACTCCACAGCAGAAATACTGTTGACTGGCGATAAAAGCCAATTCATCAATCTATCCTTCAAGGGACTTTCTTTTTAAATTTTTCTGGCAACTGCCTCTATTTAACTTTCTTGATAGAAAACGACCTGCAGAGGTTAGTAAAATACCAGAATCACTTTAGCATTCTCTAGATTCCAGTCCATAGAAATAGTCTTCCACGAACACCCGTAGACAGTAATATATTTTTCAAATTGTGTATTTTCAGTGGTATGACCACCGAAGGCCCTGCTTTTATATTAAAAACAGAGCTTTGGACTATACCATTTCCCGCTGAAAGGCAATATTTCTCTCCATGTGTTCCCATACCTGGCGTGTCACGCAGTTTGGTGCTTACTTTCCCTCCATGTTAAAGAACAGTAGATGTTTCAGCACCCAGGCTAATGTGCTGCATAGCTAAAGACATATAAGGACCCAAAGGCGAGACCGATTGCATTGCAAATGCTTGTTTAAGGTGGAATCTTCAACACTGGATTTATTACAGTGTCTGTTGAAAGACTTTAATTCCAATTTTATTTTGTTTAGTTATATCCTGACATCCTTGATTATGCATCTATTGTGTCCAAGATAGGTGGACTGATGTAGGGACTGCTGAAGTAAACAAAAGAATATGCCACTAATTTGTATCTTGGGGCTCCTATTGGTATCTTGTTACAAGCTCCTTTCACCAAAGGGGAAAAGGACATATGCGTCTTACCTAATGTAATATAAAATACTTTGAAGTCAAAACATTTGATTATAGCTAAATAACCCACAATTCAAAATAGCTGATTTGTGATGTGCTTATCTATTTGCTAATATCACATTTTGTAGCCTGTTTGCAATTATTTTAGCTTACATTTTACAATTCTAATTTAATAAATAGATTGGCTTTTGGGATCTTCAAGTGCCATCATATATTTGTGACTTTTTAATGCAAAATCCCTGACTGGTAGTTACAAGATGTGGATTGAGGTGACTGGGCATGAAGCAAAATACATTGTAGTTAAAATATGGCTGACTGGGGCTGATGGAGGGCAAATCCGCAATCAGATGCACGTTCTCTTGACAGATTACTTGCAAGGCCGCTATCTGAATCTAGTGAGTATGTCTACACGACATTGTTTAAAAACTTTCACTTGAGTAATAATATGCTTACAGAGAGACAAGAATGTGACAGAAAGAGGATGGCCCCCAAAGTGCAACTGGCAACTTCTCAGGCTTGAGCTCTACCATTGTTTGTACTAGTCCACAATCACAAATTTCTTTAGAGATTAGCCAATGCCACCGCTGATCTAAAAAGGAGTACACATGAGACAAAAGTGCCCGAAAAGTATTTTGTGGAGCAGCAGGTTTGCTGTATATGTAACATTTTTAATTTTCTTTTATTCATTTTAGTTAGAGGAGAAAATGGGAACATATATTGGCATATTACACCATAACATCCACAACATATTTCCATTATGGATCACAATAAAAATATTTAAACTTCTCATACTTAACATTGCATTTGATATACTTTCCATTTTTCCACAGGTCTACACATTTTATGGCATTTTTCCCAAACCTTCTTGCTCTTCTGGTCATAATAGCCCTCTCTAATTAATAATAGTACCAAAGTCTTTTCTACCATTGTATGACTCATGGAGGATGTTTCCCCTCCAATTATGGGCAATACACATTCTAGCAATAAAAACTTTTTTCCTGTATTTCTTGAAACATTACTATCTGTACCGAGAATAACGCATTGTTTTGCAAATTGCATATTATTCTGCAAAATACTTGACAATATATTTTTAATTTCAGTCCAGAATTCTACTAAACAAGAGCAGTCAATGAACATGTGTATAGTTATCTGCCTCCTCAGAATTACATCGGGGACGTCTAGAATGCCTTGAATTTATTCAGTTTATATGGTATATAGTGCAATCTCCTTAAACTGGTGGATTCACAGATTCGTACATCTGAGCACAGTGTATCCCATTCTTACTACAGTCTCAATGTCTTCCCAATTTAGCGATCATCCAACTTTGCTGAACCACTGTTCCGCTTTTCTATCAAATTCACCCTTGAATGTATCAGATACGAGTTGATATACCCTGTGTATAGTCACCCTTACCCCCTGTATCCTGAATAACTATCAGTGGTATTTGAATTGAAGTTGAATCTGCAATTATAGGCCATTGCTGTGGAAAAAAGCAGAAAGAGGAGAGCACACCAAAAAGGCAAACTTCAAAATCCGGCATGACATCACTTGGAAAGGGGACAAAAACTACTCCAAGTATGACTATGGAGGGCATAAGTGATACGTCTTTAAATAGCTCTTAACAGGCTGGTCCTGACACATCCATCAATAAAACCCCTAATGTGCCTCCCAAAGTGCAAAACCAAGCAGATAATGGCTGCCATAGACAGACCAGGGGGGGATGCTCAAAACTATACCACAACAGGGGTAAAATAGGACAGATCTGCAATGAATGCAGGCCCTAGCACGCAAATGATTACATCGACACATATGGTATTAACAGGGAGAGCTATTGCGAACCCATCTGTTAGAAATGTATCAGCTACTACAGAAACACTGTGAAGAAACTTTGGCCTAATATGCTTATGAAGACACAATCCAGTGTACAAGTGATATATGATAAAATTGACAATATACTGGAGCGTATAGCTGACTTGGAAACACAAATTCCTGAAACAGAAAAATCCAATACACGCATCACAGAGGTAACATCGGAGCAGGAAGTAATGCTCCAAGCACTTAAAGACAAAACAAAAGATCTAGAAAATGGACAGCGGAGCAATAACTTGTGCATTTTGGTCATACAGGAAGGACTGGAAGGCAAAGATATATGCAAATTTATTGTGGATCTTTTTGAGAAAGTTTTTCCAGATCTATCGTACTGTGATTTTGGTTCCCCAATACAACGAGCAGATAGGTATCCTTCACAAATGTCTTTTCCGTTGAAAGGCAGCGAAAAAACCACAGCAATACTGGTGTAGATAGGGAATTTCATTTTGAGACAAGAAATATGTCGTAAAGCAAAACCTGCTCCCCTGTTGCAGCTAGGAATGTATCCTTCGTTGTTCTTTCTGATCTTTGTGGGCAAACAATGGAAAGGCGATGGAAACTTCGGAGGTTCATAACTTAATTTCAGGACATTGGTGGAAATGTCTATCTTTAAGAACTGTGTAGATTGAAGGATAGGTGGAAGAGCCAGATTAATATATATCTATACCAAGGATGCAAGCTCTACATATTATTTGTGTGTGCATAAGCAGTACTCTTGCATAGATATATTTATGTCCAGCCAATTCTTAACTGATATTTCAATTGAGCTAGGCGCAAAGACCATCATTTATCCTCCACCACTATCAGATCAAAGGGTTTGCATCAGGCTGAACCCCCAATAAGGAGGCCCACGTTTATCTAATCATGCTTCTTTAAAGGGTATATTAAACAACGTATAGCTGAATTCTCCATACCAACCTAGGATCAGCGGCATTAAACATAGTATGGGACGCACCGATTATATATACATACATACATACATACTCGAGGATGCATTACTCAATTCACTGCAGAAAAGATGCGCAGGATAAAGCCAGAAAAAGAGAAAAACTTTCAGTGCCAGTATACAATTTGGAAAGAGTGCACGCAGCAGCAGTGTAGGGGTTACTCATTATGAAGGAAGGGTTTATTTATCAGTGTTTGTTGACACAACAGGTTGAACTTGAATCAGAACTAAGAAACAAAGCAGCTGCCTAATTCATAACACAAAAAGGCATGGAACTGGAATATGGGAAATCAGCTGGTCAATTGCTGGCATATATAAACTAGGACTAAAAGTAATATATAGCAGAAATAAAAAATGAACATGGTAATTTAATATGAGATCCGAAGAAGATAATCTCTCAATTTAGGTTATCCTACGAAAAATTATTTATGGAAGATGGTCAGAGCTAACACCCTACCATAGACTCGTGTTGTGGAGTGTGCACTCTTGGTGTTATCTTGCGATGAGCAAAAATAAATAGAGCATGTACTCTCTCTTGATGAAGTCATCTGTGCTTATATCATTAGCTTCAGGGAAAGCAGCAGGGAAAGATGGGCTACCCATTGATTTCTATAAAACATTTTCAGAGATATTTGCAGAGATAACGGTGCAGATTGCGACGGGCATTGATGTAGGGGCAGAGGTACCACAAACTTGGAACCCAGTTAATATTTCTATATTTGTAAAGGAAAATAAGCCACCTTATCAATGTGGGTTATACTGACCAATATCTCTATTAAACACAGATGCCAAAATTTACTCAAAGGTACTGACCTGCACACTAAGATGATAACTAATAATGTTAGTCAGGAACAACAAAGGTTCATTCCCAGTCATGACACTACAGAACATATCAATACAGCTAGTAGAATGTTCGATGTGGCAAAAACCTCTCTTCAGTTGGCAGGCATGGTACTATTAGATGCTGTAAAAGTATTCTATCTGGTGTCTTGGGGATTTTTATGGGCCACTATGGATTGAATGCGATTTCCCAGAAAATTCATGAACAGCATACAAACATTATTCACTACACCCGATGCCAAGATAGTTACAATGGGCACGACATTGCAAAACATAAATATAACTTGGGGCACGTGAAGGAGATTTCCAATATCACCACTTTTATTTGCTATCTATATGGTACCCTATATTCAATTAATAATTCGTTCCCCCAACATAATACCAGTAATACTGAATAGAGTACAGCTCAAGATCTCTGCCGACGATGTTGCAGTTTACTCTACGGGTGTGATACAGGCTATGAAAACAATTCAGATAATTGCAGAACAATTTGGATATGTGTATAGATCAAATATTGATAAGACACAGATGGTGATCAACTATAAAGCACACAAGAATGCTTGCCATATAGTAAGAGAAGAAACTTCTCAGTGTTAGAATAGAAAAACAAGCGGATAAAATTATTGGTAACAATTATGAGGTACCATTGAATGAATGTATCCACATTTTTTAAATGACTATATTACGAAACTTCAAAACAGGCATAAGTGATTCTTGTGTGCATTTTTAACTTTTTTTTAGGTCCGGCCAAGAGGCAGCTGTTGTGTCTTACCAACCTCATGTTTTCCAAAAACATTCCATTTAAAAATACAGACATAAATGTACACCTACAGTAGCTTTCAATCAGCCCTCTTTATCTATTAAAGTGCCATTCAAAATTTTCATCTGCTCATACTCTAAAGTATACAAAATAAAGTGATGGGTGGAATGCTTGAATTAATCTCAGCCACTGGTAATCACTCTGGGCTGCAACCCAGCCAATTGTTATTTTACACACTATGCCTCTTCAGTTTTGACCCAGCTATATGCAAAACAGTCTTGACCCTTCTCCGATAGAAACAGTCCCGAGCGAGCTTCCTGGCCTGGCCAGGTCCTCCCTCAGCCGGAACACAAGCAACCCAGGACCAGTTTCGGGATTTACACGTGTAAACTATGGTATACACAAAACAAATAACATTATTCTTGTTCACTATCCGCATTTATTCTCTGGGTTGCCTTGTCCTCCAAAGAACTTAACATAATCTTTCTTGTTCTAGTATGGCTGCCACGTACAGGTTGCACACCATACAGCGCCAGCACGTCTTTTGCATGTCGACATCACATGCAGCTCCAATATGAAAAAGGGAACTCCGGCATTCAAACTCCCAACATTCAGGAGTCAGTGGACCTAAATTAGGTGCTAGGCTAGGTTGCTCCTATGATGAAGTAAGTGTGCCTCTTCTTTTAAGCAACTCTGCTCTTAATCTGAATTTGTGGTAGCGTACTGACGAGTGTAGTGGATACTCCCTTTTTACAGTGTGGGACACTAGGACTATCCTGCCAGTGACTACCTGAGGGGCCAGTAGGTTCCCTAAAAATGAGTATGTCTTTTTACTGATGAGTGTACATGATTACTAGTCTGTCTGTCTCTAAAATTAATTATTACAGTAATATCATTTGTTGTATCAATGCACCCGAGAGACTTGTCTGAACAATGTCCACATGTTTGTAATGGATGTGCATGTTTCTGGGATGTTTACGAGCTCAAGGGGTGTTGAACAGGTGATGAGCGACTTTCTACAACACTAATTGTGTCATATATATTCAAATGATTTCATATAATCCACCACACAAGGCATGACTATGAATATTTATCTCCATCTTATTGATGAGGGCACCGTGTACACAATCAAGGTATAATGACCTTGATAACTATCTCTTGTTTTTTTACAGGTACCAGTATAGAGTTTCAACCCCCTACATTAGGCTGGAGGTACAAAACAAGACAGTTTTGGTATATGTGGTATGAGTGTGTAGCACTTTCTCACATTCATTTCGAATTAAAAGTGATCTATACTTAATAACCAGTGTGGGACTTGGATGTTCCTGACGAAAGCTGGAAGACCTTTCGGCAATACCAGCTGACACATGTTGACCAGGGAGTGAGATGGTCAATAAACTTTACTATACACCCCTTTGTCTGTTTTTAACAATGCCAAGGCTGTTTGTCACCATTTAAGATTAATTATGCAACCTTAGACATTTCTAAACCCCTCTTTCTTTTTAAGTCCCCTCGTCTAAAACCTGCAGACTACCAAACTAAATGCTCCCCCCATAAGTGGAGTTGAGCCCGTACCGGATGAGGGTTCGATGATGAAGCATGCCACCCAGAAATATGTGGGTGATAGTCCACTAAAAAGCAGGAGTTTTGCCCTCTTTTAGAGTAGAGGCTTTCTTTGTAGAAATTTACGGTCACCTCCCAGTGATTTTTGTATACCTCGCGTTGCACATGTGCATGCACATGGCATTTCTATATTTTACAACATGCTAGTTCTGCTCACTGCAGGCCATTTTCATTTTGCGAGTAAGGGGTTTGAAAATCTCCTCCTAACCAGTGGCGTCCCAACATTACGGATGTCAGGGCTCTTTCCCCTTCCTTTTCCAAAGGATGGTGCGTGTCTGTCAGGCTGAGCAAAGTACAGCCTGACAGACACTCACCATGTCAGGCTCAGTCAGCTAGTAGTGTTACATGCGCAGGCACCTGGCAGCCTGAGCCAAGGTTTGCCGGGCTGAAAATCTCACAGCTCTAGGAGCAGCAACATCATCAGCCAGGCAAAGCCCTGGGAGGATCTTCCCCCTCATGACGAGGGGCCTTGTCATTGACAGTCAGCCTTGGGCACTGGATGTTTAACCACTGAAGTGCCAGGGCTAGCTATACATTATTGATGCCTTACACACCACCCTTTCCAAACTTGTCAGAGTGGGTGGGATCAGCAAGTCTCACTGAACTCACCACACACTATGAGGAATTTGGAAAGGTCCTCCTCTCATTGCTGACCCATGTCAAGGTTAGCCAATGAGAGGAGGTAGCAGGATCTTCAGTTTTCCCTTTCCTCCCCCGAAGCCTCCAGCTACTTCCTGGGCTTTCGTAAGTCTCCCTCCCACCACTCACTAGTCTTGACATCATTATTTGGGTGTGTGTGCTTGTGTATGAATGTATGTGTATCTGCACGTATGATGTGAACAGCAAGTTTCTAACCTTAAGTAACACTCTTTCTGGTGGATATTCTATCTAACCACAGATTACTCCCCTTCAGAATATCCCCAGGCACCAGACTTGATCCAGAAGATTTAAACAGCACTACTCCTGAACGCTGGTAGGTGGAGTTGTCCAACTCCACACCGACTTCACTCCGCCCCAAAGTGACGATGGATCAGCATACAAGCGCCACACCTGTGCATTAGTCCATTTATTTCTCGACTCAGTCTGCACCCTTGGACCCGGTGCCCAACAATATTCAGAGATACAAGTGTGCAGATCTCTAGTTTGGGGCCGACCTAACAGTCAAAGTGCCCTTCTCGTTGACCTGGCTATCAAAGCAGAAGTGTATTGTGAATGCACTGACTCCCACGTCACGGTCTGACAGATATCAAGAAAAGTCAATCTGTTTGCCAAAGCAGTGTTAGGAGCCTTGGTCCTGTTGGAAAGGGTCCTCAGTCCTTCTGGAGGATGCCTCTTGGTCAATGCATAGCAAATATTAATATAGAGGATTAGCCACATTGACAGAGTCCATTCCAGCAATGCCTTGCTGTTAGCCCTGTCATCCTTAGGGAGGTCTTCCCCCAAACTTTTTGCCTCCTTACCTCCTCTTTTTGCTGATTTTTTTATTGGTCTTAGGACTCTGAGCACTTTACCACTGCTGATCAGTGCTAAAGTGCATGTTCTTCTCCCCGAAACATGGTAACATTGGTGTATACACAATTGGCAAATATCATTTACCTCTAATTCCCTTGTAAAGTGGTAAACCATATACATAGGATATGTAAATTAAATGCTACTAGTGGGCCTGCAGCACTGATTGTGCCACCCACACAAGTAGCCATTTAAACATGTCTCAGGACTGCCTCTGCAGAGCCTGTGTGTGCAGTTTCAATGCTATTCAAATTAGCATTTAAAACCCTTTGTCAAGCCTTAAACTTCCATTTTATTACACATGCCACCACTAAAGTAGGCCCAAGGTAGCAGGGTGCTGTGTAAGTAAAAGGTGGGACATGTGCTTTTAAGTTTTGCATGACCTGGTAGTGAAAAGCACCAAAATTAGTTTTTCACTACTTTGATGGCGACTTATCTCATAGGTTAACATTGAGAATTCCTTAATACACTTTTAAGCTGTGCAATGTTTTTTTTTTTTCACAACAAATTTTATTGGGTTTTTGACACATATCAGGTCCAAGCCGGCCGACATACATATACAGGACACTGTAATGGAAAATCCAGTGAACAACTAGAACAGAAGAACATGCAGTGTATCCCCGACCACTCACCACCCTCCACAAGTCATTAGCAATGCCCCTATTCAGATGCAGCAAAATACCCCATCTCAGTCCCTCGTGCTGCATGACCATAATGATGTATTTCAGCTTCCAGTTGAGCTTCCATGGTGTGGACAGGGGCCAATACTATACCCCTGTAATCTGCCAGCTTTGCCAGGTTTTATACTTTTGGAAAGGTAATGGCAAATCCTCTTTCCTGGTAAAGTTGGATTTGACATGCCTATTTTAGACATGCCACTTTTAGAAAGTGAACATTTCTCTGCCCTTCCAACTCTGTGTACATGCAGCCTGTCTCCAATACACGTCTGGGATGGGTGACAGTTACACTTTGTGTATCCCCTCTAGACAGTCACACATAAAGGAAGGTTAGGTGTATCTAGGTACCCATCTGCGTGCTGATGGCCTATCCTGGGCAGGTTGGGAGGGAGGAGCTGACACCTGAATAGGCAGTGTCCTGTCCCCACACAAAGGGTTAATTACACCACTGTAGCAGTGGCGGCCGACACAAATAAAAGTGGTGGGGCGGGTAGACGGGGTACAGGTGAAGGCCGGGTTTGTTAAAAATAATAAATAAATGCAATTTACCTGATGCTGCCAGAGGCCTCGTGCCTCGGTGCTCCTCTCCTCCCTGCTCCCAGCAGTCCCTGGGACAGCATCAGAGACTCCCCATCGAATTCCTGCACTGCTCTCATGTTATTAGCAAGCATGAGAGCACCGCAGGTATTGGCCTGAGCGGGCTGCTTTACCGCTCGCTCAGGCACAGGGAGTCTATGCTGTTTCTCCAACCCGGCTGTGCAATACAGCTGGATTGGAGAAACCTAACTGCTCCTAATACGGCCGGCCAAACCGACATGCACACTTAGCAGTGCACATCACTGCGCCCCATCTGGCATGGTCTGGCCCCTCCCCTCCCTACACATGCTGGCTCAATCAGCAGCTAAAAAACAAAATGATAATAAAATTTTATTTTTTAGCTGCTGGCTCAGTGCCAGTGGGTCGATGCTCCTGTACTGTAGTGAGTCTGGAGCCAGGGTTAGGATCTGATCTACCCTGACTAGGATTGTGGTTTCTACTTGGACAGGGTGCATACCTCTGCCAACTAGAAACCCAATTTCTAACACCTGCCCTTTTTTGCTCCAGAGATCATACACCCGATCATCTTTTGTTTGATCGATGTAGAAGCTCAACGCCCTCTTGAGGTTCAGTCAATGGAGTCTCTCCTCCTCTTTCAATGGGTGAGGTAGAGCAAATAACGTTGGCATGGTGATCAATTGCACTGTGCAGAGAGTCCAGTGAATCCCCAATAGGTGTGCAGAGGTAAAAGCAGATCATTCTTAAGCTCTTTTTGTGGTAATGTGAGCGAGCAGTTAGGCTTATCAGAGGGTAGTGCTAA
Source organism: Calotriton arnoldi (assembly GCA_963921515.1). NCBI lineage: Eukaryota > Metazoa > Chordata > Amphibia > Caudata > Salamandridae > Calotriton > Calotriton arnoldi. Next base: position 99,517 of record CAWUFW010009268.1, read on the forward strand.
GCATTTGTTGTCACAAACACAGGCAATAAATGAGACACACTCAAGAATAAATCCGAGACCAATTAGGAAAAATAAAATCGTATCTTTATATATATTTTTAGAAACCAAGAACATCGTTCTACAGTTAATAAATGCTTTGTATGTCAGTTTTTAACCAAATGCAGTCCAAGACACAAATGCTTACAGGTTTTAAGCAACAGCGGTCAATACCGTCAGGCAGAGACCGGCACGGTCAACGGGAAGAAAAGCATAGGGTTAGATAGCAGAGAACCGCCAACACATTTACCGTTGTGGTCGATGGAAGCAACACTCTGCCACAGAGTTTTGGGGGCACAACGGTCGCCCAGAGTTCAGGGGAAGTTCTACTCCAGGGGAGTCAGAGTTTTGGAAGCCCCAGGGCTTGGGCACAGCAGGCAGTTCTTGGTTACCTGGATCAGAGGTGCCGGAGGTCTTGGGATGCAGAATTCGTTCTTCACCAGCAGCGTTCAGCAACAGCTGCTCAAGTGCGCAATGACAGGCCACCCAAAAAAGTCTTGTGCATTTGGCATGTTCTCCATGCAGCCTGCATTACAGCCTGTGTAGAGAACATGCATGCCCATGCCCCCAGTACCTGGCTGAGCGCCGAATCAGGGGGCTCAGACCAATCACAACACTGCATTGCAGCATTGTGATTGGTCAGAGGAGCTTGGCTGCCTGCTTCCTGTTCTGAGGAGAGACAACGGAGAGAGTGAGACGTGGCAGTAAGGTAAGTTTAAAAGCAAAATTATAATCCCATTACCGCCCCCCCTCGCCCCGCCACCTCTGATCCGTGCCAGCTGCTACAGTGTGCAAATCAGTCTTAACCCTGCCCCAATCGAACAGTCCAGCCCAGATAGGTCCTCCCTGAACCTCAACACAAGCAACCTGAGACTGGTTATGCGTCCGACTGAGGAGTCCCAATTAGGGCGTAACTGGTCTTGGGTTGCTTGTGTTTTGGTTCAGGGAGAACCTGGTCTGGCAGTTCCGGTTGGACTGTTCCTACTGGGGCAGGGTCAAGATTGATTTTCATATGGCTGAGTCCTAACTGATGTGGCATGGTGGGCAAAAGAAAGATGGGTTGGAATGCTACCCTAGCGATTTACAGTGGTTAGACTTATTATAAGCATTCCTCCCATCACCTTTTGTGTGCTCAATCCAGTTGCGCGAGGTGCATCGGGTTCAGTTGTGGAATTAATTTCTTGGCTTAGGACCGGGAGCAAGACCAAGAGGCACCCTGATGTCCTCTCGACTTCTATTGCAGAAAGAAATGTGACTGGGTCAAGTCCCATTTGGGCTTCTTGTGCTTCTGCTTCGACTTACTAGAAGACTTGGACCACAACGAGGACCTGTTGCTGGAATGGTCCTGACAGTGGGAATGGGTCCACGCCCTCAAGAAAGAGCGGGACTTTCATGACTTCCTTCAGTGCTAAGAAATATAGAGCTTCACTTTACATTCCCGGGTCACATTCAGCTTCATAAGAGCACACTCCTCGCGGGACTTGAAGTCGTGCCCCTAACTCAAACACCTGATGCATACCTTGTGGGGAAGGGGGGGGTCTGCCACAAGCATTAGTTTGTGACAGTCGCTACAAGGTTTGGAAATTTAGGAGGGGACATAGTTCCCTTGCACACTGAGAAAAAACATGTCAACTGACGAGGAAAAGTAGGAGTGTGCTCCGGATCCACATAGAAAGGCACGGAAAGAAAGGAACTGAAGGTGATGCGCAGGTGTGGCGCTTATATGCATCTACATCTTAACTTTCAGGAGGGCAGAGCAAAGTTGGCACAGAACTGCACGAGGCCATCTACTGGCACACAGGAGCAATACTGTTTAAATCTTCTGGATCCAGTCTGGCACCTGGGGATGTTTTAAAGGTGAGGAATCTGCAGTTAGATGTATCCCTAAGAATAGGTATGTTCATGTATGTGCTTGTGAATGGTGGGTGTCAGTATATGCGTGTGCTTGTGGATGGATAGGTGTGTGTGTGGATGGATGTATGAGTATGTGTGCCCTTGGAACAGATGGGTGTGAGTGAGTGTGCTTGTGGATAGGTGGGTTTTGAGTATGTGTGTGCCTGTGAATGGATGTGGGGAAGTGAGTGTAGTGTGTCTGTGTGTGTCTGTCTCACTACTCCTCCAAATTACATGCCATCACTGCTCCCAACTAGGATGATTAGAAATAAACTACATATAATGAAATGTAGCAAAAAAGGTCAAGATTTGCACTAACATTTGCTTTCCAACTTCCCAAAAATTCATTCTGGCCGCTCAAAGAATTAGGATCGAAAACTGTATGTCTGAATATGCAAATTGTTCAAACCTGGGTGGGGGTGTACATCTATGGGGAATAGATGATTGAAGTTCTGTTCATGACCTAGGTAGGGGCGGGGAAGGGGGGACTGTGTTTGGATCATATGTAGTCTGTGCTGAGCCTGGTTGGCTAGAGTGACCCGAGAGGCTCCTTAATAGGCTCAGGCAAAATTTCTGTTAAAGCGGCGTAATCTCACATACATTTGGGAATCTAATATTACATGAAATTCCTGCAACTATCGCCAAGTCACATAATCTACCGCAGGAACATCGTAACAACGCAAAAGACTTGAACTTAAGTGGCTGTGTTTTCTGCATTATTTTGAGAGTGTGAAAGGCATCCTTCTGTCCCAAATGGACTTGAGGGCGCATTTCGCACTAAAATAGAACGTTAAATGCAAGATTTGCATTTCACGGAAGTATGCAAACTTTAGCACCCTTACTCCTTACTGGTGTTGGAGGTGATCTTTGAAATGCCCCTTGATCCGACACCCCCATCCCCAAAGGGAGGGGGGCGTGGCTGGTCCGGGGGGCCTTAGTGGAGGCCACCCCCAGGGAGCAGAACCTGGACTGGACTGGGCGGGGGTAAGGAGAGGGATGATAAGCAAGAAAGGTAATGGGCAAGCGGATCAGGACACTGGGTTCAGCCCAGTCGTAAACTTAACCCTAGGAATTTGGTCTGGGAGTGGCTGGTATTTAATCGCAGGCACCTGGCACGGGCGCTCTTTCTTCAGGGGATTTCTACAGTGAAGAGAAGTGCTGCTACTACATTGTGTGATGTGAGCCGGGGAGGGAGTGAGATCGGGGGGTGTTGGGGGCGCGGTATGGGGGTATGAAAGGCTATACAGGTAGAAATGATAGGAGAAGGAAGGAGGTATGAGAAGGAGTTTCTTGGAGGGCCCGCCATGGGTTGCGAGGCAGCAGGGCTTTGTTGTACCGGCACTAGTCAGGGTGCTCCTCACGCTCCCACATCAGATGATGTGAGTGGTTTAGGGCGGGATGCTTGGTTTCACCAAATATGGAGAGATTGGGCGGCTGGCATGCGATTGGGACATTGATACTTGAGCAGTTTTCCATCCTTTGGTGTTTGCATAATTCCAGTATGTCGATAGTAAAGAGCAAAGGCCGAGAGTGCCAAGGGCTGAGCATTGTTTTCACTTAGCGGGGGGCAGTGTGCTGCATGGAGTGAGGGGGCGGAGGACTGCCCCGAGCTCTTGCAGTGTCGTGCCACTGTCAGGCTATTGGGTTGTGGGCTCTGATAAACCAGGAGGGTAGTGGGTGATGGAGTGAGGGGTGTGGGAGTTGTCTGGCTGAGCCTGGTTGAAAGATGCCTATGCAGCTAGTTGTTCGGGGTTGGGCACGGTGCCACGGAGTCAGCGGTGCTGTGGGGGATGATGCTGGTGGCACTGCTTCTCAGATACACATTGTTGGCTTTTCTGGAGGGGATAGTCACCTTTGGGATACACGGAGGTGCCCTTCTGAACACACAGGGATGGCACAGCAGGGATTCAAGTGCCATTCAGAGAGGCGTTGGGAGGTTTGGTGGGAGCATGCCCACACGCACAAGCGCACAACCCGTGAGATATGAGGTGAAGTCAGAAGGGACAATGATGCAGTCCCACAGAATTTCAAAAGGACACAGACAGCACATGGAGAGAGGGGGGGTCCTGGAAAAGTCGGTGAGTTGGGGAAGCTGGATCATCATCTATGCCAAGTGGTAACGTGGGGCGGCAGAGACTTAGCCTAGGAACAACCTTGGCGAGCCAAGCAGCAGCGCTTATTGAGAACAGCATGGGCCCCGTGTCCAAGTTCAATAAACAGGCAGCATCATGCCCCATTGTATACAGGAGGGTGTATTTCTTTTATATGTCACTGATAGGATTTGTATTGAAACTGAACAAGCAGGTTGGACAGCACCGATTTGTAGTTTACAGCTCCTATGGAGCGTGGTTCTTCGGATGTGAATATCTGCTTGATACATGTAACTGTCCCTGATTATGATTCACCTTTGTTACATGTTAACCTGATTGCACGCTTATCCTGCTATTGATTGTATTTTTGATGTTTGCATTAAAACAATAAAAATATATTAAAAAAAAAAAAAATCATGCCCCATTGTATTGTGCTTGTTAAGACATTTGGTGTGCACATGTCTCCAGTACAATATCGAAGTTAGGGAAAAGCATGTGCAAAGGGTTCGGAACAAGGCAGCTGATGCTCTTTCTCGCCTACAGTGGGATAGGTTCCGGGCAGAACAGCCGGAGGTAGAAGAGGAAATGATGCCCTTCAAGGAGGAATACTGGAAACTAATGTGCTAGAACTGTAACAACAAAGCATGGCGGAGAAGGCTCTAGCTGTTGGAACAAGGCAACAGTATCGGAGTTGAGTAGAGATTTTTGCGAACTTTACATCTGGAGTTTCGATTTTCAGAGTTTTCAGGAATTGGTGATGCGGGTCAAACAGTTTGTGATGTGGGCCAGGGGGAGGCAAGTAAATCTAGGTCATGGGTCTCATAGCATCTGTCGGCAATTGCATAACATTCAAAGCTGAGGGGTTTGGAGGACCCGACAAAAGGATATGTTCTCAGGGAAGCCTTAAAAGGATGGGCTAGATGTGATAACAAGATACAGGATACCAGATCACCAACTGATTTTAAAACGCAAAAAATTCTAATTGCCCACCTGCCTTTAGTGTGGCACTCTGACTTTGAGAATACACTATTTAGTACGGCTTTCTCACTTGCCTTTTTTGGGGCTTTCCGGGTTAGCAAGCTGGTAGCCAGACCCAAGGATGATAGAAGCAGCAGGGCCCTTTTGGTTAAGGATATCTGCTTAAAACCACATAACGTGGCCTTACGGTGCAGGCATTCTAAGACAGATCAGGTGGGCAGGGGACAGTGTATTACAATGAATTAGATGGAGGGGCACAGCCCATACCCAGTTAGGCTCCTGGCTGGGTACATGAAGGAACGGGCTGCGGTCAACGGTGAGGCATACCTCCTTTCCCACAAAGATGGGACGCCTATGACAATTTATCAATTTAAAAGGGTGTTGGATGCAACAGTCCAGATAGCAGGGCTCCCAGGGCATCATTATACCACACATTCTTTTCGCACTGGGTCAGCGACCACAGCCTTCCAGGAAGGAATGTCTGCAAAAGCTATAAAAGAATTAGGGAGATGGGGATCGGATAGGTTTATATACTTCCAAACAACAGTCAAGGAATGGGCAACTAGGAGACAGGCTTAGGGATGAACTTTATGTGGACGTTGGCACAACTATGTATATTAACAATATTGTGTTTATAAGTGTAATAAAGGGATTACTAAGGGCTCACCCTTCACCGTTTCTGCATTTGTGTTCTCCTCCACAGACTGCAAAACCGTGTGGGTCATCGGGTACTCTTACATCTCCATGGCAGCACAGAGAGAGCTAGCAACAATGTGGGCAATTCAGCATTCCTTTTTCAAAGTACAAGGAAGTGATGGTTTGGAAAGCCAGGGTTACACTGGAGGAAATTGCAAAGTGGCATTCAAGCGTGTGGCACTCACTCAAACCCTGACGTTTTGATCATCCATTAAGGGGGAAATTACCTTCCAGCTATAGGTAGGGGCGATCGGTTTCACATTATAAAGAAAGGCCTCACTGACTTGGCCAGAAGCATGGATGCCAAGGCAGTGGTATGGTCAGAAATCATTCCTATGAGGTCCTGGGTGGTGGCTCGATCCCAAGGGGTATAGAGTTGTAAAGATGGGGGCGGGAATAGGCGCAATTAAGCATAGCTTAATTAACTTGCGACAACCACACTATTACAGTCCAGATGGGGTGTACCTCTCGGATACTGGGACGGATGTCCTCTTGCGGAATATGCGGGCGGCATTGAACCCAAGGGGTTGTTGGTAGTTTGGAAGAATTGAGGTGCATCTATGGTGGGGGGGCCTTGCTGGCAGCGAAGGCTCCTAGCAAGGCATGGCAGTACTTACAAAGTGATCCTACATAAAAGAAAGCATGTTGCCAAATGGGAACAGGCCACAAACGGGACAGTCAGGACCCAGGGGGTACTGGCAGGCTACCGCCATGCCTTTTTGGGTGGAACCGGAAGCAAACAAGTAAGGGCAGAGCCTGTGGCATGGAAGAAGTTGGGGTCCAGGTCACCGTGTCACCTTTGCAAGGATGGGTGGGGACGTTCACCCAGGATGATAACAGTTCATTCAAGGGTTGGAAGCAGATGCTTGCCCTCAATGAAAGGGATAGTTACACCGGATAGGAACGGTCACCCGGTGGGCTGGAAGCACACGCTTGCCCGGATAAGAAAAGGTTTGGTTACGACGGAAGAGAGATCACCTGGCTGGGTTGGAAGCAGACGCCTACCTAGCAGGAAATGTGGGGTGGCACCGGAATTAAAAGGTCACCCGGTCAGACTGGAAGCAGATGCTTGCCCGGAGTTAAAGTGAATGGTTGCATCCCAATGTGATAGGTCACTTGGGCAGACGGGCCGTCACTGAATGTAGGGCACAGTGCTTGCGGCAATGATATGAAGGACACAGGCTCACCCAATACAGTTGAATGGTATTTGAAGGATCGCTTGTAAGTTGGAAAAATGCCTATTAAATTGCGGCCTCAATTCTTCCATAAAAGTGAAATTGGTGTGGTCTGAGTGTGTGGGGTCACGGGTGGGGCGACTCAGCGGGGGCGCCGCTAAGGGGTGTACAGTTTTTACTGAGCTGCAGGGTGAAACCAGAAATCTGATACACGGGGGATGTTTGAGAAAACAAACGCATCGGTAGAAATGGCTTTGCTTGCTGGGAATTTTTAACTTCCAGTCTGCCTGTGCCTTTGCTCCTTGCACGCAGCTGCTTCTAAAAAGCTGGCATCAGTGCACTGTCAGAACCTGCTTTTCCGGATTACCCACAGAAACGGCAGACAGAAAAAAAAGGAAGCTTTTGTAATAAAGGACTCAAGGGGTGAGGTTAGGTGTAACTTTAGAAACAATGCTGGCTTCAAAGACAGCCTGTTACCTTTAATGCGTTGTTAGTCGATATAGTTTAAAATTATGCCTGGCTTTTCTCACTCCCCATTTACCTTTGGAACTCTAATCCATCTGGCACGCGGGGCTTGATTCACAAAGTGAATGCACATTTTTGATCAAGGCAAATGTCATCACTGGATTCAGGGCACGAGTCGGGGGTACACGCGGGTGGACGGCGTCCACCCACTATTTTCACAGGGTGGATGCCGTCCACCCTGCCAAGAAGTTGAGCCACACTTAAAAATATGTTGAATTCGTCCCGGTGTAATTTGCAAACACCGGGACACACTCAGCAGCGCCTGCACGTTGTTGTCTGCTTTCAATCCGCAACAACGTGCAGGTGGGAAGGGGGCTTTCTTAGTTCAGACTCCTGCTGGGCCCATAACAAAGCCTTCTGAGGGGTCATCAGGCCTCCTTTTGTTCGAGTCTCCTGGCTAGGAGCAGACAGGAGCCTCACACCTAGAAGCAAATGCAGCAGAGGGGAAACGAAGGTTAGCACTTCACACATACTTAAGAGAGGCAGCTTTTCACTTTGTCCAGGCTCTGTTTAGGAGCTATGCATGCACTGTAAGAATGTCAGATGTGTTGGTCTTTCCCAGTATTTACACAAAATAAATAGCATTTATATAGTGTTTACTACCCCTGAGAAGGCGTTGTAATAATTTAAATATCACTATTTTTTCTTGTAAAACACTATGGGTAGAGGACGTTTACGCTGACAAAAGGCAACATTGTTTTATGTGTAGCTTACAAAAGTGTGAATCTTCTGCCTAAATCAGGAGGGTTTCCCTGTATACTCAAAATGTGCTCTAATGTACTCATGATAGACCTGTTAAACATATATGTGAGGGCTTAAGATCTGATGTCACTTCTTATGATTCCACTTCCTGTGATGTCACGCGCCGTGATGTCACTTGCATACTGATTAACTAGGTTAGTCCCCCCACTTATTTTTTTAGGACTTGTGCCCTGACTGGATTCAAAACCCGTCACTGTCCAAAAGCAGTGAAGAGCTAGTTTCGTTTTAGCTTCGTTTTTCACTGCTCTAATGTCAGAGCAGTGAAAAACAGATTTTGAATCCGGTCTTTGGACTGGCTCTGATCTGCTGCCTCCCTTGGATGTTTAGCGACCCAAACCGAGCCTCCTTCCGTCTCTCTAGACTCTAGAGCCCCAGAAGATAACCACAGTACCTCTTATCAGTCGGGGTCTCAATACAACCATGGATGACAGGGGGCTGGCCTGTTCTTGCAGCAGCTTTCCCACTGCCACTATGAGCAAGTCATGGACGCAGAGCAAAACACTGAGGTTGAAAAGGGCAGGCAAGGTTCGGTGGGTTCTGCGGATAAGGCAGGATGATTGGTATTTTTGTTAAAATTTCGATGGGGTGATGTTAACATTTCGACGAGGTGACGGAGGGTGTTACAAAAGGGGTCTGAGGGCCGTTACCAAAGCTGATGGCGGGCTGGGAACAGAGCACTGTTTTTTTTTTATTTTGACTGGGTGAGTATTTCACCATCGATGGCGGGTAAGGTGCCAAGTCCTTCGGTATGTTTTCTCGACAAAGAGAGAGAGAGGAGGTAGGACGCTGGGTATTAAACAAGCATTTGCAATGCAATCGGTCTCGCCTTTGGGACCTTATATGTATTTAGCTATGCAGCACATTTGCCTGGGTGCTGAAACATCTACTGTTCTTTAACATGGAGGGAAAGTAAGCACCAAACTGCGTGACACACCAGGTATGGGAACACATGGAGAGAAATATTGCCTTTCAGCAAGAAATGGTATAGTCCAAGCTGTGTTTTTAATATAAAATCAGGGCCTTCGGTGGTCATATCACTGAAAATACAAGATTTGAAAAAAAATTATTGTCTACGGGTGCTCATGGAAGACAATTTCTATGGACTGGAATCTAGAGAATGCTAAAGTGATTCTGGTATTTTACTGACCTCTGCTGGTCGTTTTCTATCAAGAAAGTTAAATAGAGGCAGTTGCCCCCAAAAAAAATTTTTAAACTGATCTCCAGAGCCCACAAAGTACATACACATATAAGTATTTACTAAAGTATATAAGTATATACAAGAGGTCTCGAATGCTCGACCTAAAAAACTAACGAGGGAAGGGGCATCTGTCAGGGCAAGAGAGGAGGACTGAAGGCTGGTAAATATATTTGTATTTATTTTCGGGGTGAGGGGACAACTGAGTTTGGGGGCTCGATAGTGGTAAAGGGCGATAACAAAAGCCAAGATGTGTTTTGCTCCCAATTAATGACTCCTCCCCATCCACGGTCAGCTCGCTGGGGGTGAACAACATAAAACTATAGGTGGGCAGCTGTCAATAATGAAGAGTTTCACATCTCTCAGTTCTTTAAGTGACATCAAAGAAAACTCAAGCCTTGTTCTCATTGACTATATCACTTGGAGGAAAACTACAGTATTCCTCTAAGCAACCAGACATACTTCTATATGATATGGACAGGTTTTTTTTCTTAAATGGCACTTTATTGCCCTCTTCTGAGGTAATGAACAACTAATCCTCCCCCCACTTGTTCTGTGCACCTTGGATGTCTTGAATTTACAGTCTGCTAGGCACCAAAAAGCTGTTCTTTTCCTAATGTTGTCTCTCAGCAAAACGAACACCGACGTGCTCGGTTATCAAAAGTGCAACTGTGCGGGAATTGTGAGGGTGGAAGTGTGTTTGGGTTCCTTTCCCTACTTCTCCGGTATAAACCTCCACACTTCCTGCGGCATGAGAGACTCTCCAAGTCCTGTGTTAACCACAAAAGATGTTATTCTTCGCTCGTCATGGTGGCCATGACGAGGCCCCTGCCTCAGGGAGACATTCTGGAGACAAAAGTCTGGACAACCCAGTCCAATATAGAGGAGAGAGAGAGAGAGAGAGAGAGAGAGAGAGAGAGAGAGAGAGAGAGAGAGAGAGAGAGAGAGAGAGAGAGAGAGAGAGAGAGAGAGAGAGAGAGAAGGTGCATCGTGCATGGCCTGGGAGGGGCAGCAGGTCAGCTTATAAGCACATGCGAAATGGTGGGCCTTTGGCACATCTATGGGAACAGAAAACACCACATTGGAATGGAATGGTTACAACAATGTAAGGTATTTGTCGGCTTTATTTCAAGAATTACACTTTTCTGAAAAGGGAAGTTTAATTTTTTTAATTGAATATCTGCTGGGAATGCTGGAAAAACAAACATTGCAAACATTCACCCCCAATCACAAGGTCCCATGCTCACTGGGGGTGAATGTTTGCATTGTTCAGCATTCCGTCCATCATTTGTTCCTTTTGCTTTTGTCGCCCTAAGTGGGAAGGGAATGTACAGATGTGGGTCCCGTGCTCACTGCGCCACTGGATTCAAGCTAGCCTGTCTGATGAGGAGTGATGCCCTGAAACCGGTCCCAGGATGCTTGTTTCCCGTCCGGGGAGGATCTGGCTTGGCAGTACAGGCTGGACTGTTTCCATGAGGACAGGGTCAAGACTGATTTGCATATGGCTGGGTCCAAACTGGGGTGGCGTGGTGAGCAAAAGAACGATGGATAAAACCCAGACCTTTGTGACTGGGGAGAATATTTGCATTGTTCAGCATTCCGTCCATCATTTGTTCCTTCCACTGTCTAAAAGTGGCATTTTCAAACACACAATTTAAAAACCAACTGTACTAAAAGCTGTGCTATTAAATTCTGAGCGTAGGGAGCCCAAACTCCAAATCTCTTGCTGTTCCCAATTGAAAGTTACACTTGTAAAATGTTACAAGGCAGCTCTAATGATAGCCCATGGGAGAGCTAGTCCTTGCAAAAGTGAAAAACGAAATACACAGTATTTCACTATCAGGACATGTAAAACTCACCAGTACATGTCCTACCTTTCACATACACTTCACCCTGCTCATGGTGGTACCTTGGGCCTACCTTAGGGGGCTCTACACATAAGAAAAGGGATGATTAGGGACAGGTCGACACAGCAGTTAACAACTGCACGTGCAGACAGTGCAGTGGCAGGTCTGAGACACATTTGAAAGGCTACTTGTGTGGGTGGCATATCAGTGCTGGAGGCCTACTAGTAGCATTTAATTTACAGACCCTGGGCACACACAGTGCACTTTACTAGGGACTTACCAGTAAATCAAATATGCCAATCATGGATAACCAATCATAATCACAATTTACACAGAGAGCATTTGCGCTATAGCACTGGTTAGCAGTGGTAATGAGCCCAGAGTCTTAAAGCCATCAAAAACAGGACAGACAAAATAGGAGGCAGGAAGCAAAAAGTTTGGGGATAACCCTGCAAAAAGGGCCAGGTCCAATAGCACCTCTGGACTTTAGAAACCACCATCTTAGGAGAAGACAGTTAACCCCCTGTTGATAAGACATCAATTGTGTTGCTAAATTCCAGGATTCTCACAAAGGAGACACAAATATATTTTAGGTAAGCATGCAAGTGCGACTGTCTGACAGAACTGAAGTAATTACCAAATAAACGTGTTAATAAGCAGGTTAAAGATAGAAGCTGTGGCTCCGCCCTGTTCTTTACAGGCATTTGTTTGGGTAGCAATAGTGTTAGTACATTTATTAGGTAGAAAGAAAGGTCCTTTCAAATCTGAGAACCTCCCTTTTATTTAGATGTCTTTACTTTAAACTGCGGGGTCCCGCAGGGCTCTGCACTGAAGTCCACACTTTTTAACATTTATCTGCGCCCTTTGGCAGATATTGTCAGAGAATTTGGTGTGTTGATTGTTTCTTAAGCTGACAACACCCAACTGGTTGTTTCCCTTGCCCCAGGAACAGGCTCACAACAACAACTGACCTGTGCTTATAGAAAGTGCCAGGCTGGATGGCGAATTGCTCACTAAAGTTGAACGGAGATAAAAACAGGTGATGATTTTAGGAAATAAGCCAACTCTGCAAACAACCATCGGACGGCCAGAGTGCCTGGTAACTCCACCCACCCCTCTCTCTCCCATAATGAGCCTAGGCATGTGGTCGGACACCTCCCTATCAATGGAGGCTCAAGTAAAAATAATTAACAGCATCTTGCTTTGGCATGATTAGAAGCCTACGCAAAATCCTAGACTTTCTATTCATACAACCTAGGAGAACAGTGGTCTAGGCATTGAATCTTTCCCACCTGGACTGTGGTGGGTATTTCTTGTATATGGGTTCACCCAAATACATTATTAAGAGACTCCAGCTAATCCAAAATGCGACAGCAACAATTATCTTTAAGCTACCCAAGCACTCCTCTGTAAAAACTGCACTGGCCTCCTTGCACACTGGTTTCCAGTGGAGGAGAGGATTATGTTTAAGGCACTTTATCGGGCCCATAGTGGAATCAACCATAAAGGGCCCCTTTGATAACAGACCTTTTGGTACCTTATACCCTTAGTAGGACCTTAAGATCTTCTAAGGCATGACTCCTAAATGTGCAGGAAATCCAAAGGGTCAGATGGGGAGGTAGATCCTTCTCACATTTGACCCGAAGCTGTAGAATTCTATGCCGGCTGAACTGAGAAACTAAATGCTTAAAACATGGCTATGCCCACATTAGACTTAGCTATTTAATGTCCTAGAAGTGAGCTTTGAATGCTATGACTCACTCAGTGCTGGGAAGCCCCTAGGTAGCTAATTGCTTTATAAATCCACATACCATTGCATAATTCCTTTGGAGTAGAAGAACACTGAATTGTCCATGCACTGTAATGGAGGCATAGTGTTTAAAAAGTATATTCCCACCTAAGGTAAAAAAAAATAAAGTATTCTTTTATTATGCATTAATAATTATTGAAAGTAATGTACTATAATTAAAAGTAATTGAATTCTATTTTAGTAAATATTAGTGTTACATTGATTTATGAATTGAAAAAAGTGGTTAAAATATTTCAGGATCAAATAATGTTTTAGATTTTTTTACCATTAAAAAATATGTATTTATTTTTGTAACTATGTTAATTAATTTAATATAACATGATATTCTATGTTTTTTTTTTTTTTCAAATCCCTACCTCTATTACTTTCTATGGGAGTGTGTTGCAGTACCAGTGTTTGGCCATGTGCGGTGCTGGACTTACTTTGGCTCTGAGCTGGAGTAATTTACTACTATTTTGGGTCCCTTTTTTGGCTGTAGTAACTCTGGAAGTGCAGTTTGTGAATAGCAACAGGCTTACACTTTTGTAGGAGGGTGCGTGTCCCTACCTAAACCCCTCCTTACTTCGCCTTAACCCACTCCCATTTATTAGTAAGTGTGTCCCTTTTTACAGCCACTCCCCCAGTCCCTCCCACATTTACTACTAGGTAGTAAATTTACATGTGTGAGGACGTCCCCATACAAAAGATGGGAGAGGTGTAGATTTACAATCGTAAGTTTGTGAATAGCATTTTGTAATACTTTAGTAGCACTACAGAAGGTACTACACAATGCAGTTTGTGAATAGGCCCCTTGGTATCCACCTAAGTACTAGCTAAAAAGTGGGCAACAAAGGCAAAGCCAACAGATCTAGCTTTAATGTGCTAAGCCATGCAAACGCAGACATGCACAAGACTCTCTGGGGCAGAATTACTATTTTTTCACGTAGCGCACTGCAGCAGCCGCAAATGCTGCACTGCACCACGTGAAAAGGAGAGAGGAGGAGAGCGCCCTATTTATGAAAATAATCCACCCCTCTCACTAGCACCGGCGCTGAAATTAGCTGCTGTGCACCACGGAGACACCTTTGCACCATGGTGCAAGGGTATCTCCGTGAGTCTAACATAGGTTTTGCAGTGGAAGGAACCCTTCCAGTACAAAATACTATGCACAGACTCACTTTAATCATTTTCCCACTTTGTATGTGTGCTGTAAAGTGCAGCACACATGCAAAGTTGGAAAAGGAAGGAGAAATGAAAGCATTTCTCCTTCCTTGCGACTACTTAAAAAGGGCACAGTTTTCCCACGCTAAATCCAATGTACTTTATTTAGTAAGTTAGGTTTAGTGTGAGAAACCTTGGGTGGTTGCATGTGAACGCCAATGCACCACCCTTGGTACGCACCCACATCACGCAAAGTAATGCAAAGCAGCGCTATGCGCTATTTCGCATTACTTTTCCGTTATTTCCAGAGCTAAACAAGTTTAGCGCTGGAAAGTAAATTGGGGAAAAAGATTTTGCGCTGATTTGCGTCACTTTTGTGATGCAAACACGGCGCAAGATCTTCGTAAATCTACCCTCACGTTAGCATGGATAGGCACAAGGACGGTTGGCCTTTCCAATGCTTGTTAAGAATAGTCTCCACCTTGGTACGACTAACTCCCCAGCCATAGGCACACACTCCATTCAACATTACCAGATTTATCCCCAAACGGACTTCGAAAAGTTATTGCAAAAAGTTTCCAGTTTACCTAGGGAGTTCGGTGTCACTCTTTTTCCTTTCTATTTTTTAAGCAATAATATTTTTTTCAGAAATCCGTTGATACATATACGACAAAGGGACGCATTTGAGACAGAAATAATAGGATTGTGAAACATGTGACGCAGAAAAACAAGGGTGTTTATAATGACACAACATAAATATGCCTCAACAGACGTAAACTCATATCTAATGTTTCGAAGGTACATACAAGCTCATGATTTACTGTTATACCTCAGCAGTGGCGGCTGGTGGATTCTAAAAGTGGTGGGCCGGAAAACAGAGATTTGAGTAGAACTCATGCAAGAACACAGTGAGTGAGCTTGAAGTGAAAGATGAGTTGTGGGAAGATGGTTCCCCCGGTGCTATTAAATGTCAGCGCACCAAATACCAAGGCTGAGCAGTCTTGATTCCACCTCATCTGTCTTTAATCCACCTGGAAGCACTCCCGCCCCCTTTATCTCACTCTAATAGGCTCCTGCTTTCTCCCTGTGTGATGATTTTTTCTCCGTATTTCTCTTCTTTCTTCTTTGTGTGTTTTTCGCTTTCTTGCTCTTAGTAAATCTTTGATGAGGAAAAATAAGTGGTGATGCCCAAAAATGAGTGCCGTGGGCTGCACCGGCAACCACTGCCTCAAATTAAGCACTGCTATGGAGGCAGGCCTGAGCAGTTATGCCACCTTCTCCCTTGTCCTGCCCCATCATCACCACAAGAATGTGTACACTGTACATTCCGACATGAAATGTTCTACATTCAGGAAAAGAGAGTGGAGTAGTTTCCCTTTGGTTCTTCTTAAGTCATGTTAACAAAGAGATCCCTTTCTCTCAAATCTGCAGCTTTTTCTCTTACTCAGAGTAATAAACCAAAAGAAGATAAAATAAACAAGAAAGAACAGAACCTGAAAGGTGTTTGAAAAAGAACGTTTTGTCAGTTTAAATTGTATTCTTTACACCCTATAATTATTAAAAGTAAAACAAATAATCTTGAAACATGCATTAATAACAAGCTGCATACTATACAATGTAAACAACCAGCTTCATACCTGAATCCATCTCCCGCCTGTGCCTAGGCTGGCCCTCTGTTATATGCCCTCCTGTCCGAGATGGATGTTATGACCTTGGCCTGGGCCTCCATCAGACGGGGAATGCTGACAGGCACAAGCAAGGACCTAGTGTGGCCTTATTTAATGTAACTGTAGCTCATGTAAAGGAGCGCTGTAATACCTTCGGGTACAGTTCGCGCTTTATAAAACTGCACACCGGAAAAAAGAAAAAAAACCACTCAAAGTTGGCCGTTAAGCATCGTAGGGACAAAGGTGGGTCAGAATGCCTCTGGCAGTGGTTCTGACGCTTCTAATATTGTGCTGCTGCTGCCCCTGCAGATCTGCATGCGCTGGGTGATTATAAATGTGTCTCAATGTGCTAATAGCGCACAAGTGTTTGCTGCACTCCCGAAGGATTGTTGAAGACCAACTCCCCCAGGACCCCCGGCCAATTAAATTCTAATTGAAGGCATCAGCAGTCAAGTGAAGAGCCGAGCCAAGGGTCATCTTGACTCTAGGGGCCCAAGGATGAGACGAGCCAGCCGCATTGTTGCCATGCGGTGACAGATCGGGAAGATAGAGAAGGGTAGGAGAGGGGTGCAGTTGCGTGTGGACTCATTGATGCCCACGGGCATACTGTGACAGGTTGGTGCCCCTGATGGGCCGGTCGTGCAGGCAGTCACAGGTAGTCACATGTCCACGCTATTGACTCTTCCGCAGCCCTACCTGCTTTCACCTCATCCTGTCACGGTCCCAGCCCTCTTCAATGGTAGATATTTCCTCTCCTCGCTCTTTCTCTTTTCTCATTTCTCATTTCTCACTGCTGCCCCCTGCCAAATGTTCTGTCCTCTCTCCTTCACTTGTCCCTCCTCAGGCTGTCACCGCCTCGTCCTCTCTGCCCTCACTGCCTCTTTCCAACCATTGTCCATGTTCCTCTGTTCTGCCTCTATTCCGCTGCTCTGCCCAGTTTCCGCCCCTACCCCCACCACCCCCAATCTATCTCTCCTCCTCTCTATCTCACGCGAGGTGCTGGAGATGTCACTCAGTCACACACTCGCAGCTCAGCTTGCTTTTGGCTCAAGGGTCCTAAAGGACCTCGGGCCGAGCCAGAGCCAGTCACCGAGATCAGGCAAGGCTTGAGCGTTCAATGGTACATAGCCATTCCCTGTGTTTCACTTGGGTTTCTACTTGTTAACATCAATGTGTATTTAAATGAAAATGACAACATTTAAAGTGGCCGAGACTCGAATTAGCGAGCATCACAGGTGTGGCAATAAAAGTGCATGTTGAAAAGTTCTCTTTCTTCAGTGTGCGCTTTAGCAACATATCTGGGCACACGTAATATATTTGTAAGATGGTGGTGAGTTCCCTTGTTTTAAAGTCTGTGTTATCCAGGCTCAGTGCCTTGTAGGTTTCACAGTCGCGGCCGGCAGCATGACTCGGGGGTACGCGAGGGGGGGGTGTTTAAATGATATGAATAAAATAAAAACAAACTTACCAGGCATCTCCGTCCTCCGCCGGTCCCGCGTCGCATCAGCATCACGTCTCCTCTCACAAACATGGAACTAACTTCTCCCCGCTCTTTTCCAAGACTGGCAAGTGGCAAATCCGAAGACTGGATGCGACTGGGGGCGGCTACTTGGCTGTATCCTGGCATTTGACAGGGCATGGGGCGACTGTACGTCACCGCCCGAGCAGGATCCTATCTTCACACTCCTGCACTACACTAGGCATGCGCAGCATACCTAATGTAATGTCAATGGAGTGGGGTGCTGAAATAAAAAGCGCTCTTCTCGCAGATGCGCAGTTGGAGTCTGGACTCCTGCTGCTCTCGCCTTCGTGCGATGTGCATTTGTTGTTGACTCTGTGTGCGCATGACAGAGACTCTGTCATTCGCACTTGAGGCTGTGAAGCAGCTGCCAGCACAGGCCGGAAATGTAAACAGACGAATTGTTAAAGCTGTCAATTCGTCTGCTTACATTTCTTGCTGCCCGATTAGTGAGCAGTTTTTCTTGTTGTCGATTGCCTTGTGGGGCGCTGCCCCGGCGCCCCTGTGGACCAGCCGCCACAATACTTGTACTATGCCGTTTTATGCATTACAACGTTGGCAGCAACACCGAGAAATTGATCAAGCGGTACTTCGGCAGAATACAATATAGCATTTGAAGCCCATCCATGATACATTCTATTTGCTATAGTCTTTTTAGTGCATACGTTGATGACCTAGAAGAACCAGAAGATGGCAGCATTGTGTAATCCATTGAAAACAGTTGTCCATTCATAACATATTTTACAAGAATAAATACACCACTAGGCCCACGTAATGGCAGATTTCAGGCAAAGCGCCTGGCTGTGGAATAAGGGCGGTGCTCAGGGACATCTATCTCACTACGATAGGAGCCTATAGCCAACATTTTACGCAAATGTCTCTGTCACGGGTGCACTAACGCGCTTTGTTTTCAGACTGTGACTTTCTGACTATATGCAGACCTCTAAAGATAGTATCATCTCGCTGGCTTCTCTCACAAGTATTGGAAGTGTCCTGCAGATTACACGTACAATTGGAGTAAAATAACCCACCAGCTGTCTCCTTCACATTTTGACCCGTGACTTAGCGAACCTGTTCCATTCTCTGTTATTTTTCTCAATATCCTGATTCTTTTCCGTTTTCGCTATCCCTATTTTCAAGCTTTGGGCCCTTGTAGATGCAGCTTTCATCTGTTTATATGTTTTTCTATTTTTGCCTAATTAGGGCTATTTCATTATTACTTTCCTTTCGCTTTGTTTGCTGTTCCACTTGTTTAGCTCTATACCCTTTGCATTCGCTATCTCATTTTATCTCTTAACCTTATCTTACTTTCGGAATTAAAACTGAAAGTTATTAGCATTTTATTCCGTTATATATACACACCATTTATGCTTTATACAATTAGCAAAAATACATTTTACAGGATCGTGCCTGAGAGTAAAACACACAAAGCATATATAAAAGTACTGAGACCCATATATATATATATATACAGGTTATAAAGAACAAATTACTTCGGAAACGCTCTTTCAGATGGATACTCGATTTAATGGCAAAGAATATTCACTAGGTACCAAACTGGATTTGAAGATTTTTTCATAGCAGTACTCCTATACCCAGCGAGGTGGCGCTGTGCAGCTTCGCACTGTCTCTATACTGCCATGGAAGCGACGGAGCTGAAAATAATTGCCATTCTTGAACACTGACATCAGTTTCTTATCTTTTTTTGCCTTCAGACACAGGAAGTGAACAATTGTTGGTTACAGTGTACTGGGTCTAACTTTGGGCGTTTTTAGATGTTCAAAAGAGGCCATTCCAGAGAACAAGGATGTGGGAGAGCAGTGAGGAATCTGCGGTTAGATAGGGAATCCATCAGAAAGAGTGTCATCGAAGGTAGGTAACTTGTACTTTTGATAGATACTTCGAATTGCATATTCCTCACCTCAGAATAGAAACCAAAGCAGTAGTTCCCCAAGGTGGAGGGTCTGTGCTGGAGTGGACTGTGACCAAAACATCTTGCTGACCTGAGCAGGCAAAGTCTCCTTCCTGCCAGATATGGCTTTCGAGGTAGTAGTACTTCATGAACACATGCATAGATGTCCATGTTGCAGCCTGGAACATATCAGGGACAGGCACCCCTCCAGTGCTAGCAGCGTTACCCTTGGTAGAATGGGCTTTCCGATCATCCATCTGGGGGCTACTTCTTGGCCAGTGCGTAGCAAATCTTAATGCAGATGACTATTCACCTCCACGAGATCATCTCCTGCACAGCCTCCCCTTTTTTTTAGCATTGGAGAGCTCACAAAAAACTGATTATCCAGTAGGTGATCCTTGGAACGATCTATGCAAAAGCTTAGAACACATTCGCGGCCCAATAGATGAAGCATCTCCTTCTATTTTGAGGGGTGAGGGGAAGCAAAGAAGGCTGGTAGAGTGGTGGACTGCCCAACGTGGAAGTGAGTTACGATTTAGGTAAGAAGGCAGCTGAATCCTTAGCACCAATTTATCAGGCAGAAAGGGGTGTAGAGCGGTTGCACTCAAAGTGTTGTAATTCACTCATGCAATAAGCTGATGAAACTGCAATGAAGAGCTGTTTTCAAGGTCAGGAGATGCAACCAGCAGCCATGCATTTGCTCGAAGGGCGTACACATGAGAAATGGCAAGACCAAGTTAAGGTCCCACTGTTTCATCACAACAGTGTGGGAGGAAACATACGTCAAACCTTTAATGAAACTTATCACAGCACGTGATTTTAAACGTGAGTGCTTGGTTCGGCAAACTTAGAAAGGCTGAAAGAACCAACAAATAACCTTTGATAGAGCTCACTGGGCAAAAGACAAAATAAATACAATGACATAAAAAAGCTTTGCCTGTAAGGGGTCTGTATGTTAGGCATCGTACCAGATCACAGATTTGTCCCAGCACCTGGCATAAATGGATTTTGTGGAAGGGTGCCTGGAATAAAGGATGACATGCACCACTTCAGGCAGCAAATAAAATGCAGTCAATATCCACAGCTCATCCTCCATGCATGGAGGTGTAGACTGCGTGATTGAGGTGGAGGACCCTGCCTTGTTGCTGAGGCATGAGATTCTCTCCAAGTGGCAGCTTGATCAGAGGACAGAAGCTTATACTCAGAAGGTCTGGGTACCATACTCTCCTGGCTCAATCCAGGGCTACCAGGATGACTTTGGCCCATTCATTCAAGATCTTCTTCAGCAGCAGGAGCGTAAGTGGGAGGAAGGTGTACCCTGAGTCTCTTCCTCCATTCCAGCCAGAATGAGTCTCCTAAAGAGTGCACTTGTGGAAACTCCAGAGTGCAAAACTGTTGATACTGTGCATTGTCAATGGTGGTGAAAAGATCTAACGAGTGTTCTCCCCACTGGATGAAGATGCCCTGCACCACCTTGGGATGTAACCGGTAGTCCAGATCAGCCAATGATGTTTGCTTAGGTTGTTTGCCCTGGCCTTCAGGGACACCCCAGGAGATTGGCAGCCATTAAGATGCTGCGGCTTTCTCACCATCTCCAGGGATGCAAGACCTCCTGGCACAGGACCCAGGACCCCATCCCTTCCTATTTGTTGAAATACTATATGGCAGTGGTATTGTCCATGAGAACCTGCACTAGCATCCTCTTGATGGATGACAGGAAGCCCTTCAGAGCCACATAAATGGTCCACAGCTCCAGAAGACTGATGTGGAACCAGCCCTCCACTGGACATGAGACTACTTTGATCACCACCTTCCCCAGGTGACCCGCCCAACCCAGCAGTGATGCTTTTTTTATCGCAGTCAGCGACGAGTCGGTAAGGGAGAATGACCTATCACAGGGCAAACAGAAGTCTGTCAACCACGTCTGTAAGTTTTGTGTTGCCTCCTCTGAGATCTGGAAGGCGCTAGAAAGGTGATACTGGTGCTGGGCCCACTGCGACTTCAAGTCCCACTGTAAGGCCTGCATGTGACACATGGCATAGTTGACAGGGAGGATGCAGGAAGATAAGTCATCAAGAAGCCTCAGAACCACCCTCACCTAAATCCAGGGGTCAGCCTCAAACATTGGGATCATACACCAAATGACCTGGACTCATTGCTATGGAGAGAAAGCCCTGAACTCTGCTGTATCCAAGAGCGACCCAATGAATACAAGCCTCTGAGAGGGAATCAGGTGGGACTTCGGCAAAGTGATGGTGAACCCCAATGATGTCAAGAGTTCTAGAGTTGTCTGGAAGTGGTCCATGACTGACAGGGGCGAGCCTGTCTTTAGCAGTCAGTCATTGAGGTACGGGAGTATAGGGATTCCTGACCTCTGAAGATGGTCAGCGACCACCACCATCACTTTTGTGAACACCTGAGGGGCTCTAGTAAGGTTGAATAGGGGCACGGTACACGAAAAATGCTTTTGGCCCACCTCCAACTACAGGTAATGCCTATGGAACTCCAGGTCAGGAATATGAAAGTACTTGTCTCACAAGTCCAGGGACCCATCCAGTCACCTGGGTCCAAAGCAAAGGGGATCGGGACAAAGTAAGCATCTTGAATCTGTCCTTCTGTAAGAAGGCATTGAGAGGACGGAGGCCAGAGGCCCCCACTCTTTTCCAGAGTCAGGAAATAGAGTAACAACCTCAACTTTCTCTGGGTCGGGTACCTTCTCTATGGCACCTTTAGAAAGCAACAGGAGGATGGACAAATCCGTTCAGGTGTATGAGGGAAATTGGGTAGTTTGGAAAGAAATTGCCAACCCGGGAGGAAATATTGGATCCTGTCTCCCACTGGTTGTGCATGAGCTGCTGAGGGCAAACTAATGCAGCTTGTTGGCCTGTGTAGCAGTGGAGGACGAGTTGAAAGACTTGTTCACCTGCTGGCCAGTCCATTGTCTGCCAGATCCATTTTCACGGACCCAAAAAGAGTGGGCTGTCTGTGACATCATGGTTGGGAAGGCTGCCTCTCGCTATACATTATAAAAACAAGGAAACCCTAAAGTAACTGGGGACCTGGAGTATCGAAACTGTATAAAGAACAATGGCCCCTACCAACATAATATTTTCTTTGAAGAAAGTAAGTTAGAACACAAGAACATTTTTAATGCAGAAAACAAATTTAAATTGTAACATAAATCACAAGAAAAACATTTTTCAGTGATTTGCAAAAATGTGCACGGTGCTCAGGCAATCGTGATACTCTTGAGTGCATATATTATTGTGTGTATCACACTTGATTTATACAAATGAGGTCCTGTCTATTACAAATTATTACCATTTGTGCGGGTTCGTCATTATTGTTGATGGTGTTTCGATCCACTTTTAATATGGGATCATTCTCAGGACCCCGATGTATACGAGCCTGAGTAATTAATGGAGGAGATGTATTAAAGTAGAGTGACAATGATAAAGCATCAAAGGTAGATTGATTAGTTTGTGGTTCGATTGTAGTCCTGTGGAGAACATCAGGGTCATGATGGAGGGCATTAATGGGCTGCTGTGCAGAGACTGCTGGAATACAGAGTAGCGTGATGGCTGTTTTTCGGAAGTGAATATGCATAACAGCAAACAAGCGGCCAGGGGGGAAAAGCCAGTGCTGTGCAAATAACAGCAAGGTGCGGAAAACAGCATGGAGCAGTACATTTGCTGTTTTGGCATGCAGCATCTCCACATGCAGAGTAAGTAAAATAAAAAAATGTAAATCCGTTTTTATATAGCGCAGCTACTCACCCTTACGGGTCTCAAGGCGCTGGGGACCGGAGTGGAAATTAAGTGAGCTATTGCCCAGAGTCACATGGTGCTGAGCTGAGCTGACGCCGGAGATCGAACCGTGAACCCTGTGCTCCGAAGTCAGCTGCCCTGGCCGCTGCACCACACCTCTCACCCACACCAGAGTCCCCAATTGCGTCCCACAATTGGAGATGCTGACAGCCGCGGCCCATGCAGGTAAGAGAGGTGGGGCCCGGTGGATTGGGGGGTGGGGGGGAGAGTTTCGACAGACTATGACGAGGGAAATGTAATCATTTATTTCATTTTCCCTCGCCATCGTCCGTCGAAATCCCCCCCACCCTGTCCCACCACCCCACTGCTCTTACCTTCACGGGCTGCGGCTGGACGCTGCATGACCAGACAGCGAATGTGCTGCTCCATGCTGTTTTCTGTACCTCACAGTTATTTGCACCGTGCTTTTGTTTTTCCAGCTGACCTCTTGTTTACAGTTATGCATATTCGTTTCTGCTCAAACAGCCATCGTGCTCCTTCATATCAATTCCTCTGTCTATATGCCAGACCTCTTGAGTAGCTCCTAAATATGTTTGGTAGGGGCCAACAGCCCCAATGAATGTGCTGTAGCTCTACTATCTCTAAAGCATTCCAAAGCAAAGTCCTCCTTTTTACCGTAGGGACGGGATTCATCAAGGGGCATGTCCATCAACAAAGCCAACACATCGCCAGATGAAGGACCACGCTGGAACTAACCACCCTGCCAAAGCAATCTGTGGTATCCAAACCTGTGCGGCTATCATATTTGAGTGCATCTCGTCCATCATGTATTGTCTGAGCCAAAGAGGCCCTCGGATCCAGTGGGACTGCCGGCAAAGGGCATGGGTGTAACGACCTAACAGGCAGACTGCATTGACCGACGCTATGCCAGTCTCATTTTGCGGGTTGAGACCTGCACAATAAGGCCATCTGGAGTCTGACGCTTGGTAAGAAAATCTAGGTCGCCAGACGCTGGTCTGTGAGGTCTGGCTCCATGTCTGTTCACAGATGGGCAAGAACATGGTTTTACCCAGGAACCCATCAGAGTATCAGTAAGAGCATCATTGAAAGGAAGCAAGGGCCTCAGATGATGCCTATCCAGGCTGTAGGATTTCTGTCAAAACATTTGTTATAGGGCCTGATTTAGAGTTGGCAGATGGGTTATCCATTTCAACGTGATGTATATCTAGACTGCCTTATTACAAGTGCCTTATGATGGTATATCCGTAATGTTTGTGATGGAGTTACCTGCTTACCAAATTAAAAATCATGCCCTTAGTCTCAACGGAGGTCAGCTGTAGCTCTAGCACCTCGGATGACCTCCAAACCACCACTGTGACTGAAGCCCTCCTCTCTGTTGGTGGACCATGTTGCAAGTCGAGCTCTGTCTCGGAAAGGTGTCAGGCCCGGTGGTGTTTTGAAATTTAAGGTATAAGGAATCCTCAGTGTAATGAGGGGGGAGCACCATTATCATCATCCTGGAGTGCACCCTGCTTATGCACAGGATCAAAGTCAGAACCAGAAAGCTAATGGAGCCTGTGTTGATAGCTGTGATGCTGTAGAGGCACAAGAATATAGCCAGTCTACATGAAAACCGGTTGCGTTTTTGTAAATTTGCAGCATGACATCGGCCAAGGTCAGGCTGACGTTTGTTCAACACCGGCTTGGCTTGTGGGGCCAGTGTGAATGTCTTTAACGGAGGCGGAACGGGCCCAGTAGCATGTCCCAAGAGGGCAGACAGTGGTGTTGAAGGACCCGCTGACTGTAACCTGACTGAAAGCTCCTGTCATTCCTTGGGGCCCGTAAGAACATCAGAGGGTGCTGGGAGTGCACTGAATATCTGCAGCATGGTCTCTTTAAAGGCCTCAATCTGCTGCGGGGGCAGCAATATCCCAGGAAACTCAGGGTGCGCCTATATCGGCTCAGTGATCCGCAACCTTAATGGAGTGTGACTTACTTCTTGACACCCTCACGCCTTCTCCTTTGGAGATGGAGTGGCAGGATGCAGTCGAGTCCCACTTTTCATTTGCACTTGGATCTACCAGAAGACTATGAGTGGGAAGTGAAATGGTTGTGGGAAAGGCCCCAAGATCGAGACAGAGTATGGGACCATGGCTTGGACTGGATATGGGACCTGCACGAAAGACGTGCCTTCCCCTTGTGCTTGGCGACTTACAGCTTTGCCTCCCAGTCTCAAATTGCCTTTGGGCGCATAAGGATATAGGGTGCACGTATCACAAGACTTTTGTATCCTGAGTCTCGGCACCAAAGACACACCTCCTGCAGATCTTCGACCGACATCTGCTTCCTGGAGTCATGACACAGCTTGTATCTGGTCGTTTTTGGTAGAGGCATGTTCTCTAGCACACTGTATGAAGAATGGAAGTTGTTGAGAAACTAACAGATTCAGGAGTTGAGCTCCGGATCTATGTTGAGAGGCATGGAACTGATGTCAGTATGTAGGGGTGGTGCTTATTTGCGACTCTGTCACTTCCGAGGTGGTACGGAGCCAACGCGGAGCCACCTGGTGCAACCTAGAAGTGCACCAGAAGACTGCTATGAAAAATCAACATATCCAGTTTGGCACATGGGGAATATTTTAAGGGGAGGAATCTGCGGTTAGAAGTATATATTAGAAATTATATCTATTAAACACCTGGGGCCAGATGTACGACGCATTTTTGCATGCGCAAATGGGTTTCAGACCCGTTTGCGCATGCAAAAATCCTGTGGGCCATGTACTACCCCT
This sequence comes from Calotriton arnoldi, assembly GCA_963921515.1. Classification (NCBI taxonomy): domain Eukaryota; kingdom Metazoa; phylum Chordata; class Amphibia; order Caudata; family Salamandridae; genus Calotriton; species Calotriton arnoldi. The sequence continues at coordinate 125,317 of CAWUFW010009268.1, forward strand.
ATTTTGCGACTCGCAAATAATTTGCAACTCGCAAAATAGTATTTAGCGACTCGCTATTAGGAAGGGGCGTTCCCTTCCTAATAGCGACCCCAACAGCTATGTAAGAATGTTTTGCAAACGCAATTGCGGTCGCAAAACACTCGCAGTCTACCACCGTTCTCAGAAGGGTGCTAAAGCACCCGCAAACCGGAAGGGGTCACCAGGGGACCCCTTCCCTTTTGGGAATGCATGCGCAAACATTTTTAAGGGCCCTTAAAAAATGAAAAGGAAAAGTTACTTTAAAAAAAAAAATTATCCCTTTTTCCTTTAAGGAAAACGGGCTGCATTACAAAAAAAAAAAACTGCTTTATTTAAAAGCAGTCCCAGACATGGAGGTCTGCTGACCCCAGCAGGCCACCATCCCTGGGAGTGCCCGCCATTCCCAATGGGGTCGCAAACTGCGACAGCCTCATTAACATTCATGGGGCATGCAATTTGCGACCCCATTGGGAATCGCTAACAGTGTCTCAGACACTGTTGTACATTGGAAATTGCGAGTCGCAATTTGTCGCAATTTGCGAGTCGCAATTTCCAATGGTCGTACATCTGGCCCCTGGAGTAGACCAAAATTCACTCCTGGACAAGAAATCTTTGTTTAGTCAACTCAGCTCTTTCACTGAAAACAATAATAACAGCGTGATAGGCTCTTCCACAGAAACTAAGACTATTTTTAATCGCCACCCATTGAACAGCTTGACCTTAAATTTTTCAGGGTTTCCTCCATGAATTTCAAGACATATTGTATTAGTCTCAACCCCCCAAGCACAGCCACATAGCTTCAATTTAGGTGCGAATATTTTGTTATTCTCAAATTTCTCATTGGTAATCAATTAGGCTCAGCATTTGGTAAAAATATGCAATACGTTCTCTGTGCGTAAATGGCACAAACAGCAAATCCTACCCTGCAGGCCAAAGTATTTCCAAAACACTATACTTCCCAAGATATCTACTTGTTCGAAACAAATTGTTAGGAAACTTGTTGTAATAAATGTTTGGAGAGGAGCTGCCAGTGGAGAGTTAGTGAACAGAAGTGTTGTCTTAGTGAGGGGGTGATCTTTTCCTCCAAAAAAACCCTCTAACCTTCTCTCGTGCTACAACCTTTAGCACTATGATAATGGGAGAAGATACTGCACAAACTGTTTCACAGCCGGTTAAGATTATTAACGAGGTAACCATTCACCTATCCCTAAATGTATGTTAAAACCCGACCACTCACAAAAATCACTGCTGCTGGTGTATTTTCAGGGCAGTTACGTGTATAGCTGAAATAAAGAATCGCCTCCATTTTAGCTCCTTTGGAGACAGCAGGAGTACCCATTTTTTCAGCGAACAAGAGAAGAGGGTATTTTGTCAAATGGACTTAAATAGGAATATCAGTCTCCGACACAGAGACACTGCTAATGCACCAGTAAGTAAAGCAGGCATTCCTAGTAATAAGTCACTCACAACACATCAGTCCCAACAGTTGTTTCACACGTCTTAATACGCATTTGAATGCAATCACAGAAATATGGGTACTCAGCAGCATCTAGTTCCTGAAAAAACAAGTACTTTCTGCCACCAACCAGCAGTTCATAATTGTCCAAGGAGAGGACACACGCACATCTATGTAACGAATCACTGACTAAATATCGAAGGTCACAATATCGACCTACAAAAATATCGCAGCAAAAATATCGAAGACAAGAATATCGACATCCTATTGTCATAAGGTTTCTGCACATACACAGAGCTATGCACAGGATAATGGGACCCCGGAATACAGTGGTTTGCCTACCATATACCGTAGCACCCAAAAACCCCAACCCAACTAGCTTAGCATCCCATTAGCACCCAAGTACCAATGATTGGACAACCCAGAACACGGTATCTTTATCTCAGGACTCGCAGAAGCAAGAACACTCTTTCGTCACTCACTCGTACTTGTCCACAAGGTGCGTAGGAAGAGACACTGGATAGGTTAAAATGTTTATTCCAACTTACGTGCTCTAAGGTACAGTACACGTGTCAGCACTAATAGCATAATGCATATGAATAATATAAGCAGCATGGTTACAATTCCATAGAATACAAACGGGGAAAGCATCTCATAACTCAGTGGATAAATGTATAAATAACATTACCACCCTCCCCTTGCAGTAAGATTGTTTATTATAAAAATAGAAGACCTCTGGGCTTTGACTAGCGAACCCTCATACCTCGGTCTCTAGATGCAGAACTACATCAGCAGACAATCACAGCTCTTCTCCCTGGAAAGGATTCCTCCAAGTGTGTTAAGCGCCAGTAAAAACCCCAGTATTAAAGGCACACAAAGTTTCATGTCATTTGCGCCTAATGTTATGTCTGGGTGCGCGAGACTGGCCATATCAGGAAGAACCGAAATACATTGTTATGCGACCTTGTACATGTTGTGCAGTCTGAGCCCAAATCGAACAAGAGAAAAGGTGAAAGACAGAAAGAGCAGACAGCGCAAAAGAACTTGGCAAGAGCAAAGGGCGAGGGAGCCCTGGCTCAGTGTAACGTGCGCAAAGAAAAGCAGCATGGCAGCTAGTCCTAGGCCAACATAACAAGGCAGGCAACAAACCACAAGACACCCTCCCCTGGTCAGTCCGGCGGCCAAGACAGAGGGCAAACAAAAAATTTTCAGTAGAGCACAGGGAGCGCCCAAACAGCGAAAAACAAGTCAATCCATGAAAGTGTAAGTGCAGAAAAAAGCCATACCCTCCAAAAGGGCATCATTGGAATCGTCAAAAAACATAGATGCCATCCAATCCATGAGATCAAAAGAGCAAGAATGCTCCTCAGCAGAGGGAGCATCCAAAAGCAATGCGGGACAACTTGCGTGATAAACGAAACAGCTTTGTTGTAGGAGATCCTGGGCAGCCGCCCAGATATCCCATTGCGCCAAAATCCCCAGTGCAGCCGCACGCGCCATACAGCCGGCAACGGAACAGTCCTGCTCATGGGCCTCTAAGGGACCCATCAACTGAACAAAATCCGGAACAGACAATGACGAATTGGAGAGGCAATAATCCAAGGTCCAGGTGAAAGGACAGCGGATGCAAGTCATTACAGGTTGCACGCAAGTGAAATACGCAAAGCGAAAGGAAAGAGTATATGACACACTCAGTGTCGCCAATGGCAAGACACCAAAACCAGCCAAAAGGCGCTCACGAAGCAGCTGGAGGCGTTCTGGATCGAGCAGGTCCCATCGGGGAGCAGCCATTGCGCATAAAACAAATTAATAACAGGACACCAGCCGCCAAGGCGATGATCAACGGGAAACCGCCAAAGACGCTGGAAAAAATAGAATGAATAAACGCCGGGATGACACCAAAAATAGTTTGGAAGGAGGACACCAAACCAGACCCCACGACTTTAAAAAAGTGTACCAGACCTTCTGTGTTAGATGCGTTAAAAATACGATGAATTAACTCCCCAAAATGTTGGGGGAGATTAGTGTTCAAAAGGGCCTGTATTTCACTGTGGGTACTCGCCACCTGGAGAATGAATGTCTCCCGGGCGGACGTGAGCATAACTTCCTCGTTCAATAATAGTGCCTTTATTCTGCTCAGTCTATTGAAATCTGCCTCCATGGTAGGGATGGAAGGCCAAATAGAGATATCAACCTTGCCATGAGGGGGAGGAAAAAGCACATTTTTGCAGCAGACAACCCTGTGCGAAACTGTTACAATGTAAGGAATGCCAGCCTGCAGGCCACAACAGTTTTCGTTATTTAAAAGTAAATAACTACCATTGGAAAGGAGAGTGAAAGTAGGAGAAATAACAGGAGCAGGAATACCTTTCAGCACACAAGCAAGATTAGGAGCGGAAACGCTACATGAGCCATGCAATTTAATGTGTTTACAAATAAGCGAATGACCCATAGTCGAGTCGCAGTACTCCCCCGTGAGAAAGACTTCCTTGCCGTCCCGAAGGCATTTATACATGAAAGGCAAGGACCAGAGTTCATGCAGGAAAGCACTGCCCAAGGGCCGGTAACGGCCCACAGGATAATGTTTCATGCACGAGTCAAATTCAAACAAGGAAAAAGGTAAAGCGATAACCCCATGAACTAGCCACACAGCAGAATCGAGTTCTGCAACAGAGAACGGCAAAGGATCCATCTTTTCGATATGTAATAGAGTGTAAGTTGCATCTTTCATGGACATAAATTGCTGTTTGTCAGTTAAGTTAAAAGGTAGAAACAAGGCAGAGGTGTTCAAAAAATGCCAAGGAACTTTACCTAACTTGAGCGTTTGCAAAGTCCATGCAAACTGCATAACTGAACGCAATTGATTCTGACCATGATATAACACAGAAACATCATCTTGTACAATATCAACAACAGAGGACACAATATTCTCTAAAGTATAAATGCGAGAAGACAGGGTATTAATACTATTGTCAACAACAGCAAGCACCTTTTCCAAATTTGCTTGATCTATTTCCCGAAGACGGGAAGCAGCTTCCATTTGTGATAGCTTCCAGAGTTCATTATATGTCTCATAAATGAATCTTTTAGGTCGGGGACCACGAGGTCCCAAAACAAAGTCGGACAGATCAATATTGCCTGAAAGGAGGGACAAATGTTGTTTAACAGAATCAAGGGACGAATGTTGCAGCCATTGTTTGCATAGTTTACCAACAGAATATGTAGTGACAGTACGAGAAGCAGTAAATCTCGGATCAGGCCTATCCTGTGTGTATCTAGTACCTGAGTCGTGAAAACGCATTTGACATGCATTAGATGATATAGGCCATACCAACCAGGGTGACGGATCCAGTTCGGAAACATTAAATGAATTATTCTGTAATAGAGCCTGTAGGGTCGTCAGGGACAGGTTAAAACGTGAGCTATCATTGGGAAAACTCGACAGGGATGGAATTGAGGGCGAGTTCAATTGTTTAGTGGTAGCTAAGCCCCAACACGTAGTTTGATAGATGGAAGCATTTAGGAACATAATTTGGGTAGGGATGAGGCAAGCACGATGCAACGCCTCGGTTCCCTGTACCTGCCATGGCTTGGAGCCCCAAATAGATTTCAAATCTATTGTATCCTCCCAGTACTCATAACCACCCACTGCTAGGGCACTTAAAAAGGAACCCGAATAAAGCAATTTGGTGTGTGTTAACATAATTTTCTGAGTTGATGTGGTATTAAGTCTAAAATAATAGGATGCAGGGTTTGACCGATTAAAATCAGTAAAATAGGTAAACTTATTTCGAAGAGTTTGTGAGCTACCTGGCAAGGGGTTTGGACAATGTTCCCATTGGGTGTAGTTAACAGAACTACGCAGGGCACTTGGCTTATGGAGAAAATGATTACCCCAATGTTGGTAACAATACAAATCGGCATAATTCGCAGAATTCATATATAAATCTTCAGCATTAAAAGATGCATAATATTTTAAATCGGCAAACAATGCTTCAACGGCATGCACATCCCAATCATCAGAATGAATATTATTTTGTACTACATCACCCATTGAAACACGAAGGACATTAGGTACATTAATAATTTCCGTTGGACCATGGATTTGATAGTTCACTGCATCCCATACGATGCCATCAGCAACTGGAAAAGCTGAAATGTTCACAAATGTGTGGTCACGCTTCATGATGTGAGACGAGGAATGAGGAGCCAAAGTTCCAGAAACATAGTCTACAGCAGAGCGTTCAGGTAAATAGTGACCATTGATTAGTAGAAAAAACACTGTGACAAAGCCAATGGACATGAACAAAAAAATCAAGAAAAGTACCAACCAGATGTATGTCCAGGGTGGAATCAAAAAATTGTCTCTAAACCAGGATACAAAAATACTGAACTTGGATGGGACTTTTGAAGAGGTGGAATCCGAATCAAAGGAATAACGAGTCGGGCCAAGTGGCGTTATTGGTTGATGTGCCACCGATTCAGATGCAGGATAAGTATACTCGTCCTCGTCGATATTGGTGGAGAGTTGGGGATCAATTGTAGTTTCAGGCAAGTCAACCATCTCAATTACAGTATCAGCGACCGTTCGTGTAGATGGGCCACGAACATATGTCCGATAAATGGCAGGACAAGAGACCGCTGGTGTGACACTATTCAGGATCGGCCAGGCGCTGTAGCTTGACATTTTCCACTGAGATGTATCTGTTCTCCTTGCGACCAGGAAGCGGTGGTAAAATGACTGTACGTGTTCCCTTCAAGCCCAGAACTGGAACCGGTGCACGAAAAGAGGGGCCGAATTCTTTTTTGTTTTCAACCTTCTCTCGAACCAGTTCTCCAACCTTTGGAAGCCAGCCGGCTACCGGAATCTGCAACGCAGGATCTGTGGCTGAAGGCAAATGTGTAGTTGCAAGTTTGTCTCGGGCTTCTTGTAAGTCCTGTAACATAGCAGAATGATTATCTACATCAAACTTGGCGGATTGCGCCGCGATGTCTGGACCCTCAAGGTCAGGCACAAACATTCTTATGCCAAAGAGCATTTCGTATGGGGTCCGCCCACCCAGAGGTCTTCTAGGGAGATTATTAAGTGCACGTTGAACGGTATACAAGTGGGCCAGCCAGTTCCTGCCAGTACCTATAACTCTAGCTGTTAAGGATTGCTTTAAGTCACGGTTCATTCGTTCAACGATAGAGTTGCCCTCAGGCCTATACGGAGACGAAAATTTCACCCGCACCCCAAGCGAAGCCATAGCATCCTTGTAAGCCCTAGAGGCAAACGCTGGACCTTGGTCCGAATGGAAGGTGCCGCATGCGAAAATTCCCACAAAGACACGCAAATCCCTGATTACATTTCGAGCGTCAGCACTACGTTGTGGCCAGACCCAGAGGAACCGTGTGCACGAGTCCACTGCTACTAAGATGTATTTATAGGCAGTGTCTGATGAGAATGGACCGCAGTGATCCAAGTAAACACACCCAAAGGGTCTGTTAGCAATGCAGAGCGGGGTTTGTGGAGGGCGTGTTACCGTGGAAGGCTTAATCTGTTGACAAACGTCGCAGGAAAGCACGAAAGCACGGGTGTCTTTATACAATCCACGCCACCAATAACGCTGCTGCAAGATGGAAACTGTAGCTGACACACCTGCATGAGCAGAAGCCATGCCTTCGTGTGCAGCTGATATCAAGGCACTCCTGCGGTCCGCGTTGGGGATCAGCCGATCTCCAACGTCAGGTATTGTTACATAAGGAACCTGTTCGGGACTTAACTTGTAAGAATACTTGGAAGGGAACCCTGTAGGGTAATTATCACCTTCCTTGGTTGCAGCAATAGCTGCTAGAATAACAGAGTCAATTTTAGACATGGACCTGGTAACCGCTGCTACTGAACACGTGACTACTGCTGAACGGGCAGCCTCATCTGCCAGATCGTTACCAATAGCGTGTGCGCCCACCCGCTGATGGCCTAAGGTGTGAACCACCTGTGTGAGGGGCAGACGTTGTTGCAATTCTGCCACTCGAACCCAAAGCATTTTATGCTTAATTGTGCTCCCTTTTGCGTCCTTGTAGTCATTTTTCGACCAGAAAAACAGATTGTCATTGTAAGACTGTACACAGTAGAAGGAATCACATACAATAAGAGTTGTCTCATCCTGAGAAGCGAACTCAAGCGCAAGTAGCAATGCATGCAGCTCGGCCAATTGTGCGGTACTATCTCCAAGTGTGCGAGTGTGCACTACAGAGGATTTGAACGTTCCATTCACAAAGGAACCCGCAACAATAGCACATGCAGCTGAATAAGCGTGCTTGGACCCAGTGGCCGGTTGCGCCGAACCATCGGTGTAGATCACACATTTGTAATCCTCAAGCGGTAGTAAAAACAAAGGAGGAGGATGAACGAATTCATACTGCAAAAACTCCTGAGTCTGAAGAGAAGAATCAAAAACAAAAGTGACGTCCGAAGACGTCAAGGATGTAGCCCATTGTATCCAACGGGGATGCATTGCTTTTGAGTTCGGTACACTTGCCTTTGTTACTGCCTCTAGGGCAGGACAGGGTGTCCCCACTAGAATCCGCTTTCCCTGTGCCAGTGCGCGTTCTTTTAGAATCGCCATTTGCACTGCAGTTAGAACTTTTTCGACAGATGTAAAGCGCAATTCAGCGGAAGTGTACAGATGCGACTTGTATGCGATGGGTACTATATCACCTTCATTAAAGGTTAAGTATGTGAATCCCACCGCCCCCGGAATTATTCTAATCACCAGGTTTGTGTGGTTATCACGAGTCAAAAGATATTTAGACTCCAAAAGGTCTGTCTGCAAAGACTGCAGAATCAAGGTATGCTCAGGCAGCCAGCAAGACCTTGAATAAGTAGGTTGTATCAAAGCATACAAAGGTTTGATACGCTGGGCATATTCGGGAATGTAAGTACGCCCGAAATTCAGGAAACCCAGCAAAGACTGAAGTTTCTTCAGAGTATTTGGGGGGCACAAATGTGCACATTTTTCCAAGAAATGGGGGGCTAAGCCCTTCCCTTCGTTGTTGAGCTCATAGCCCAAGAACAGAACGGTAAATTCAGCAATGTGTGACTTAGCAAAGTTAAATTTGTAACCATGCTCCGCAAATTCAAGAATAATGCGGTCCACACGGGACAGATGCTGATATAACTCGTCGTCTGTCAGATAGATGTCATCTACGTACGAACATGCGTCTTGATCAATGTCATTTAACAAAGAAACAACACGGGCGGCGAATATACCCGGACTATTTTTGTAGCCCATGGGTAAACGCCGGAACTGGAATAATTTACCACCGGAAGTGAATGCGGTCCATTGACCACTCTCCGGGGCTAGGTTGTGCGTGTAGAAACCGTTTGAAAGGTCAAGTGTCGTTTTGTATTTTTTACGAACAAGACTGTCTACAAGCGCAGAACTGTGTGTATTCTGTACCGCAAAGTTCCGACAATGGGAATTTAAATGCCGGTAATCCAAAACTAAGCGGTACGATCCATCGGGTTTAGAAACCACGAAAAGGTGATTGTTCATAGGTGATACGCATGGTTCGATTACTCCCTGATATTCCAACTGTGTCAGAATTTCGGAGACGGGGCCTTTTGCCTGCCGTTTGATGGGATATTGGGGTTGTGGCTGCGGTAGTGACCGCAAAGGTATTGCATGGGGAGGTGATTCTTCATCCCATCCCACATGGTTGCGGTATAATGCCGGTGCCAGGTACACAGCCCACTCAGCTGCAAGTGCTTCAGCTTTGTCTTTTGGGACATGCCTTGAAAAGCTTGGAAGGATTACCTCCTCTCCTTTATGTGCAGCTAAAACGAATGGGGGTGGCCAATCCACCTCTGCTAACAAAATGTCATATGAAGAGGTTAGATGTTCCCAAAAAATCCCTTTTATTTCACGCGGTATGTCACCTTCAATTTGTATGACTATGTTGTAAAGTCTGTCAGGGGTGCCACTCTCGTGTCAGCTGTCTCTACAGTAACGAATGTTTCAGTTGCTGTCGCCTCCATATGAGGACGTAGCGCCTCCCGCACTATGGTAACTTCCGCGGCGCTGTCTAGGAGGGTCACTGCCCACGTCCAATTCTGGAGTCTCGTTCTCACGGTCTGTGGCATATTTCGCTGTTACAGCGGCAACTTTTTTCTTCTGAAATTGCGGTCGAGGAAGGTGAAAGTATTCTGCTTTCCCTCTGACTTGTTGTCGAGGTTGGTCTCGCTCCTGGGGAGCCTCTCGGCCCCTTCCTCTATCTTGCCGTCCTCCTCCACCAGCCTGTGAAGACGTCTGGGCCTGTGAAGAACGAGGAGAACGCGTATCAGAGCTCTGAAACCTTTCTGGTGATTTAATTCTCGACCTATCACGTAAATCATAAGTACGTTCAGAAGAAACCGAAACTGGGGAAGCGCCTCTCGACCCCGGCTTCTTTTGTTGCTTACCCTGTTTTTTCTGTCTCCAACTCTTTTTAGTGAAGACTGGTCTATCATCTTTCTCAGATGTACTTTTTGTTTGTGTAATTTGTGGTTGCGATTGAGTTTGCATTTTTACAAAAGGCTTGTTGCCTAGGCTGTTTCTTCCAATTGTTTTATAAGCCCGGGCTATAATTTTCGGTAATTCGCGAGGCCTGTCCAACTTTGGGACCAAAGCCAAAGCATTCGCTACTTGAAAGTTCATTGCATCGCCCTTGACATTTCCAAGGATCAGTTCAGCTACTACATCAAACACTCCCACTAGTCTCATCCCTAATTCCACAGCCGCTTCAGGGCCATGCTCATCCTGTACTTTTTTAATTACAGAAGGTAGAACCGTCATGGAAGGAGTACCAAAACATTTTGAATAAACTGCTGCGAATACCTTACCCCAGTTTTCACATGATGTCAAATCGGGGATTAAGTCTTTTGGCAAACTTATCGTAAGGATGCGGTGTTTATCCACCGGGGATGTATGTGGAAACACCGCTTCTATCTGATCGAACTTTTCTGCAAGCCAGTAAGGATAATCGTCCTTATTTTGTGGACGTTTGCCCATCACAGAATTTACCATGACAGGACTTATGGTCACTCCAGCTGCAATAGCTGGTTGGCCAGCGACTACAGGAGCAGCTCCATGGAGACTACCTGTAACGTATGTCACTAAGGCTCGATGCACTCGCACCAGTTCTGTATGCATAGTGCGCAGATCCGCAATCGGTAATGCCAGATAATTTGGATGCGGGGTATACCCGGCCAATACAGGCCAAGTGGCCCCCTCAATGGATAAGGGGCCTAAACGAACTGCGGTATTTGGTTGTGGGAGGGCGCCATTAAACCAAACACGGTGCTGCCAAGCCGTGAGAGGCACTTCAAGATTAGTATAGGGTCGATAGGCAGCAGGAATAGCGGTGAGTTTATATTCATGAAACAGATTATCACCTGCATCCACCGCCTCAAAAGTGATCCAAGTGTAAAACACTTCAAAGTGATAAGCCGGATCGGCTTGAACCACAAAGACCAACTCGACCCCAGTATCGGGCACTCCGTATACACCTAGGTGTTCTCGGAGTGGTCCTCGGCTATGTGCAGCTATCGCCACACCAGCCATAACTAAACAATTGTATTCGACAACCTAACAGGGAGCACAAAATGGGTTTTTTATGTAACCTTTTTTAATAACTTCAAGCTTGAAAGAACCTATAAAACGTTCAATATAGGAGGTATCACCGTCACTTACGCCTCCGGAAGCGTACGTGAGGGTTTTGTGGACAAGCACAAGTACTACTCAAGCATCTCGCAGATAAGCGGCCCCACGTTGGTCGCGCCATGTCATAAGGTTTCTGCACATACACAGAGCTATGCACAGGATAATGGGACCCCGGAATACAGTGGTTTGCCTACCATATACCGTAGCACCCAAAAACCCCAACCCAACTAGCTTAGCATCCCATTAGCACCCAAGTACCAATGATTGGACAACCCAGAACACGGTATCTTTATCTCAGGACTCGCAGAAGCAAGAACACTCTTTCGTCACTCACTCGTACTCGTCCACAAGGTGCGTAGGAAGAGACACTGGATAGGTTAAAATGTTTATTCCAACTTACGTGCTCTAAGGTACAGTACACGTGTCAGCACTAATAGCATAATGCATATGAATAATATAAGCAGCATGGTTACAATTCCATAGAATACAAACGGGGAAAGCATCTCATAACTCAGTGGATAAATGTATAAATAACATTACCACCCTCCCTTGCAGTAAGATTGTTTATTATAAAAATAGAAGACCTCTGGGCTTTGACTAGCGAACCCTCATACCTCGGTCTCTAGATGCAGAACTACATCAGCAGACAATCACAGCTCTTCTCCCTGGAAAGGATTCCTCCAAGTGTGTTAAGCGCCAGTAAAAACCCCAGTATTAAAGGCACACAAAGTTTCATGTCATTTGCGCCTAATGTTATGTCTGGGTGCGCGAGACTGGCCATATCAGGAAGAACCGAAATACATTGTTATGCGACCTTGTACATGTTGTGCAGTCTGAGCCCAAATCGAACAAGAGAAAAGGTGAATGACAGAAAGAGCAGACAGCGCAAAAGAACTTGGCAAGAGCAAAGGGCGAGGGAGCCCTGGCTCAGTGTAACGTGCGCAAAGAAAAGCAGCATGGCAGCTAGTCCTAGGCCAACATAACAAGGCAGGCAACAAACCACAAGACACTATCTACATTAAGGTAAGTACAAAAATATCGATGTCAAAAATATCGTTGTTAAAAATATCGTTTTTAATTTAAGTTAAAAAATATTGTAAAATAAAGTAAATAATACATATAATTAAAAGAAACAGTTAAAAATATTTTAAAATGCTTAAAAATTATAAGTAATATATATAATTTGAAAATACATGAAACATATAGATATAATATATATATATACTTACTTATTAATATGTTTTAATATTTATTTTAATAACTTATAAATTGTTTAATTTATTTTTTATAAATTATAAATACATCTATACACATAAAACAATAATATAAATAAAAATTAAATAAATATATGTAACAAATTAAAAAACTAAATTATTTTAAATCTTTTTAAAATAATTATACAGTACATTAGCTAAAAAAATACAAAATATTAGATAGCGGAGGAAATAAAATTACTATTCCCACTCCAGTGAGTGCAACAGTAGGGAAAGTGTTGGATAGCGTAGGGGTAAAAATTACTATTCCCACTCCAGTGAGTGCAACAGTAGGGAAAGTGTTGGATAGCGTAGGGGTTAAAATTACTATTCCCACTCCAGTGAGTGCAACAGTAGGGAAAGTGTTGGATAGCGTAGGGGTAAACATTACTATTCCCACTCCAGTGAGTGCAACAGTAAGGAAAGTGTTGGATAGCGTAGGGGTTAAAATTACTATTCCCACTCCAGTGAGTGCAACAGTAGGGAAAGTGTTGGATAGCGTAGGGGTAAAAAATACTATTCCCACTCCAGTGAGTGCAACAGTAGGGAAAGTGTTGGGATAGCGTAGGGGTAAAAATTACTATTCCCACTCCAGTGAGTGCAACAGTAGGGAAATTGTTGGAAAGCGGGGGGGGTAAAAATTACTATTCCCACTCCAGTGAGTGCAACAGTAGGGAAAGTGTTGGATAGCGGAGGGGTAAAAATTACTAGTCCCACTCCAGTGAGTGCAACAGTAGGGAAAGTGTTGGATAGGGTAGGGGTAAAAATTATTATTCCCACTCCAGTGAGTGCAACAGTAGGGAAAGTGTTGGATAGCGGGGGGTAAAAATTACTATTCCCACTCCAGTGAGTGCAACAGTAGGGAAAGTGTTGGATAGCGGAGGGGTAAAAATTACTATTCCCATGCCAGTGAGTGCAACAGTAGGGAAAGTGTTGGATAGCGTAGGGGTAAAAATTACTATTCCCACTACAGTGAGTGCAACAGTAGGGAAAGTGTTGGATAGCGGGGTGGGGTAAAAACTACTATTCCCACTCCAGTGAGTGCAACAGTAGGGAAAGTGTTGGATAGCGGAGGGGTAAAAATTACTATTCCCACTCCAGTGAGTGCAACAGTAAGGAAAGTGTTGGATAGCGTAGGGGTAAAAATTACTATTCCCACTCCAGTGAGTGCAACAGTAGGGAAAATGTAGGATCGCGTAGGGGTTAAAGTAACATACTTATATATTTTTTTTATAAATAACATATTAATAATTATTTAACCAAATAATTATTAATAAATACCTATTAAATTAATATTTACTTAAATAACATTAAATTACTTCCCACCCTATTCCCCTATAAACACACAACGCGCTACACATAAAAAAATAACACAATTAATTTAATTATCAATTAATAAAAAGTAATTAACAATTAATAATTAATTAACAATAAATTAACAATAACAATAAATAAAAAATAATAATACATTAATTATCATTAATATAATTTTTAATTAACCAATTAATAAAAATTAATTACCAATTAATAATTAACAATAAATTAATAATCAATAACAATAAATATACACATATTAACTAGTTAATTAGATTTAAATTACTTCCCACCCTATTCCCCTATAAACCAACATTCCGCTACACATTAAAAATATAATTAATTTAATTACCAATTAATCAATGAATTAAAATTAATTACCAATTAATAATTAATTTACAATAAATTAATTAATAACAATAAATAAAAATTAATAATACATAAATTATAACTAATGTAATTATAAATTAACCAATTAATATAAATTAATTACCAATTAATAATTAATTAACAATAAATTAACAATGAATAACAATAAATAAAAACATATTAATTCATTAATTATAATTAAATTACTTCCCACCCTATTCCCCTATAAACCCACAACCTGCACTTCCAGATCCACACCGATCCCAACACCACCCTCAGAGGAACCCTCATCTACAGACCCCCCGGACCCCGACCACAGTTCAGCGATTCCATCGATGACTTCGTCAGCACACACGCCATCGCCTCCACGGACTACATCCTCCTCAGGGACCTGAACTTCCACCTCGAGAACAACAAGGACACCAACTCCACCACTCTGATCGACAACCTCGCCACCCTCGGACTCAGACAGCTCGTGACTACACCCACCCACGCCGCCGGCCACACGCTCGACTCCATCTTTTCTGCAAGCCCACACGTCTCCTTCAACCACACCTCCGAACCCCACTGGACTGACCACCACTGCATCCACTTCACCTACAGGAAGCCCACCACGCACCACCGCACCGAACAAATGCCTCGCCGCTGCTGGAGCAGAGTCACGGAAGACCAGCTAACCACAACCCTCGCCCTGAGCCCACCCGCCGAACCCTCCGACCCCGACACCGCCGCCCGCAACCTCAGACAGTGGATCAACGACTGCGCCAACACCCTCGCCCCGCTCAAGAATCCGCCCAACAGCCACACCAGCAAGAAAGCCACCTGGTTCACCGAAGACCTCCAGGCCTCCAAACGAACATGCCGAAAACTGGAGAAGATCTGGCTCCACGAACGGACAGCGGACAGCTACGCCGCCCACAAGAGCGCCACCCGCAGTCACCATCACCTCATCAGATCCGCCAAAAGGGCCTCACTCAAAGACCGCCTAGACAACAACGCACACAACAGCAAAGAGCTCTTCAACATCGTGAAGGAACTCTCCAACCCCAGCTCCAACACCAACGACATCCAGCCGTCGCGAGACCTGTGCGACTCACTGGCCACCTTCTTCCACCGCAAAATCGCCGACATCCACGACAGCTTCAACACCACGACCGCCCCGGCAACCACCGAGACCACTGCCCCCACAACCACCAACCGCCTGCTCTCCTGGACCAACATCAACGACGAGGACACCAGCGAGATCATGAACACCATCCACTCCGGTTCACCGCTAGACCCGTGCCCTCACCACATCTTCAACAAAGCCAGTACAGCCATCGCGCCCCATCTCCGGAAAATAATCAACATCTCCTTCGAGACAGCAACCTTCCCGGAAAGCTGGAAGCACGCCGAGATCACCGCCTTACTCAAGAAACCCAAGGCAGACCCCAAGGACCTCAAGAACTTCCGACCCATCTCTCTGCTCCCGTTCCCCGCGAAGGTCACCGAGAAAATCGTCAACAAACAACTGACCCGCTACCTCGAGGAGAACAACATCCTGGACCCTTCCCAGTCCGGCTTCCGCAGCAACCACAGCACCGAAACCGCCCTCATCGCCGCCACCGATGACATCAGGACCCTGCTAGACAACGGAGAAACAGCAGCCCTCATCCTCCTGGACCTATCAGCCGCCTTCGACACGGTCTGCCACCACACACTACGAACACGCCTTCACGACGCCGGGATCCAAGAGAAGGCCCTGGACTGGACCACATCCTTCCTTTCCGGCAGAACACAAAGCGTCCGCCTCGCCCCCTTCCGATCCAAGGCCACCAAGATCATCTGCGGCGTACCCCAAGGCTCCTCCCTCAGCCCAACGCTGTTCAACATCTACATGGCACCCCTCGCCCACGTCGCCCGACAGCACAACCTCAACATCATCTCCTACGCCGACGACACCCAGCTGATCCTCTCCCTCACCAAAGACCCTCACACCGCCAAAGCCCACCTCCACGAAGGAATGAAGGCCGTCGCCGAATGGATGAGGACCAGCCGCCTGAAGCTGAACTCGGACAAGACGGAGGTCCTCATCCTTGGTTCCAACCCTTCAGCCTGGGACGACTCCTGGTGGCCAACATCACTGGCAACAGCCCCGCCACCCACCGACCACGTAAGCAACCTAGGGGTCCTCCTCGACCCCACCCTCTCCATGACTAAGCAGGTCAACGCCGTTTCCTCATCCTGCTTCAACATCCTCCGAATGCTCCGCAGGATCTTCAAGTGGATCCCCACCGAAACAAGAAAAACAGTCACCCAGGCCCTCGTCACCAGCAGGCTGGACTACGGAAACGCCCTCTAGGCAGGAACTACGGCTAAGCTCCTGAGACGGCTGCAACGCATCCAGAACGCCTCTGCACGTCTTATCCTCGACATCCCCCGACGCAGCCACATCACACCCCACCTGAGAGACCTGCACTGGCTCCCTGTCAACAAGAGGATAACCTTCAAGCTCCTCACCCACGCACACAAAGCACTCCACAACTCCGGACCAGCCTACCTCAACAGACGACTCAGCTTCTACACCCCCACCCGCCAGCTCCGCTCGACCAGCCTCGCCCTCGCCACAGTCCCCCGCATCCGGAAAACGACCGCCGGCGGCAGATCCTTCTCCCACCTCGCCGCCAAGACCTGGAACACCCTCCCCACCAACCTCCGACAGACCCAAGACCTACTGGCCTTCAGAAAACTCCTCAAGACCTGGCTCTTCGATCAGTAGCAGCACCACCCCCCTCTTCCCCCAGCGCCTTGAGACCCTCGCGGGTATGTAGTGCGCTTTATAAGTGACATGATTGATTGATTGATTGAACCTGCTCTGATACTAAAACACAAAATTTCCTTTAAAAAAAATTACTATTTTCTAAACATTTAATACATATATTTAAAAATAATGAAAAACTTTAAAAAAAATGTTAAACATACATATAAAATACATAACACTAAAAAAAATCGATATTAACAACTATATATTTGCTAACGATATTAATGACTTCGATATTACTTACTTCGATATTAAAAAATCGATATTACTTACCTTAAAGTCGATATTCTGGTCAACGGTATTCTTGACTTCGATATTCTGTCCCTACGATATTAAAAACTCGATATTAGTGTAGGTCGATATTTAAAATTCGATATTTTGACTCCCCACCCTATGTAACATACATCTGTCTCGCACATCCACCTTATTCTTTCCTTTTCTTTAGTCAATACTATTTCAGATAGATTAGATAGTTACTGCTTTCAAAAATGCTCTGGCATACTAGTGCTCTCCTATTTTCTATCCCTTTAAAAATAGTAGCTGCTGCTACCGGGGAGTAGTGGTGGGGCGCCGGGGCGAGGAGGAGGGGGAATGTTAAAAAAAGAAAAGCGGGGGGGGGGGTATAGAAAACGCACTTACCTTCACGGTGGCTGGCTCTCCGTCCACGACGCAGGAAGCACCTAGGCTCCCCTAGCCAATCCCAACGCTGCCTTACAGCAGCGTTGTGATCGGTCTGAGCGCCATGGTTCGGCGCTCAGATGGGGCAGGGAGCCTGTGCATGTTCCTCACCAGGCTGTGTAATGCAGCCTGGTGGGGAACATGCAAAGTGCGCATGAAAGTTTGGCCGGACCAAGGCAGCCGGTCAGTCATGCGCACTTTAGAGTGTGCTCTCCAGTCCTCCCCCTGCAGCAAAGCCCCACCTCGCCCACACCTTTACAGCGCCAGTCAATAGTGTAAAATAAAATGATAATAACATTGGTATTATCATTTTATTTTTCCTGTGGGGCGATGCTCCTCCGGCTCAGCGGAGGAGCCGCCACTGTTTAAACATTCTCTGATGACACTGATAAAAGCAGGCTAGGCAGAGGCAAAGACAAGAATCCAGGAATCCACAGGACAGACCAGCAGGCCTTTTCAATCTATGCACCCAAGATCTGGAACAACATCCCTGAATCAGCCCCTACACTACTCCAAGTTAGGAAAGCGTTGATTGAAGACTCTGCTCTTTAAAGAAGACTACATCACAATGCATTAACCGCTTCATCTCCTATTACTCGCTGACTTTGTGCTTGTCTTTGACCATGTACAGGTCCCCGCTGCCTTTGTTGCCTTCACACCTGTGATGTAATCATGGCCCATCAATGCTTGAAAAAGTAGTACAGGCACCACTCCTTAGCATCACACTGATACCTGCTATTGAGAGGAGAGCAACCCCAACGCTGGCACACCGTAGCTGCAGCAGAATCTTTCCCTTTGCCTTGTACAGCATTCAATGAGACATGGAGACTGCAGTACCGCACATGCATATGGAGGTAAGTAAATACGATGGATCTTGAGAGTATCAAAGATTCTCCCAAGAATTTGTGCTTTCTTTTGGAGAACTATATTTCATTAGGTCTTTAATGTAAACGCAGAACAGTTTAAAAATAAAAGTAAAATATGCCATGGAGCAAACAGACGTGCCTAATGTATGCTTCCAACAACATAAGACCCAACCTCGAAATACAGAAATTGTAGGTCAGACGTGGCCCGCCCTACTTCAAGGATTTAAAAACATAATCGTTCTTAGATTTATGTAGGCACAAATAGCTTTGACCTGTTTTAAAATTCCTGTGCTGCACCTCTTCTAGCTTTAAAATCTTAAAAGGCTGGTTTTAAAATACTGCCCAGGCATAGTGAAAAAATATGTCAGATGTTAAGATACGCACCGGTATTAAATCCCTGCACAGATGTACGGTTCTCTCAGTTACAGTTGAATGTGGACAAAACGCGCAAGAGGTGCCCTATAGGGCCATGCTGCTAACAGACCCGGATCGGCCTTCTATTCCACCGGGCATTTTCCTGGTGGGCTGGAGCCCTGGGAGGCCGGGTTTAAAAGCCTTGGGCCGCACCTTGTACAGGGGCGTAACACAGGCCCCCCGCATCCCCCGCGGTGCGCGGGCCCCCTAGCTGCAGGGGGCCCCCTCGGCACAGAACTCAGGCCTGAGCGCTCCGGATTAAAGCCGGAGCAGGGGCCCCTCCGTGTACATTGCAGGGGGGGCCCTTAAACTTTCGTTACGCCACTGACCTGGTGCTTCTGTCACTTTCCCCACCTCCCACAGGTTAACTGCAGCAGGCATCCGGAGCCTTCAAGAGAGGGAGAGGGGAAGGGAGAGAGAAAGCGATTAGAGAGGGAAAAGGAGAGAGGAATGGAAGGAGTTAAAGAGAGAGACTGCCCGAGAAGAAGGGAGCGGGCAGGTTAGAGAGTCTTTTTAGCCAGGGCTGTCTTTGGGTACCGAGTCCGGCTCTGGTCACTAACAGCACAACTCAATGGTCACTATTCATTTTCAGACTTATAATTGGTTATTTTCTACGGGGATTGCTTCATTATTGGAATTAGAACTCTACCCTGCTCAATGCTTTCTATTTTAAAGTTGAAACCGGCCCCTCTAGCACAGAATTCTCCCTTTTCCAATGCCTAATGTGAAAGGGTTAAAAAAAAGTTGTAAAATAGCAGCATACCCTTCCGCTACCCCTCTCACAATCCTCTGGACAAGCATGCATTCAGTTTCCACCACAGAACATACATGCCCTCAATACTCTTTCTGTCTATGTTACCTTATTGTAAAGTACTGAAAGAGGACGGGTAACGCGAGAAGCTGGTTTTCCTTTTTGACTTCCTTTCAGAAATGTTCTGTGCAATTGGACACTATTCAGTCTGACGAGTATCAGTTACAGGATCCCGAATGAAAGCCAGGCATTCACGCAGTGGGACAAACCACAGCGCCACAAAGCGCCAACTCCAAGTGACCTAATAATAAAAACCGTTTGTCCTTTTTTTTTGTTAGGATGGAAAAGCTATTTTTCACCTTTACATTAACCCTTCTCCCAGGCTTTAAAAGATACATTCACAAATGAAGTAGACATCTTTGTGTGAATCTGAACGAGATAAAGGGTGTATAGCACACCCTTGCAGCATCAAAGAGCCCCCACCCTTTAAGAGAGTCCCCATTCATTCTAAAGACTACAGATATCTGTTAGGGATTCCGAGGGACCCTGCGTCATTCTGCAGTGGACCCTGTTCATTCTGCCTTTTGCCACTGATGTGCATCAAACAACACTAAGGGCCTAATTACGATGTCGGTCGGAGTTGCCTCAGACTGACACGGTTTCGTGGAAGGAACCGCCCGACCATAGGTCGGCGGTTCTGACCACGCAAGTAGGATAGATTTTCATCTGCATGAAGTTTGCGCTCACGTTAGCATGCATAAAAAACAAAAACAAAAAAAGAAATTCACCGAAAAAACCCCAAAGTTTAAAGTGATATAGTTAGATGATGAAGTCAAACAAGAACTAATATTTGAAAGCCAAAACTACTGAAATTCACCAGTCACAGGTCAGTAAGCTAACTATAAACTTGCACTCCTGTCGTGCATTGCTTTTGACCTCACATATCACATCGCTCACGGCATGTTAAATTACCTCACTGATGATATCACTCATGACATTTTAGATGACATCATCCAATAAGCGTGACTGTGTGCTATATGCATTTTTGCACTAGAAGGTATTCAACAAGCTATACTCATGATCAATTTTCTATCACCCTCAAGTGGTAAGGGACTTAACCTTTTGCAACATTCATGACACTAAGGGGTCGATTCCGATTCGGGCCGGAAAAAGCACCGACCGACTCGGATCCGGAAATAATACCGACCGACACGTACCCGTGGCGCCCGACACGCCAAGTACGATGCAAGGCGTGAAAAATCCGACCGACACGTACCGAAACCAAGTCGACCGACCGAGCCGCACGGAAAACAGCAATCCGGCCGGAAAAACACGCGAATCCAACCGACCGACACGCACCCGGAACAAATCCGACCGAAACGTACACGCGAACTCCAAACCGCAAAGTACGATGCAAGGCGCGAAAACCACGAGCGAGTCGGACGGAGGCCAAGCCGTACGACCGACACGCATACAAAACCGAGCCGAAGCAACACAAAACACCGCGACCGACGCGTACGCAGCATAGAAAACTGCACAAACACAGCGCGAACGAAACGGAGAACACCGTACGAGACAAATGCAGGGTCCGACTCGGTCACAAGAACGTTTCCAACATACACAAACAGCACAAAGGAAAAATCACACAAAAAAGGCCAAACAAGCAATTACCAAGCCAATAAATACTGGGGGGTGGGGACAGAGAACAAAGACACACCCACAACTCCACCTATATAAAGGACACAAATCACAACCATGAGCCTTTGCAGATGCCATTCCACTGCCAGCACCCAAGAGAAAGCAACCACACACCCACAGCTCATCCCTCACACAAGCCACACACCACTAGCACACCAACAAATACCTACCTCACATACACCCAGCAAAACACACACTCACACACCCTCACCTGCACACCAACACACACATCACTCACCATCACCACCCATCACCATGCCCCCCAAGAAGAATCCCAAGTTCCTAGATAGTGAATTGGAAGTCATGGTAGACGAGATCCTCAGGGTAGAGCCACAGCTGTTTGGCACACTGGTCCAACAGACCCCCATCTCCCAGAAAACCAAGATGTGGGAGAGGATCATCAACAGGGTGAACGCACAATCACCATGTCGGCGCACAAAGAGCGACATCCAGAACAGGTGGTATGACGTGCGCAGGAGGGTACGGGACCTGCTGAAGAAAGACTACATCAACAGCCAATACACCGGCAGTGGCCCTCCTGCCAAGCCAATATACCTCAGGCCCTGGGAGGAGAAGGTGCGGGCCATCCTTCCGCCAGTGAGCGTATATGGACTAGAGGACATCCCAGAGCCTGGTGAGTACACAACAAATGTACACAATATACTGCCACAAAACACACACATCACTGTCAAGGGGAGAGTCAAACCATGCACTCATAGCAATTACACAGCAACCAGAACAGAATCATCCCAAAATGTGTATGTCAGTCAGATAAACACAACACATGCCATCAAAAAGTCACATCCAACTGTGCCAACACATGTACAAACACAACTACAACTACAGCTAGGCAGTGGCACAAATAGAACTAACAAACACATCCAGACATGTAGCCACCACAACAACACCAACACACAGTGAAGACCACTCAAAGGAAGGAATTCTGTGTATGCTGGCCAAGTCAGTGTAGCCAATAGCATCATGGGAGTCGCAGTCACACATATTGCCCCCCCACAACTGTCCCATCAACACCACCCTGAACCATGCTCACATCACAGGAAGTGGAGAAGGACTCACAAGATGGCTGACACTGGCTACTGCTGTGGGGAGCACAAGGCCCTGCTGGCAACTGTGCACCAACAAACAGCAGGACACCACTGACTGACATCCTGAGAGACAACTTCCACTCCCTGCAATGCAAGCACGTTCCATGGTGGGATATCTGGCTAGCTGGGTGGGAAGGAGGACTTGCAGCACTGACCATAGTCACAAGCACCTCCCCTCACACACACCCCAACACAAACTCCACAGAACCCACCTGGTAGAATGCAATGCCCCCATCCTAACACAAGATCCCACAAAGAACCACCACCCTGGGTTATGTTGTGTGAAGCACAGGGACACTCTTGGGACTTTTAGCCAAACAACTGCCAGGACAACACTCCCAGCCATCCTGTCAGCACAGCCAGCCCACCCCACAGGGAAGCAGAGTCAAAAGGAAGGAAGCATGGGCATGCTGGGAAGGGGGTGGAGGCAATAGCATGATGGGAGTTGTAGTCACTGATATTGGTCACCCCCACAACTGTCCCATCAACACCACCCTGAACCATGCTCACATCACAGGAAGTGGAGAAGGACTCACAAGATGGCTGACACTGGCTACTGCTGTGGGGAGCACAAGGCCCTGCTGGCAACTGTGCACCAACAAACAGCAGGACACCACTGACTGACATCCTGAGAGACAACTTACACTCCCTGCAATGCAAGCACGTTCCATGGTGGGATATCTGGCTAGCTGGGTGGGAAGGGGGACTTGCAGCACTGACCATAGTCACAAGCACCTCCCCTCACACACACCCCAACACAAACTCCACAGAACCCACCTGGTAGAATGCAATGCCCCCCATCCTAACACAAGATCCCACAAAGAACCACCACCCTGGGTTATGTTGTGTGAAGCACAGGGCCACTCTTGGGACCTCTAGCCAAACAACTGCCAGGACAACACTCCCAGCCATCCTGTCAGCACAGCCAGCCCACCCCACAGGGAAGCAGAGTCAAAAGGAAGGAAGCATGGGCATGCTGGGAAGGGGGAGGAGGCAATAGCATGATGGGAGTCGTAGTCACAGACATAGCTCACCCCCACAACTGTCCCATCAACACCACCCTGAACCATGCTCACATCACAGGGAGTGGAGAAGGACTCACAAGATGTCTGACACTGGCTACTGCTGTGGGGAGCACAAGGCCCTGCTGGCAAATGTGCACCAACAAACAGCAGGACACCACTGAGTGACATCCTGAGAGACAACTTACACTCCCTGCAATGCAAGCACGTTCCATGGTGGGATATCTGGCTAGCTGGGTGGGAAGGAGGACTTGCAGCACTGACCATAGTCACAAGCACCTCCCCTCACACACACCCCAACACAAACTCCACAGAACCCACCTGGTAGAATGCAATGCCCCCCATCCTAACACAAGATCCCACAAAGAACCACCACCCTGGGTTATGTTGTGTGAAGCACAGGGCCACTCTTGGGACTTCTAGCCAAACAACTGCCAGGACAACACTCCCAGCCATCCTGTCAGCACAGCCAGCCCACCCCACAGGGAAGCAGAGTCAAAAGGAAGGAAGCATGGGCATGCTGGGAAGGGGGAGGAGGCAATAGCATGATGGGAGTCGTAGTCACAGACATAGCTCACCCCCACAACTGTCCCATCAACACCACCCTGAACCATGCTCACATCACAGGGAGTGGAGAAGGACTCACAAGATGTCCGACACTGGCTACTGCTGTGGGGAGCACAAGGCCCTGCTGGCAAATGTGCACCAACAAACAGCAGGACACCACTGAGTGACATCCTGAGAGACAACTTACACTCCCTGCAACGCAAGCACGTTCCATGGTGGGATAACTGACTGGCTGGGTGGGTGGGAAGGAGGGCCGGCTGTCAACCAAACACAACCAATGCAGACCATGTTCACACCCCAGAAAATACATAGAAATGCCCAAATAATGCAGGACAATGTGCCACACCAATATCAACCCCTGACTGTGACGACTTAGGACAATGCAATGTACAGGCCCGCACCCAGAGGCACAGTCACAACTGTCATGTGTGTCAACCATTGATGCCTGCAGAAACATAACATACATTGTTTGTGTCTCCCAAAAACAGGTGATGATGGGGACACAGCAGCAGACGCTGAGGAGTCCCAGTCCCAGGCTCAAGAGGATGCGGAGCTCACTGGCGTCGTACAGCCTCTGTCCTCCTCGGACGATGAAGACCAACCTGGCACATCCGGTGCAAGTCAACATGCAGCACCAGCAGGACCACCAGCTGCAGCACCAGCAGGACCACCAGCTGCACCCCCTGCACCCACCCCTCCAACGACTGTCACCACGAATACCATCCCTGCCGACATGGACAGAACAAGGAGCAACACCAGCACAGGGACCCTGGACCAACCTGGGGCCATGGACACCACCACCACCACCAACCCCCAAGGTGGACCAGGGTTATCTGTGCGTGCCACTGCACACACTGCACATGTCAGCAGGGGTGGTGGGAGGTGTGGGAGACAGAGGTCGCTGCTTGCAGACGTTGCTGGTGTGCATGATGACCCACAACTGGTACGCATAGCTGATGCGTACCAGTCCAGCACCGGAGAGCTCAGCCAGGTAGTGGGGCTCCTCAGAGACATGAAACAGCAGCAGGCTGCCCATCCTGCCCGCTTGGACTCCCACATGTCCCACGTGGAGTCACACATGTCCCGCGTGGACTCACACATGTCCCGCGTGGAGTCCAAGTGGGATGCACTGCATGAGATGACGGCGGTGCACAGGGACATTTTACAATGCCTCCGCCAGATGAACAGCAACCAGTCCACACCTCCCTGTGTGCCAACAACATCTGGTGCCGAACAAACTGCAACTGCCACAGGGAGGGAGGAGGACTCTGGCGGAGAGTCCCCTGCACCGCAGCAGCCTGTACTTGAGGGCCCCCCCCAAGAAGAGGGGTCGTCCGAGGAGGGAAAAGTGAGAGGCCGATGGCCAAGCGCAACTCCCAGGAAGCCTGAACCTGTTCTGGATGTTCGCCTTTGTGCACAGACTGTTCACCCTGTTGACGGCAACACTACTCCCACACATTGCATGGGGAGTACAAGTTGGACCAATGTGTCAGACAACTGTGGCCCCGATACTGGGGATCCTGTCTACCAGGACTTTCAATTCACCTAGGAACTTCGGATTGCAAGACTTATGTACAGCACTACCCATCCTATGCACTATTAACACAAATGTATCACAATAAACACACTAATACACCATGCTTGCCTCTGTCGTGATTCCAACGTGGGTGCTAAAATGGGGATGATGAACTGCAAAATTACACTGTGTATGCGAACTGCAACAGCAAGGACAACACAGGCATGTGAGTACAGGCAACGTGACACACATGAGGGAGACACACCACCAGGGCTACACAACACATACACACCTAGGCCATCTGACTCATTGCCTACACTGATGTTGCCAGGGAAGACGGTGCAATGCACAGACACCACACCCATTCCCAGTTGTAGTCAAGTAGCCCACAGGTGCAGTAAGCAAATGGCAGTCAAATGTGTGACCACAGACAACGCACATCACAAAGTGAAGCACAGGTTTATTACACAGTTGCAACATGCCGTAACCACTACAGATGCAAGGTAATCCCACCTGGCAGCGGGCACACAGTCAACAACTGTAGACGGAAGGAAGTCCATGGGTGTGGCGCACATCACCTGTAGGGACACAACAGCTACCAGCCTGGATGTGCAATCACGTCGTCGGTGGACACAGTTGACCAAACGAATCTGAAAGTACCCTGTGAAGGACAGAAATGACACACAGTCAAAAGCAATGGAGTACAGGACAGAACAGCAAAACTCATGCACAATACATGTTACAAGATACCCACCCAGAACCAAGTTAGCATGTCAACACTGTTGGGGAGTACAGCCCACCTGTTAGCACACATCGCAACACACATCCAGTCAAGTAGCCCATGGACACACTCCAACAGCACCAGAGCACCACCCACACATCATGCCAACTCACATCATTGACATGACACCTCAGGATACTCACATTCAGCTAAAGAAGTTGGTGATGAGCTGTGTGCGGACATCACCATCATCATCATCATCATCATCATCATCGTCACTGGCATCGTGGTCCAGGCCAGGATCCTCCACAGGTGGCGGATGTTGGTCATTGTCATCCTGGATGAGAGGCAACTCCTTCCGCACTGCCAGGTTGTGGAGCATGCAGCAGACGATGATAATCTTGCACACTTTCGCAGGGGCATATGGGAGGGACCCTCCGGTCTTGTCCAGGCAGCGGAAGCGGCTCTTCAGGAGACCAAATGTCCGCTCAATCACTCTCCTGGTCCGACCATGTGCCTCATTGTAACGCATCTGGGCTGGTGTCACAGGGTTCCTGAGGGGTGTCAGCAACCACGGCATGTTGGGGTATCCCGAGTCACCTACGGACAGACAAGTGCACATTAGCTGACTTGGAAAAGTGGGCGGAATACTACAGATCAGATCACACACAATGGCACAAAGTCAGTACACACCGACAAGCCAGGCGCGCTGGTTCTGCATCTGTGCCATCATCCTGGGGATGCGACTACTCCTCATCACAAAGGCATCGTGTGCTGAACCAGGGAAACGGGCACACACGTGTGTGATGGTCATGTCTGCAAGACACACCACCAGTGCATTGACCGAGTGGTAGTGCTTGCGGTTCCTGTAGGCCTGCTCCTGGGCCTGTGGTGGTACCAAAGCCACATGTGTCCCATCAATGGAGCCAATGACATGCGGCATCCTCCCCAGGGCATAAAAGTCACTCTTCACGTCAGTGAGTCGTCGCAGTCTAGGGAAATAGATGTACCGGTTCAGGAAGAGCAACATTGCCGCCAAAACATCGCGGAGCACACGGCTCAACATGGTCTGTGACATCCCACCAGCAGTCGCCACAGTATGTTGGAAGGTACCGGTGGCAAAGAAGTGTAGGGCTGCCATCACCTTCACCTTGGGGGTCAGCGCTGTAGGATACGGCCGGCCAGGCTGCAAATGTGGGGACAACTGCACTGCCAAATCCTCAATCAGCTGCCTGGTGAAGCGGTACCGTCGGATGCTGTCCCGTTCCACCATCGTTGCCAGGTCTGGGAATGGTCGATGGACAGCAGGAGCCCTGCAGTGCAGAGGAGAAGTAAGCAAGATTGTCAGTCAGCCCACATATGCGGCATTGAGAACACTCAAGATCCCAACATACATCATTATGAGGCACAACTACATGAAGTGTGCAGTTCCAGAAGGACATGTATGGTACATACATGGCCAACATCTGTCAACACGGTCCAACAGGTGGCATCAATTAGTCCCAGGTTGGCCCATTGGATATCATGAGGCCGTGTCACAGTTCCCATCTCCTGCTGCCGTGTCACAATAACCCCCCACAGTGACATGTGAGGACAGATGTGCCCCAGGCACCACAGCTCAACGACAGGTACATTCCCAGGGACCCTGTATTGCCACATGGACACTGGCATTACATGGAGTATCATGTATACACCACAGCAAAACAACCATGACCCCCACAGGTAGTGGCCCCACTTGCCACGGCAGGACAGACATGGACGTCTGTGACACACACACATACAACATCAAAGTCCATGCACACACAACGTGGATGTGGAGACTGTCTCCCATTGTGCACATGAAATCAGAGACATTGTAAACACTACATGCACAAAGACTGTGGAGGACCATCACTATTGTGCCACTGGGACACCCTGGCTCAAACATACCGTCCCACATGGGACTCACGGGGTATGTGACATGACATACACATACACCACCGTGAAATGTGACCATGGCACATGCACAGATATGAACAGTTGCACATCACAGTGGTCATGTACACGTAACACCCAGGATCCTGTCCCCATGAACACGTGCACAGCCTGGGGGTGGCTGCCCACAGGTGACACCCACAGGACAACATGTACACCAACATACACACAATAGGAAATGCAGCCTTACATGCCTTATGATAAAGTTTGGACAGGTTGTCGTGATGTAGGTGTGCCCCTCACTCCCTGGGAGCCATCTGTGGCTGGCATATGTCCATCTGAGACAGGCATGCTGACATATGCCAGTCACATGTACAGTGATGCGTTGTACTGCAATGGACCAATGGGTGCCCCCGGCCGGCCCATTGCATTCAATGTGTGCGGGTACGCGTTGTACCCCTGTGCGCGTTGTACTGCAATGGACCGATCGGTGCCTCCGGCCGGCCCATTGCATTCAATGTGTGCGGGTACGCGTTGTACCCCTGTGCGCGTTGTACTGCAATGGACCGATCGGTGCCGCCGGCCCATTGCATTCAATGTGTGCGGGTACGCGTTGTACCCCTGTACGCGTTGTACCCCTGTACGCGTTGAACTGCAATGGACCGATCGGTGCCTCCGGCCGGCCCATTGCATTCAATGTGTGCGGGTACGCGTTGTACCCCTGTGCGCGTTGAACTGCAATGGACCGATCGGTGCCTCCGGCCGGCCCATTGCATTCAATGTGTGCGGGTACGCGTTGTACCCCTGTGCGCATTGAACTGCAATGGACCGATCGGTGCCTCCGGCCGGCCCATTGCATTCAAGGTGTGCGGGTACGCGTTGTACCCCTGTGCGCGTTGAACTGCAATGGACCGATCGGTGCCTCCGGCCGGCCCATTGCATTCAATGTGTGCGGGTACGCGTTGTACCCCTGTGCACGTTGTACTGCAATGGACCGATCGGTGCCTCCGGCCGGCCCATTGCATTCAATGTGTGCGGGTACGCGTTGTACCCTGTACGCGTTGTACCCTGTACGCGTTGAACTGCAATGGACCGATCGGTGCCTCCGGCCGGCCCATTGCATTCAATGTGTGCGGGTACGCGTTGTACCCCTGTGCGCGTTGAACTGCAATGGACCGATCCGTGCCTCCGGCCGGCCCATTGCATTCAATGTGTGCGGGTACGCGTTGTACCCCTGTGCGCGTTGAACTGCAATGGACCGATCTGTGCCTCCGGCCGGCCCATTGCATTCAATGTGTGCGGGTACGCGTTGTACCCCTGTGCGCGTTGAACTGCAATGGACCGATCGGTGCCTCCGGCCGGCCCATTGCATTCAATGTGTGCGGGTACGCGTTGTACCCCTGTGCGCGTTGAACTGCAATGGACCGATCGGTGCCTCCGGCCGGCCCATTGCATTCAATGTGTGCGGGTACGCGTTGTACCCCTGTGCGCGTTGTACTGCAAGGGACCGATCGGTGCCTCCGGCCGGCCCATTGCATTCAATGTGTGCGGGTACGCGTTGTACCCCTGTGCGCGTTGAACTGCAATGGACCGATCGGTGCCTCCGGCCGGCCCATTGCATTCAATGTGTGCGGGTACGCGTTGTACCCCTGTGCGCGTTGAACTGCAATGGACCGATCGGTGCCTCCATTGCATTCAATGTGTGCGGGTACGCGTTGTACCCCTGTACGTGTTGTACCGCAATGGACCGATCGGTGCGCACCCATTGACAATGGGCTTGCCTGGCAACGGACGCGTTTTCGAATTTCGAACGAGTCGGTTGCTGGAAAATCAGTTGGTCACCCACAACAATGTTGCAAAATCATGTATGTCATGAAGTTGAAGATTTGAAGGATGCTGTGGGCGTGTTTTGGTGCTGCTATTCCATGGATTGGCCAAATTCAGAAGATGCAAACGACTTGGACCTATCACTTTGGACACAAGGGACAGTATCTGCCTCTCCAGCACATATATATTGCTGGCTGTTCCCCTGAGAGCTCACTTGCCTGCACTACATGCTCCAGGACGACATCTGCCACTGCACTGCTGCTGTCTCTGCCCCTCTGGACCCTGCAATGACACGTACTGTGGAGCGAGCCCCAGCCTTCAGCCTTGAAGAGAACCAGGCCCTGCTGGACAGCCTACTTCCACAGTACAGCAAGCTGTATGGGACACCAGGGGAGCAGGTGAGTGTTCTGTGCACTGCCTTTCTGAATGTGCATTTTGTGTGACTAGCAAGGCTGAAAGTCTGCACACCACTGGCTAGCAGGCTCACTGAGTAGTTGTCACCCCCCATAGTGTGTAGTGACTTGCACTGGACAGGTATGGTGCAGTGACAGTGCATTTGAACATGGTTTTACTTCCCATGCAATGATACCATGTAGTGACGTCTGGCAAACTGTCCATGGGCAGCTTTGCACTGCCTGTGTACATCATGTGCCCCTGTGATTGAGACATGTATATACAACTGTGTCATGCACGGATATGTTGCATGTGTGGTAATGGCCTTTTCACTTTGTCATCCTGACAGGTTAATGCCCATCGGAAGCAGGAGATCTGGAAGGACATCGTCCGGGCCGTCCGGTCCGTGGGGGTCTACAAGCGCCGGATCCGCAACTGCCAGAAGAGGTGGCTGGACCTTCGGGGCTGGACCCGGAGGATTGCACGGGTCCAGCTGAAGCTGTCGCCTCCTCGCAGGAGGGGCGGAACACGGACCCTGACCCCCACATGCTCCAGATCCTGGCGGTGGTGTTTCCAGACCTGGATGGGCAGCTGAAGGCCAGACAGCAGCAAGGAGGGGGTGAGTCAAAGACTGCACTGTGAACTCTGTATTACATGCTTTGTGCCCTCCTCTGGCCTGGTTCAACTGCCACAGTGCAGCAGTCATGTTGTCCAGGAGCCATGTCCCTCTATTGTGCACTGCCCACTGCTCATCTGATACCCAGGTGTGGCCCTTACATTCAGGGAATTGTGTCACTTGGGACTGTGTCCTTGCAGTTTGCTTCACTAAAGGTGGGGGACAGCATCTGTTTCCCTAACTCTGTTGTGGGCATCATGGGTGGGTCCATTGTTCACACAACGCCTGTGTTTGGACATGTGATCTGCGTGTTGCTTTGATATGCGGTCCACTTTGCTGAGCCACCACATGTGCCTGGGGTATGTGGCACACGCCCATGCAGCGGGTGGGAACAATGTTTGGGCCCCAGGAGTGTGCAGATTACGTGTGTCACACATACATAGCCAGCTATCCACTGTCCAGGGCACATCCCTCATTCATGTGGAGCAGGACAGTCATGCCTACTCCAGGCCATGCAATGCACTCTGTACTCCCACTCCCGTGTATCAGCTGACACATTGTGCACAGTGATTTGACCCCTCAGGTGTCTGCCTCTGTGTCAGTGTGCTGTGGATTAGTTGCCAGGACTGCTGGGGTGTTTCTTGGTAGGGGCTCAGCATGCCCCTGGAGATGTGACCATAGGAGACGATACTTGTGTGTCACATAGGTGTTTGATCAGCTGCGCGTGCAAACTGGGGTATGCGAATGTGAAGTTCAGGCAGCTGTTCCCCATTCACAGCAAATTGTGAGGGGCTCAGGTTCAGAGGGTAGTGTCACAGGTCTCCCATATGTCCAATAGGTATGACCTGGACAGATGAGGGTTAAGATGATGTGTTGTGTGGGGGATGTACATGTGCACTTGCGCAGCTCCAGGACTTGCATTCCCCATGACCTACTATTGTGACACAGTGCATAGTGTTGTTGTCTGGCTGCCAAGTCATACATCACTGAGACAGTGATGTATGACTTAGCAGTCATGCCTCTGCCATGGCATGTGTCAACTTATTGGTGGTCCTGCAGGGGAGTGACATGTGCTACATGCACACCATTGTGGCGATGGCTATCAGGACATGGGTGCATCATGGTGTCTGTCGCTGGTATGCATCACATGCATTTCCTATTTGACTCTGGGCATCCCTTTCATCCGGAAACCTGTACTGACTCAGTGGCAAGAGCTGTGATGTGTGCATGTCCACATGCCACACCGTGTCCTCTGCACTGTCCAACTACTGTATACTTGGTGCATGTGTCCACACTGGGGTGTTGCAATCCAACAGACACCAGACAGATGGGTGCAAGGCCATGTGGGATGTGAGTGCCATGCTTGGCATCAGACTGACAATTGGCTTCTCCTGTTCAGTTAGGGCACTTTTAGCAATGTACAACTAATGATGCCAGGGCTTGCTCTGTAATGTGCTGTGCTCACAGTGGTGTGTGCGTTTGGTGCAGGTGACTGATGTCTGTCTGTTTCCCCATTGTTTGCAGATACATCCACGGCCACGGAAGGGGACAGCTCCACGGACCAGGAGGAGCCAGAGAGCCAGACTGGGTCAGCAGCCGAGGAGTGGTCGGAGGGACCCAGTGGCACGGAGGGCGAGGGGAGCCACACCGAGGAGTCCTCAGCACCATCCACCTCAGCTGAGGACCAGAGCAACTCGGAGGATGACTCCCTTGTGGAGGCGGGTGTCAGCAGCCACCACACCCCAGCTAGTGTTGCTGTCCCCGCCACCACCAGCACCACCACCGCCCTCCCATCGGCTCCCATTCCTCAGGTCCGTGGAGGCTCCCATGTTCGGGAGCGTGTCTCCTTTGGGCCAGGCACCGCACCCCCTGCCCCTGTGTCCCCTGCTTCCCTGAGTGAGGAGTCTGTGTACCTCCTTCGCCAGCTCCATGTAGGGCAGACAGCCATGCTGAGTGTCCTCCATGCGCACACCGCACTGTTGACTCAGCTGGTGTCATTCATGGAGGGCATCTCATCGGGCATGTCTGACCTACAGAGGGGCAACAGGTCCATGGACTCCTCCCTGACGGCAGCAGTGTCCCTCCTCAGACAGTCCCTCACCCCTCCTGCCTCTGCTCCATCCACACTCCCCAGCACCTTACCCGTCCCAAGCACACACACACCGGCACAGGCACACACCAGCACACACACGTCCAGCACACAGACACACACGCCACAAACTAAACGCACACGCACGCACAGTCAGGGGACTGAAACCAGACTCACAGGGGATGGGGCCCTGGTACACACACACGCATCCACGGGCACTGCGCAGTCCTCAGTTGCCTCTCCCTCCAAAGCACCCTCCCTTGCCTCACCTGCAACCCCAAAGACCCAGCGCCTCTTCCTCAGTGACCTCGGCCTCTTCCCCTCCGATCCAGCTGCCCCAGCATCCAGGGGGAAGAGGAAGCCCCCCCACACGGAGCAGAGTGCCCCTCGCCCCCGGACACCCTCCCCCAGGCGCAGACAGACTGAGGCCCCCACCCGCAAGTCCCCCCGGAGTGCTAAGAGCAAGACCCCGCCGCCGCCCTGCAGCTCAAGCACCAGGTCTCCTTCCTCCATCCCTCAGGCCCCCACTCCACAGGTGCCCCCACCACACCCTGCCCCAGGTTCCCCCACCCACAGATATACCATCCCCAAGAGGCTCCGGCCTTCTCCCCCTGCCACTTGCTCTCCCGGAACCACACCCCCGCTGCGCTTGTCTGTGCCACTGATGTGGTGAGGGTGTCCTCCCCCTCTGTCCAGCCCACCTTGCCTGTTCCCCATTCTCCTCCCCTGGTGGTAGGCACTGCAGTGGAGTCCACTACCACCCTGTCTGACTTGGGCACTGCAGTGGCGGACCTGTCCACTCCATCTGCAGGGTCCACTGCAGTCGTGCCGGCACCCACAACATCTGAGCCATGCCCCCCAGTTGTGCCGGCACACACCATGTCAGACACCTCCACTGCAGTTGTCAGTGGCTCTCCAGCACCCACCACCCCTTCCCTGCTCCCTCCTGGTGAGCCCTGATCCTGTCCCTGCGGTGCCTGGCCTACCCCCCGGTTGCCCCTCCTAGTGGATTGTCCCTGGTTTTGTGCAGGCATGTGTAGGGTGGCATCTGCCACTGTCACCCACTTGTGACTTTGTTGATGGACTGGCCATTGGCCTTTGTTTATGTTCTACCGGACTTCTACTTTTAATGCCACATATGCTGAATAAAGCAACTTTCTGTTCTCTAGTGCTTTTGCTTCTGATGTACATGATGTTGATGATGCTAACCATGCCCTTGCTGCAGTGATGGTGATATTTGGTCTCATGATAATGAAGTGTTACTGTGCAGGAACCCATGTGGTCCAGGGGGAATGTGTCCTATCCTGTGGTGTATCCATGTCATCCATAGCAGCATCTGAGGGTGTCATGTGTTCAGTATTTGGCAATGGGATTTCCTACTTAGATTGGCAATTTCACATCTGTGGCTTCCACCCCTGCACATCTGTTGTGCCTGCCATTGTTCAATTCGTCTACTTCCCTGACCGTGTGGCCATCTCCACTGGACATGCAGGTTTGGGCATCAATGGGGAAGGACTCATCTGTGTTGTCAGTGCAACATTGCTATACAAGTGTGTTGGATCTGTGCTGATGATTCCGTTGGCACTTCCATGACCAGGCTGATGTGACGGGAGCCCTCATTTGGTGCTAATTGTTGATTGTGTGACCAAGTGCTCAGCTGACATGGTGGGGCCCTACTGAGGCAACATATGGCACAGCTTTCCTCACACAGGAGTGGAGTCCCCTCATGGCAGTGTGTACTCCTGTGACATTCCCTGCGCCCACGGTGTGTGTTGTATGTGCATGTCTGTGTGTTGACTTCCGTTTAGCTGTGCATGCTGTGATCCCTAGTGTTGTACCTGTTTGTGATGCTAGCTGAGTTGAGCTATGTTCCCCCAAAGTCTTCTCCCTGGGTTCTCTGTGATGTGGGTGCATGGCACATTACTGGTCATCAGGGTGTCACCCATAGGTGTGCTTGCTGTCAGGGCTGAGTTTGTGTGCAGACGCAGATGGGTCACAGTCAGGTTTCCCCTTGGCACTTGTTGTTTGCCCCTGTCATGTGATTTCCAGTTTGTGTTATCTTTCAGTGATTGTGACACGTTGTGTGTGTGACTGCTGGCACTCCTCAGGGTCCGGGCTGCAATGTTGGTTGTTGTCTATGTGTGTTCTTTGTGGGTGACCTTGGCTTCTTCATTGGTGTGTGACTGTGGCTGGGATCCCATTGGTTGGTGTGGTATTGCCATCATGTCCATGTACAGCGTAGTGTGCAGTGTGTCAGACATTCAGGAGTCTTGTTGAGTGGCCATGTGTGATGTGTTTCTGCACCTTGGTTCCCACCCACCACCCTGGAATAGTCATGGGTGCATGTGCAATGTCACCAGTGCAGGTGTGCTTCACTGCTGCACATTGTTGGAGGTCGAGGGGTGTGGTGTTGAGTGTGTGCAGATGAGAGTTGTTGCCCGGCTAGGCCCCTGCCTCCATGTTGGCCTTGGCTTACTGGCCATGCTGTTTGATTTGTGCTTGTGTAGGTGTGATGGTAGTTAGTTGCTCAGTACACATGACTGTGGTTCACAGTGTGAACCACATTTAGCTTTGTCATCACAGTGGGATTGTAATGCAGCCCAGGGTCACCACATTGTGGGGGCCCTGGGGGTGGTGCTGTGGTGTGTCTGTGTCTTGGTGTGTCAGTTGCTGTCCCTACGTGCCTGTGTGACGTGTGATTTGTGCTCCCTCTCATCTGACAATGCCTGCTTGCCCACATAGGGAATTTGGATCCATGAGTTACCTTTGTGTGGCACTGTATGCACATCTGTATGATTGGAATTCAGGTCTCCTCATGTGTTGTGTGGTTGCCTGGGGACACTGGCACCCCCCCCCTTACCTGTTGTGTATGATGTGCAGTGTGGGTCTGCCTGTTTGTGTTTGTGCATCTGCACCACTGCATTGGCATATCTTGGGTGTGCCATTGGCTGTATGTAGTTTGGTGGGTTTCCCCTGCTGTCCCTGGGACTCCTAGGTCATCGGTCAGCACAATGATCATGGTTTGTGTGTCCCATTGCTGCCATGGTATGGTATCTGTTCACCTCACATCTGCAGTCTCCACAGGGTATCTGCATGTGTGTGCCCATTGGTGCAAATATGTGGGTCTGCATTCTGATGGTCACTTCTGTCATTGTGTCATTGATGATTGTTGACGGTGTCAGCCCCCATGGGTGTTGTTTGTCTGCACATGGCCAAAGTTATGTCTTATTTGCACTGCAGGATTTGGCTCCCCCAATTTATGTTGCAATGGGACACATACACTACTTTGCCACTGATGTGTTTGTTGTTCTGTGACCAGGAATCATCCATGCAGTTTGGCAGTTGCACCTCTTTCTTTGTCAACACTTACCTTTTGGTCACTGTGATGATGGGGGTTTGGACCCCATTGCCACAATGTTCGAAATGTGCTTCAGCTATGGACCCCACACTTACATTTTGGTCACTGTGATGATGGGGGTTTGGACCCCATTGCCACAATGTTCAAAATGTGCTTCAGCTATGGACCCCACACTTACCTTTTGGTCACTGTGATGATGGGGGTTTGGACACCATTGCCACAATGTTCAAAATGTGCTTCAGCTATGGACCCCACACTTACCTTTTGGTCACTGTGATGATGGGGGTTTGGACACCATTGCCACAATGTTCAAAATGTGCTTCAGCTATGGACCCCACACTTACTTTTGGTCACTGTGATGATGGGGGTTTGGACCCCATTGCCACATTGTTCAAAGTGTGCTTCAGCTATGGACCCCACACTTACATTTTGGTC
Organism: Calotriton arnoldi; assembly: GCA_963921515.1. Taxonomy (NCBI): domain Eukaryota; kingdom Metazoa; phylum Chordata; class Amphibia; order Caudata; family Salamandridae; genus Calotriton; species Calotriton arnoldi. The sequence continues at coordinate 162,184 of CAWUFW010009268.1, forward strand.
ACTGTGATGATGGGGGTTTGGACCCCATTGCCACATTGTTCAAAGTGTGCTTCAGCTATGGACCCCACACTTACATTTTGGTCACTGTGATGATGGGGGTTTGGACCCCATTGCCACAATGGTCATGGCCTGCTTGCATTGTGGGTGCCACACACATATATGTGTGGCACATGTGCTAGGGGGTCACATTGTATGTTCAAAGTCATGTTCGGTGTTGTAGGCATTTGACACAGTCTACACACGCTTGTCATGGTGTTGGGGGGATGTCTTCTTCTTGCATTCCCTAGGTTGTGGTGTGCTGGTTGTGTCATGCATTGTCCATCCTATGAGTGGGGGTGGTGGTAGTAGTGGTAGGCATCCAGCCCCCCCTGGGTGAGGGTGGTAGTAGTGGTAGGCATCCAGCCCCCCCTGGGTGAGGGTGGTAGTGGTGGTAGGCATCCTGCCCCCCCTGGCTAAGGGTGGTGGTAGTGGTAGGCATACTGCCCCCCTGGGTGAGGGTGGTAGTAGTGGTAGGCATCCAGCCCCCCTGGGTGAGGGTGGTAGTAGTGGTAGGCATCCAGCCCCCTGGGTGAGGGTGGTAGTAGTGGTAGGCATCCTGCCCCCCTGGCTTAGGGTGGTAGTAGTGGTAGGCATCCAGCCCCCCTGGGTGAGGGTGGTAGTAGTGGTAGGCATCCAGCCCCCTGGGTGAGGGTGGTAGTAGTGGTAGGCATCCTGCCCCCCTGGCTAAGGGTGGTAGTAGTGGTAGGCATCCAGCCCCCTGGGTGAGGGTGGTAGTAGTGGTAGGCATCCAGCCCCCATGGCTAAGGGTGGTAGTGGTGGTGGGCATCTGGCACCACCCTGGCTAAGGGTGGTAGTAGTGGTAGGCATCCAGCCCCCCTGGGTGAGGGTGGTAGTAGTGGTAGGCATCCAGCCCCCCTGGGTGAGGGTGGTAGTGGTGGTAGGCATCCTGCCCCCCTGGCTAAGGGTGGTGGTAGGCATCCAGCCCCCTGGGTGAGGGTGGTAGTGGTGGTAGGCATCCTGCCCCCCTGGCTAAGGGTGGTAGTGGTGGTAGGCATCCTGCCCCCCTGGCTAAGGGTGGTAGTGGTGGTAGGCATCCTGCCCCCCTGGCTAAGGGTGGTAGTAGTGGTAGGCATCCAGCCCCCCTGGGTGAGGGTGGTAGTAGTGGTAGGCATCCAGCCCCCCTGGCTAAGGGTGGTAGTAGTGGTAGGCATCCAGCCCCCCTGGGTGAGGGTGGTAGTAGTGGTAGGCATCCTGCCCCCCTGGCTAAGGGTGGTAGTAGTGGTAGGCATCCTGCCCCCCTGGGTGAGGGTGGTAGTGGTGGTAGGCATCCTGCCCCCCCTGGCTAAGGGTGGTAGTGGTGGTAGGCATCCTGCCCCCCCTGGCTAAGGGTGGTAGTAGTGGTAGGCATCCAGCCCCCCCTGGGTGAGGGTGGTAGTAGTGTTAGGCATTCAGCCCCCCGGCTAAGGGTGGTAGTAGTGGTAGGCATCCAGCCCCCCTGGGTGAGGGTGGTAGTAGTGGTAGGCATCCTGCCCCCTGGGTGAGGGTGGTAGTGGTGGTAGGCATCCTGCCCCCTGGCTAAGGGTGGTAGTAGTGGTAGGCATCCAGCCCCCTGGGTGAGGGTGGTAGTAGTGGTAGGCATCCAGCCCCCCTGGGTGAGGGTGGTAGTAGTGGTAGGCATCCAGCCCCCTGGCTAAGTGTGGTAGTTGTGGTAGGCATCCAGCCCCCTGGCTAAGGGTGGTAGTAGTGGTAGGCATCCTGCCCCCCTGGGTAGGGGTGGTGGTGCGCATTCAGGCCCCTGTGTGCATATGTGGCATTGGTGATGGGCATCCCGCCCCTATGGTGCTGCTGTTGCTGGTGTAAGTATATTCTGCATCCCTCTGTGTGTGTGTGATGTGTCGTGTACGTGTTGTATGTGTTTTGTGGTTGGTGTCTGGCTTACCTTCTGCGCCGTACGCGTCCGTGCCTGTTCCGGTAGTAAATGTAGAATATTGGTATGATCGGGACGAAGGGATTCATGGTTGGTTCGTGCCGTACGTCCTTCTCGTTACTCGCGTCGTCCTCGCCGCTTCGCCTCGCCCTCGCCGCTTCGCCTTGTCCTCGTCGCCGCGCGTCGTCCTCGTCGCTGCCGTGTTCGTCTCGGAGCCGTGGATCGTGTTGTGGCGCGAATCGGAGCTTATGTGCGCCTCTCCCGGATGCTTTGACGTGCTGTGCGTAGCGACGGGTTCGGCGCGTACGGAAAGCGCATCGTACTCGTTCGGCCGGACGGAGTTGCATTTTCCCTTCCGTGCGACTCGATTCAGCGTTTCCGGATTCGCCTCGGTCGGGGAACAGGACCTGGTTTGGGTGAGTACGGCTCGGCCGGATTCTTTGCTGTTGTGCGCATCGTACTTACTCGTTCGGTGTGCTGTACGGATCGGTCGGGAAACAGGCTTTCGCATGGCTTTTTTCCCGACCGAATGGTGTTGGGTACGCCTCCGACCGAGATCGGAATCGGCCCCTAAGTATATATCTCAAGTCTCCCAGGTGTTATCCTTTTCTTTATTGGTATTCCGCTGCCTAAGAAACTAAAAGGCTCTGTACACTTTAAGGAGTCAGCAGCTTAATGGGCCTTGTATACCCTCTGAACAGTGATTTTTATTTATTTACCATAATGGGGTGTGCCTGTTTAACACCACATCTGACATACAATTTTAAGTCAACAGGTTACAGGTATGCATTAGCAACTGATAAGGCAAGTGGAGCCAGGCTCTATGGACAACCCTGAGTAGTCAGTCAGACATTATCCATTTTTCAACAATGTATAATGTCTCGAAATATTTACGGAACGTCTGGAAATAAATATCTGCACCATATAAGCCTCCAGTTTATATAGAAATTGTCTGTAGCACTGTACAACAAACATTTAACGTCGGCATATGTACAGAGATCAACAGTTGACTGATCTATTGTAAACAGAAGCTTTAGATTTTTTTTTTTTTTTTTTGGCAACAGGCCTTGAATACAAGAGACAACAGTTTGAAACATGCCTCTACTAACATTTGTGGTCAGTCTCTACATTGTTTGACACAAAGTAGTGCTTTTACTCATAACTTTACTGGTAGGTAACGTGTGCACGATGACACAATGAAATGTTTAGCACTGTGAAGCAGACTGGTCTCCTGGGCTGTACTATTGCTATTCTATAGACACACACGTACACAGAGAATGTCTATGCTGTATATGATTGTATGCCCTTTAATACTCACTTTGTTTTTTTAAATGATCTAAGGTTTATGGAGTAATGCAAATAGCAGCATTATTGATGATGGCATAAGTGATGTCATAAATGATGTCACTAACCATGTCATGAGTGATGTAATATGTGAGGTCATAAGCAGTGCATGACGGGGGTGCAAGTTATAGTTAGCTCACTGAACTATAATTGGAGAATTTTTTCGAGTTTTCTGGCTTTTCAAACATTAGTTCTTGTGTGACTTCATCACCTAACTATAACGTCACTTTAAACTTTGTTTTATTTAATGTTTTTTTTCCATGTAAGCTACGGTCTTACCTCCACACTAGATGTGGGGGAGTCACTGAAGGTCAAGCCAGAGGCCTGGCTCTGGCTCTGCTTGAGGTCCTCTTGGGCCCTTGAGCCCAAAATGAGCTGAGCCTTCATGTGGCTTCGACCACCTTATAATGTGCACCACGAATGGAAGACAAAGCATTAATGAAACAGGAGAATGAGATATCCATTTTTAGAAGGTGGGCATTTGGCATGTGCCAAAGGCCCAATGCCTGAGACCAGATGTAGGCCTTTTGCCTGTATTGGGGCCAGCTCGTACTGCTCCTCAGAACTCTAGAGGTGCAGCAGCCCCTTCCCAACCCAGCACAGACTATCGACCGGCCCATTGTCATTCTGTGCAGAAGGCAATGGGCCAGCCGGAGCACGAACAGCATGATGTGCGCCTCGCCCCATCGCGGCCTCAGGACACAGCAGGGAGGCTTCTGAGCAGCAGTGCTTAGACTCCCCTCGCAAGGCGAAGTGGTGGGGCCCATTGAGGGAATTCTGCGTTGGTACCTGCACCCCCATTCAAGGTGCCAGATGAGGAATCTCCCAATCTGATTTTGCCCATCTACTTTCTAAGTTGCACAATTTGAAAACAAAAAATCTGTGAGCAATCTAGGCTTCCCTGATTCACCAAGTTGTGTGTTCCCAAGTTAATATTTTATTTTTTCTTCAATATCACAAATGAGAGCACCTTCAAATAAGTGAGTTCAGCATGTGCACTGTGCAAAACGTTCTACTGTTTAATTTAATAGACTATAATGTTGCCCCATGTATAAAGGCCACATGTAGGGTACAAATAACAGACTTGCCTTTTGCATCATTAATGGTATTGTTGTTATGCAAAACAGAGCCCCTTCAAGAAAGATAATTCAAAATCATTTGAGATTTGCTATTGGCTGAGCTCACTTTGTTCTTTAGTGCTAATTCCTTCATGACCTTGGTCTACGGAACCCCCACTATTAAGACTTTGGGCCTGATTATGAATTTGACGGACAGGGTTACTTGGTCACAAACGTGACGGATATTCCGTCCGTCGTATTACAATTCCATTATTTCCTTTGAAGCTCGTAATACGGCGGACGGGATATCTGTCACGTTTATGGTGGAGTATCCCATCCGCTAAACTCGTAATCAGGCCCTTTAACAATTTCATGTGCGTCGCTGGGGTGGAAGCGTGACCTGTAAGGAAATTGGCTAAACCCTTTATGCATCTGTGGGGTGGGCCCAAGAGGTAATCCAGCTGAGCCTGAGCCAGGCCTCTGGCTAGGGCCAAGGCTCGACCATCAGCGGCTTGCTCATCTCTAGTGTGGAGATAAGACTTAAGCTTACATGAAATAAAATGTAATCACACGATAAGGCAAATTCATGCTGCGGTTTTCATCTACAAAGGAAAAACAACTTGCCAAGCCCAATTTATATGTTGACTATGCCATATTTCGAATTATTTCATGTGGACTTTTGTCGTCAGGTAGAGGGGGCATGAAAGTTTCTAATTACATGTTTAATAACTATCACTTTTAATAAATACCTCTCAATGTAATGACATAATCTAATGTCATGAGGTTAAACGATCCAGCATGTTAAACAAATACACTTTCATGAATTTTGAAGATATTTCATCAAAGTTGTACATGATGTTTGTTGCACGATTTATGTGGCAAGCATTTCCAGGGCTTGGCACGTGCACGTGCTTTTAGAGCCAAGCCAGACCCGTGGCTCAGCTCTCCTTGTTAAATTGTTGGCTCTTTTAATTTTAAGGCACTTAACCCATCTAACCCTGGACTAACAGTAAATTGATGTAATTAATCACTATTTCACTGAGTAATCTTACAACTTGACATTACTGTTGTTGATCTTGTGGTAGTAACCTTAAGCATAACATGGCCATCCGATGATCTACTTATTCACCATCAGCTTTGTTACTATACAATACTTAAAACGAAGCCCGATGGTTTAAAGTTTTAGCAAACAATTAGGATGTGTTCAACTATGTTGTGTATATAATTATATGAAACCATTAGTAATTATGTGCTACATCACACCAAGAATTGATGTGTATTACGTTGAGTATATGCCAATATTGTGATGGTTTTTATTAACCTAAAACAAATTTTGATACACTGTTCCATGCCCAAGTATAATGTCACTTTAATCTTCGTTTTTTTCAGTGAATATCTTTTTTTTTAATCATATTTTATATGTAGGGTTTGTGACTCTTTCTTCAGGCAGGGTACCCCAGTGCAGATGGTGGGTGGCCATTTGCAGTAGAGCATTGGGCAAAAGGCCCGGCCTCTGACCAGACGTTGTGCCCAGCTCTGTAAAATCACCCAACCTGATCCTGTATTTTGTTTAGAGGAGGCTGTATGGACAGTTTTACCTTGGGATATTTTTTGGGCCTTTTTTGTGTGTTGTTTTTTCACACTTTTTTGGGTTTATAATTTAAAGAAAAAAAACGTTTTCAGTTTTGAACTTCTGTTTTATTCAACTTTGTATTTTGTGAGAACCCCACAGGGATAACTTATTAGCAGCTATTTCGTCACTTCGATTAGGCACGAAACAAATCTTAAATTTATGCACTTCTGTGTAAGCAGTTTCCAATTTCTCTCTTAAGGAACTGAAGGATGGGTAGTTGGCAGGTTTGGTGGAGGAGCAAGCTGAGGAAGACTGGGACAGATCAATACTATATGCCGCAAGGGCCTCAACAAACTCTTGATTTAAATGATTTTGTTTATTTATTTGCATCAAGCATATACGACCCAGTTAAGCTAAAAATGATATTCAGTGCCAAATCAGGGAGACGTCCATGCTGCCAGGGAAACGAAGCAGACTTCCTTCACAGGTCTGGTAATGTGCAGCTCTGTGTGAATACTGGAGTGAGATGGTGGTGGCTGGAGGAGGAATGACAGGATCTTAATGTGTAGGTGACGCTAAAGTGATATTTGTAGGGACTGTTTTACTATCCAGAAATCAAGCGATTAGATTTGTAAACATGGCATTGCTTTTGACAAAGAGGAGGTCGGGAAGTCGGCACTATCACTGAGCGGGTGCATCAATCAGAATAGGCGGGCAACAGCTGAGGTTTCCTTCTTGATGTCAATAGTCTCCAAAGCAGGGAAGCAATACACAGTCAAAACTCTGGATCTATGTTAGAAAAATTTGTGAGAAATCACAAGAGAGGGCCCTTGAATGATTAACAGTGTTTCTGGGTTACTGGTAGTATTTAGTACGAAAAACCTATGACTACCTACACATCCCATAGTTTATACTGTTACACTATACAGTTGTTTGAATAAGTTAAGTAACTAAGACATGTGATGCATGATTGTCCAGGTGTAGTTATCACTATGCTGAGTGAATAAGCATTTGTAAGTTGATATGTGGGACCTGAGAATGTATCAGGAGTTGGGGGTACTACCAGAACTGACAGGATTACGAGGCGCGGCAAATTTGCTTTGATTCATTGCTGATATCTTGGTTGTAAAATATTATGCTGTTTACGGAAGAGCCTCTTCATTTATTTATAAAACAAAACAAGTTTAAAAAAAGGTTAGTAGTACTGAGTTGGTCAACGTGAATTATAATTGTGATGTGACGCAAGATCGAAGATCTAGGAGCCTCAGGCAGGTTGCTAAGCGCCAGCTTGGTATGAGTAATTTGATGGGCGTCAAAGGAGTAGAAGCTCTGTGGATTTTTTTTAGATGTGGAGACTGACAAAAGGATTGATAGAAGTCCTCCGCTTCTAGGAGCAGAACAGTAACTTTGCTCCTCCATCAGCTAATGGAGTCATGGAGAGCATCCTTAAGAAGTTAGTCATGGATTATTATTGTCTCCTGATGAAGGTGGGTCAGTTGAATCAAGATTCAAATTGCCTGGTCATGCAAAGTATCCACCTAGGAGTTTGCTACACTTCGATTTGAAGTAAAACTGTTTGTTAGCGATGTATTATAGACGATGTATTATACTAGGAATAAAACCATATACTGTGTTCTATGTCTTGTGTATTCACTGAAGCTCTTTGTTTAATGTGGTGTGCTTGTGTTATATTTTGCAGGGTTTACTCTGTATTTTTCTACAGATGTGGTATGCCTTCCAATATCTTCTCTGTTTTCCTATGCCTTGTACATGCTCTCGCGTGCAACTCTGGTTTGCAACATGTAGCTTTCTGAGTGGCGGTTGGAAAACAGTTTGCTTTTCACATATAGAGGCATGTCATCCTTTTGCAATTTATCACAACTTTCTGGGCCTAGGTAAACAAATTCAAGAATCCATATAACATCTTTCTGGGCCTAGGTAAACAAATTCAAGAATCCATATAACATCTTTCTGGGCCTAGGTAAACAAATTCAAGAATCCATATAACATCTTTCTGGGCCTAGGTAAACAAATTCAAGAACCCATATAACATCTTTCTGGGCCTAGGTAAACAAATTCAAGAATCCATGGTAGATGCTCCTCTAGAGATGCAAAAAAGGCTGGAAACAACTGTATGCAACTCCGAAGAGTAAGGTGTTTATAAAAGCCAGGGATTCAACTGAAATTCTGCGATACAGGAAGCTTCAGTCATTTTCAAGAATCTGCTCATAGGCAGCACAGTCGAAGTAGATCGTTTTAGTAAAGCAGTGGAAAGAGGAGACTTTCTAAAAAGGCTTAACAGGCTTAAATTTGGCAACAGACGCTAATGATTACATGAAACTCATTTCTTTCAAACAGGTCCTTCTGGTTAAGATTAAAGTGAAGTATTTGGAGAAATCATGGAGGTTTGTTAACAGAGAAAGTTCATTATAAGAGTGGGAGAGAGATGGAATGGCAGGTGATTGGGAGAGGCTGCAGTTGTGAATCTTCATGAAAAGGGTGCACGATAAATAGTTCTTCAATCAATTTTAGGAGCTTGCACCCTCTTTTACTAACTTTATAAAATCTTATTAAAAAAAGGGATTAACTGGGAACATAATAACAATCAATGGCACAAGAGACAGAGATGTGAGACACACTAACAATTGAGGCAGGCGGAGCTAATGCAACAAGGGTGGTGAACATGCAGATGTGGGGTTGTACTACATTTAGAAATATACATATTTTCAATATAAAATAATGGTGACGGAAATCATATGAGTAGGCTGAATTAGGAATTTCATAATCAGCCATGCACTCTAGGAACTGCCTGAAATCGATACTTGGTACTAAGGGGTACATGCATCAAAGTAAGGAATTGTGATTCCTTAATAGCGATTTTTAAGGAATCGTTATTAAGGACTCGCAATTCTTTATGCATGTAGGAATCGCTAAATAAATTGCAATTCCTACACATTACCTATTAGCGAATCGCAAATTGTGATTCGCTATTAGGGAATGTCTTTCCATTCATTCCTATGGGCCTAGAGGCCCATAGGAATGAATGGGAAACCATTCACAATTTGCGATTATCAAATAGGTAATCACAAATTGCGCATGCAATTTCATGGGTGCTAGGGGGCCAAAAGGCCACCCTGATGCACCCCCAAAATTGGCTTGTGTGCACATGTGGCGCACACATATGCCCTAAGGGCATGTGTGTGCGCCACATGGCACTTTGAAAAATGCACTTTTGTGCATTTTTCAAAGTTTTTGCAAATTACCATCAACTTGCAGTTGATGGTAATTAGAGTTTGCTAAATGCGAAGTCACATTTAGGAAAGGCTTGTTGCATCCCAAATAGGGAATCGCAATTTGCGATTCCTTAAAAGCATTCGCAATTTATTGCGATTACCTATTTTGTGAATGCAATGCCTTTGATGCATCTGAAAAGGCATTTTACCGGTCGCAAAGGTGCCGATTCTGCGAATCGCCCCGTTTGCGACCGGTAAAAGGCTTGATGCATGTGGCCCTAAGACTTTTAGCTGTCAAGGACAGTCATTAATAGGCAACAGAAGCATGGCATTTCGGGGTCAAGCCAGAAGCAAAAGCTGTTACCTTAATAATATTTTTGATTATTAATAAACAAATCGGACCACACTCGCATGACAATGAAAGTATAAATAGATTCACCTGCATGAACGTGTGACAATCCGTGACAAAAGATCCTTTCGTAATTCCTTTAAATTTTTCACAGACATCAGGAAAGTTTTTTGCCTCTAAGATGTAAGCCTGGTGCCGTTTGATCAATGTTAAGGCCACTCGAAAGAGAAGTTTGGATCCCTCGAAGAACAAGCAGTCCCAGACTCGTAGCACTGTCTGTGGAAAATAAAACAGTGCACAATCTCAGAAAACCAAACACCATGGAATGATAAATATTTTTTAAATTTTAAACACGCTTCACCGAACTATATGATAGAGTATATTAGAGCATAGGAGTATCAAAAGTAAAACATTACCAAAACACACATTTCTGAAATTAAGGTCTAAAAAGTTTTGAGCGGATAAAAAAGGTACTAACTAGTAGTCTTGGGTCTCGTTGAACGGGCGTTAAGACCATTATGTTGCAGAACATATATAATTTTTGCCTTGCACAAACAAAGTTTAAAAAGTCAGGCCTGCGCCCCTGCACAAAAAAGAGGCACGAGGACACTGCCCTCCGCCAGGCCCAGGTTTCCCGATCCCTGGTCACTATTCACCACCAAAAGGAGGCAAAGGCTATTTTCATAGGAGAGGAGTAGGTGGTTAGCCGTCTGACTTAATGGGAGCTTTGTGACTACCAATGCATAAGTCAAAACAGGGTGTGACTTGTATTTACTGGAATGCACAGTCTCCCTTCATCCTGTCTCACGGGAGAACTACAAAAGCGCCCCCAACTGACAGATGCAGAGAAGGACGGCGTGGCCAAGCCGCGGACCGTAATGGTGGCACGAAGTTGAAGCTCCGCCGGAATCCCCGTCATCCTAGCCATAAACCGACCTAAACGCTGCCATCCAAGATAGCCAGTTAACTGCACATTTTGGCGCCATACCTGGGACCATCCTGAGGTAAGGAGGGGCAGCGGGACACTGCAGATGGCGACCCGAGTTGTCTGGGGAGTTGGCTGGGCCCTCGCTCTAATCTGGCTTCACGGCGGTGACAACCTTCACCTTCACCGGCACTGGGTGAGATTTGAACATTACTGGGTCTGTGCTCCGGACCTTGCAATCCACACCTACCGCTGTGCGGGCCAGGGCCTATTCTTCAGCTGCGGCCCAGCACCTGGCCCCATCGAAGGCTCCTGCGGGGCCAGCTGCCTCATTGCGCGATGCATGGGGGGATGAAGGTCCCCATGTGACCCATGGGCTGGACGCTCTCACCCTTTGTTAGCTACCCATCCTGCAAAGCATTGGAGATCCCACCATTCACCACTGACATGGCTGCATAAGCTCTGGCAAGGAGTTTTATAATGAGCATAGCTTGACCCCAGGAACCTACTCCTCAGACCCAGGTGCTCAGCCTGCATGTGCCCCAGCTGTGGGGCCGCTCCTACCTGCTAGGACAGGTGAGAACTCTATACCACCATAAACTACTTGCGGGTGACCATTGGTAGCTCTGCACCTCCTCCTGCCCCCACTTGAGAACTGCTCCAGGGCAGGCGGTTGTGGGTCTTTCCTCTGAGAACTGGTGGGTACCTCATTACTCTTTGCAGAGGTTGCCTTCAACACCACTATAAGAACCACATTATTCTTCTGCCTGTGCTCTTGATTGCTGCAGCATTACTGAGCTGAGCGGAAACTACTAACAGAGGGCGCAAATAGTTGCATGGACCTGATTTCCACTCCACGCCCTGCTACACACAGGCTATGGTTTGAGGAGATCCTAAACAGAGCTGATTAACCTTTGATAAGTCGAAGCCTCCAGGCACTACACAGAATCAGGCGATGGCTGAGGGGCGTGGTACATAAGATGCGGGAGCTACCTCGCTGACTGGCAATCATGAGCGAGCTCTGATCGGGCTTTCGAGCCCTAGATGGCCGATTCAACACTTTAGATGAAAGATTAGACAAGATGGGCGAACATCTTGACTGCAATGAGCGTAGGCTCGACACTGCTTAAGGGAGACTGTCAAATCTGGCAGGTGAAGTGGCTCAAACAGCAAAAAAATTGGATTGTTTGGAAAGACTCATGAAGACAGTAGCAATGAAAAACGAGGATTTGGAGGCAAGGAGCAAGCGGAATAATATCTGTATCTTAGGAATACCTGAATTTACAAATATTGGCCCCTGGATCAGTTTGTCGAGCGACTATTGACCAACATGTTTGGCAAAGACTCTATCACGCCAACCTTCGTGGTTGAGAGGGTCCACCGCTTGCTTGGTCCACGCCCAAACCTGGGATGCCCACTGAGGTCACTCATTGCTCGATTGTTGAACTTCAAAGACTGAGACACTGCCCTACGTCTGGCTAGAGAAAAAGGCCCATTGAACTGGCAGGGATCTGCCATCTCCTTGTTTCCGGACTTTACTGCGATGTTCCAGGAGGCACGCCGCAAGTATACTGGCGTCAAGGTTACACTCCACAACTTGGGACTTCGTTATGGCATGAAATACCCATTGTGTCTTAGAGTGGAGGTGAATGGTAAACTGCATCTGTTTGACAATCCAACAGATGTGGACTTTTTGTCGACAATATTCCGAAGAACGATCCTCATAGCGGTGTGACTCCCTGGTAATGTCACCACCAGACATCCATTCCAGTGCCAGCGCTGATCTCTTTTCTACTGGTTGATGTCCTAGAGTTTGGCATGTTTATTACTGATTCATGACAGGAACTGATGACACGCATACATTGAACCTTTACAAATTACTGTCTTTGTGCTCATTCAGAAAGTATTTTCCTGATAGATGGAAGTGATTAATTCTTTATCCTTTCCTACAAGGTATGGGGAACCGATGTGGAGCTGCCAACACCCATGTGGTATACACATATATGTTAATTTGTTACCACCCAATGGTTAGAGGGATTAGGTCTTTTGAAATTCTGGTGTGGTTGGGTTTTACTTGGTGAAGGTCTGCCAGGTATGGGAGGGGGAGGCGGGTGCGAAATATGAGGATTTTTTCATATGCTTGAAGTTCCTGATTCCTGATAAGTTTGGACCATATCACTCACTTTACATACATTCATTTTTGCTATTACTAGTCAATGTCACTACACACTAATGTCCACCCATTCGCAGACATCACCCTTATGACCTGGAACATACGGGTTCTGAATGATTTGTGCAAGGGTAAACAAGTGCTCCAGTTTCTACAACGCCACAATGTCGATACTGTTTGTTTACGAGAGACTCGCCTGTCCCCCAGTCTACCACCCACATTCGCATCTGTATGTGGGACGCATCGCTTCTTTTCTAGAAGAGGAGAGACCGGGACGTACATTAGCTAGACTGTTACAACCTTCTAGAGGTCAATCCTATATCTCCGTCCTTCAGCGGTCTGATGATACACATATCTCAGACACATTAGGTATTCAGGGTGGGGTGCTTTACTACACCGACCTCTAAACTTCCCGGTTGACTGAGACCGCCACTGAAATAACTAAATATTTAGATGAAATAGCCATGGTCTGGATTAACGCTGCAACCCGCAGTTTCTTAGTGAACCCTTCACCATTGAAGAAATAATCCAAGCTATAGAATCGATGGATGGCTCAAAGGCACTGGGCCTGGATGGGTATTCTGGAGCTTTCTATAAAACGTACAAGCAACCACTGGCGCCACATCTCCTAGAACTATACACGAAAGCACTGGAGAACTGCATAATCCCATCTACTCTCCGAGAAGCAGTAATTACATTAATCCTGAAACGAGGAAAATACCCCTTACACTGTGGCTCCTATCGGCCAGGTTCGCTGTTGAATTTTGATAATAAAATTTTAGTGAAAATGTTAGCAACCTGCCTCGCATTATTAATGGAACAAATAATATCTCCTGCCCAGTCGGGATTTGTTCCGGATAGATCAATGGCACTGAACCTATGCATGCTTTTTGCAGTATCACATAGAATTTCCCATTCAGTAACAGTGTCAGCGGCATTACTAGATGCCGAAAAGGCCTTTGATTCACTGGAATGGCCTTTTCTACATGCTACACTATGCAAAATGGGGTTCCTTCTGGGATTCACATTCCTCATAATGCTATTATATATGCAACCAACAGCACGCATTGCCTTAAAGGTACACTGACAGCGCCATTTACTAGGTCACGGGGAACTAGCCAGGGGTGTCTCCTATCACCCCTATTATTTATCATAGCATTGGACCCCCTGATATGTCATCTTCAGAAGAACCACCTTCATAGAGGCCTACAGTTTAAACCCGGTCCACTCTTAGTCACGCTTTATGCCAATGATATTATCCTCTATGTGAGATACCCAGATGAGAATCTGACACATTCTTTGTGAGATAACATGATACAGGACCCAATCGGGACTGCAAATTAATTGGAAAAAATCCAAAATATTCCCTCTAACGGAAGCGACAGAGCAAATAAGTGAATTTCCATTGACATGGTGCGATACTTCTGCCGATATTAGGGGATATATATCCATAGCGATAAGGACCAAGTTTTACGCCTTAACTATGGCCCAGCAGTGGATAAATTGACCACTCGGGTCGAACGATGGCTCCGGCTCCCTCTTTCCATGGCGGGACACATAGCTATCATTACAAAGGTGGTATTGCCCCAATTTCTGTACCTCTTTCATAATATTCCTATTCCATTACAAATGCATTTTTTGCAACAGTTTGCACTATTTTAACATAACTTAGCTATGGCGGTAAGCAGCCGTACGAACATGGTGGCTTCGGGGTCCCCAATATACATCTCTACTATTTGGTAGCACAGTGCAGCTTTGCCCCACATTGGCATCATCCAGATGTGCAAATGCTAGACCTGAGATAGACTTAACTGACCCAACACCATTGGCAGTATTATTACTGACTGGATTATCGCGAGACCCACACGATATTCAGACAGTGCCCACAAATAGCTGGGCCTGGAAGAGACCGATTCGGATGATGGGTGGTCACTTACTGTACTCCCCTGCGATTCCCCTAGCTGCCAACCCCTGGTTGCCAATTTCACAACAAACATTGGTCCAGCGCACCCTTTCGAGATATTCATTGCATACATTTGGAGATCTCTTCCCTAATGGGCATATATTCTCCCGCACAGAAGATGCAGGCTTTCAAGACGCCCTCTTCCATATGGATCACTATGTCCCTCAGCGTCTTCAGGGAGCACCTAGAGCTAAGGTTCCAACCTATATGCTGGAGCCGGATGAATTCCCACCTCGGACACAGATTATCACGGATTCAGACGGGAACCATTTAATTTCGAAACTATACTGTGCCAGCTTAGCTCTGTTACCTACCAGTGACTCTAAACTGAGGGCTGCCTGGGAAAAAGACCTAGGATACTCCCTTCCCGATCAAAAATGGTATGCATGCTGTGCGCAAACACGTTTAGTATCTTTCAATCATCGTCATAAGCTACTACATTATAAAAAAAATTACGCCGAGCAGATGTTACTCCGGCCACACTACCTCACATGGTCCCAAATGCCAAACCCGTTTGGCAGACTTTGCCACATGACGTGGACCTGTAATAAGATTGCATCGTACTGGCGAGACATTTTCACTACACTTGCGTGTGACACAATTTGCTATTGAGCCCTTCCCCCATTAGCTATATTGGGCGATGTCCAGGATAGACCTAAATCATTGCGCCGCTTTGTATCCATTGTCCAACTCCTTGCCAAAAGAGAAATCGCTATACACTGGGGAAACAAACACTCACCCACCACGGAAATGTGGATCAAAAGTCTAATATACTGCGATACAAACAGTGAGCTCTATGCAGCCCTACAGCCACCCACCTCCAGACCCCGAGATATTTGGCAACCATTGAGGGACTACCTTCTCACATTAGCCCCTTCTGACAACACACAATCACTGTGAATATCTCTCCGATCCGTGAATGCACCGTTTTGTGGAGAATTATGTGACATTGCAGTACGAACTAGGAACCTCTTCGTTTACCTGTCACACTTATTCATACCAATTTACCTATTTATCTGTGCTGCTGTCTGTACGGTATTGTTTTACCCATATTAATTTTTCAGATGCCTGCACTATGTGTTTGAATAATTGCAAATTGCTTTATATTTGTGATGACCTGATATGTTTGTATGGTACTACAAAAAACGCAAAATAAAGTTAAAAAAAAAAAAACAGAGAAGAAAACCTCCTTAAATTCGAAGCTACCCCCCATGGAACACGCCAGACAAAAGGAGGCCAACAGCCCACGTTCTAAGATAAAGGTCAAGAAAGCTTCTGCAATGCTATGGAGAACGGTAGACCTCGAATCCCACTCTCCACAAGAGAGTGTACCAGACAAATCAGGGGCCTGAACCACTAGCCATAGCCTAAAAATAGGAGTGAAAAACACAGAGAGGGATACTTTCCGGAACTAAGAAGTAGAAGGAACTCCCCTTCATCTGCGATGGCTGTCACTCTGCAGAGAAAGTATTGGACTAGAAAAGCGTACAGAGGAAGTCCAATCCAGGCTCAGGAAGCAGACAGAATCCAGGAGGCCCCGAACCCTAAATATTAGGATCCTGATCAGGGACTCTTGAAAGGACAGTAAAGCCCTCAAAGTTAATAAACTCAGTCTATTTCTGTACACCAATTGCGACATATTCAAGCATCACAATAAAAGCAATCAACTTAACTTTCTAATGATACCATATATAAGAGTTCAATTTCAAATTTAGGAAGGCATTGCAAGGGTGGCAGGTACATTGATAACAGATTCCATCTTCACCTGCTTCCAAGAGAAACCAATCAAGCTGGTGCTTGAAGACCCAAAGGGCACAGAAGCAGGAGCGCGAACGGCAGAGGAGTCACTCATAAGATTCCCAGCCATAGTAGCCCCTTCACAGAAGTTGTTCAGTATGTTCCGGGTGGCATGCTAAGCTGATTAAAGTACGCATAGTACGGAAGATTTCTAATAAATGTAAATGTCCACATCCTCCATAATCACATAGAAATCTGATTAGAGTAAAGAGACTGAGAAGATCCTGTCTCCATGCCCAGAAGCAGGCTCCGATGAAGAGGAAGAGCAGAAATAATCTCCTGGCTCCCAGGAGGCACCTCAGATAACATAGCCACAAAATGAAGAAGTTCCACTTAAACAAATCAAAATAAGAAGGGAGAAAGAGACATCCAAACTCAAACTTTAGATGCTACTGAGAAAGCCCCTGCTGTAGAAAATGCAGAGAGTTCAAAAAATTGTTTACTGAAGCTTTAACTGTGACCACGCTGATTTGAGGGGTGCAATCAGAGTCGCAGAAAAGTCAAAGGATAAGAATCAAAACAGCACCCATACAAATGGTTTATAAAAAGGGGTTAAAGACTGAAATCATAGAAACCAATCAGACACGGGGATTACACAGCATGCCAGTAGGAGGGACAGCATCTAATTAGTAACTTTGTCTCATACTGCCTAGAGCTGCTGAGGCAAGAGGATCAGTACTGGAACAGGAATGCCCTATACAAGGACCAGGCTACTGCAAAGAGAGGCCTAATTAAAGGGGTCTTCCAGGTAGTGCTGGTAACTCCCAGAATAACTTGGGGATGGACCAGGTTTGGTGACAGGATTTGTGGCCTGCTGTGTCACTCATAGTAACATAAACCACAGAAGAGGACAGAAGTTCACACCACCTAACCTTGGTCCTTACATCTCAGGGTGGAGATCGACTGAATGGGCGAAAATCGAATAGTGACTATCGAAAAATCTTTAGCTTGATCTATAAGGGAAGTGCCAATGTAGGAGTCACTAGGAAGGGAGAGAGAAGTATGCTGGAAATAAAGACCACAGAAGCCTCCCATCCTTTCTAGGCCAGTCCTCATCAACTCTAAAGGCAAAAGCACTCTTTTTCACAGGCAGACAGAGAATCCTATGCTGTCATAACTTTCCATAACTCCAGAATCTGTGAGGAAGCACGTTGCTCGGGAAATCTAGCTTCAGCTTGAAAGGTATTGGTTAGGTCAAGCTCCTAAACATTCCTGGATGGAGAGGCTGTGACCAGGGGTAGACAACAGGAAGGATCAGACATGCCACCCACCAGATAAGGATTCACTCTCACAGGAGTCCATAAACTAGCCCCGAAATCACCAAATAAGGAGACAAGTGAACACCACAGAACAGTGACATGATGGAAGAACAAGAGAGGGAGCCCAACAGAAAGTCCTGCCAAAACAAATGCAAGTTAATTCTACAGACTGGGCCACAGACCAAGCAACGGAGAACAAGAAGTGAATCAAAACTTCTACATCGGGAAAATCAGGCAAACAGCTTGTTGTTGAAGGTGTCAACCAATGTAAGTCAAAGGGTGGCCATAGCACTGCAGAGGGTGGAAGACTGTTTGATGGAAAATGCAAACTGTCTTGCAGGACACCTTCCTATATAAGAGCAGAGGGTGGCTACAAAATCACAGGTAGATGTCACAGCTGTGTCGGAGGGAATTCACAGAACAAAGGGTATGAACAGAAGAAGTTGGGCCATGGAATAATACCAGGAAGCATTGTCCTGGTAGACCTAAAAATGGTCAACTAAGCACCTACGACTTGTGCACAGGAACTGAAGAATGTACCCCAGGTCATAACTAACTAACACAGGAGAGTACTTATCACAAGTTGACCTGAAGGCACAAACAAAGAAGGAACAGAACACAACTGATTTTCCAAAATCAAAGGGAGCTATGGAAATAGAGCACCAGGCACAGGCTCCCTTAAGATCTGAGGTAGAGTAAAGGTAAAGGTAAGTTCCCTCGCCTAGCTCCTCAGATACAGCCCCTAGCACAAGGCGTAAAAGCAACAGAGTGATGGGAAACATCAAACAGTAAGGGAAGGGTTTCTGGGTCCCATAAATATGCCAGTCAACGTAGTCAACGTCAACGTTTAAAAAAAAAACAGAGGTAGTCCTGTAACATCAGGTAGAAGCTCCTGTGAGGGTAATCTCTAGTCTGCAATCAAAAAAGCACCTCCATATGTCCAATGAAAAAGGAAAATCTCTTGCTATAAAAAGGCAGCATTATCTTAAAGCAGGCTCCGTATTGCACGAGTCGAGTGGCACACAAGCTGCGGAGTACTATCTCCAAAGCCTCTTTATACAGTGGGAACCTTCGGGAAAGAGGTGGAACCAAATGGAGGAAGAGCCTCCTAATACACATAAGGGCCATTTTGCAAGAATGTGAGAGAAAACGTGCTGAACTCTTCAGCACAAGTGATTTGGGAGCCCAAAAGACCACTGGCATGGCAAAGAACCAAACTGGAGACAATCATAACATTAACTGAAGTACTGATTCAATATTCTGATTCAATATTTCGAAAGATGCTAAGTGACTCTGCCATGGATGAAGCCAGGACATAACCCAAAGAGAACCTGAAGTGGTCCCAGTGGGCACCAAGTAGAAAGAAAGCTGTTGACCCTGGATGAAGCCAGGTACACTGTACCTACAGGAAGCTCAGGATGGGCAAAGAGAACGGCAGGGCCTCAGTAAGATAATAAAAACACCACAACCTGGTTATTAGTAAGCTTCAATAATTAGAGTTTTTAGGATACTGGATGCTGAGTGCGAGCCAGTAGGGCTTTTTCAGTGTGGGGGTGGTTAACAGCCATGACTTCCCTCCAGGTGTGGCTTGGTGGGGCATTCTGCTCTAGAATTAATAATTAGGGTGACTTATCCCAGTCATCAATTGATGGTGGAGTTCGTGATGGAAAGCTGATCTTGTACAAGGATGAATTCCATTCGTTAGTAGAGACGATGGCAATGATTTTTGCTTGAGAGGCGTATGATCCCTATCTGGGCATTTCAAGTCACACCAGACTTCTGAATGACATGAGGGTTATCACCAGGGTGTCTGGTTGGCGTAGAGGGGGGTATAGAGTGCACTGCAAGAAAGTTTTGATCTTAGAAATAAATCATTTCTGTATGCCCAATTGGCGTAGCTAAGAGTTGTGCAGTCGGTGCAATGTACTGGGGCCCAGAAGTGTGGGGGGGGCAACTACAATAGCCCCTTGAGCCCTGACAGGGCACCTAAATAACCATGCTGGAGTTGGGAAGCTCAACGAGTATTAAATTAAAGAAGTCTTAAAATGTTGTTTTTATCTTGTAATATTTGCTTTACGTTCAAAGTCAGAGGTCAAATGTGACTCTAGTCCAATGACAGATTGCTGCTTATTCTTTTTAACATGGAGACTGGTGTTTACTTTTCTTTCACTTACTGCAAAGTGTGTGAAAATCTTGTTAGTATGAGAGGAAAGGCTTTAGGATTTCGTTTTCTTCTAACACACTACCCAACTGAAATACCTATAATTGAACTGGATAAATATTTCAGAATAAATTAACAGGAAAGCACAAATGAAGCACTTTTTTCTAATTCCAAATTGTGATAGAAACAAATCAAGACACTTTACTTTGTAAAGTGCAAATTACAAATATGCCTTGAAACACAATATAGTTTGTGCGCTATATAGTTTTATCAGTAAAATTGTATGCTTGTGCACATTTAGTAGTCATTTCAATGGAAAATATGCTGTCTGCAAATGACAGTGGTTACCACACCAGGTTTTAGTACTACATTTGTGACAGTGTGCTCCTAAATGGAACAAAAGCTATTCTACACCCGTTTTTTGCTTGAAGCAGTTATATTGTTTTTTTCAACTATCTTTAGCTCATACATTGTAGTCAGGTTTATGGCAGTAACATTACAGGGTATTATGGATAACATGAATTACATACATGCGGTTTGATCAGTGTGTTACCGCATGTCACACAATACGATAATGCAGTGGTGGGGCATATATACTAGTAATCGTTGGTGACCACCAGCAGGTGTTACTTTTACAGCTTACTTTAGCAACAGATTTAAACGGTTTTACTGTAAGGTAACATATTGTAACATACATTTTGTTGCTCGCTATTAGATATTAGGATGCATTTTACATTCCGTTTAATAAACAGCATTAATATTTAAGGAGTTAGTCTCAGTTCTCTTGTAACATGCGCAGTATATAGGTACATATAGGTACATGCAGATCATGGTGACAGTTACCTGCGATAGGGTATTCTCCTAGAACATCATATAGTCGACAATCTCATATGTTGGTAACGCCTATCTAAGTAACAGGCTCTGCATTATGCATACCCATCTGCTCCTCGTCTGCACTCATGGTTGACTCAGCTGTGTGTGGGGTGGGTGTTTTGTCAGTATGTAAATCCGCCATCAACGCATCCCATTTTTGGGCAATCAGGTATTTACTAAGACTCCGGTTATCTTCCCCGTGGTGGGGCGTGCTTTCCGCCTGTGCCCAATTTGTGAATGAGCGCAGCCATGCTATGTCACTTGGGGGATCAGGGGACTTCCATCTACGCGTGACTAAGCGCTTAGCCAGGATCAAGCCTAAGTCAATAAAGTGAGATGTGACTTTATATTTCTTGCCTCTTCTATAGCTACCTAGTATGCACACCTCCCATGTAAACGTGAGACCTCTGTCGTGCAATGCCGCAAGCGCTTCATTACAGCCTGCCAATAGTTCATTAGCCGAGGACAAGCCCGCAGCATGTGTATCAGATCAGAATTCAACAGCTGACAGCGAGGACAAATGGCGTCATCACGTCCAAAGAAGCGGTTGATTTTCTCAGGGGTGAGGTAAGCCCTTTGTACCACACATAATTGGATAAGGCAAAATCTGGCATTGCGTGGGATCATGATAGGGCTTTCCAGTACAGCCTCCCATTCTTTATCGGTGTATGGGTGACTCAAATCAGCTTCTCATTTGTCGCGTAGCTGTGTGAGGGGAGGCGCTGCATAGGTATGCAGTGAATCGGCTAGCGAGTGGATTAGATGTTTCCCGCGCCCTAGCACATGTAGGTACTGCATAGCTAGGTGAGTAGGCGGTTCATTTCTCATGTCCCCCCATCTTTGAATCAATGTGCCTATAAGTGAAGGGTGTCGCAGAAACGGACCAGATGGGAGCCCATTTTCTTCAATCAAAACCGTCATATGGTAAGAGCGCGCCGTCCCTATAAAGATCACCCATAGTCTGAATCCCAGCTGCCTCCCAGTCCACGAGCTCTTCTCTAGTGGTGAGCCTATTACTACGTGGTGTACCCAATAGTGCCAGCACTGGGGTGTACGGGAAAGTGCGGCGTGCGGCGTGCGACGTATAAGCAACACTTATCAGTAAGCTACCTGTGCAAACAGAGGCATTGGCATTGAGAGTCGGGCGCATGGATGAAAAAGTTGTAATAAGGCAGCAGGGCTCCAGGCTGGTAGCGCCGAGGCTGTATCTGATAGGTGCAGTGTCGCTAGCCAGCATATCACTAGGCCTGGGCGGTAAATTCCGTTCCGCTCACGGAATTTGCGAAATTTGGGTAATTTCGCGTTCCGCAGAGAACGCGAAATTGCCATAAATTCCGCGATTCGCGGCTTCGCGGAATTTTTTGCTTGTTCGCGCTTTAAAAATGCGTGTTCGCAAGATATTTCTCCCCGAGCACGCAAAACAGCGTTCGCGAACAGGAAAAAAGCATCGCAAACGGGCGAAACAAGCAATTCCGCGTGTTCGCGGAACTTTTGCGTGCTCGCGGAGATTTTTTACCGTTTCGCGGAGCTTTGCGTAGCGCGACTACGCAAATTCCGCCCACCCCTACATATCACCCACTGTAGCTGCGCCACTAAGTAATAGTGCTCAAATTGGGCACTGCAAGGCCACAGCGATTTGTTGGCAAATAACGCTTTGACAGCACAACCCTGCAGCGAGATGTGTTACAAATGAAGTCACGTATCACTCCCTCAAAGGACCAAAAGAAAGAGGCATTAACATACAGTGGCAGGTTTTCAAAATAATATAATAGGGGGGGAAGCACCACCATTTTAAGGAGCGCCACACGACCTGTCACAGATAGTGGGAGCGACTTCCAGAAGACAATATGGGGCACAGCGATGCGACAGAGCGGCCCAAGTTACCCTCAAAAAGATCTAGTAGAGAATGATAGATCTTAATCCCCAAATATCTAAACACATTAGACTGCCTGGTAAGTTGAGTTGTGTCCACTAAGATATTGGAGTCTGGTACAGCAGGGTCAAACAGGAATGAGCACGATTTGCTCCAATTCACATGAAGGACTGACATGGAAGCAAAGGGCTGGAGGATATTCACAACCACTGTGGGGGTAATAGTAATGTCCCATAGAAAGAGAAGTAAATCATCTGCATATAAGGATACACAGTGTGTGCAATCTCCCAATGGAATGCCCCAGTTAGTGCCACCAGCCCGTAGACGGGCTGCCAAGGGTTCCACCGCCAGCGAGAAATGTAGTGGCGACAGGGGGCTTCCCTGCCTTGTGCAGCAGCCTATAAGAATAGGGTCCGACAGCAAAGATCCAGTCTTTACTCGGGAAAGGGAAAGAGTGTATAGGAGCCCAACGTATTTGTGAAATTGGGTGCCAAAGCCGTAGCGTGGCAGTACCACCAGTAAATGGGACCACTCAAGCAAATCAAGCGCTTTTTTTAATTCAAGCACCCAGCAGCCCGACCACGGCCATGTTGCAGGGGCATATTTTAATAATCTGAAAAACCTGCGCAGATTTAGAGAGGTTGTGCGATTTGAAACAAAGCCATTTTGGTCCGTATGTATTAATGGGGGTATCAGCAGCGACAACCCAACGGCAAGCACCTTCGCCAGGATCTTGTAGTCTGTGTTTAAAAGAGCCAACGGTCTGTAGGATCCCAGAGCCTCTGGGTCTCTCTCAGGTTTGGGTATTGAAACCAGGAGCGCTTCACGCCGGGAGGCAGGTTGCCTCAAGAGCCTCAGCATACATAGTCTGCAAGCGAAGTGCCAGCAGGGGAGCATAAGACTTGTAAAATTTCGCTTGTGGACCATCCAGGCCTGGAGATCTGCCCGTCGCCAAGGCTCTTATCGTCTTCCGCATCTCAAGGGATGTAATATGTTCTTCAAGTTCCTGTTTTTGCTCTAGTAAGAGTGTGGGTAGTGTCACAGTAGACATGAAAGATGTAACGTCTTGTGGAGTCATCTATGCTCATGAGCTCATGTAATGGCATACCAGTTCTGCATGAATGTCTATCTGCGAATGTAGGAGAGTGCTATTTGTTGATCCCAGTCCACTTATAGGGCCACCTGGGGGATCTCGACAGACAAGCAAGGCTAGGAGGGATCCCGCTTTGTCCGCTTCAGCATGTGTTTTGGCCGAGTGAGCAGCGTAGTCGCTCCAACAGCGCAGCTTGCTCAGCATGTGCCTCTGCCCAGCACTGGCGTTCAGCAGGATTATCCGCCGCCACCACTTCCAATTGTAATAGCCTGCGTTCCACTCATGTCAGGTCCGTATCAAGCAGTTTACGAATGTTACACGTAAAGCCTAGGCATGCGCCCCGGAGTGTACTTTGAATGCATCCCATTCTAGTGAGCGTGTGTTTGTTGTGCCATCATTGTTGTCAAAATACTCTGATTGCTGTGCTCACTGCTGCGCAGAACGGAGGATCCTCCAGGGCAGTGGGTTGTAACCTCCAAGTGAGAATCGGTGGCGTGTCGTGTTCCATGCAAGCTGCACATACTGAGGCTTATGGTCTGAATGTGTACAGCCCATGTAATCAGTGCACATGACATGCTGTGCTACCTCCAGTGTGCTCACCAATCTGTCTAGTCACACATGTAGCGCATGCGGAGCAGAGTATAAGGAGTATATCTTAGATGTAGCATTTCGCCTACCCAATACATCTAAAAGGCCATAGTTATCTAACCAGCTTGCTAGAGCTCTGGCGTTCGATGAAGCTGCAGTGTGTGGCAGGGAAACGATCGATCTAGGTGCACATCTAGTATGCTATTAAAGTCGCCACCTAATAGCCATGGTACCCCCACTCCACTGTAAAAGGATCCCTGAGAGTGTGTTAAGATATGTTGTTTGATCTGTATTTGGGGCATAGAGACTCCCTATTAGTATTCGCCTACTATCCAGCTTACCCAGCACAAGAGCATATCAGCCCTCAGGATCCAGAACTGACTCTTCTGCAGCGAATGGGACTCCACATGAGCGTCCCGCACATGTATGAAAAAAACTCAGTAGCATATAGCTGTCCACGCCAGTGCAGCTGCAGATTGGGCGTTTCAGATTGTGCGAGGTGGGACTCCTGTATCAGCGCAATATGTACCTGATGCCGCTTCAAATAGGAATATATAGCATCGCAACATGCAGGGGTATGTATGCCTCTCACATTTTAGGTTAGTATTTTAAGGCTTGCCATTCAGTAGTTTGAAAGAGTGCAACGTTCAGGGAGCTGTATGTATGCGCAGTAGAGAGGGGTCTATAGAGACTGAGCTGCTGTAGTGCTTTGGAAGAACCACGTTTCATGAAGAACCTTAAGGGGGAGAACAATTCCACAAAACCTCAACATCTTGTATACCAGAAGAGCAGAACGCCAACCCCACCCAAACCAGCGTCCAAGGAATAAATGTCCACCAACGTGTATTTCAGTGTAGGGGGGAGAGGAAAAAGCACACAAATCAGTTCGCTGTGGACCCCTTTCAGTTATAGTGAAAATGGAACTCGTGCTAATATTTGTGTGTGATTTAGGCTCAGTAAATCATGGTAAATTTCTAGAGTGAGGTGAGGATCCACGCACTGCAGGCAGCTCCTGTCCGCGCGCGTCCCCGTAGATCATATGATGTCCTCTGACGTCTGCAGGGTCACCTCCGGTGGGGGTATCGAATCGGTTTGGGAAGGCCACATCACCACCGAGCTGTCCAACCTGGAAGACTGAAGTGAGTTTGCATCAGGGCTGCTGCATTGTGTCCTTTCGGCAATTGCGGCTGCATGTTCTAGCACCTGACGGCGTTCAAGATCATCTGTTTCAGGTCCGGCGCAGCACCCGCTGTCGGAGCTCGTCTTAGTGCCACACGACGTCTGTTTCGCCGGGTCCGTGCGCCATCAGTGGGGACTTTAGGAGCGGGTCTTGACCTCGGCTCTGCATGGGGATCATACATTTCCAGCCACCCCATGCATCTTCCAGTGTGTCAAAGAATTACGTGATACCATCTGCAACCACTCATAGCTGGGATGGATACAGTAGTGCATATTTCAATCAATCAGGGAATTGTGAAGAGCGCTACCAGCCCGTGAGGGTCTCAAGGCACTGGGGGCGAGGCTATTTCAGAGCCAATTTGCAGAGCCTGCACATCACAGCAGTGAATGAGCTGTGTCGTTTCTGGACCGCTGCAGTATAATCTGGGAAGAGCAGAATGTGCAAGTTGCCCACCAATGTCTCTGGGAGTTTTTTCGTCTCTCGCAATAAATATGGCATTTCTGTTGTGAAAGTGCAACAATTTGATTACCATGGTCCTGGAACGAGAGCCAGGTGGTAGTCTCCTCATTGGGACCCGGTGTGCGTGTTCTATGGTGAAATATGTAGAGAGTGCCTGTGGGGTAGTAGGTCTCGCAACCAATTCTCAACATAGATAAAAGCATCCCGGACCTCCGTTTCTTCTGGCAATCCTATTATCCGTATATTATTTCTTCTTGAACGTGCACACGGTCAGACAGCGACTTGATGGTAGAGTCCGCAGTCAGCGATGCAGGTTGGAGTTCTCCGACTGCCCGTTCTGTAGATGCGACTTTCTCTGCAAACCTGTGGTGGTCTGCTCTTAGCAGTGTCAGGTCAGTGACCACGCTGTCAATCCTGGATTCCAAGGAGGTTCTAGAATTTTTGATGGCGATCAGCAGGGCATCAAATTTACTTTCCATAGAGCGTCGACAGTGGTCGTCAGGGTCACTGATCAAAGGAATATGGCACGTTAGTCCGCATGCTTTTACAATGCATGCCATTACAACGCGGTCGTTACAACGACGGCGTTGTTACATCGCATGCCTTTACAACGCAAGTCGGAACAACGACTTGCTGTAGGGGGCGCTGGATGTTGGAATAGTATAATTTAATATTCCAACTCCAGTCTGTGCAACAGTAGGGAAGGTGTTGGATTTTAAATCCAACACCTTCTGCCCCCTAACGCAAGTCGTTATTCCGACTTGCATTGTAATGGCATGCGTTGTCTCGCATGCGTGGTAAACGCTGTTTACCGATCCTAGCCACCCAATCTCCAGGTGTATGCCCAGACATGGGTCCCATGCTCACTTTGCCACTGGATTCAAGCTAGCCTGGCTGATATGGGGTGTTACCCCGAAACCGGTCCCAGGATGCTTGTTTCCGGTCCAGGGAAGGCCTGGCTTGGCAGTTCGAGCTGGACTGCTCCCATGAGGAACAGGGTCAAGACTGATTTGCATATGGCTGGGACTGAACTGGGGTGGTGACGTGAGCTAAAGAATGATGATGGATTCAACCCAGACCTGTGACTGGGGGTGAGTATCTGAAAAGATTCAGCGCTCCGTCCATCATCTCCTTGTGTTTGCTTTGTTCGCCCTAAGTTGGCAGGGTATGCCCAGACGTGGATCCCTTGCTCACTTTGCCACTGGATTCAAGCTAGCCTGGCTGATGAGGGGTGTTACTCCGAAACAGATCCCAGGATGCTTGTTTCCGGTCCAGGGAAGACCTGGTTTGGCAGTTCGGGCTGGACTGTTCCCATGGGAAACAGGGTCAAGGCTGATTTGCATATGGCTGAGTCTGAAAAGGGGTGGCGAGGTGAGCTAAAGAATGATGATGGATTCAACCCAGATCTGTGACTGGGGTGGGTAAGTGTTTGAAAAGTTTCAGCGCTCCATGTATCATCTCCTTATGTTTGCTGAGCTCACAGTGCCTTTAACAGCAGTGAAAGACAGTGTGGCCTAGGCCCGAGATAGACTCTGTGCCTCACTGTGTCGCCACGTGTCACCTCAGCAAAGCGTCTCTGTACCTCTGCATGCATCTGAAATCAGTATGTGTTCATCAGTGTCGCACAGACTCGCTGTCACTCAAGTTTAGGGGTGGGGGAGGGGGCCCCCTCCCACGTATGGTACACTGTTGGCGCATCGAGTTTCGAGGGTAGACAATTGCTATTGCAGGCCTAGGTCCTGACTGACCTCAGGACCCTGCAAAGTGTTTGCAGAGGTACGGGCCACAATGAGTTGACCTAGTGGTCGTGCTGAAGGGCCCTCCACCCATATTCTGGTCTTACAAAGCTGGCTTTGTTCACCAGAGAGTGTGGTCAACAGTACCATGCAAATAAAACCAGTTCATGTGGCAGCTGTCCGGTAATCCTCACCCCCCCCCCCCCCCCAACTGTGTCTGTCCTCCTCTGCTCAGTTCCCGGGGGGACAGTATTAAAGTCAGTTTATAGTGTCAGCATGGGGGGGCAAGCATGTGTGTAGCGCAGCAGCGTGGCAGAGCCTGGGCCCGATCCAACTCCCGAGCTCTGCAGCAAGCTCGGCTCCGTCTCGCGGGCAGTAGAGCAGATTATTGCGGCCAGCTCGCAGCCGAACTGCCATATCATTGCGCGGGCCGACCTGGGCTCAATCCAGCCCCTGGGTCGGCTCCCTTCCTCGCGCTATGTAGTAGGTAGGCCGCATGCCTACAGATATCACAATGCCGCTCACCTGTGTTCATGTGGGAGGCTCAGAGCTTCAGAGCCCCGCATGTCTCAGCATACCGCTCTCAGTAGAGGTCGCACTGTGCCCCGCCATTTGCTGCGCTGGTCCTCCGGCGGTCAACTGCGGCCGCCTCGGCTCCCTTGTGCACGGATGTCCGCAGATGCGAGGCAGCACCCACAGCAATGTGCTCCTCGCAGGCGATGGGAGCATCTGCGCCTTCCCATGCAGGACGCCGCGAGGACAAGCGTCGGGTCCCAGTCGATCTGCTTCACGGCTCACCACGAGGGCGCGGGCCCCAGGCAACGGCCGACATCCCAACGCCAGCGCCTCTCCTGAACAGCTCCAAATTCTTTATATCATATAGCCTGAAGTATGGGAGGCTATGCGGAGCTTTACATGGGCGGATGGTTGCCAGTAACGAGGATTTAGGCCGTATAATAGGGCTGAGTGCGGAGCCTCAGCAGAGTGGGTCTGCCATCTTGGCCCTGTTGGCCACGCCCCCAAGCTATTCTACACCCTTACCGCTGTCCTGATGAATGGACATGGCTTTTTTGTGCCACTTGTTCTTTGTGAAATGCTTGATTTTGCAGAATCGCTCTGAGTTCAGTGATGTAACACTGGTGGCAGCACCACTAGTCTGAAAACTGTTCCAGTATCACTGCCTACTAGGGCCACAGAGCACTGGGAGCTTGCTGTTAGCGGTGTCTGATTCCCTCAGCTGCAGGAATCAGATTCCAAGCAGCAGAATCTACTGAAGCACCTGAGGGGGCACTCTGAAGGCCTCATTGCTTTGAAGGCCTCACTGAATGGCTGAACAGTGAGCACATGCACTTTTGTAAATGCAGAGTGTGTATGCCATTTGTCCCAGGCTGCCTGACACCAGCAGAGTTCGAAGAAGAAGTTATGCCCTTGCTGCTAA
Source organism: Calotriton arnoldi (assembly GCA_963921515.1). NCBI lineage: Eukaryota > Metazoa > Chordata > Amphibia > Caudata > Salamandridae > Calotriton > Calotriton arnoldi. The sequence continues at coordinate 191,183 of CAWUFW010009268.1, forward strand.
ATGGCTTCTGAAGACAAGACAGTCCCAGTAATCACTGCGTTCAGCTTGATGGACGACGGGCAGATGATGGCAGTTAGTAAAAGCGCATAGGCTTACTAAGGACAGAGTGCTGGAACTGGGAAAATGAATGATATGAGCATTATTAGTTTCATTTTATGCTAAAACACATACACAGTAACTTTAAACAACTTCTTGGAGTCGCTAATGCACATCCCTCCTTATTAAAACCAGAAATACGAATATATAGCCTTCTGAAACCTGTAGAAACTGCCCACAATATCAGAACACAAGATGCTGCTCCACAGAGCGACATACTGAGAGAGGTGAAACGCGATAAAAGTTTATACACAGTACTGTAGAAGAGGAGGGCAAGCAATAAGTTAACAGGGAGAGCCGGATTAAGGGTCTGTCCTGACGCTAAGAGCCGGTCTTGGCTTTAAGACCGCAGGCACTAGATGACCCATAGGAACATTTGGCATGTAAATCGTGTAACAAATATGATGTAAAAATATGATAAAGTGTCTTCAAAATTCAATGAAGTATATTTATTTGACAAGTGTTTTATCTTACTACATCAGATTATATCACTGCATATAGAAGCGTTTATTAAAAGAGATAGTTATTGAACCTTCAATCTCCAAACGCCACTGCAATGACAATATCATTAGTAAAATCAGAGGCATGTCAGTTATCATGTGCACCTTACAAGTGGGCTACATTCTTATTTTACACGGTTCAACATTATAGTCCATTAAGTCAAACACAAGAGGGTTTTTTACACAGCACACATCCTTACTTATTTCAAAGTGTTCTCATATGCAAATGAAAAAAATAGGAGGCACAATAAAACATAATAACTGCCTAGAATTACACAATTTGGTCAAGTAGCCAAGCCGGGATTGGTTTCAGGTTTTCTGGTCTCACATTCTATAATTCAGCAATTAGATTACATTCAGCCTTTCTTGCTCCTGTTTGACATCAAAGTTTAATGCTTTGTCTTATATTCTTGGTGCATGAGGTTAGAGCGTGGGTAGCAGGCAGAAGCCACAAGAAAGCTCAGTTCATTTTGGACTCGAGGGTTCAAAATTACCTCAAGTTGAACCAGAGCCTAGCATTTGGCTAATGCCTTCAGTGGATGTTGGAAATTGGGTTACTGGTTTAGAGGGGCGAAACCCTATTCAAGCAGGAACCAAAATCTTTGTCAGGGTGAAACACAAGCAAACCCCAAATTAACCTGTGCTTTACCCCTTGGGAGCTTGGCACAAAAGCAGTCAGGCTTAACTTAGAGACAATGTAAAAAGTAATTATGCAGCACTTCAAACAGAAATAAAGTGAAAATACAGCACAAGAAAAATCCAACACCAATTTAGAAAAATAGAGCATAATCTAATTAATCATTAGAGACCAAATATAACAAAAATCCAATCAGTAGAACCGGAGATAAGTAATTTAAAACTTTTTAGTAAAAAAGAGTGCCTAGAAGCACAAAGCGTCAACTGTGGTTATCTGGTTGCAGCGAACTGGGACAAAGTCACAAGTTGAGGCCGACCGCAATGGAGCGCTGGCCGGATAAAGGGACCAAGTTAGGCCCGCTGAACAAGAGTACCTTAAATCCTGGTTGCAGAGCGTTGTGAGATCCCACGTCAAGGATGCGCAAAAGCAGTGGTGGTTCATAGAAGCTGCAATGCTTGGTTCTGCGTCATCATAGAGGATGCCGTCAAGGAGGGGTTTGGGATGCAAAGTCCTGCGTCGAAGATGCGTCACGCACTGGCTGGTTCAAAAGAAGTTGCTGGCTTGCGATGCAGGTTCCTGTGTCGTCTTTGAGGATGCTGTCGACAAGGGGCCTACGATGCGAAGGCCTGCCTTGAGGGTGCGTCACACAGCGGCGGGCTCAATGAGGCTACGATGCAAAATCCTGTATCGGGGATTCGTTGCACAGCGGAGATTCTAAGGAGAGTGCGGGCTGCGATGCTAAGTCCTGTGTCAGGGATACGTCGTGCAGCAGTGGTTCCACAGAGGAGCTGCGAGGAGATACATCGTGCGGCATCGGTTCTGCCACAGGACCACAGCATGGAGGGCACATCACCTTCTGACCCACTTCCAAGGGTCCGGGACAGGGGTACCCCCTCTAGGGGGGTTGGACTCACAATAGACATAGTCCAGGTGCTGGCTTCTAGGTGGTTGGGGCCTTTTCTGTCACTGAGGCTTTTGAACAGGAGGCCAGCCAACTAGCCCTTGGAGTCATCTGGTGGTCTTGGGTTCAAAATGCAGGTCCAGTCCTTCACTCAGATAGCAGGCAAGCAGTACAAGAGAGTAGCAGTCCTTCTGGCAGAGCAACACAGCAGTCCTTCTGTGTCTTCCACAGGTCCAGAGGTGTACTGAAGAGTTTGATCTGAGGGTTTAATATTTATACCTGGTGCCCACTTTGAAGTAGGAAAGGTTCTGAGCGTTTCCACCCTTAAAAGAGCTTGGAGTTTCCTGCATCCCTGCCCCACATTGTCTGGAGTGACAATAGACTAGTGTCAAACCCTTTGTGAGTGTGCTCAAGCAGAGTGTTTGAGATGTGAAAGTGTGGTAGGTGACACCTCCTCCCCCTCGTTAACTCAGAGATGGCCCATCCTACCGCCCTTTGTTTCACTGTCTGGGGGCAATACACAAAGACCAACTGCCAGCTACACCTAACCATGTGACCCAGAAAACAACCTTCAGGCACCAAATGGTTGGGACAAGAAAATACCAGCTTTCTAAAAGTGGCATTTTCAGAACTGTGACTTAAAATCCAGCTTTATCATTAAAAAGAGCTATAAATTAAAATTCTTTAGACACCAAACTCAACATTTCTACCTGCCCCAATTGAAAGTTATCACTTATTAAATGTAATAAGTTAATCAAATGTTATCCTATTGGAGAGGCAGGATTGCAGTACTGAAAAACAAATGTAAGAGTTTTTCACTACCAGTACATGTCCAACTTTCTACACTGCACCCTACCTTATGGCTATTTATGGCCTACCCAAGGGATGGCTTATAGGTTTTAAAAAGGAAGGTTTAGGCATGGAAAACGTTTATTTTGCCAGGACGAAATGGCAGTTTAAAACTGAAAGAACATTTAGAACCCATTTCTTATCTGTTTTAACAACTGTGTTAGGTTTATTTAAAAATAAATAAATCAGGATAGCCCAAAGTTAAACGGACAACCTTAATTCATTGAACAAGGGATTTGGGTCAATGGTCAAATGAGTCAGATACAAATTCCCTGTTCAATCTTCCTGCTAGATTGCTCCACACAGATACCCACAGCAAAACGGAAGTGGCTTTTATATGGTTCACAGCATACTTAATGCCAGCTTCCTCAGATAAGATGACCAACACATTAGACTGAGGTAAACAAAGCATGCACCTAAAAATGTATGCTCTTCTGCCTGGACACAGGATGCATGGACGTATCCTCAAATTGCTATCCCAAACATGGTGCACAGTCAAAATATCGATTTTTAAATATCGACCTACATTAATATCGAGTTTTTAATATCGTAGGGACAGAATATCGACATCAAGAATATCGGTGACCAGAATATCGACCTGAAGGTAAGAAATATCGTTTTTGTTAATATCGAAGTTAATAATATCGATAGAAAAAATATCGATGTTAATAATATCGATGTTTATGTTAGTGTTATGTATTTTAGTATGTATTTTATATGTATGTGTTCCACATGTTTTGTTATGTTTTGCATTATTTTTTTAAATATATATGTATTAATTGTTTAGAAGTTAGTAATTTTTTTAAAGTAAATTTTGCGTTTTAGTACCGTAGCGGGTTGTGGGTTTATAGGGGAATAGGGTGGGAAGTAATTTAATTATAGTAAATTAATTCATAATTTTGAGAAATTATTAATTATTTTTAATTTAATTTTGCATTTTAGTTCTGTAGCGGGTTGTGGGTTTATAGGGGAATAGGGTGGGAAGTAATTTAATTGTAATTAAGTAATTATTAATTTTTATTTATTGTTATTGATATTTAATTTATTGTTAATTAATTATTAATTGGTAATTAATTTTTATTAATTGATTAATAGATAATTATATTAATTGTATACATTTTTTATTGGAGCCGGTTGTGGGTTTATAGGGGAATAGGGTGGGAAGTAATTTAATTGTAATTAAGTAATTAAGAATTTTTATTCTTTGGTATTGATAATTAATTTGTTTATTAATTATTAATTGGTAATTAATTTTTATTAATTAATTAATAAATATATTAATTGTGTTAATTTAGTTTAGGAGCGGGTTGTGTGTTTATAGGGGAATAGGGTGGGAAGTCATTTATTATAATTAAGTAATTATTTATTAATAATTATTGGTATTGATAATTAATTTATTGTTAATGAATTATTAATTGGTAATTAATTTTTATTAATTATTATTTATTGGTATTGATATTTATGTTATTGTTAATTAATTATTAATTGGTTAATTGATTAATTGATAATTATATTAATTGTGTCAAATTTTATGTGGAGTGGGTTTTGTGTTTATTGGGGAATAGGGTGGGAAGAAATTTAATGTTAAAGTAATTATTAATTTTCATTTATAATTAATTTATTGTTAATTTATTAATGAATCATTATTTAATTAAAACAAATATTTAATTGATAAGTATGTTATTTTTAACCCCTACGCTATCCAACACTTTCCCTACTGTTGCACTCTCTGGAGTTGGAATAGTAATTTTTACCCCTACGCTATCCAACACTTTCCCTACTGTTGCACTCTCTGGAGTGGGAATAGTAATTTTTACCCCTACGCTATCCAACACTTTCCCTACTGTTGCACTCTCTGGAGTGGGAATAGTAATTTTTACCCCTACGCTATCCAACACTTTCCCTACTGTTGCACTCACTGGAGTGGGAATAGTAATTTTTACCCTTACGCTATCCAACACTTTCCCTACTGTTGCACTCTCTGGAGTGGGAATAGTAATTTTTACCCCTACGCTATCCAACACTTTCCCTACTGTTGCACTCACTGGAGTGGAAATAGTAATTTTTACCCTTACGCTATCCAACACTTTCCCTACTGTTGCACTCTCTGGAGTGGGAATAGTAATTTTTACCCTTACGCTATCCAACACTTTCCCTACTGTTGCACTCACTGGAGTGGGAATAGTAATTTTAATACTTTCGCTATCTAACACTTTCCCTACTGCTGCACTCTCTGGAGTGGGAATAGCAATTTTTACCCCTACGCTATCCAAAACTTTTCCTACTGTTGCACTCTCTGGAGTTGGAATAGTAATTTTTTACCTATATGCTATCCAACACTTTCCCTACTGTTGCACTCTTTGGAGTGGGAATAGTAATTTTTTTCCCTCCGCTATCCAATATTTTTCTGTATTGTTTTACTTAATGTTGAGTATTATTTATTTTATAAAAATTAAAAATATTGTAATTTTTTAATTTGTTAAATATATATTTAAAAATTTTAATAATATTATTTTGGCATGTGTATGTCTGTATTTATAATTTATAAAATATTTTTAACAATTTATAAGTTATTAAAATAATTATTTATGAATATTATTAAGTATATTATATTTTATATGTATATGTTTAATTTATTTTAACATTATATGTATCAGTTTTTATTTTTAAACATTTTTAAATAATTTTAACTATGTTTCTTTTAATTATATGTATTATTTACTTTATTTTAGATTATTTTTTTAACATTTAAAAAAAACGTTATTTTTGACAACGATATTTTTGACATCGATATTTTTTTCTCGATATTTTTGTACTTACCATGATGTAGGTAGGATGTCGATATTCTTGACTTCGATATTTTTGTCACGATATTTTTGTACCTCGATATTTTTGAGGTCGATATTTTGTCAGTGATTCCCCAAACATCACTTAAGCAGTGCTCCTAGCGCTATAAACTGCTAGTAACCAAGACAAGTCAAATGTGATTAAAAGATGATACCAAGAAACTGGAAGGTCTTCACAGTGCTGATTATTGTGTTGCCTACTAATAAAATTCATGATCTTTATATTTTGGGGTCAAGAGTCATAATTTTTGAATTTGCTAAATTTGTTTCCAGCTCGAGGATCATACAAGTCACATAACTGGAGATCAGTTCTTGAAGCCTGCTTGATGTTCTTGACAAGAGGACGGTATAGTCTGTGTAAAGAAGGAAAGCTACACTTTTCCTACCTAGACTTGGTATGCCTTATGTTTAATTTATTTTTGGTTGCTGCTGCATGTTGTATGGAAGCTGAAGAATCCTGTATGACCCATATAGGGCCCACAGTGTAAAAAATGCTGGCATTTGCAAGGACGTGGGATCCTGAAAATTATATGAATTATTTATCATGTCTGAAGAGATAATACACGTGCCTGCAATAAAGTGCTACAGGAGGAGTCAGATGTGGGGAGTTCAGCACAGACTATCTTGGTGAAGGTTACTTGAGAGGGTGATGATTCACACAAAGTGACAGTGAGCCCAAGGTCCGACAGAGGATCCGTTGAGTATCTAATGCCTCGCTACTGTGTTAGACTTCAGATATGTCAGATATGAGATTGTGCTTTTCTCGACCTACTTTTTCAGCCCTACGAGAGGGAATTTCTTGAGGGTGTTCTGGTCTGTTCAGGCAAGAGCTCCTTAATTCAACACTGTAGAAGGTGTCATTCTTCGATTGTCCTAATCTGTTATGGTAGGAATTCCCTGTGCAGTAAGCTCTTGATATTGGAAGGTAGCCAATTGTGTAGACTTCCACTAGAAAAAGCTAGGTGTTTTGTATCCAATGTGACAACTCCTATATACTGCGGAAACTCGGATAATGGATGCTTTGATCCCTAGCTCGGAAACATGGCTTCATTCTAAGTCTGTTCCACAGTAAAATCTTACCTATGTATTCCATAATGCAGCCTAAATATCCTATCGGGACGTAAGGAACCTAAATTGCAGGACTTCTGTGAAACAATCTGTTGTAGTTTACATTTGGTAAAATGTTGGAGGAGTCTGCTGGTCCCACTGCATAAGTATATCTGTGCAACGGTTCCAAGTACTGTTCGGTCTATTAAATGAGATATGTTCTTTTAGAAACTAAGGGGAATAATGGTTAAAAGTTATTTCTTCGATGCATTTGTGTTTCCCTAATTCCTCTTAACCCAGAAGTCTTCCACTGTTTTTGTCAGGGCTCCGCCCACCCCAATAAGCAAAATGTTTTGAAGTCATCCCTCCCTCCCAAACTCTACTGTAAGGTGGGTAGGTGGTTGAGTGCCATTCGACTGGAATGTAGCTGGTACAAAGGGGTGGAAGAAAGGAGGGGTTATGAAATCATTTCAGGGGTACTTTTACTTGGCCCATAACTCACATCAAATAATCCCCCTCATCATAACCCTCTACCCTGGGCATCCCTCCAAGGCCCAAAGCAACACTGGTGCAGCAAGAGTAGCCTGGGACTTAATGTTATCCAGGAAGGAAAATGAGTCTCACTCCCCTGTCAAGTAGTAAGTCCGACAAAATTGGTGTCTGTCTTATTGGTGCCACTGCATCTGCTGCACAAATCAAATGTTAACTATGGCCTTGAGAAGGAGAAAACAGACTACCTACTATAACCTCTTAAAAAACAGACTACCAATCTATGCCTCATGCCCCCTTTGGAGCCACTTCTCAAAGGCCCAGACCAGGCTTTCTCCCCGGCCTCTTCTGTGGGCCTCCCTGAAAATTGCTCAAAGACCTTAAGAAACACTGTTGCAACAAGGCCCCTAACGCTAGCAAGCAAAGTGAGCCACCCCTCCTATTTTGCATAGTAAGACAGAATGTTGGGACGGTAAAGGTCACCTGCATGGCTTCGGAGAGAGAGCATCCCTTCTGAAGGTTTTTGATCCCCAAAAGCACTTGAGGTACTTTCTGTAACACTATTTGAGACCGAAGGTAGGGCTCTGTGCTCCTGAAGGGTACACCATGTGCACTCTCTTTTGGTTGAGTGCAACTACCATCAGCTCACCAGGCTGTAGAGGAGTGACAGTAGTGGCAGAGATACTGTTTCTAGTGGAAAGGCAGTCCTTTTTACTTGTCCCTTTCAGGAAGAGTTGTTGACTGACCTCCCCTGTTTTATAAACTGGTCAGTCAGTCTCCTGCAAATGGGTCCTTCACTCATCCCTGTGCGACGTGGATGTTGGGTAGGTGCACCATTCAGCATTAATGGAAGATGCATGTATGCAATATGTGGCTGTAGCCACAGTGGGTTTCCTTTTGCGTTTGCTGCACTTCAGTGGTACCCAAAACAGAGATAGTACATGTGGATTGCAGAACTGTCCTCAGGACATTTCAGGAATACTAAGGAAAGGAGGCAGTGAACCCTTTGAAGCTAGGGCAGAGCTTCCAAAACTGTGGGTTGAGACCTAATTTTTGGTGGGTTTAAAAAGTCTGAGCATTAAATAAAGATGCCTTTAAATTCTGCATTTATCTTGTCATATTTGCGATGCTTCAAAGGCAGAGGCCAAATGTCAGGATATGATTTTTGGCAAATTGCTACTTATTATTTTACCATGGGGATTGGTGATTACTTTTCTTTCTCTGACTGCAAAGTGAAAGGAGTGTTGAAAGTGAATTATGTGACAATCACGCTGGAGTACAGGAAGTGTGAAAGGAAAGACTGTAGGATGTTGTTCTTTTGGCAACACACAAAAACATGTAAATACCTGTAAATGAACTGTATACATTCAGCAGTTAGGAAAGCAAAAATAAAACACTTTTTCGGTAATTCTGAAGTGTGCTCGAAACAGAGATTTTAATAAGATCAAAACAAATCAAGCCACTTTACTTGGTGATGCACAAGTGATAAATATTCACAGAAAGCCGATTTACTCACATTGTCATTTGTGCTATATAGTTTTATCAGTAAAATTGTAGGTCTGTGCAAACTTTGTGGCCATTTCAATGGAAAATGTGTGTTCTCTAAATGACAATGCGCTACCACATGATTCTTCGGTTACATTAAAAAATCTCCCCGCCTCATGTCCATTAAAGGTAGGTGGGTCACAAAAGTCTGGTCATGGTTTTTAAAAGTTTGCGAAGCACTAAGCTAGGGAGTTTCTCCCTGGCCTTTCCTATCCCATTGTTTCCTGAACAGGCTACCCCCATTGGTTAGCAGGTAGTTGAAAGGGACAGCATACCCTTCTTTTGTGCCCTTGTAGGTTTCTCCTGTGACGAGACACAAGAAAAATACTCATCAGCAGAAGTGGGGGCCATGATGGAGCCAGGACAGCACGAGCCGAAGATGTCTGCTGCAGTATCAGGGAAGGACCAGCACCATTCTGTAAGGCTGATGCCCAGGATACCCCAGCAATATGAAGTGACAGTATACTCCTGTGGAAGGAGGGTATTTTAATACTTAAATTTGCCTGAGATTCGATGCTACAAAGAAGCCACAAGTTACTGCAAATATTCTGACCGCAGTCGCGGCCCCTAGGAAAAAAAAACTGAGTGCTGGAATTGGATTGACAGAGTAGCCAGTACCAATGACTAAGTACTCACCATGACAGCTAGTGGTGGCCACCAAGCTTGTTTGGCTGGTGGGTTTGTGTGTGGGCCAGTATGGGGGCACGGCCCCCTGCCTCCTCAACTCTGAGAACTGAGAGCAGCTCACCATATAGAGTTGCACTGCACACTGACACGCTGCAAGCAGGCACAGCCTGCCATAAAAAATGATACATAACAGAAAATAAAGGTACTATGCATAGTGGGAAGAACCAAGAAGTAAGGAAAGGAGACAATGCAGAATGAGAAGGTAACTGTATATATGGACCCTCTACCAGATTGGTAGACACCACTATACTTTCCTCATTTCACACACCACCTTGCGAGAAACCCAGAGTGTGAATAAAGTAAAAACACTTCTTCTCGAAAGACTAAACATTGGCTGGATATGAATTTGTTGATCTGTGAAGGATGTCGTGTTGACCTATGAATCTGCAACCCCCTAAGAAAGCCTTCACTACTCAACTTTGCTACCCTGAGGGTCAAGTCCCAAAAGCGAGTACTTGCTGCTCAGTTTTGAGTCCATATTTAAGTCCCAGACACCACTAGTAAATGGCTTAGATTGATGCTATCTGAGCCCAGTAACTCCTGGAACTCCTAGAAAAGTTCCCACACAGACCAATTGGGGTGCAGTGGGCCTTCACATCACTTGACCCTTGGTACCACTGCACCTGCTACATTGATAGCTACTGCTCTGCGTAGCAGGGTGTCTCAATTTCTTTTTTAAAAAGTATTGAACTTCCAAATCTTGCACCCTCCCCTGAGCCAGCTCTCTGAGGCTCACGGCTACTGTCTCCTCTGCCTCCTTTGTCCGCTCTCTGCTACGTTGAAAAAACGAAAGAGCCAACTCATGTCGCCCCACTCCTTCTCTCACGGACCTTTGCTCTGAGGCCTCAGGGGTCCAGATGCTGGGACATTCGGCCCATCGGTCACCTCCCCTGATCCTCCTCCCTCTAGACTTAGGGGTCGATTGCGATGCCGTCCGAAAGGCTCCCAACGGGATTCGGATGCGGCGAATCCGATTCGGAACCTGTGTTTCCGACCGAATCGGACACCTTTCCGGACGACCGATTACGATGCAAGGAAAACCATTCGGGCTGTCCGAATCGGTTCCGAACAGCGTCGGACAGCCCGAGTCATTCGGAGCTGATTCGTACAGCTCTATGGACACGATTTCTGACTTCTGGAGTGCCCGACTTATGGCCGCAAAGATCCTGCCCCAGAATACCCCTAGCTTTGGACAGGTGAAAAATATATGTAGCCATCCCCCTTCCCCTTCTGCCTGACAGCGAAAACATCTATTCTCCACCTCTGGATACTTCTTGTTGAGAGCTTTGGGAGTGAAGTATGCCATTCATCGGGACAAAAAGGCCATTCTTTTAAAATTGGCAGCTCTTAAAGCCTTACACCTAACAGGGATAAGGCCTGCCACTCCTGGCTAGAAAAAGTACATTGAGTCTCCCGGGTTACTCTCTCCAGAAATTTCTCAACCAACGGAGACTCGTTTTGGGTATGCAACAGCCGGTACCAGTTGCCCACCCCCCTAACATTTCCTCTAAATAGAGCGGTCGCCAATTTGGCTGGAGCACAACAGGACAAAAGATTATATCTATTTACAAAATATACAATTTGTAAATATAAAAAAAAAACAGGCTTATTACGGTCACCGCATGTATCCTGTACCTCATGTCAGGTAATCACTCTTTCCTGAATTAAAAAACGCCCCAGTTCTTCTAGACCACAATCCTTCCAAATACTAAGATGACTAGAATGAATTTGAAGGCCCAAACTTTTACATTCAATTTAAAAAAGTGAAACCCGGAGAAGCCAATTTGCTTAAAAAAAAAAACTGCAATCTACTAGAAAATTCCAGGAGAGTTTTAGATCTGGTCCTTTTGGGGAGTTTTGAGGTTTTGAGAAATGTCGAGATCTGCGAGCCAGCTTCTTGCACCATTCTATCTAGGAAAAAGTTATCTAATGACCCTTTAGAAGACAGTAAACACGCTGTTAAATCCAGAATCGCAGACTCGTAATATGTTTGAATATGCGGTAGTGCTAACCCACCTTGATTAGTATCAAGTTGTAGCACTGAAAGTCTAACTCTAGGAGCCTTCTTACTCCACACAAACGTCCTGAACATGGATTCGAGCTCTTTAAAGTAACTATTGTTGATTTCAATTGGTATATTAATAAACAAGAAAATTAAAAGGGGAAGTATGGACATCTTTAAGAGGGCTACCCGACCCATCAAGGTTAGCGGCAAACGCGACCAGTTTTTCAATAATTTCTTAATTTTTCCACGCGTTGCCTCATAATTCAATTTATATAACTGCCCATATTGACTTGTATTAAGGACCTGTTGTTTCAAATTTGCCAGGAGAAAATCCGTATCGGTGTTCAAAATTAAAATCTCAGTTTTATTTTGATTAATTTTATAGCCCCCAATTAGTTCAAATTGGCTAAATTCCGTTAAAACCCGGTTCAAATTCTGACTTTCGGGGCTGAGATATAAAATAATGTCATCAGCAAACAACTTTAATTTTGCCATGCCCTGGATCGGGGCGTTAATTGCTAAATTTCCCCGAATTTTAATAGCCAGGGGTTCGATAAAAAAAGTAAATAATAAGGGAGATAGCGGGCACCCTTGTCTAGTCCCGTGGTTTATATTTACAGACCCTACTTGGCTTGCATTTATCACCAGCTGAGCCTGAGCCCCCTGATAGATGTTCCTAAGCATGGTTATGACCTGAGACGGAACACCAAACCTACCGAGACCATAAAACAGGGCAACCCAGTTGACCAGGTCGAACGCCTTTTTGGCGTCGACCATCATAATGCATGCAGGCATCTTGTTAATGCTAAAAAAAATCGAGCGTCTGAATCAAGATCCCAGTGTTAGAAGACATCGACCTCCCGGCAACAAACCCCGACTGGTCTCTGTGGATCACTTCCTGGGCTAGTGGGGTAAAGCGCTGCGCCCAAGTCTTCATCAAAATCTTATAATCAGCATTGAGAAGACTGATTGGTCTGTATGAATTAACATCCTTGGGGTTCTTACCCTTCTTCACAAAACTGACAACAATAGCCCTTTTGAAAGCAGAGGGAACAGCACCTCCGGCTTTTACATAATTAAAGAGCTTCATCAAGAAAGGGATCAACTCATTAGCAAATACTTTATAAAGTCTCTATAGGCAGCCCATCGTCACCGCAGGCCTTCGCTCCAGCAATAGACTTTAGGACTGCCAAAATCTCTGCAGATGATATATCTCTTTGAACCTGGTCTACAAGGGTATTAGATAGCCTCAGGAGTTCTACCCCTTCAAAGTATTTATATAACGCATCCTGGCTAACCACATATTTAGTAGTGTAAAGCTGTTGATAATGTTCCGCAAAAACACGGGCAATTCCCCTCTACCAGTCACTGCTAATCTGGTCTTGGGATCCATGACCTCTGTAATTAGGGCAGCTTCCTGTCGCGTCTTAGTAGACCCAGCTAGTAGTTTACCAACCATCTGACTTTCCTCATAAACACGTTGTTGATAGATCAGTGAACTATTGATTTCTTCAACTATAAAATAATCCCTTAGCGCTTTCTTAGCTTTTTCCAGCTGGCCCCGTAAAGGGGAATTTCTCTGGCTTGAAGCATTTTCGACAGCTTGCTGTAATTCAGCTATTTTCATGCGTCGAGTTTTCGACTGTGCCACTGAAAAGGCAATCATTTGTCCACGAACAGCCGCCTTAAATCCACCCCATACTGAAAATGGTTCTGCCGTCCCCTCATTTCTTTTTAAAAAATCGAGTATCCACTCTCTTAGTCCTTCTACCCATTGAAGATCCTGGAGAAGGAGGCGGTCCATCTGCCACCTGGATCTCGTCCTCCTCCCATCCTCTATTTCTAATTCCACCCTGACATAAGAGTGGTCCGAGAATGCATTCGCTCCGATTTCTGCCTCTACAAGGTTCAGGGATCGCGGGTTAAAAAAAAAATCTATACGTGATGCTGTCTGAAATTGGCGAGAGAAACAGCCACCCTGACTTTGCCAGCGGCGGGACGACCAGTGCACTGCCAGGCCAGTTCACCAGCACCAGCACCATCAGTTCAACTTTCGGCTCTTGATCAGTCTCCCTCTGTAGAAGACACCCTAGAACAGCAGTTGGAGGGTAGGGCACAGCCTCAGTTATCTCCTCGGATGCCTAGTAAAGGTGGTCCAGAATGGCCAGGCCAGTCAATCAGATTGGTTGGTAAATCTCAACAAGAAGAGCCCGAATTAGTAACTAGAGGAGCCACTACGCAACAGCTTGAAATAAAGACCATACTTAATCTCATATTGGATGAGATTAGAGACATGAAGAAATCTCAGGAGAATGAGATAGCTGCCTTACATCATCGGCTCGGGAAAATCGAAGAGGCAGTGGCTGGCTTCCCTGTAAGAATGCAAGAAGCAGAATCGAGGATTGCCCTGCTAGAGGATCAGATGAACTCCATGCTCCTGAAAGTAAACTCAGCAATGAAAGATAAAATAGTTCTTGAGAATAAACTTGAGGAATTGGAGAACCATTCTCGCCGTTCGAATCTTCGGATTGTCGGGGTACCTGAGGGAAGCGAGGGAGCCAATACTCTCCAATGGGTTGAATCATTTATTAAACAAAAGGTTCTACCTGAATTTACCGGAGACTTAACACTAACAAGGGCACATCGTGTTCCCGCTCACCCCCTACCTAATCCCAAGTTTCCACGTACTATCTTGACTAACTTTGCAGATTACCGCGTGAAAGAGAACATTTTGGCTAAGGCAATACAGCAGAGACAGTTTTCTATCAATGAGGGGTCTAAATGCCGGATTTTTGCAGATATGTCTGTGGTAGCCGCACGCAGGCGTAAAGAGTTTGTGAAACTTTTGTATCTCTTCAAAGCCCAAGGGGCGCAGGCTTCTATTGCCCAGCAATCGAAGCTTAGGGTGCTTGTGAGAGGGAAATTCCATATGTTCTCAAGTATAGAAGAAGCCCAGGAATTACTGAAAGAAATTTCTTCTTTAAAATGAATCTGTGGTTAATTTGATCTTTAGGGTCTCCATTGCTGTGTGGGGGGGGCAGGTCACCCAGGGTGCAGGTCCAGGGCACCCCATAGTGTAGTATGGGGGAAGAGATGTGGTTAGCGGGGTCTATCACATTTATTGGGGGGGTGGGGACTCACGAGGTCAGGGGTGGGTGGGTGTGGGTGTATGGCAGTAAAAAGAGCAGTTGCAAACGGGACTTAGATGAATGGAATGAGGGTTTGAATCAAAATGATCATTGGATCTACTTGAAACATGAATATGGCTAGAATTTGTCGTATCATGTCGGTAAATGTGAACGGTATGTTAAATAGACAAAAATACGGAGGGCTTATAAGATGGTTGGCCACTTTTATGCCTCAAGTCCTCTTTTTGCAAGAAACCCATCTAAAAACAAACTACCAAGGCTTTTTATCCCTGGGGCGTTCTCTAAAGTTTTTTTTGCCTCAGCCGGGGGGGCAATGAGAGGGGTAGCTATTTATTTTTGTAGAAGCATGGCTTGGGAATTTGTCCAAGTCCAGAGAGATCCTCAGGGAAGGTGGTTATGGTGAGGATAAACGGGAGTATATTGAATTTCATTAACTATTATGGTCCAATTATGGATGATCCCTCAATGTTGTCAACGTTACATGAACTCCTCGGAAGGGTCCCTGGTCAGATTATTCTGGGAGGGGATTTTAATTACATCCAAGATCTGAGAGAAGACACCTCAAATAAAAATAAGAAACAACTGAAGCCAAAGACTAAAAAGTCTTTTCACTTAAGAGTCAAAACATTGCCATTGTCAGAATTTGTTTTTGCACTTAATATAGTGCCATAAGCTGGGCCACTGGAAACGTGATTCTGAAGCTACAGAGTATTCTGCATAATTACTCATTTCCCACATTTGTCACATATTGTATCATTTTATTTTCCGAAGCTACGGGACTGTGTTAGGGCGGGGCTGGGGTCCGAGCCTGGGAGGAGTGGTTTGCACACTCCATGTGCGCATGATGGTTAGGCCAGACTTCTTAGGCCGGCCATACAGTCAGGCGCACTTTGTATGTTTCCCACCAAGCTGCAATGCACAGCCTGGGTGGAGAACATGCACAGGCTCCCAGTCCCCATCTGAGCGCCGAACCACGGTGCTCAGATCAATCACAATGCTTCACTGCAGCGTTGTGATTAGCTTAGGGGAGCCTGTTTGCTTCCTCCTTCTGGGTTAAAGCAACAACAGAGGAGAGACAGCGGCTGGTGAGTGGTTTTATTGTTTATATTTTGTCCCTCCCCGCCCGCCACCCTGTTGTCTGCCAGCCGCCACGGTGCCTGAGTCTGCTTCTGTGATTGGCCACAACTGTCCTGCTTGTCAGAACTTAACCAGGCTCACTTTAGCTCACTGGAGGACCTTGTCAGGGACCGACTAAAACACAGCTCCAGAACTTCCAATCAAACCTGCGGAGGAGACAAGAAGATTAAGAATGGCGTCAGCTTGAGCTAAACTGCAGGAAATGAGTCCTGGGTTGTTCCTTGGTGCAGCAAATGCATTTTCAATAAGGACCAGAGCTAGTAAAGTGACACACTTTGTTAGTTGCAGTAATGTCATAATCAGCAGGCAGGCACAGACTCTAATTATGCCAATAAGAAACATAGCAGCTACACGCTGTTTTTGTTCAGTAATGTGCCTGATTTTACACTGGTCTTCCTGTATGAGGTCTCCTTCATCTTACCAACAAACTTCTTACCAATGAGATAGTAAGTATTAATTGGGATGTTGGCATTTATTTAATACTCTCAACGACTAGCACCATTATGGGGTAGTCCAATCGCTTTCTGAATGTTAAGTTGACACCGGTAGCCCCACTGAGCCCAGATATTGACTTTGTGTGTGTCTAAACATATGGAGTCTACCATAATTATTGTCGGATCGAATTGCTGGGATGATTCTTTCTTGTCCACTTCTCATCTGAAATTCGTACAATGCATACAAGATTTATAGCATTTTAGCTTGAAAATAGTTAAAAACCAAGCTCACCCTGTTAGATCAGGCCTGTTAATGCTTACGCAATGCCTTGTATAAATTAGCATTCGCTACACCATTTGCTTTTCTGTTGTCCATTTTGTATGATGATCGAAACTAATTCTTTCTTATTCCTAGAAATGCCTCTTGCTAAGTTTCGTTTCTGCAATAATGAGCAGTTAGTGCCAGTGCATAGCTTTCACCCTAGATAGAGGCCCTCTCCCACTTGTCTGGTAGTCGTATCGCAGCACTAGGTGCAGCGGCCTTGGACTGTGCTGAGTTGCGGGAAGAGAAACGGTTTTTTCTGCATTTTACTGTTGTTTTGTATGAGCTTGCAAAATTCCACTTTGGGCGTGCTCTTAATCAGCCATGAAATATACATAATGTATCGCTATGCTTGCAGACCTTTTGTTCCCTCTGTACCACTGCCAGAGACTGTGCAGACGGGGCTCCACTCTGAGTGTATATGAATAAACAGTTATTGGTTTATATTCTCCACTGACTCTCCGACTCTTCATTTGTATGGAAGGCTGAGAGGTGGTCTATAGTGACCCGGGTGGCCCCAAGCGGGTCACTTCCTTCAGCCCCTTGCCCTGTCCATATTCCAGCCCCAAACTCCACCTAGTCCATGGCTCCATTTGGAAAGTACCTGCACTTATTTTTTACAATTAAAGCACTGGTTTTATCTGTTGTTTTCTACTGAACTTGCCCAGTCAAGAGCCCAAATTAAAGCTTAGCATCTGCCCTCAATGAATAGTAGGCTCATAAAACCTGAAGCTGGGCCTCACTAAAAAATTGGTTAACTTGGGTCCGATCAAGAGCTACAACAGTCCATGCTCTATAACATCTTTTGGTCAGTAGTTTTAACATAGCATGAAGACACATCTTGTGTGTGCTTTTTACCTGACGCAAGCAGCTTACCAAATGATGTGACCCATCGGTTCCTAAGCAATCTGTCGCAATACAAATGGTAATCTCTGCAGTATAATCTGAACCTTGTAAAGTTCCGCCTTACCTCGACTGGAAGAACATCGATAAACAAGCAGATGAACCAGCGGGAAACAACTAGTGTCCACATGACGCCATGACGCTCCATCAGCTCGGCCACTGCTGGTATCTTCATCTTCACAAGCTGCCCCAAAACCTCCTGGTCCGTTTTCAGGCCCATCATTTCCGGGCTGTAGTAATCTGTGAAAAAAATACACAAACTTTGAAAAGCATCTCACCGGTGATATGGCCCGGGCAAAATGTATTAGCAAATATTGTACAAACATAAATTGTACAATAATTACACCCATGGGCATAGGAACTGTAGGGGATGCGGGGGATTCATAATATCCTCCCTAGATTTTGGAGGTGGAGGAATACAGGGGACATGGATGGGAGGATGAGGTAGACAACTGACCCTGAAACTTAAAAAGAGACAGCAATGCAGTCCCTGTTTAAACTTCATTCGTTTTTCAGTGCATTAAAAGTCTGGAGACTGAAAACCCAAGAGGGCCGGCCAAACTGTCATGAGCACTTGGCAGTGCCCACCACTCCCCCCTCCTCCCTGGTGCTGCAGCATCAGGATGGGAGACCACACCCCTCCTTTGGCTCGCAGCCTGTGAGGCTAAAAATAAAATGATAAAAATGTTTCATTATTTTATTTTTGTCCTTTGCCGGCTTTCAGCAAGGGGGGATGCTCCTCCGCCATAAAGGAGGAGTCACCCCTGCTGTCTCCTGCTCTCTTCAGCCCTGCTTGCAAGGTGTCAATTAAAGACTTGGTGTGGACAGATGAATGTTATGTTATGTTACTGATTATTTAAAGCGCACGTCCACCAACCGGTCTCTTGGCGCTGGATTGCTAATACGACCTTGATCCCTGGTTATTGGTAGACCTGTTTGAACAACCATGTCTTCAGAAGCTGTCTGAATCTGGTGTAGTTTACAGTGGACCTAAGGTCCAATGGCAGAGAATTCCAGACTAGCGGAGCAATGACGGAAAACCTGCGTCCTCCAGTCCGCTGTTTTTACACGAGGGGACCACCAAATAATGTAGATGGCTAGATCTCAGTTGTCTGGTAGGACAATACATGCTGATCCGTGACTTCACGAAAGCAGGGCAGTTCAGATACAAGGCCTTAAAGACCATGCAGCACACCTTGAACATGATTCTCTGTGCGACTGGCAGCCAGCGAAGATCCTTCATCACATAGGAGATGTGGCCATATTTGGGCAGCCAATATATCAGCCGGGTGGCCTTTTTGGATTTTGGATTAACTGGAGTCTGCGCAATAGGATTTTAGGGAAACCCAAGTAAAGAGAGTTGGCATAGTCAAATCTAGACGTGACTAGGGCTATTATTACCTGGGTCAAAGCCTCCCTGGTAAGATATTTCCTTACCTTTTTATGCGCCGCAGTTGGTAGAAGCTTGCCGATGTAACGGCGCCTACGTGCTGCTTAAACGATAGCTCCTCATCAATGATGACCCCAAGGCTTTTTACCGCCTTTTTAGGGGCAGGTGGGGGACCCATCTCGCTGGGCCAGAGTGATGGAACCCAACGGTCCACCTTACATTTTTTTGATAACTATCTCTGTTTTGTCGGAATTCAACTCCAACTGATTGCAGTTCATCCAGTCCCAGATGAACCGCATAGTGTCCTGAAATTATTGTCTAGATGTGGGACTATTGTTGATCGTGAATAGCAATTGCATATAATCCGCGTAGTTAAAGATGTTGATTTATTTTTTCTTAATGGAGCTAACCAAAGGGCAGATGTAAATATTGAAGAGGTGAGGAGACAGGGAGGATCCCTGAGGCACTCCGCAATTCAGCTGTACCTCAGATGACACAAAGGGGGTTAACCTGACTGATTGGGATCTCTCACTCAGGAAAGAGGTGATCCAGTTCAAAGCTGAGTCTTGAAACTCCGCGGACCTGATCCGGTCAGCCAAAATGGCATGGTCGACCGTATCAAAGGCTGCAGACAGGTCCAGTAGCACCAGGGCCTGAGTATTGCCATTATCAGCTTCCTTCAGCATGTAATCAACAACTGACATGATCACAGCCTCTGTAGAGTGCGACGGCCTAAATCCCGCCTGACTTGAGTCCAAGAACTCTGATACCTCAATAAAGGAACAGAGATGGTGGGCTACATGCGCCTCCAGAACTTTTGCCAAAAAAGGTAAAAGGGATACTGGGCGAAAGTTTTTTATATCCGTGGGATCTGCTCCCGCTTTTTTTTAGTATGGGAACAATAATCACTCTCTTCAAAGCCCTGGGGACCAACCCCGAATTGATGGATTGATTCAGGAGTGACAGTACCAGGTCAGCAAAGCCGATACAACCCGCTTTTAGGACCTTTGGTGGACAAATGTCATTAGGTGACCCGGACTTAACTTTTGTCAGTAAATTGATCAGGTCCTCTTGTGAAATTTGAGGGAAGCACGAGATCGTGTGACTATTCCCCTCACATGATCGTGGCTTACTGTCTGAGGGACCAGAAGGAATACTCTTTTAGATAGCCTAAATTTTGTGAACAGGGATGAATGGCTACATTAGCATATCTCCCCCCATTGACAAATATACTGCAGTAGTACCTTGTCACACTCTTAACTACTACAAAGGAGAGGTTATGCAAGATTCCTTTAAAATATAAATGAGCAAGACAGTTATATTGTTTTATCATATTGGCATTTCTATAGTGCTTTCCTAACCCTTGTGAGTCTCAAGAAGCTGTAACAAATATTTATGACAGAATATAAATGTTAATGTTGTTTTTATTTTCTTAGCGCCTTGAAACCATTCATAACATAAGACACTACTTAAACAGAACCTTTCATGACATATGTTATATTCAGTCATCAGGTTCTATAAATGATTTTATTCAGTGACCCAGCCCTCCATGTTCATTCCCTGTTCTCATCCCAGGTAATTGTTGCATTTAACAAAGTGTCCTTGTGGGTGCTGTAGGTCCTGTAACACTGTAAAGTGCATGTCACATTTTCCTTCTACAGAAGCTGCATTCGGGGTGATTGGGTGAACATATGGGCCTTTTAACAGCATGAAACACTGGGTTTGCACCTCTGAAGGTTGGTACCCCTCATTTCATATCAAAATAGACCAAACAGACCACAAATCACTCACACACTTCTATTTAGCCATACATTAGAATCAGTCTAGAGCAACCCATCTTTCACTCCTTTTCACCTCAAAATCATGCGTAAGAGCAGCAAAACAACATGGCTGGAGCACAACTCTGATCACTACATACAACATATATAGAACCCTTGGGCGTTAAACCGGTACCAATGAGGTGAAACATTTATCCATACAGTGCTAGGATTTGTAAAAATGGCAATATACGAAGGAATACCATCACAAAAAGAGTCACGTTACACTGCACAATTTGCTTTTTACTGCTGCATAATTTAGTCAATGCTGTCACATAATTTGGTCCTCTCTGATCTATGGGAAATCCATTGTTCAGGGAGAAAAGCTCAGTTGGTTAATATGGAGGGGGGTGAGCCAACAAATGAACAGGCCGAGCCGAGTCAGAGCCGAGCCAAAGGTTTGTCTTGGCTCTTAGAATCCATGCACGAGCTGAGCCCCGAAAATGTTGCCATGAAAATCATGCACCAAACATCACTTAAAATATCAATCAATCAAAGGGTATTTGTAAAGCACATGGCAGCCTCGTCTGAGGTGTTCTGGCGCGCAAAAGCAGAGACTGAAGAACAAGCCCAGACACATATCTACACTTGATTAAAGAGCCAAGTTTTTATATCTTTCCTGAAGCAGTGCTCGGACACAGCCACACAAAGTTTAAAAAACAAGGCGTTCCAGAGCCTAGCCGTCAGTACCAAGAAAGGCCTGTCACCCCGGCGAACTCTGGCAAACCTCAGCATGCGCATGAGTCAAAGATGATTGGATCTCAGGGATCTCTCCTATTGGTACCGGCTGAGTCTGTTTCTCAGGTATTGAGGGCCTTTGCCCCCAGTGGCTCTGAACGCCAATGTCAGGTGTTTGAACTCCACCCTCTTGGCAACAGAAAGCTAATGAAGCTGCTTCAGGTGAGGTGAGATGTGCTGTCGGAAGGGGACCCGCCGAATCAGCCTGGCCGCCGCATTCTGTATAATTTGAAGTCTACGGATCAGGAAAGCAGGAAGACCCAAATATAGGCTATGATAAAGTCTCTTAAAAATTCGAAAAAGTGTATTTCTTTAACATTAATATGTCATATTAGAACATTGGAATGTTGGGAGCTCCATTGAAGACAATGGAGTTGCTCTGGGCTTATAATGGCTGGTATAAGCCCAGCGCTCCAACATTCCAATGTTTGTCTTTTTGTTTCTCCATTTTTAATTTAGAACATTCTACCCTTAGTGGGTGGAATATTCTATTAGCCTTATAGTTCTTCTGCCTCAGGCTATACCGGTTGTTAGCTCTCTCCTCGCTATAGGCCGCCTGCGGCTCGGGCCTATAACTCGGGATCAGAGCCTTTAACAGCCGGTATAGCCCTCGGCAGCGGGCTATAAGGCTATATTATAGCACTGCACTGAGAAGTATTTGTGAAAAGTGATAGTTTTTAAACATGAACTTAGAACCATTTCTGTCCTGACATTGGTCACGTGAATCCTTAATGCAGCCCACATTCTTATAATAGAGCAACATTATAATCTATTAAATGATAGACTAGGTACTCTGAACTCATGTATTTGATTGTGCTTTCATAAACAATAGTGAAGAAAAAGGAAGATGGGTAAAAAAAATATATTATTCGCTTCAGATCGCACAATTGGTTACGCAGGGAAGCTATGACTAATCCAGGTTTTCTGATTTTACTTTGTACAAATCAGCCACTAAATTGGTATTTATTTGTCTTTCCCTTTTACCTCAAATGTTAATGCTTGTTTTGATCTTTTTGTACATGAGGGTAGAGTGGAGGTGGCAGGCAGAAGCCATATGAAAGCTCGGCTTGTTATGGGCTTGAGGTTCCAACAGGACCCTGATCAGAGCCAGCGCAACGCTTCAGGCTCGAGCCTGCTTGAGCTTTCAGTGGCTCACCCACCTCTAGGTTAATATGATTACTTCAGATATCTGTATGTATAACCGGTTGGTGCACTTGGGACTAGCGACTTGTGTGTTTATAGACCTAAGAGGTCCCTGCCTGGGACTGAAAGAACTGTGAATATGTTGGGCAATTTCAAAATAAATTACAGGCTGCATACAGTATAAGATAGACTGCCAGAAAATGTGCAAAAAGATTGAAGGGGAAGTTTTATAACTTTTTTCACCAGCTTTTTGTCACACAAAAAGGGATGCAAACACAGTACAAAGTGTTGTAGTGGAATTTTCTTTCCAACACACATCCTGATTTGCGTTGATAAGTTAGCTAGCATAAAGCAAAGTAGAGCTAAGCACTACTTTGCAGCAAGGGTACGTTCCATGGGTTGTACATGGGCATTCTCATTAGAGGTTTGGCTGAGCCAACAAATTAACAGAGAGAGCAGAGCCAGAGCAGAGCCAAGGGTCTGGTTCGGATCCTAGAGCCTGTGCACGAACCAAGTCCTGTGCTTTATAGCTACATTACAAAAGATCATATGCATAGTTTATTGGCATGGGGAGATTAAGTGGTTGGCCCAGAATCATAGGATGCTGAGGTGACACTGAGACGCGAACCTGATTTCCCTATCAGCAGCTCTGACCATAACGTCAAGGTTTTTTTTAATAGCATTATTTCTAAGTGCTTTAATTCTTTGACAGGCAGATTGTTAAGCCTCTTCTAGAGGCCTGGGTTAGTAGGTGGTTAGTGAATGGTGGATACTGTAGGAAATTGGGTTTTTGATTGAGTGGGGGGAAAACCCTTCTCAAGCAACAACCACATTCATGGTCAGGATGAACCACATAAGTCACCAAATTAACCTGTGCTTAACCCTCTGGTAGCTTGGCACAAAGGAGTCAGGCTTAACTTAGAGGTACTGTTTTAAGTATTTATGAAGCACACAAACAATTATAAAGTGAAAACACAACAAAAGAAACTCCCCACACCAATTTAGAAAATAGAGTAACATTTAATAAATAAAAGTAGACCAAAATGACAAAAATCCAATCAGTAGAATTGTAGACATGTAATTTTAAAGGTTTAAATATAAATAGCGCCAAGAAGCAGAAATCTCTAACTGTTGGTATCTGGTGGCTAGACTGGGACAAAGTCATAAGTTCATGTTGACCATGATGGTGTGCGGGCCGGATACAGTGAACAGGTTAGTCCAGCTGAAAAATGTTACCTTTTCAAAGTCCTGCATGCAGAGTTCAAAACTTCAGGATTTCATAGGAGGAGCTCAACTAATGCCAGCCAATGGTCCAGGACCTGGGCAGGCACCTCTTGGAGATCAGGAACTCACTCCAGCAGATGCTAGCAGGGTTCAGACAGGTGCAGTTGCAGGTCCAGGCTAGTCCAGTAGCAACAGGTCAGCTAGACAGTTGCAGGGAGGCCCCTGGAGCTTGATGTGTCCCTGTAGCTCAGCCACCTAATCCTTAGAGTCACTCTGGTAGTCCTCAGTTCAAGGAGACTGTACTCTCTCTGTCAGACCTCACGAAGCAGGGCAGTCCTCTGAAGAATAAGGCAGGCCTCAAGCAACAGGCAGTCTTCTGGAGAACAAGGCAGGCTCAAGCAGCAGGGCAGTCCTGTGGTAGCAGCAGGGTAGTCCTCTGAGAAACAAGGCAGGCCTCAAGCAGCAGAGAAGTCCCCTGGAGTACAAGGCAGTCCTTCTGGAGACTTCCACAAGTGATGGAGTGTACTGAAGTGTTGGTCTTCAGATCAAATATTTATACCTGGCGCCAGCCTTTGAAGTGGAAGAAAACACTAGAGTTCCCCACATGTTGTTATGGAATTTTCTTCCTTACCCTGCCTAGGCTCCACATGGCATGGGGTGACAATAGACTGGTGTCAAGTTCTTTGTGAGTATGCTGAGGCATCCCCTTTGAAATATAATTGGGCCAGGGAACAGCTCTGCTCCTCCCATCCTGCCAACTCATAATCCCCCTTTGTCTCTCTGACTGGCAGGAATACACAAAGGCCAACTATACCCGGTCATGTGACCCAGGACACAAGCTGCAGGCATCAAATAGTTACAACAAGAAAATGGCAACTTTCTAAAAGTTGCATTTTCAGATTGCGACTTAAAATCCAACTTTACCATTAAAAAGGGGTTTAAATTACAATTCTTTAGACACCTAACCCGACCTTCCCACCTGTTCCCAATTGAGTTATCATTTATTAAATGTTTTAAGGTAACCCAATGCTATCCTATGGGAGAGGCAGGCCGTACAATGAATACCAGGACATGTAAAACTTAAAAGCACACGGGCAACTATTTAAATACACTGCACCCTGACCTATGGGCTGTTTAGAGCCTACAATAGGGATGACATATGGATTAAAAAGGAATGTTTAGCCCTGTCAAAAGGTTTATTTTGCCAGGTCGAAATGGCAGTTTAAAACTGCACTACAGGCTGCAGTGGCTGATGTGAGACATGTTTTAAAGGGCTACTTACGTGGGTGGCACAATAAGTGCTGCAGGTCGACAAGCAGCATTTAATTTACAGGCCCTGGGGACCTGGAGTACCACTTTACTAGGGACGTATAAGTAAATTATATGTGCCAATTGGAAGTGAGGCAATTTTACCATGTTTAAAGGAGAGAGAACAAGCAATTTACTGCTGTTTAGCAACTGTAAAGTGCACAGAGTCCTAAAAGCCAACAAAAACGGGTTCGGAAAACAGGAGTGGAGAAGCCAAAAACTTTGGGGGTAATCCTGCTTGGAGGGTCAAGTCCAACAGATACTGTTTTTATTATTTGTGTCCCATTACCTAGGATACTCTTAAATTCCAATTCAATAAGCCTTTCTACAACTAACTCTCCAACAGTAGCAATAGTGGGCAGTCAGGGTTTAGACGAGGTAATAGAGGGATGGCGACTTCCTTACAGCATGATACATTAATCACATCCACCAAAATTCAATGAGTGATTACAGTTTATCTTTTCAAAAAGACTGAGTTTTGTAGAGAAAGGCGGTATGGACTGAAATCTCAAAAAGGCACAGAGAAACACGCAAGACTCAATTGCCCAATATCATGAAACTGACCATTTGCTACTCTCATCTCAGTTAACTGTATTATCAAGTATGGTTAAATACTCTTCAGGGCCAGAACTTGCAGGCATACTTTGAAAAAATGCTTCCAACAAAGAGAGCTTTAAAAAAAAGAATTTAAGTAGGTTGAGAAGCTACAACAGGTTATCTTAGTTATTCCAGTATCTTCTTTGAGAAACTTCATTGATCTCCACCAAATGAAACCTTGGTTAAGGTCAATTATGTCCTAGAAAAGACTGAATCATGCGCTATGAAACATATATAAAGAGATGCACACAGACAATAGCAAACTAATTTGTCCTTCACACAGAATGATGCAAGAAAATATTTGGTTTTTCAAACAAAAGTTCAGGATTTTATTATAACTGTAGGAGAGTAGGATCTGCTTCCTATAGTTACCCCCACTTTTTGCTCATGTTTCAATGTTTTCGACTTAGTCTGACTGGGATCCTGCTATTCAGGACCCCAGTCCATCTGCTTTCTCCTATACATTGATTGCATGTACCTTAGGTACACTCCAGATTGGATTCTGGGGTACCCTTATAAGTCCCTAGTATATGGTATACCATGTACCCAGGGCATAGGTACCCCAGAGGCCTCCCATGGGCTGCAGCATGTATTATGCCACCCCTGAGAGACCATTCAAAAG
The DNA here is from genome assembly GCA_963921515.1 of Calotriton arnoldi. Lineage (NCBI taxonomy): Eukaryota > Metazoa > Chordata > Amphibia > Caudata > Salamandridae > Calotriton > Calotriton arnoldi. Next base: position 217,569 of record CAWUFW010009268.1, read on the forward strand.
GACACCACAGGTCTGCTACTGCAGCCTGTGTAAGGTGGTGCATGCACCCCTTACTTATATATAGGTTCACTATATCTATCCTAATCACTGCACATATAAACCTATCAGTCACCCCTATGGCAGGCCTTATCAATCCTGAAGGCAGGGTGCTGGGTTTTATGTGAGAGGGTGCCCATGCATGAGCAGAGCCCCTCTGCAGCCTTCGGAACCTATTCTCCGGGGTTGTTTGTGATGCAGCCAACCATATATACTTAAGTGCATTATAACCTCGCGGTAAATGCTAACTTTAATATGGCTGCATGGAAACATGTCGTCTTTGGTGTCAAACACCTTGGAATCATACCTCCACACCAGTAACTGGTGTGGGAGGTATGATTCCACCCTCCTAGAGGGAGAAATATGAAAACACCGGTACACCCGGTACCAGCTTCACAGAACCCTGGCATCACAAAATGGATGCTGCCAGCCACAGACACGAGTCTACCCTCCTGCTGCTGGACGAAACTCCGGCAGGGGAAGGCTTGACAATAGGTTTCTTGTCACAGGGAGGTGTGACCACCTCTCAGACAGGCTTTAGTGTATTGGGGCTGGGTGGGTGCACTCTCAGAGTGCTTTGATGTCTGCACTGGCGGCACATTTGGTGTCCTCGTGCATAGTCCAGCTCAAACCGGTTGCAGGGGCTATCAGCCCCTGCTCTGGCGCGAAACTGGACAAAAGACATGGGTGTAACCACCCCTCTGTCCTGACCCTCCCATAGGTGGGTCCCCAGAGTTTGTCCCACCCCTTCCTTGGGTATAAAGTAGGAACCCCTGGCTACAGGACTTTAGATATTACCTGGACTAAACTCTGCTACAGAAACCAAGTAACCTTCGACGATCTAGGCTTTGCTGGACGACTGAAGAATCTCCCTTGGAGTAAAGGAGTTACTCCCCTGCTGAGCAGGCACCTAAACGTATCTGACCGGTTTGCATCTACGAAGCTCCCGAAGGACTCAGGAGATTTCTGCAATACAGGAGGTGGGTTCCCGAGGTCTCCGAGGTCGATCTGCGCTCTCAGCAATTCTGAGGCCCGTATCCCTCGTGGGGACCGTGAAACCCGTACCCCTGGGCACCGTGTACATTTGCAGCAGCATATGCTTTTCGGCGACCCCTGAAGCTGTGCTTTGGGCTACTTGTAGTCCTGACCCCGAGCAGTAATTCCACCGAAGATTTCCGGCCTACACTCCACAAGTGTTCCGTGGGCTGGCACTTTGTGATTCCTCTCGAGGTCCCTTCGCGATCCCTGGTCCGTTGGCCTGTGGGTCCCTGAGAAGGCAACTTTAACTTTCAGTGGGCTTCCCTGGTTGGTCCAGACGTGCCCTGACTCTCCATCGCTTGGGGAGTCCCCAGGACCTTGCTGGTCCTCACAGAAGCATCTTTCCTCTGACCACGTGGGTTGCAGTTGCCAAGGCTTGTTGGTGTTCAATCCGGACACTGACCCCCTGCGACATCCTTTGTGGGACAGCTCGAATCCGGACTGTCGTCATCGCAGACGTCTCCTGGTCCCCGTGGCTGCAGAGTCAAGCTTCACCTCTTCGCACCTGAAGCACCCGACATCGGTGGGCATTCGATTGCTCCGCTCCTGGTCAAGTGAAGAGACCCAGACTTTGTCCCCTCTGCTTTCAGGTTCTTCACATCTCCGATCCAGGCTTGGATCACACCGGACACTGTTCTTCTCCACGGCAGCAGTACTTTCTCGCATCACGCCATTGAAAAAGACGTGGATTTCCGACACCACTTGACCCCTATGCACCCGGCTCCTCTGGGATAGGTAACACGGGTACCTCGGTACTCTCAAGGGTGCTGGCCTTAGCAGCGTCTATGTTTAGCTGGGTTTGCTTGAAGTCCTCTCCTAAGTGTCCTTAATCTTTAAAATTCCAACTGCGACTTTCCCATAGAGTTGTACGGAGCTCGCGTCTGTGTTCCCCCACTGCACCCGTCCTCCGTGGGTCCCCTGTGTCACTACGTTGGGTGGTTCCAGCGATTATACGTGCTCTAGGCACTGTGTCTAGTCAAGTCGTGGTTCTTATACCACTTTTAGTATATGGTTCGGTCTCCCCCTGGAGCCCGCTGTGTATTGTGCTATTTACTGTCGTTCTAGTGATTTAATATTGTGTGTATTGTCCTCTAATCTCATAAAGAGGTTAGTAGAGAGTGTTTAGTAATAAATACATATATTTTATATACACCTGGTGTGGTTCTCCTTTCATTTGGTCATTCAAGAGGTTATATACTGGTAAAACAAGCTGCTTTACATTCCTTCAAGACTTAGCCTGAAGGCTGCTCTCTACAGCTACCACTAGGATAGCTTTCTATAAAGGTTGTCTTTAACCTAATCATCAATAAGGGTCGTTTGGACTGGTGCAAGGTGCCCCACTTTAATTAGTGGACAGCATATACCAGGCCAACTTCTCACAATAACTACCTGAGGCAAAAAAGAAGGGTTTCTGATTAATCCAGATGCATTTCAAGGTTTATGAATCTCAATAGAAAGATTTTGTTTGTTCTTCCTTTTTTCTCTACCACCCTTGTTTGCTTGGTGAATGAAGATGAAAGGCTCATGTTTTTGCACATATTTTCTAATTATTTTCCAGAATGTCATTAAAAATAAATTATAATTACAGACTGTGACAACATGCCCTCCTTTCCTGCAATTTCATTTCAGAACAATGCCACTGTATACACTGATAGAAGTCTGCGGCTCTCAGACGACGGGCACATTCTATAGGGTCAATGAAAAGGCCCCTAGGCTGTCCTTGTCCCCCAAGAAATGTAGTGCCTCCTACACCCCTGCAACAGATTTAGTTACTTCTTCAATTTATAAAACATGTTATACTTCTTTTTAGCACAGGCCCTAAACATTTTTTTCAGTCCGTCTGGTAACAAAATTGTTTGCATGCATGCAATGTGTCTGCTTCACCACAGCAGATCCCATAAGTTAACATTTTTGTGAAGTAAAAATGCTGCAGTGCATTAGAACAGCAAATAAAATACTTAAGCTAATGTAGCAAATTAGATTTCAGTTTACTTAAGTAAGCTGTATTGAATGAACCAGTGACGACTGTGTACGAAAGGTCAAAAACCAATGTTTTCACATGAGTGAATTAAACTGAGTGAGTGAGTCAATGTGCGAAAGTGATCAGTGGTAGGGGAAAAAAGGTCCGAGGTCTTGGCACACCACTACTAATAGAGTTAATCTGAAGAACTGTACTCATTCCCAACAATGAGGAAACCCCTTCCCCATTATAATTCAAACGTATTTAGAAGTGTTTGAATGAGTACAAGTAATCAAAAGCGTTCCTTGGTATCAATACCAATTTATTTTATTTTGTTTCAGGGTGGCGTGAAGGACAATCAATATCCTCAAAATAGGATGTGAACAGCTGATAGCCAACACGTGTTTCGCCCCATTACAGTAGCCAAATGGCCTGGGGCTTCTTCAGGCTATACAGATAGACATAAGTAAAATGAATAGAAGAATAGATAGTAATAGCCAACCCGACATGTAGTAAAACCCCCACCGGGTTGTAGATGATTAGTGGAATATATAATTCCAAGAACGATGGCGAATTAGATTATGAGTCAGGGTTTTAGTGAAAGAGTTCGGTGAAAGATAGAGAACAGGTAGTGTTATCGTGAAAAGAAGTGAAGAAATAGATTAGTGCCCCGATATGGCACACGTGGGTTTATAGTGAGCAATTCAGGTGGTAGGAAGCAAGAGAAGTGATGTTAACATGACAAGATTAATCAAAATTCATCATGAACGAAGGGGAAAGTATTATCCCAATTCGGCAATCATTTACGTGAAGGCGCCATGCACAAACAAGATAATCATATTTCAGAGGTAGTATAGGACAAAGCGTATATGAAGGCCATAGATTAATGTTCACATATCAGCCATATATTATAGTGACATGAGGATTCAATAAAGAATTTGACAAAAAATGTTTTTCGGAAAATAATTGGTATACATTTAGCAATTATTACGCATTAGTGATAAAGTCATCCATATACAGTCCAAATCACAGATGAATTCGCAATAACAATTCAGAGGAGTTGTAGTCAAGATAGTTAGACAATAGCAGTGGAAAGACAGTAATTCCGTTAGGTTAACATTTATAGAAAGAGTATGTAGAAAGAGAAGGTAAAGCGTTTAGTTCACCAACCAAAAGAACGGAAAAGAACAGTATTTCAATCACATTTAATTCGGTAATATTAATCACAGGGCGCCCATATTTAAGAAAACGTTACGATACGCAGATATCATAGTTACAATAGTTAGAGCAAATTCATTCACAAGCATAAGTAGATTTAGTATCAAGGGAAATAACAGGTAATACATACATGGTTTTGGCCCGCAATTAACGACAGGATGAAGGCCGGTTCATCGAGAATTTGCAGGAGATATATTATACAAATTAGCAAATATGGGAGACATTAGTGCGAAATACTTAAGCCAATAACTTAATCTTAAGTGACAAACTGAATTATAATTGGCTTAGTGACGACTAAAAGTGACCGGTTTGATTATTCATTATATTTTATGGTGCAAAATTGCACCTTGCGAATTAAATATAAGGGCCTTGACGATGATGAGGGCAACCTGGGAGTGCCTAAACTAGAGCTAAAGCTATCATGTGTAAAAGGCTTTCTGATCAGTGGGGCCCTTTGGCTACTGTAATGGGGCGAAACACGTGTTGGCTATCAGCTGTTCACATCCTATTTTGAGGATATTGATTGTCCTTCACGCCACCCTGAAACAAAATAAAATAAATTGGTATTGATACCAAGGAACGCTTTTGATTACTTGTACTCATTCAAACACTTCTAAATGTGCGAAAGTGAGTCAAAAGGATTGCACAGTGCAGGTTATCGTCTGGACCATCCTGTACTCAATATGCTGTAGGCTTTTGGCTATGCTCAGCAGGGGCTGGCCGCATGGCCTGATGGGCAGTCGACTCCTGCTACACACTGCCTTCAGCCGTGCACCGTGTGGGCTGGCCACAGCCTATAGAAGACAGGTGGTGACTTCTTCATCCATGTTTAATGTTGAAATAGCAGTCCTTCTGAAGCCTGGCAAGAAAAGTACATCGTGTAACTCCTATAGTGCCTTCACCCTGCTAAATATTGACAATAAGGTTTGTATGAAAATTCCAGCCAATGGGCAGGCCCATATTATTCCAGATATCAAAGATGAAGAGCAGTCCTGTTTTATATGTGACAGCCAAACCTTTGATAATATTAGGCAGACACCTTATTTTGTATAAAAGTCAAACAAGAAAAAGATCCAGTTAGTATTACAGGTACCAGTTGTAGACAAGTCTTTCAACAGGACGACCTAGTCATTTTTAACAAGAAGAATGAAAAAAAGTTTGGTTTGGGTTTACAGAGGATTAGGATTGTCATTGCTGGAGATGTACACCTAACGGTAAAGATTTTGATCTATGGTATATTTTCATGAGTTCAATACTCAGACACGCACAAGACAGGGATGTCCGAGTTCCCTGCTTCTTTTCGCCATGGCGATTAAGTCCCTGGCCATAGTATTGGGATAATCAGATGACGTAGGGGCAAGGACCATAGACATAAGATCATCTTGCTACACATATATATATCTTAGAAAATACGTCCAGGTTTGTGAATGTCTTTTAATTCCCCTATGCACCGAATCTTCCATCTTATCTGAGAGACTCAATGATTTCCTGAATAGCATCAATGGATTCCTATGGAAAGCTGATTACCCAATGGCAACGATAGATATTATATCTTTATACACGTCGATACAACACACGGATGGTTTAAGCGCATGTAGGTATTTCCTCAGATCAAGATTTATAAGCCTGTTAAAACATTCTGAGATGTTGATGGAGATGATGGACGTTTGCCTCAGACAGGTGTTTTTATTTGATGACAACTACTTTTTACAAATACAATGTTCCGCAGTGGGTACATCCTTTGCCCCAACATATGCAAATTTAACAATGGAATGGTGAGAGGCAGAGACGTTGTGGACTGAACACAATTTAGAAGTCTTGGAGCATGTAATACTGTGGATCCGTTTCATAGACTATTTGTTTTTCATTTGGGAGGGAAACAAAGAAGATCTTCAGGATTGTATCAGATCATTGATAAATAACCTACAGTGCAATAGAAATAAATTGGACATAGGAATCTATATAGAAAATGAAAAACTTTGCACTAAAATCCACAGGAAACCTACAACCAGGAACCGGGTAAGGCTGCCGGGCGGTCTTCACTGCCAGTGCCAGTGCTGCCTGTCTCCCTGGCGTAATCACGAGTCCCTACCTTAACAATTGCTCTTTTTAACATTTAATTGTTGCCTCTACGAATTCTAACATTTTAAGTTGTATATTGCTACCTTCGTTTTAATTGAATGTTTTTAGACTTTTATCTTTAAAAATTACCTCAGCTGCTATCTGCTTTCATTGCGCACTTTGCACTTGCACTTACTTCGAAATCGTTCCCCCGACCCGGTCCATCGCGGCTGTGTGCCGTTTGTGTGGAGGGCGGGGTAGGCAGCATTAGGGCCTTCAAACAACCACTTCCGGTTTGAAAGGGGTGGAGGAAGTTTCCCGCGCTCTACCCTACATTAACTCGATGTGTCAGCGGCCGCGCGCAGCGGGCGCGCCTAAGGCAAGCCCGTCTGCGCCCGTCAGCGTCCCGGAGGCAACCGGCGCCGGCCATGCTGCCCGTCAGACACCAGATTTGCACTACTCAAGCGAGGCTCTACACTCTTTAAATCTCACTGCTTGCTCCTCAATGGGCAGCTGGGACTTAAGTAGAGTGAATAGAGAGGTATGTGTAAGCTGCGGCTTCACTCTGGGCTCAAGCACTAACTTCCCTGACGTTGCCTGGTCACTCCCCCCCAACTCCTTGGATACATGCTCCATCTCTGCAGCTCTGATAAATGTGCGCTCTCTGGGTAAACACCATGCAGAGGTCTTTGACCTACTTGAAGACGGCTCCCTAGACCTCCTGTTTACCACAGAGTCATGGCTCGACGCCTATTCAGACCCCGTCATCGCCCTGGCAACCCCGGGCGGCTACAAGATGGTGCGGACTGACCGCACTAAAGGCAGAGGGGTGGGCTTGCCATCTTCTATAAAAATAAGTGGGACCTTCATAAAATAGAACTGGCTCCTTGGGCTGGTGGAGAAGTGCTAGACTTCAGTATTCGGATTTCGAGCCACGTTACGGTTGGTGGCTCTCTGGTCTATAGACCTCCGGGTCCGGCTAGCTCCTTTATCCAGGCGAGTGGTGATGTGATAGCCCTTAGGGCACTAAAGTTCTCGCACTTCATTCTATTAGGTGATCTTAATATTCATCTAGATCAGGCAGATAGCAAAGATACTCGAGAGTTTCTAGACACCATTCATATGGCGCATCTAGAGCAACACGTCTGCTCTGCCACTCACCAGGCAGGCCACTTGCTAGATCGTATCTGCACAACCTTTCCTATTCAGACCAACAGCCCTTGCCCTGTCACTTGGTCAGATCATTTCTTAATTCGCTTCTCATGGGAGCTAAAGAGTGGTTCACTGACAAGGAACACCTCCCGGACTCCGACCTTCAGGAAGGTGGATCCGGTCGAACTCATTAGGACTCTGGATGCTTCCAGACCCACTCTCTCAGGCAATCTGAATGATCACTGGGAGGGCTTTACATCTTGGATTTGTGAGGCAGTAGACATATTGGCCCCCCAACCCTCCCTACGCCTCTCTCGAGAATCCCCGTCCAAACCTTGGTTCAGTCCAGAGCTGAAAGCTCTGAAGCATGACTGCAAGGTTCTGGAGCGTACCTGGCGTCGCAGGGAGTATTGCCCTATTGCCAAGCTGGAACTGAGAACCCAGCAAAAATTTATTATGCAGCTATAGCTACTGCAAAAATCAGTTTTATACCAACCGCATTTCCGCAGCCAAGAATAACGCGAAAGAAATTTTTGCGATTGTGGAAAGCTTCACGACCCCCGCTCTAACTATGGCTACCCCTACCTCCCCTACGTGGTGTGAAACTCTATCGCACTTCTTCCTCGAGAAGATTTGCGTCATCCAAAACACTTTCTCCTATAATGATGAGGTGGTGGCCGATCCAGCCATGGGTTCTCTAGCTACCAAAGAGAAAGAGTGCGAGCTGACCTCCTTTAAGTCAGTCGCTCTGGCTGACTCGTTAAAAATCTTAAAGAGTCTGAAATCAGGGTCCCCCTCTGTTCCGTGCCCTGCCAGACTTCTCGCTGCAGTGGCAGAATCAATAAACGGTGAGGTTAACGGGATCATCAATCTTTCGCTCCAGACAGCGCAGATCCCGGAGGCCTGGAAACAGGCTAAGATCCTACCTCTTCTGAAAAAAACGTCCCTTGACCCACTTAACCCGGTGAACTACTGACCTATATCTCTGTTGCCGGCTGTGTCTAAAATCTGTGAAAAGGTCGTCAATAGCCAACTTACCGATTATATTGAGAGAGAGGGCCTTCTTCACCCATCACAATCTGGCTTCCGCTCCTCACACAGCACCGAGTCGGTTCTGGTAGAGGTGGTGGAGGCGATTCGGGAGTGTCGAGATGCCGGGGGGAGAGCAGCGTTATCCCTGCTCGACCTCTCGGCGGCCTTTGACACGGTCCCCCATTCCCTTCTCTTACAGCGCCTGACCCAGGTCGGTGTCTCAGGCACGGCCTGGGGTTGGATTAAGTCCTTTTTAGAAGGGCGGACGCAGCAGATTTGGATCCCTCCTTCTTGCTCGACTGCTCAGCCGGTGACCACGGGCGTCCCTCAGGGGTCCTGTTTGAGCCCCTTCTTTTTAATGTATATCTGACACCCCTGCTTTTTTGGGCTGAAAGCCTAGGTGCCAAGGTAATGGCCTATGCCGATGACACCCAGCTGCTCTTTACCTGGGACAACAAGGATGAATCAGTAGTGCAGATTCATCACTGTCTCTCCTCCATTTTTAAATGGCTAGCAGCGGCACAACTGAAGTGCAACGAGGAGAAATCTGAGATTCTTCTCTTTGGTAAGTTCCCCTCGGATTTTCATGCCACCCTTTGGCCTCCTGAATTCCCTGTGCCTGCTTCTGTGGGAAAACCAGCAAAGAACCTGGGTATCTGGTTTGATGAGAGTCTATCCTTCTCATACCACATCAATAGGCTAGTAGGAGGTTGCTTCGGCATTTTAAAGACTGTAAGAAAATTCTTTCCCCCTCCTCCCGCTGGCAGCACGCAAAACAGTCACCTGCGCTCTCATTCTGTCTAGACTCGACTATGCCAACGCATTGTACGTGGGTATACCTGGATATTCGCTCCAACGGCTCCAGGTCATTTAGAATGCAGCAGCTAGGCTTCTGCTGGACATCCCCTCACGGGAAAGTGCGCGACCTCACCTATACTCACTACACTGGCTGCCGGTAGCGGATCGTGTGAAATTTAAATCCTTGACTCTCGCCCATCGGGCTCTTCATGGTAGTGGACCCTTATACCTCCAAAACGGCTCTCCTTTTATACCCCATCTAGACAGTTGCGGTCAATGTCTCTTCATCTGGCACAGGTCCCTAGATTTAAACTTCACAGACTTGGAGGTAGATCCTGGTCTAGAAAGGCGGCAGACGCCTGGAATGCTCTCCCACTGGCACTTCGTTCCATTTCTGACACTGCATTTTTCAAGAAGAAATTAAAGACTTTTCTCTTCGCCTAACTGAGCACTGTTTCCCTTGGGTTCTGCTCGCGCCGGGACACTATCGAGTATCCGTGCGCGCTACAAGTTAAAATAACATAACATAACAAGCTGCAATAGAATTTTGCTTGCAAAAAGTGGGTACCCTCGGGCACTCAAGTGGAGTGTGCCATACGGGGAGTTTCTCAGGGCAAAACGTAATTTCTCTGAGAATGAAGAATTTGAACAACAAGCCAATGGCATGTACATGAGATTTAGAACGAGAGCCTACCCTAAAACAGTGTTGGAAGATGCCTTAAAAAGAGCAAAAAACAGAAAGAGATAAGGTCTGCTGGTAGCTAAGAAAACAACTTTAAGAAACAATTAAGGTTCATAGGCAATAAGATACATTATGGATGTTAATGCTTCAAATCATAAAGTGGAAAATATTTTAATGAGTAATTGGAAGATTTTAAAAATGGATGAGACTTTGAAACAGTTACTACCAGATCATCCAAATATCACATGACTCTTCTCTTCTCGGGACCGCAGAGACCATGCCCTTTGCATCGCACTATCTAGTACCCTCTTTTAGTTACTTTCATCGGTTGGGCCGCGATACCGCTGCTGCTGCTGGGGACGCCAGATTCCTGTCCGGCCACACCATCGCTGCTGCTGGGGACTACATCCCCCATCATCCTTCGCGGCGCGCATGCCGCGCACCGCGTTTGAAGCGCCAGGAGGCGTTTAAGAAGGGGCCAGGGCTCCCGCAGCGCGGGAGCCGGTTACTTTCATCGCGGTTGGGCCGCGATACCGCTGCTGCTGCTGGGGACGCCAGATTCCTGTCGGGCCACACCATCGCTGCTGCTGGGGACTACATCCCCCATCATCCTTCGCGGCGCGCGCACCGCGTTTGAAGCGCCAGGCGGCGTTTAAGAAGGGGCCACGGCTCCCGCAGCGCGGGACGCGCGCAGGCGTGTTCGGGCCAAGGGCGGGCCCGTCTGCGCCCATCAGAGGCCAGAAGAGGCCGGGCTGGGCCACCCTCCTGAGAGGTGTTGCCGAAGTAGCTGTGCTGTTGGATTTAGGTGAGTGCTATCAGACATTGCGACATGGGGAAACGCACCACCACACCAAGCTCTCGTCCCACCACCACCACTACCATAGACAGCATGTTAGAAAGGGCAGTCAACATCGTCTCTACAGAAATTGAGTTAACAGAAAGGCGACTATCTCTGGGTCTGCTAGCACCTCATCCCACTATGATGGAAGGGGAGGAGCAGGAGGACTGTACTGGCCCTCCCCTAATGCCAAACATAATTGTTAACACCATCAGACACTCACCAACTCAGAGAGGTGGTTGTGAGGTGGTAAACAATGAGGGCAATAAGGACAATGAAGTCTCTATAGAAAATCAAACTATGACCCCTGCAAAGGACATTGTTCCAAATAAAGATGTCTCCCCAGATCCAACAACTACAGGGGCTAAAAGAAAAAGAACTTTGGCTAAACCAATCAGTTCCAAGAGGAAACAACCATCACGTTTAAAACCACAATGCACAGCCCTGAGCTCATGGATACAAGGAACGGCTGCCCCGGTTGCCCCGGTGACCACAATAAATACGGAGCCTAATAATGTCATAATTGACACCATTGTTGATCTGACCCCACCAGAAACTGTAACTCACTCTATTTTCACGCAAACTGAGTATACAATAGCCTCGACAACTCGTACCAGACCTGGTGACATTTTAACTGACACCATAGTGGACATGGTATATGAATGTATGAAAAACTTGGTAGATAAAAATGTTAACGCTCTTTTGAAACGTCTAGATCGTTTGGAGACTTTGATAAATAAATCAAATACACATACATATATACCCAAAGTCACAACCAAATCAGGGGGGGTTCAGAATCCAAAACCTTCAGGCGTAGAGAACTTAAACACGCAACAGCAAACCGCGAATTCTACATCCTCCCTTTTAAAAATGCCAGTGTAATGTGCGGTAAAACAAAAGAAAGTTTACCTCTTAAATCTATCCCCAGTGAGAATACCTCCTTAGGCACAGTGCACACTAACAACAGCAACACTTTTTTAGTCAATTCTCCTGTCATTAACGACCCTCACAATTTTGGCCCCCTTGCGGCCCAATACCTTGAGCGCCACCTCCATCACAGATAACCATGATATAGGGCCGCCTCTAGAGCCCAGGAGTGATGTCCTTAACCTACCACCCGCAGCATGTCCCTATGTCCTAGTCTTAGCGGGCGTTCCCCCTTTAAGAAAAAACCAAACTGAAACTTGGGACCAATTGCGGAATAAAAGCTTTGATTGGGTAGTTAAACATAAAGGCTTTAGGGTGGCAAATATCGGTGAAATATTAATGGTGCGTAGGGTGGGCTGGGTAGGACCCTCACAAAAGAACATCAAAGGGGACTGCGTTGTTATTAATTTTAGACGACCGCTACTGGTAAAATCGTTACTGTCAGTACAGGAATCTAATAATAATTTCCCAACCCTCATTTGGTCGCTGCCCCTAGGTTTTTTCTATAAACCAATTCCGGGCCCAAACATCTTTGTTATCCCCCCACACACCATGCATAACAGGTTCTTTGCTTTGTCTGGCTTAGACAGCCTGGATTGACTGTCTCCCTCTTCAACACCAGCTGCACCTGCTATTACTGGACCCTTGTCAGATCCTCCTGTTGTTGCTACCCCTGAACTAGATGATTCAAATCTGCAGGTGCTTAGCTGGAATGTTGCAGGCCTAGCTTCTAAGCTATGCACTACAGACTGGGTTAATACAGTCCGAAAATATGACATCTTAATGTTCCAGGAAACATGGTGCACAAAGGAACTATTTTTAGAAGGCTTCGCATGTCTTAATAGTATTGTACCGAGCCCTAAAGTAGGCCGCCCATCAGGTGGACTCTCAACCTGGATTAACATCTCAGCAGGTGGGAGCATAAAGTCTCTTGTGACAAATAATGATAAATTTCAAGCTACGATTTATACACGAGGGGTGGCAATTTGTTTTATTAATTTTTACAACAATGATTTTATAACATCACCTAATATGAATTTTATTAATTTGTATGAGTTTATTGTTAATTTACAAAACCAGAATGTGTATGATAAACTGATTGGAATCTGTCTGGGCGGTGATTTTAACGCCAGACTCCCTAAGGAAAATGGCCCAACTACTATTCCTTTAGCATTTGAACCTTTATGTAAAAGAGGGATGGAACTATTAGATCACTTGTCCATCTGCAACTTACTTAATGTGATGGAAATAGCGGATGTACATCAAAACAAAAATCGTCTAATACCCACTTATAGGGGTCGTGGCAGCGCCTCCACCATCGACTATGTCTTTATATCTGCCTCATTGGAGGATTTTTTAGTAAAGGCAGAGGTCTTGCGCACCACGCAGGGCGATCATAACCCAATTTTAGCAACAATCAGATTTTCCCCTAGACCGAGCCTTGTCAAAGAGCCTGGGGCAAGTAATTTGGAGGCCTCGACTGACAAACTAAGAGTAATTTGGAAAGGCATTGATAACAAAGCCTTATTTGCCAATATGATAAAACTACACTCACAGCTCATTGAAACTTGTTTGTCAATTAGCGATTCTAACCCAAAGATTATTGAGGAGTTTAGTAGCCTATGCGCTGGTATTAAACAAATGATTTCCAGACCAGCGTTAGACACCAGCAAGAAACCTAGATGGTTTAATGGCACTTGCTCGCGAGCAAACAGAGAACTGCGTGTAGCACTGGCGGCTACACCCAGGGATGTAACTCTTGTTAAGTTATTACGCTCCCGCTATAAAGCAGCAGCCAGGCAACGAAAAGACGAGCTTCTAAAAGAACGCTGGTACAATCTTGCCTGTGCCGCTACACTCAACGACGGAAACGGTTTCTGGGCAGCAGTCAAAGCCATGAGATCTATGGGCCTTACCCTTACCCCCCTAAGTTGCAATATAACCAGTGAATCATGGGAAGTACATTTTTCTAGGATCTACACAGCCCCGCCCCAGACTGAGGACATATTAAATAGCCCTTCAGCTAGTAGGGTTTTTATATCGGTGTCAGAAGTTGAGGATGCCATACACCAAAGCGTAGGCAACAAAGCCCCAGGGCCGGATGGGCTTTCTATCGATCTTATTAAACACGAACCGGACTTCTGGGCACCCCTTTTACTCAATGTTTTTAATAATTTAACAAGCACTTTTATCCCAAGCACCTGGTCTACTAGTATCATTGTGCCCATTTTTAAAAAGGGAGACCGATCCAATCCCAGCTGCTACAGACCGATCTCCCTGACCGATAACACTCTAAAGATCCTCGGGAGGGTTGTGTTTAACAAAATAAGGACCTGGGCCGAAAGGGAACACATTTTAAACCGGTGTCAGCTGGGTTTTAGAAGTAAATTGGGAACAGTAGAACAGTGCCTTAATTTAAATCTGATTGTTGGCAAGTATACGATAGTACAGAAGTCACCTATTTATTTAGCCTTTATGGACCTCACCTCCGCTTTTGATTTTGTCAACAGGTCACACTTGTGGTCGGTCCTTTTAAACTACGGGTTGGACGAGGCCTTAGTTTATTTTTTGGCATACTTGCACAGGGACCTGAAGGCACAGGTAAGGATTAGTAATGATGGGGAAGTCTCAGGGGACATCATTATTGGTAGAGGGGTCAGACAGGGATGCGTACTGGCCCCTCTCCTATTCATTCTTTACATAAACGAATTACATAATGTTCTATCAGAACTCACTAATGATGTACCAAGAATCAACGGTAATGTACTCCCCGCCCTTTTATATGCGGATGATGCGGTCCTAATGGGCCGCACTCCGAATGCACTACGCACTTTAGTTGGGGGTTTTGTAGCCTTTATGACAGACCTAGACCTCTGTACTAATTTTAAGAAATCCTTTATAATGACCTGTGGCCCAAGAAAACACTGTATTAACTCAATAACCTTAGATTCTGAATGTTTATTACGCACTCGCACTTTCCCATATTTGGGTTTAGTCTTCTCTGATACTGGGTCCTGGGCAGCTCATGCTGCCCATAGTAGAAGTAAGTTCCTAAAAGCGACTAATTCGATCCTGAGCCTTCCTCAACCAAAACAAGCAGAGGTAGTCTTACCCATAATTAAGATCTATAAATCGCAGTGCATTCCCACCGCCACATATGGCGCTGAAGTCTGGGGTTTTATAAATTGTGGTGGGATCCAAAGAGAGGAGAACAGATTTTGTAGGAAACTTTTAGGGGCTCAAATCTCCTCCCCAAACTTTGTGTGTCATAAGGAACTAAACTTGCATTATATAGAAGATTGTATTAGGTCACATCCAGCTATATTTTGGCTAAAAATTTGGCAAAACCCTGCAGCGACCCTGACAAGGGAGATTATTGTAGACTGCCTTAACTGCGACAAGGGAGTGCGGAAACCCTGGCTTTCCGCTGTTAGAAAAAGTCTAATCAGTGTGAACCTAGAGCATATCTTTTTAAACCCATCGGACCTAGAGGGTATGAATAAAAGAATCCTTATGGCTGCACTGTACGAGTTTTATAACAACGCAAGACACGTTACAGAGCGCTCTAAACCATCAGTTGTTAGGTACATGTCACTATTGGAGTCAAATAGCCTCCAAATGCATATGCCACCCAAATATCTCTTGAAGAACATTGGACGGTGGGGGAGAAGCCTGCTTTTTCTGCCTTAGGGATGGCACTTTAAAATACTCACTTTGCTTTCCTTGGGATTTAATACCAATCTTGAGCAAATGCCCTGCCCATGTGGCACCGGCAGCAATCAAACGATGGTACACTTTTTACTCTTTTGTAATTTTTATGAAAAATACACAAAACAATACTTGATTCCGTATTTTAAGGCATTTGCTAACATTGATTATAGAACAGCATACTTGGAGATCACCAGACTTGAGAGCGATGATCTGTTTTTTCGTGTCAGCTCTTTTCTGAGAGCGGCAGTCCGCTCACGCATTTCCATGAGTAATCCTTAATGCGTTGATTGCACTTGAATACATAATACTGCTCTATCGTATGCACTTACCTTTATTTTATAGTTGGAATACTAATTAAAGTGCCACTTGCGGTCCGGAACATCTTATAAGTTCAAAATTTAACCGCACTTATATTATGCTGCTAAAACTGTTTACAACTGATTGCACTTTATCTTAATATGCTGCTATATGTTCGTCCAACCTTTTAATGTGCTAACATTTCAACGTTGCTATTTGCCCGTTCGTTGAAAATTTTAACCATGATATTGCTGTTTGTACATTATGTCCCTTTTTAACATTTGTACACAATTGTAGTTTTTTTTTTTTTTTTCATTTCGAAAGTTCTTTTTAATTGTTGCTTTTTATATGGCGTTTTTAAATAAGAAACTATATTTCTGCTGAACTGTGCTTTTATGGATATTTGTATCCGAATAAAGATTATTGAAAATTTGAAAACAACAAGCCAATGGCATGTACATGAGATTTAGAACGAGAGCCTACCCTAAAACAGTGTTGGAAGATGCCTTAAAAAGAGCAAAAAACAGAAAGAGATAAGGTCTGCTGGTAGCTAAGAAAACAACTTTAAGAAACAATTAAGGTTCATAGGCAATAAGATACATTATGGATGTTAATGCTTCCAATCATAAAGTGGAAAATATTTTAATGAGTAATTGGAAGATTTTAAAAATGGATGAGACTTTGAAACAGTTACTACCAGATCATCCAAATATCACATATAAAAAACTGCACCATTGGGTGACGACTTAATAAGAAGCCATATGACAAATAATAAACCAGGTAGATTGAATCGGCTAACTGTAAAGAAGAAAGGTTCCTGGAAATGCCTGAAATGCAAGGTGTGCTTGTATGGCCAAAATAAAACTACATTTAAAATTCTACATGCACAGACAAGAGAAATAGAGGAATGGATAAGCTGCAAAACTACAACATTTTTTATGTGTTAGAGTGTGGATGGAGAAAAAAATATGTAGGAAGTACAGTAAACAAATTAAAATTGCACATCCTACAGCATCTACGTGCCATTGCAAATAAGGACTATACTTATGTAATGGCAAAACACATATGGGAAATGCATAATGGTAACAAGAAAGATTTGAGATTCTATGGTGTACAACTTGTGATAAAGAAACCAAGAGGTGGTGATGCTGAACTGTCCCTAAGAAGATCAGAATCAAGGTGAATTATTTTAATGGGAACAGAAGCACTGTGGGGGCTTAACGCAGATGCTAAACTTCATGCCCATTAGTAGATATAATTTTAGATGAATGTTGGAAAAGTTTATGCTCCTCTTCTCCCTGTCTTAAATCATAAGCGAGCTTTTTAAAGAGCGATGTATCTTATATTGATGAGTTCTATTTATTCTATTTCGCATGACAGCTAAATTTAGTAAGATTGTAGGGGGGGGTCCTGGTAGAATTCATCTACGGTAAGGCTTAACATCAATGCAAAGAAGGAATGCATTGCAATAACCGACATACCTTATGAACACCACAGTCAGACAGATTTGCACTTTAATGAGATTTGATCATTTGTACTTTATCCAGATATGTTGAATCCAAGATAATCGTGGAAATTAATGTAATTTACGAACACACTGTATAGTCTGGTTAAAACTTAGTAGAATTTCCTTTCTACTTTATGCACATTGCAATTTCATGAGTGGTGGTGTTCTTGAAAATGGAGATATAAAAGAGACAGCCAGATTTAACAATTAAGTGCATGTACTGGAACAAAAATGTAGAGTGCTAAATGTAAGGAAACTACTGCAAAGGACCGTAAGATAGGATATTCCTTGATCATTAGCTTGTTGCTCTTTACTGAGGCACTTTATGGAGGTGTCATTTTCCCTAAATATTGTATACTTTACATAACCTCTTTGAGATTAATTTACTTTATGAAGGTTGCACTTTAATGTGGCAAACGAATAAATCTGAAGGAGGAGACATGAATATTGGAATGTATAAGCAAGTTGCACTTTATTGATGTACTTTCTGGAGGAGATATTTTCATGGAAAATGTGCATTTTATATACAGCCATGGAGATTAATGCACTTTATTAAGTTTGCACTCTAAAGTGGGTAATTTAATGTTCCTGAAGGAGGAAATATATTTATATTGAAACTTAAGAACTTCATGATTCATGTACTTTAATAATACTGATGCATATGAGAAATATATGCTGTGTGATCATAGCATATTGTGCGTGAAACATAATAAACAGAGATGGGTAGCACGGATCTGAAAGGAAATCTCAGTCACACTACCATGGAGGGTATGAATTAAAGTTGACTCTAAGTAGATAAGGGAGATCTTCAGAAGCCATGAAATCTTATTAAATGAAATGTTTTTAGTTTAAAAGTGAAGCAGTGAAAGTACAGCTGCTAGTGTATTGTGATAACCTATATAACAATGTCACAGATAATGTCCTGATAAAACGATAACAACGCTTATGTCGGCAACAAAGGTACTTTACCTGGAAAATGTTGCGATGTAAAATGTAAAACATTGTCCATCCTCCTTTGTCTCTTCCTCCATTCATGGAGGTTCGTGGGATGAGGGCCTGTCCCTTTAAAACGACAATGTACACTTGTAACTTTATGGTCCAGAGGAAGGCTCCACCCGTAACGTGTCGCCATAATCACACTATTGCACTTTTTGAATAAGAACAAAAAGGATTTGTGAAGATTTGCTGAGCTGTGCCGCCTGCTTCTTGTGCCGATTAGTACGTTTGACGAATCTTCACAAAATTTTAACAACTCGCTTCAGATGCTATTTGGAAAGTATCAGGGTAATTTGTCAAGTGGGGGCCGAGAAAAAGGGGGGGTTCCAAAATGCGTTTTCCCCATGAAATTTCCCATAGGGATTTTGAACACAACTACAGCCCGAACCGCTGAACAGAATTGCACCAAATGTTGCAGAAAGCAAGATCTTGGTCAAGAAAGATTTCTTTTTGTAACGTGGTGTAAATCCGTTCAGTAGTTTTGGAGTTATTAAAGAAAAAAGATTTACGTATATCTAGCGACATGGAGCCTCTGCAGATCCGACAGGTCTCATGATGAGATCTGATTGGCTGCCACCTCTTCAACCAGGAAGTGGTGGCAGCCCTCTTGGGACTCAGGACTCAGCTTGAGTTCCCAAAAAAACAAACACTAATAACAACAGAAGGGGGCTGGGTAGGGTAGTTTTTTTTTTTAACGTGAATTTGCAGAGGATCCGCAAATTTGCAGTAAAATTTAAAACAAAAATAACGAGTGCGGACTCCCGCACATGTTATTTTTATGCCCCTTGGATGGGCCAGGTCCTTGGAGGAGGGAAAATTTATAGATTTGTGGAGAGGGGGCCCCCTCCCCTGGCCGATTGTAGCCCCTGGGACCGCATCCTCTGGGGCCCAGCCATTAAAATATATTGGGAGGGGCACGTGGCTGATTTCAGCCTTGGAGACTCCATCCCCCAGCCGTACCATCAAAAGGGAGGGCAGAACACAGCCCCCCTCCCCGGCCGATTTAAGACCTGGGAACTCCATCCCCCAGGCAGAATTAGAGAGGGAAGGGGGGCCGTGCAGTCCCCCCTCCCAGAGCCATTAATTGCCCTGGGGACCCCATCCCCCAGGGCTGGCGTAAGCTATGTCCTGGGGTGCCCACCCCCGGGACATAGCGATAGCGGTTTCCGAAATTGGCCAGGGGAAGGGGGCTCTGTGCCCCCTCCCCCATAAATATAATGTTGGGTCTAGGGGGATTGGGTCCCTGGGGCCAACCACAGTCCAGGGAGGGGAGCAATGTACCCCCATCACCTAAAACAATGCGCTAGGCCCAGGGGGATGGGGTCCCTGGGGCCGAAATCGGCACAGGGAGAGGGACATGTGCCTCCCTCCCCTACAAAATGTGCCGGGTCCCGAGGGATGGGGTCCTCGGGCCATTAATGGCTCCAGGAGGCGGGCCACCGGCTGGTTGCCTTTGGGGGGTCGTGTGCAGTGTGAGGTTGGCTGCATGCGGGGGGCAGGCCAGGCTCTAAGACTGTGCGCGGCGGCTGTTGTATTAACGTATGGTAATTAAATATTACTTTAAGTTTAAAAAAAAAAACACTTCACAGAAAAAAATGAAATGTTACAAGTACGTTATAGTTAGGAAATAGAATTAAAAATAATCCTTAGAAATTCAGTAAAAAAAACAAAGGTTGCAGAGACGTACTAGTTAGGTTCAGATTTTACACACACAAAACCACAGAAATTCAGCAGTTATACTTATCTAAAGAAACTATAAATCGTGCCCGAAGGTAACTATAACTTGCACCCTCACTATGCACTGCCAATTACCCCACATATTACATCAGTCATGACATCTTCTATGATATCATTGATAATATCACTGCAACATTTGCAATACAATTATTGATGAGAAAACTGCGCATGGCCGGGGGGGGGGGCACACGTTATAGTTACCTTAGGGCACAAGTCATAGTTTCTTCAGATAAGTAGAACTATAACTGCTGACTTTCAGAGGTTTTGTATGTGTAAAATCTGAACCCAACTATAACGTCCTTGTAACCTTTGTTTTTTTTAGTGAATATACATATTAACTTCTCTGAAGTTGGTGCTGCCGGTCGGCGCCTAACCGATAGCGGTGACTACACGGACACCTCGCCGCATGCGTCTCACATCTCCACAGCTCCTTCGGGTTCCTATAAGAAAGACAGGCACTCCAAATGCGTGTGCTCACATTCTTTTATTTATTGCTTGGCATCAGCAGTGAAAGTTACATGATCCGTTTTGGAAAAAAACTGCCTTATAGTATAACTTATAACAGCTGAATTTCTATGATTTTGTGTGTGCAAAATCGGAACATAACTATAACATCCTTGTAACCAGTTTTTTTTTTTTAGGGGATGTGTGTATATATCACATGCAGTGACTCCATAATTATACTTATTGGAGAGAGACACACAGTCTAATTTTTGTGCCATTGTCCTTTGGTGCTAGAACTATGGGCGCCAACAACTCAGATTACACCTAACTGCAGCAGTTTACCTAACTCCTCCTGTAGGGGTTTTATCATAAGATGAGGACCTTTACTGATTTTATGCACAACTGGCCTGGCATTAGATTTTAAAATAATCTTATGCTTGAAATTATTTACCAAGCAAACACTTCTGAAAACTCTGCTACAACAACCGCTTCATCACTAATATGTGACACCAACAGCACTTGTTCAGGAGAATTTGGGTTGAAGGTGATTCTGAGGTCTCTCTGATGACTCCAACCTAAAAGGTTGTCATCACTTTTTGCTAAATACACCTTTCTCACAGTTTCACGTCGCTTGAACCTGATTGTCAACACTGCATATCTAAACAAGTCCATTTTCTGTCCACCATATCCTTTTGGGTTTATATCAGTTGGCAATAGCTCAATGTTTTCCTTACCAAATGTCTCCACCCAACTCGTGTCTCCAATTAAAGTGAGAGGTGAGCCCAAGTCAGCAAGGACTGGTACAACTTTCCCACAAATCTCAGCATCGCATTTAGGCATGAATACATTTCCCCTATCCACATCATCATCAACTTGTTGTATATCACCATCAGAGGTGGTAATATATGCTGGTTCACAGAAGGTTCTCCCACTTTGTTCACCTTGGAGCTCCTACAAACTCTGACAAAATGGCCCTACTTGCCACAGTTCCTACAAGTAGCATTACAGACATAACAGTTTACATTATTAGAAAAAGATTAGGACTACTGCATTTAAAACCTTTGGTTTTTGAGTTTTTCTGTACGCCCCCACTCACTTAAGTCTTCAGACACTTTTTGCACAAGAGTTACCTCCTCCTTGTTGTCAGATATTACAGTGGTTACTTTGGTAAGGATGGAATTTGAAGTATCCTGCATTTCCTTGACCCAACTTGCTACATACTTTCAACAATGGTCATGGAATCTTTCAAAGTAGGATTTTTCGCTAGTATTTTCTCCTGCACTCTTCGGTCATTTTGGTCTCCGATTAAAGACTGTGAGATCTTCACACTCACACGTCTGCGCGAGATTCACAGAAGCAATATAGTTTCCTGCTGCACTCTCATCCTTAGCTTGAGTTTGCATAAAAAGCTTATGACTTTCCATGACGACATTTATGTGGGACCAAAATGTCTCTGTAGCATCATTAAAGACATTTCATATACATCTCTTGGTTCCCCTTCACCATTTCCTACCGTCACTGGATCAAGACTGTCATAGATGTTTCTACCTTTGATGCCTAAATTATGAAGAAGATTTTATTGCTTACTGGCAGGGGAAACTTTTTCGCCCCCAATGGCAACCAAATACAAGTCAAATAAATGTATCCATTTCTTCCATGGTAATATAGGTTCGCCACACTCAGATAAAAACTGTGGTGTTTGAGTCATACCAAGTGGTGGATGAGACATATTGAAAATCTCCTGTAAAATAACTAAAAACAACAATCTACCAAAACAAACAAAAATAGATTAAAACAACAAGTTACCATAAGAAACCAAAATAACATTGTGTTTCAAAAACTAGTCTGTAATGTAAAGTGTGACATTGGCTTCAGTAGGAAAAGGAGTTCAAACTTCTCAGTTGGTTGCCAAACTGACTTAAAATGAGCACTTCCTCCCAACATTACAAATACTAGACTGTTACACTGGCTAACAGCTAGTGTATGTGTAGTATCTAGCACTGCAGTTTTCAGTGGCATGTGTTGTAAGTCACTGTCAGCTAAACAAGAATGTTGGGGTGGAATGTATATGTAGGATTTTCATGGTGAGGGTGGAGGTTCTGAGGGAGACTACGGTGAAGCCTGGAGGTGGTTAGACGTGTGAGGCTGAAGTGTATATCATCCACTTAAATAAACACCTACAACTTCAACTATTGCCAAGCCTGCATGTTCATTTCAGTATGCCTCTTGAGAGATCACTTCCTGTTTGTGGGTACAGTTGGAAGCAGCAAACAAGGCTGTAAGGCAATGCGATGTAAGGTATGCCTTGTGAATTAAAAAAAAAATTAATTTGAAAACAGTCTCCTTTAAAATACATGGTGGTATAAATAACTTACTGTTTCTGCCGTTTGGCAAGCAAGCGCTCCAGCATGTTCAATATACACGTCGTTTAAGAAGATGCGCCTCTTCAAACATGCGCTCTCTGGGATATCTCAGCACGTTCCAGGCTCCCGCTGCGGCTCGCGCAGCAAATCGCACACTAGCTTCTCGCTGTGGCTCAATCTCCTGCTGCCACTTTTCTGCGTGTTCTGAGCTCACAGCGCGTTCCAGGCTCCTGGTGCAGCTCGCGCAACGACACTGAAGTGCCTCAAATGTAATGAAAGATGCTTTCACGATGTCCTCAAAGAGTAAAACTGCACGCCGAGTTCTTGAATCCGAGGTGGATGCTACATCTCGTCGCCATCTGCTAAGAAGTGTTCCAACACTTGTTTAATCTAAGTCTTTTAATGCATCCACCTCAAGCCTAACGCTGTACGCAGCTTAGAGAGCAAAACTTCTTCAACTGCTCTCTAAAGAATCTCTAGAACTCAAGATTCTGACCGATGACACTTTGCAGTTAAAGGGATAGTATGTTAGATATGCTAGATTTCAAGTTACCATCATCAAAAAAGGTGCTTCAGTGCTGCTTGCCCTACAGCAGCGTTGGCCTTTGCATCAGAATCCAAACACAGGTGCTTGTAGCAGGTCTGCTCAACACACTAGTGGATGTCTTGCATATATTGATCAGCAGCATACTGGCCACGAATGCAGCCATGGCAGCTCTCCCTATCGCTGAGTGTGCAGTCACTCTACCAGATAGATGTCTGCCCATCTTCTGGTAAGCAAAGTTGATAACGTCTACAAGCTATCTGGCAACAGCCTTTCAATATAGTAATTGAGTGCTCTCCTTACATCCAGCATGTGCAGTGCTCACTTCTCTTTACCCTTAGACAACTTAATGATCAACAACAATGAAACAGTCTGTTTGTTTGATGTGAAACTTGGATGCCACTTTTGGTCTGAACCTTGGGTGTGTTCAAAGTAAGACACTGCTGAAATGGAAACGGATGGACAGTACAGTCTCCCCCTATCTTTCAGGAACTATCCACCAAGAAAGCTGTATTACAAGTGAAGAAACTGAGATCAAGGTCATGCCTGGGCTTGAAGAGCTTCGACACTCGACACAGCAGTACCATTCTAAATTCCAACCTGGGTACCAATGTTCTAACCAGTTGAAACATCAAAAGCAGACCCTTGAGAATGGCAATCTCTTTTACCACTGTTTGAACAAAGAGAGTGCCATGCCTGGGAGTCTTCCCGCAGCATGATGTTACCTGGTGATGTACCCCAACAGAAGTGTGCTGCAGGTCCGACTTAGTTAAACCCAAAAGAAATGTTTAGGTTATAGTTTGGCTCACACAAGGTGCATTTCACTCTGGGAGGACCACAGGCATTAAATCTACCACCTCAGGTTATAATTAGCATTGGTAGAGCCATCCCTGTAGTTGGTGAGCACTTCCATGCACTCATATAAAAGCCCCAAAGTGTCCAAACTCTAGGATCGTAGGAGCAAACTTGAGAAAGGCTGGATCGTGATGTAAAATGGTCTCTGCATCAGTGGCGGCTGGTGAGATTTGAAAGTGGTAGGGCGTAAAAAAATCATGTCCTGCAGTGATGTTGC
The DNA here is from genome assembly GCA_963921515.1 of Calotriton arnoldi. NCBI lineage: Eukaryota > Metazoa > Chordata > Amphibia > Caudata > Salamandridae > Calotriton > Calotriton arnoldi. Next base: position 241,982 of record CAWUFW010009268.1, read on the forward strand.
CTCGCTAGACATTATTTTTATTTCCCTGGCGTTGTGAATTTGCATACGTTGCCTTTTTACAGCAGCTATATATCTGACAGAATTTTTTTTTTTAAAACAGATGTGCCAAGGATATTTCTCCTTTTCAATATGCAATACATTCCTTTTTAACAGGTTTGGATCAATATGAATGACAAGGTGAAAACAGAATATATAACGTAAACATGTAAAACACTTTCTGATTGCTCGCAACATTCCGGCCCACTCCCTCCACTGTGAATGGCATTTTCTAGTCTCATCAGGATTAAAGCACATTAAACTGAAAATACCCTTCACAGCTCAGAAATGGATTTTCCTTTTTCCGATGCTGCCAGCTACATATCCGTCTCACCAGCAGAAAAACACAGTCACTAGCAGTTTTTACAGCACGCACCATACTTCATCAAAAACCGGTGCCAGAAAATGAAAACCTCATCTGCCGGAAATAAAATCCGGAGCAGGTGCTTGGAATGTCAGAACGTATGTAACACGGACTTGCACAGGAACGCCGCGCTATCAGTAAAACGCCAAACGCTGCTATTCATCGCGTTTATACTCGCAGAAGATTTCATGCAATCATGTAGCAGTATTAATTATGCCTGCCAATGGTTATTTTGCATATTGCCAAAATGCCAAATTAAATGACACGGATATGCAGTTTGGCGCTAAACTAGAAAGAGCCCTCTCAGCTAATCTTGCTGTGCATTCCGCCTCACAAGTATTCTTTGCAGACGACGCGCGCCGCGCTGCACAAGTTCATGCATGGATTCTGTGCTCATGCACGTCATATCAGACAAAAATAAATGCACAACATACGCCCCACGGTGTTCACCAGTTTTACGGCGTCGTGTGGGCCTCCCTCGGCACTGAGGCGTGTGGTAAACACAAAATAGACGCCGTTACCGCCATTCTACACTGAGGTATATCACTTGCATCATGACAGGCGTCCTAGACTCTTGCTCACACATCGTTGTCCCCGCCTCTTTACTACTGTAACACACTGGTCACCCTTCAACCACCCCCCTCACCTTCAACTGCCTCTTCCCTTCTACCCATTCCCGCTCCATCTATCCCCTTACTCCATCTCTTCGCCTTCTTCCCCTCTTATATGCGCTCACCTCTTGCACCCCGTCCCCGTCCAACCCTCGTGACAGAAACACATATTAAACCTCTAGCCTGCTTTTCCACCACAGAGTGCCTCGTGTACTGTGCAAACCTAGTGAAAATGAATGAACACTTTTATACTCCTGCTACTAATGGTGGACCATTTCAAAGGGCAATAATAAAGCTAGGTGTCCAGCACGCACCCCTATCCGCTGGTTCAGAGATAAAATTCCTAGGTATCCTGCTTTTATTTTTGCTGCATTTAAACTTCGGAACAAAGTTAGCTATGGAAGTGCGTTCCTCTGTAGCCCGGGGCAGAGGAATAATATTTAGATAACAAATAAACTGACCTCCAACTGCCCTCTCCAGAGCGCTAACCATGGCCTAGTGATGCCCGTCGGTTGGTCGTTGAAACCAGTGGCTGAGGCAACTTCATGCCTGCTCAGCATTTATTCTGCAAAGTGAGTGTCAATAACACTGTTGCTGTGCACGGCCGTACTCCATTTTCTTTGGGTATTCGCCGCTTTCTGACAGATTAACAGCTTTTTCCAGAAATTTCCCGAATACGGACTTCTGCCTTTCATCCTTAGCTTTTTAGTATTTTAAAGGACAGTTCGTTGTGTAGTTTTACAAACGTTCTCCTCCGTGAGAAAAGTGACCTTAACAGCGCCGCTGCTCAGAGTTTATATAGAAGTAAACGAGGCGCCTGGTTTACTCAAAGGTTACATCTTTTATGCCCAAAAGTACTCCAAGGCGACAATACCCAGAGTCCTCTATAGTTGCCCCCCCAACACACCCCCGGAAAAAACTACCAGTGGTGCGTACAGAGGAAAGAAAGATCGAATTTGGCCTAGATTACCACCATTCCGGTATTTACCGCAAATTTACAACAAGCATTTGCAATGCAATAGGTCTCGCATTATTAAAGTTTGAGCTATTGGTGTTGCATTATTTAGCAATGCCAATAGCTCAAACTTTAATAATGCGAGACCCATTGCATTGCAAATGCTTGTTATAAAAGTAAGCACATTTAAATAAATTGCATGCGAGTGCAAGAAGGTGGGGCAGAGACTGGAGGAGCTGTTATTTTTGGAGGCAGCAGGGAACGGTCCCTTGAAGCACACGGTGTGGGTGTATTGCAATATTGAAAAGTAGAGGAAGGAATTATCGTGGGCTCCTAGCCCATCCCTACCCCTTAAAGAAGAGCTTTACTTTGATAAATAGCTTGTTTTCATCCTATGTGGCGGAGATCGATGCTAGGGAGAGAAAAGAGTCATGTGGTTCCTGCATCCGAAACTTTGCAACTTGATAAAAATGTAGGAAGGCAGTTGTATGGAAAAACGGAAATGCTATTTACAGAACGAAACACTTGTTTCCATTATGTTTGCAGATAAACCATTTCATTTTGTAAGCTATTTTATCCTTCGAAAAACAATTAGAGCTTTAATTCAATAAACCTGTTTTCACAATAATTAGCATACCCTTCAAACATAAATTTAGTTATTCATTAAAAATAGCAGCTTTTGAGTGCATTCACTGAAATGCATCACCTAGTTTCGAGCAAAGCCAGTATATAGTGACTGAGTCGCTGGAGAGATTAGACAACATATCCAGTCCAATACCAAGAAAGCCAAGTCTCTGGATTCATCCATAAAACAATCGATTTACTAGAAGCATCGTGAGGCCTGAAGAAAATACTGCAGAACTCTGGAGAGGTGCTGCAGTTGTTTGAAAACACCCTTAAACGCCAGACTGCCAACACAGAGCGAGCAGAGCCATCCACGGTCCAAGGAAAGGCTGCTGTCTCAACACATGATGGCTGTTCAAGATGCTGGACCTAATCATGCGAAGGGGCCACATGGCAGATCCAAAACAGGATATAGGGTTTGTGCCAAAGAAAACAGAAGTTCTTTATTAAAAAACATCCAAAAAGTTGAAAATGTTAGTCACTTAGAGCTGTAAGCCTCACCAAAAAGAAACACCACGACCATTTAGAGAGAACAGTGACAGATATGCGGGCAACAGCACGTTATCAAGAACATGCAAAAACTTGAACTCAACAGAAAACAATTTTTCATTTTAATTGGCTGCTGTACCCAAAGTTGGCATAAAAGTGGATGCTTTCCTGGAACTGCAGTACACAAGGGGAAAACTTAACACGTTCTGTATGGGACTGTGTGAAAGTATGCACTATGTGGAAATCCATTTTGACAGACCCATCATTTGGCAATAGTACACAAATGTGTTTTACTGCATTTTTTTTGTAATGTGTCCTAACTCTCGGCTGTGTGAAAATATTGGTTTCATGAAACGGTGGTAAAATAGAATATCGAAGTCGAAGCAATGCACGTTGTCAAAGTTCTTGATGTCTATTGTTGGTGCTGTAGGCCTCGCCTTGGCGAGCACTTAACACTAAAAAGGACTAACTACTACAGCGTTTGCACGACATGTACCTCAAAGCATGCCGCTATGGGGTTGATCTATAAAAGATTAATAGACTGATCAGTAATATTTTTACTGCGCAACAGCAACCCAATTGGGTGCTTTGCACGGAGCTTCAGTTACTGAAGCCTAAAATTGATTGATTAAAAGCCTAAAATTGATTGATTAAAACAACCAGGTTTTCAGAAATATCCTGAAGTTATGATTCACAGAACACCCTCGATTCCACCAGTCTGCTTTAAAAAGTAATCACTTGGAAAACATACATTTGGCAAAATAGGTTGGGATTAAAATTAGGTATTAACCTGATCATAAATTGTGACACGGTAAAGATAGTTTGGGCAAGGTGAACAGGTGTGAATTGGGCTCCGGTATGATGGAAACCTCAAGTCCGCTTGGAAAGACCTCCCTGACCAGAGAGTGCGCTACTGCATACCAACCGCCGGCTGGGATACATGAACGCCATACCAACCGCCGGCTGGGATACATGAACGCCTCCATACCAACGGCAGGCTGGGATACATGAACGACTCCATACCAACCGCAGGCTGGGATACATGAACGACTCCATACCAACCGCCGGCTGGGATACAAGAACGACTCCATACCAATGGCAGGCTAAGATACAAAACGACTCCATACCAACGGCAGGATGGGATACATAAACAACTCCATACCAACGTAAACAACATTAAGTGTTATATACGCACCACAGTCATTTTCATATGAGGGTATTACTGCACTTTACACAGTCCATGCTCGGTCACTTGGTACACTGTTTTTCATCCAGGTAGGCCAGTGATTCGAATGCAATGAGATTTTCTTCACAGTTCGTATCTTTGCAAGCCTTTTCAAACTATGGAACCTGCCCTTACTTATTTTTGAATACCAGCCTAATTAAGATATTACCTTTGCAAGATGAAAGATTTCTGCACAAAGCAACTTTTGGTGGTGTTGGGCAATATTAACAGGTGTGTGCGCCCTGTGAAAGAAAGCCTCGAGTTGGTAGCTCTTGTGGAGAACATTTCATCAGCGGACTGTTCACTCTAAGGATTCCCCCTACAGTATCTAGTAGGTGTGTAGGCTTCTACCGAGAGGTTTAAAAGGAACCCGCCATCTTCACGAGGGCCCGGGAATATTTTACAATCACGTGCACCCCTGAGGAGGCAAGGGCTGCAGGACTGGTGGAACAGGAAAGGATCACTCCAAGCTGTGTGCGGAAGCTGCCGAGTCATGGGTCCCCTGACGAGGGACGCCTCGGGCCCCACAGATTAGTCTGGACAAACACCGCCCCGTCACTGCCGCTGTAGAACGACTGCAGTATAGGCGCGAGCGCGCGATGGGCATTCACCAGGCAGCGACAGGGTCACAAAATGACACCCACAGAGACAGGCCGTCAAGAAGAGCGAGACGACTCAACGGGAGGGCAACACATACAAAGGTGAAGCCAGGCCCTCAAATAATGAGACAAGCATACTTCATCAACCCTTTCAGTGTAAACTATATAGACAAACACAGGCGTAACCACCCAAAATACAGCCATAAAAACAAAGTCAGTTACACAATGGCCTTACTAAGGGTTAGAAATGCACCCACCCACCAAGAGGTCATCTTCGACAAAAGCATACAAAACCTAATGCAGATGCTCTTCCAGCTAGAGATGGTCACGGTGAGAAACTCAAGGAGAGATGTCCATAACCGTGCAAGGCTACGTCTCCCAAACGCACACGGACAGGCATAGATACACTCCCAGGGCCAATTACCCACCAGTTCCCTCACATGAAGGATACAGTCACAGGGGTGAAGACACCAGGCACGCCCCCTGATAACATCAAAACAGGGCACACAACTCCAGTTTCAGTCAAGAGAAGAGAGATTCACAGGCTTCAATGTTATAAACAGAGGCACACGCAGATCTCGACTTCACAGAGACAGGGACACACGTAGACCGCCACTTCACATAGAGACAGACCTACACTTAAGATAGTAGTCTGTTGGCGCCTCTGAGCACTCGTCTAACTCCAGAGCACACAGAGACTCCAGTACAGACATATATACACCTGGAGCCCCGGGTCACAACAGCCTGCATCACACTACAGACGCAGTACCTCACTACGGAGCCGATCCTTCCACGGAGGCTGTCACCCACCTCAGCAGAGACTGTCCGCTGCCCTCCCTCGGACCCAGGGCCAGAGTCTGCCCGAACTTTGGCAACTCTCCTGCCCCGTCCCTCGCCCCGCCCGCCGCTCACCTCTCCTGCACACAATAGCCAGGAAACGTGTCGCTCTGCGGTAGGTTTGAGCGAAGGAAGAGGCCAGGCTGTAGCAGGGGGCAGAGGACACCCCCAGCCGGGGCCGGACGGGCGCCAGCACGGCCCAGTCTAAAGAGACACAGAGAAGGAGGGGCCGAGGGGGAGACGCGAGGCCATAGAGGGCAGGCAGGATTACTGGATGGGAGGGAGGGACAACGGAAGGGGGCAGTGACAGAGGGCATGAAGAATCAGGAGGGGCGGGACAGAGGAGGGCCAAGGAAGAGGAGGGTGGAGCAAGGAACCTTCGTGCCTGCCTGCGAGAAAAGTGGCTGAGGTGAAAGAAAAAGGCAGCCATCACAAAACCAGCTAGATATAAACTTAAGGGCCCGAGATTGCTGCAAGCAAAGCACCGACAACCAGGCGATAAGGCATCTCAGGATTTTAAGTGTTAATTAACTGGGGGCGTTAAGGAGGTTTGGGGAGGAGGGCAGAACGAAGACAGGACGAGGAGGAAGGCGGAGAGCCAGTAGGGCCGGGGCGGCGCCGGTGGACAGAACCGAACCTTTCCAGTCTGGAGACGGACCGGACCACGAGGGATCGGCTCTGCCAGCAGCAGAGACCTAGGAGAAGCGCACGCTCCTCGCTGCCCGGCGCAGAGACTCCAGGAAGGGACTCTGGTCGCCATCTCCAGATCTCCTGTGTGAGGAAAACCACTTCCAGAAGTGGCAGAACTCCGCTTCCTGCTTGGAGGAACACGTGCGTGCGAAGAGGGACCCTGCCTGCCACAGAGGGGACACCGCTAGCCTGGAAGACAGGCGGGACCAGACCGCTAAGCGCTATGTACAAAACACAGTAATGCATGCATGGCAAAGTATTTTTGGACGGCACTGAAGGGAAAGGAGATTATGGAAGTACGGACAGTAAAGGAGAGGCGAACACCAAGGGACTCGGAGAGAAAGGGAGCAGAAGGTTAGAAAAAGCATTTGCAATGCAATAGGTCTCGCATTATTAAAGTTTGAGCTATTGGTGTTGCATTATTTAGCAATGCCAATAGGTCAAACTTTAATAATGCGAGACCTATTGCATTGCAAATGCTTGTTTTTTGTAGTAAACAGTGGTGCGCGCGCACCACAGAGGAGCGGGGGCCAGGGAGCGCGGCAGCGAGGCGAACGCGCGCTGCTGCGCGTTCTGGCCACCGTCGGGAATGGGAGGAGCGAAGGCGGGACATGCGCCCGCCTTTGCCCAATAGCGTGCCGTTTTTTCTAAAAAAACGCACGCTACAGCCAATGAGGGCTTCTGAAAACAAAACCACACGCACGAGCGTGTGGGTCGTTTTCAGAAGCCCTTTCTAGAGGTCTCGCGCTGCGCGAGCAGTGCTGCGCACTGCAACGCAGGCGCGAGACCTAAAAACGAGGACAACAAAAAGTAAAACCATTGTGGACAACAAAGACAACAAAGAATTGAGCTGGTTCATTGAACGGTGCACAATATCCCTTATTAGGCTGGAGTAGTTGCTAAAATGTTCCGGCTGACTCAATCCGCAGCAAGCAGTCACGCCAGTTTATTACAGAATAAGACAATGTGCCCGGCTCACAGTCGCGGCCGGCATGACTGGCGGGTGGGGGGATAGGGGGTGGAAATGGGGTCATCCCGGGGGGGGGGGGGACAGGGGGAGGCGGGAGGGGTTTGTTTAATTAAAAAATAAATACATAAAATAAAACTTAACTTACCGTCCTGCGCCGCTGCTACCGCTTCTGCATGGGTCCGACTCCCGCGTTTCCATTCCTGCATCGTCATCACCAGCCAGGTTAGGCAGCCTCCTCCCCTCCGCCAATCACAACGCTGCAATGGCAGCGTTGTGATTGGTGAGGCACAGCGGAGCGCGCCCACCCGGGCCATTTTCTCTATGTAGGCTGCTGCATGCAGCAGCCTACATAGAGAAAAGGGAGAGTGGGCGGTCCCTGCCGAGGGCAGGGGAGTGGTTGCCCACTGCTGTGCACTGCCTGTTTGGTCGGCCCCAGGGCCGACCAAACAGGCAGTACGCACAACAGTGGGCAAGCCACTCCCCCCCTGCCCTTGAGCAGGACCGCCCACCCCCAACCAGGCACTTCTGCTCTCTCGCAGTGCGAGAAGGCAGAAACATAAAATGGTAGTTATTACCATTTATGTTTCTGCCTTCTCGCACTGCGAGAAAGCAGTGGGGCAACGCCCCCACGCCCCAATGGGGGAGCCGCCACTGCTCTGCATCCTTGCTTACGAAGAAGTTGGTCACAGACAGCCGAATATGAGGGTGCTGCGACATGCAGAGGAGTCCAAGAAACCAGGTCTTCCTTACCCAAATTGGAGCTCCCCAGGTTCATTGGGCACCTGCCCTCTCCATACCAGCTGGTGCAATAGCAGAATTGGTGGTGCATGTACAGGAATTCTCCTTCCCAGTCCAAGGAGAATGAATCCCCTAGCAACTCTGGGTCCAGAAACCTGGAGGGAGAAGTAGAGCATTTCTTGGTTCTTCCAGTCGCAAAGAACTCTAGACTTACTGTGTATCAAAGGTAAGGCTGGGCGTAGTCCGCGTAGTAGCGCTACGCGAAGCTACGCGAAGTGCACTTCGCACTACGCGAGCTACGCATAGCTACGCGAACTGCGTAGTGCACTGTGCAAAATGCTGTTCGCACTGATTGCACAGTGCCGGATGCTTGTCCGCACTGTGCAATCATTGCAAACGGCTTCTAGCACAGTGCAAGCAGTCGTTCCTCAACGCGGACTGGTAGTTTCTCATCGCGAGCGGTCGCGAGCATACGCAACCACTCGCAATGAGAAACCTGACCTCCCCGCGTTGAGAATCTCGCCGGGAGGTGTATTTTCACGCTCGCGATCGGCAACTTGATGTTGCTGATCGCGAACGAGCGAAAAAGTCTCGCCGGGATGTCATTTTGCTTGCTCGCGGTCGCCAACTTGAGCGTTGAGGACCGCGAGCAAGCAAAATGTATCCGCTTACGCTACTGGCGTGTTTGCACTGTGCTACGTGCAATCTCGCGTAGTGCGAAGTAGCGCAAACTTCGCAAACTACGCGAGCGTAGCGTAGTACTTCGCCCAGGCCTAATCAAAGGCCTATGAGGTCATCAACTACCAACTAGTCCAGCTACCACTCATGCAGCTCGGAACTAGACCTAATGAGATTGCCTGCCCGTCTTAATGCCTCAGAGGTGTTTCAAAGAGCTAGGTGACCCAGCAAATTTAGAAAAAGCAGAGTCAGAGTCAATCCAGGGTTCTGTCTGGGGCCAACTAGCCAAAGCATGTGCCACGCAATAAAAAGATTTGGCATGTAAATGACATAGCAAACGTCATGTAAAAATATGATACAACTCTTTCAAATTGTGCACAGGTTATTTCCTGAATCCCTGTGTTTCACATTAGTACATTACAGTAATCAATACATTGATATCTGTGAAAAGTAACAGCATTTAAACATGAACTTTCCCCCACCCCCAATGCTCTGACAACACTACCATGAATGAACCAAACGATGTCAGTTTTCGTGGGCACTGTATATATGAGCGATACTGTTAATCTATGAGAAGCAACATTATCTATTAAACCGCATCCAGTGTGACGTTTTTGTATAGCTCATGTCTTGAACTGACTCAAGGTGCTCTCAGATTTGACACTCAGTTATAATGAGATACAGTGAAGTAAAGTGATATGTCTTGGATCATACAATTTAGTCAAGTTGTAAGTTAGACTTTGAACCTGGGTTCCCTGGTGCACACCACTTTCCCAATTAAAGGACAATACTTTGTGCTCAGTTATTTCATGGCCCAAAATAGTACACAATTTTGAATAAATGTAGGTAGCACATTAATTCAATCTGGTAGATACACACAAGGAAACTATTTTGATACTATTTTTAGGAAACTATTTGGACATTAACATCACTACCTTCCTCTGAATTAAAAAATGGCGAAGAGGGAGAGGGTCGGCACCTGAAAGACAACAATTACATCAATTACCAAAACAATAACACAGACATCCCACAGAAACTGCGGCATCTTTACTGGTCTGCAATGACACATTGCAGAGGAGTCGGATGCCAACACACCTGGCAAATGTCCTGTGTTTACTAGCTTTTTGTCTTTCAAAATTTACATTAGGGAGGGAAAGAGAAGTGTTTGGCATGCTTGACTCAGATATATTTTAGATCGCCAATCCTCATGGAACAAAAGATCGAGCCAGACTTGGGTCTTGCTTGGCTTGCCGACCTCTAGTGTTTCGCTCTCATGCCAATGTTCAGTTTGGCAGTCTACATCCAGACTCCCTGTGTTTGTCTGGACAGGTATGCAAACAGGTGCCGCCATGTACGAGACGGTAGAACAGGACTCTCATACTGTACGTCAAGACCAGTACCGTCATTCGAGTGTCTTTGTGAGCCCCTCAAACTTACAGTGAGGTATCCGTGACCTCGCTGGCCTCAGTGAAGGTGCTGCATATGAACTATGCAAAGAGGAATCATGAAATGCAGAGGACGTGACACCCACCAGCCCCGTGAATCTTCTGGCAGTTATGGCTGTAGGCCTCATTAATAGCTTGGGCTTCTCTGGCAAGACACACACTGTGTGCCTCACCCAGACGAATCCTGCAGTCACTGGAGTCAAGAAGTGGCCCCAGAAAGTTGATGCACTTGTATGGGATCAGATGCGAATTCAGGAAGTTGACACACAGCCCCGGATCTTGAAACAGTCAACTGAACTTCCTGACGGTTTCTATGGCCTCCACTAGTGACGGTGCATTTATGAGCCAATCGTCCTAGTAGGAGAAAGTGTGGACACCCTACATGCAAAGATGGGCTGTCACAATGTCCAGACACTTCACAAAGACTCTGGAACAGAGCACAGACCTTGGACTGCCAGTGGCCCTGGCCCACCCTGAATGTGAGTAACCTTGCAGTGAATGAGGAAAAGAAATGTGTGTTCGAGTTTAAGGAAGCAATCCCTTTGTTGGACCGCAAGTAGGGAATGAGTTATGTCAACGCCACCATCTTGACTGCTTTTGGACATATTTGTTCATGAAGAGCAGATTGTAGATGAGCAGTAGACTCTTCTCCTTTTGTACCAGGAAGAACCTGAAGTGTTTCTTCTGGTTTCATTTCTGCGCAGACACCGGCTTGATTGTACCTTTGCTAAGAAAGGCTGGTACTTAGAGGGGCACAATGGTGGTCGCATGGCATTAAAAGGATTGGGAGAAGGGCCTATGGAACCAGAGGAATAATCTGTGGAGAAAGCAGATTGAATCTGGGAGGCTAGTGGTGGCCCCTTGTCAGGATTTCTTAGTATTCTTAGACTTGGGGACAGGAGTTTTAGATGAGGGAATGGTTTATGAAACCCCTTTGGGATTTTTCCAGGACTACTCTAACTTATGTTCAGATTCAATGTACATTACCTTCATGGCCCTTTACCTCTTTGTCCTCCTAGGCAAAGACATATAGATACCAACTTGCCAATGTCACACTGAGGATAGGGAGAACACACAGTACGCATGGTCCCGGTGCACACACAGTTCTTGTGTGGGTCACCCTAAAAAATATGCCTAAACAATGCCTTATTTTTCTTCTTGAGCTTCAAAATAAGGAAAACACTCAGCCTGGCACAAAAAGTACTGGTGTTTTCAATCCCCAGACACAAATCTAAAGCAAAGAAAGTTTCATACTCCCAAAAAAAAGAGAAAGGGTTTATGGTGGAGTTCTCTGGAGGGACGGCATGCACTAGCTTCTGCACTAGGAATCTGAAGAGGGGAATTCTAACTGGCGGAATCAATGCAGGGCAGGGAGGTTCAGGTAAAAATTTGATCAACAGCCCTCCCCCCCCCGGGCTGGACCTTTTAACCAAAGGTGTTCCAGCTTGACGTGGGGGTAATATTCAAATACTATGTGACTCAGTAAATAATCCAATTCTGTGAATCTATTGTGACAAGATATGACTTTGAATGGCAGAACAAATATGCAAACATAGCAAACTCAGCTTAAGTTTCTTCAACACTATTTGTTGAACAGAGGTTGGGCTAGCAAGCTAACTTGGCTTGGACAATACAAACCAATATCATGACAGACGCCAGTAAGAATCTGTGTACAAGATGACTGGGCCTGATGGTTACCCAACTGCTACTTCAACAGATGGCATGGTAGCTCTGCAGATAGGCTTAGATTGCCAGGTATATGGAATGTACAGCAAATAAATGACAGACACCAAGACCTCCCCCCTTTAACATTTACGCTTTTACATTATGTTATTTAAACTTGCTATCACGCACGACTCCCTCCCAGTGGAGCATCTCGGCACTGGGCACGGCAGGTTGGCATGAGAAGTCACCAGATATTTAGACAGAGACATTAAATAGCCATGTTTTTAATAGCTTTTTGAATTTAGCATGATCCTTACATAGCTGAATAGTCAAGGGAAGTTTATTCCAGTAAAATGGCGCCAGATAGGAAAATTATCTACCGCCAAATCTGGCCCTGCGGATGTGAGGTATTTTTTAGATAAGACTTGCTGGAAGATCTTAAAGCACTAGAGGGTTGATACAGGCAAAGCTTGGAATGCAAATAAGTGGACAAGGCCTTAATTAAGGCTTTGTGTGTCAAGCAGCAAATCTTGAAGAATATGCGTTTTTTATGGCCAGCCAGTTCAGGTCCCTTAAAATGGGGGCCATTGAAGTACGGCGCGGCAAGGTACAAATTAGCCAGACGGCAGTATTCTGCACCACTTGGAGTTTCATTAGCTGCTCCTAGAAGTGGTAATAAGAGCTTGGACCAGAGACTTTCTGTATCTGGAGGGGGGGGGGGCGGGGGGGCACGGAAAAGTCTTCCTTAAAGACCACATGGTGGCATAGCAGGCATCACAGGTAGAGTAGACCTGGGATTTCATCTATAAAGATTGATCGATTTTAACCCCTAGATTTGTTATTACCTGTTTGGGACTCGAGTTGGACCAAGCTCAGGTGGCCAGCAGTCAGCTGACCAAATTTCCAGGGCCTTGTCAAAAAGTAGAAGCACCAAAACGGAAGTAAAGAGTTTGGGGGTACTAATGGATAAAGATCTGACCATGGCCGCCCAGTCAAAGAAAGTGGCAGGGACATGTTTTGGTCTCCTGAGAAACCTTAGAAAGACAATTAAATGGCTACGTATGAATACCCAGAGAGTAGTGGTTCAAGGTCTTGTACTTCCACGCTTAAACTACGGTAACTATCTACCTAGGCAGCCCTGCCTATGTGATTCGGAAGCTGCAAGTTATCCAGAATGCAGCAGCCCGAATGTTGCTGGGTCTACCCAAAACACAGTCTGCGTGTCCGGCTCTTGCAAGCCTTCACAGGCTGCCAGTGAGAAAAAGGATTGAACTTAAGGCCTTAGGCATTGCACAAAAGGTCAAATATGCACACGGCCCACATATCCTTATTCACCTTGTCACACCATACAATAATGCGAGAGAGCTGCGATCTAACAATTGCTCTCTTTTGGCCATCCCCAGAATTAAAAGAGCAAAAGGCGGAGGCCCATCGTTCGGTTATCCAGTGTCTAAGCTCTGGATCTCCCTATCTAGTCAACTCAGATCCAACAGCAATCTGTTAAGTTTCAGGAAGCAACTGAAGAGCACCTCTTCATCTAAGCACTGCACTTCATTCTCATGATTCCTGTTAGCGCTGAGGAGCCCATCTTCGGGTAGCTATGCCCTCTACACAACTCTGTAACATAACATAACTTCTTCCATGGCAGGGAACGATGTCAAGACAAGGACTAATTAGTGCAGGAAGATCGTCTCTGGAACAAAGCCGCCCCTCTGCACCCTTACAGGAACAGGACTGGACAATATGCCGAATCCACTGTTTGTCTGTGTATGACTCATTCACAACCTTCCACATAAAATATCACAATTTGCATATATGAGATAATCGCTCTGTGTACTCTGCAAAGAGGCCTAGAATTGAATGGGCATGTAGTCTGAACACCTTTTTGAGACACGGACAGGCACTGTGAGAAACTCTCAGTGCCTTCAGCATCAAGTCCAGTGCTCTCAATTGAGACCCATAATGACCACCCACCCATAATCTGCACTTTCCCGGACAGCTGCAGACGATTCAGTTCACAGCACCGCTTACACAAGATTCATAAATTGCATGGAAAAAACTACAAACACATAACATTTGGAAAAAGCAAATGCTCTTAGAGAATCCAGGATCGTGTAAAGCAAGTGAAATGTAAACAGGGACTGCATCGCTCACATGGAGTGCCATCTAAGAGTTTTTTAAGAATTGTGAAATCGACCAGTGTTTTGACTGTAAATTTAAGAACATAAATATGGGGCCCGGTAGCGGCCTCTTAGAAAGTCAGATTTTAATTACTTCTTGGTTTGATACCTGGCAGGACCCAGCCCACTTAACACCTGAGCTGACAGAGAATAGGCCACTTACTCTCGCATGCACAAACACAAAAAGCAAGCTTGGTCAGTCCAACGCAGCAATAATGAGATTTGCAGGAAATACGGGATGAAGAGCGGTAGGGCCAGCGACCTTGAAAGCCGTTACAAACACTAAAGCTTCAAAAGCGCTTCCAAAATAGGTACACTTCTTAGCTCGCCATATCCATAATCTCTTTTTAGCCAGCCATATCTGTGGTGTCGCAGTCTAGTCGTCAGGCACCCACGTGACCTCGCGCGGTGCCTGACGGGTGAGTGCGCTGTGACGCGTGAGTGGGAGTTCGGCGTAGCGGAGATCGGACGCGCTCCTTCTCCTATAATAAAGAAGTTACTTCTCTCTCTACCTACGTGTCCCTATAGTTCATGTGACGGGGACACATTACAAACTGGCGACGAGCGGAAACAAATCCCGCTGCTGCTGCCGCCCGACGCGCCACATCGTCACTGTCTGCATTGCTGGCGGGCAGCGCGCCTTGTACACGGCGCTCAGGAGGAGAGAGACGTCATTGCACCGGCAGTCCCGCGTGCAACCGGCCACGCCCCTAGTCTCCGTCAACAGCCTACAGGCCAGCACTAGTGAGGTGAGGAACCTGCGCCACAGCCCCAGCACACTCCTGCAGCCCTTTCCCGAAGTCTGCACCTCCTTGGTTGGGACGCCAGAGAACCTGAAAAGTGCCCTTCCTGTACTCGCCAGAGAGCCACACCACGCGCTCTACCCACGCACGTGGGCCCATGCAGCAGCACTGATACCCCTACACAGTACTACGTTCAGCAGGCTGCTGCTCAATCTGTACACTGAACTCTTACGGAGTGAGCTGCGCACGTGCTCACCATCACACGCTCAGTGATCCCTGCACGCGGTCATCCTCCGCGCATTGCTACATGGCTCGTCACCTCGCCCAGTGATCCAAGGACCCAAATTGGAGCTGGTCTAAGCAACTCTGCACCTACCTCAGTCGACGCACCACAAGCGCTGCCATTCTGTCTGCAGCAGACACCACACTGGTTCCGGTTGCGGATACCTTCCGGCGGGTGAGCCCCTCACACCACGATGTGCGCCCAGACCTTCTCCCTCACGAATCCAGTGCCCTTCCTCCCAAAACCTGGTGAACCGGCCATGAAGTGGGACGATTGGAAGGGGTACTTCCTCAACTACTTATCTGCCCTGGAAGATGAAGGGGAAGAAGCATTCTCCAGCAAGCGCAGGAAGAAAATACTCCTGCACAACCTAGGGCCAGAAGGGTTGAGGGTCTACGACAATATGGTCAAGAAACCGAGAGCCGCGACGGACGAAGAGTGTTCCAGCACGCCTTGGAAGACTTAGACAGCCACTACCAGCCAGTTGTGTGTACGGCCATAGATAGATACAATTTCTTCCAGCGGAAACAAAGTGAGACGGAGACCGTCGAAGAGTATGTTGCAGCACTCAAGAAATTAGCTGTCAATTACAAATTTGGCCACCTTCATGACGACTTGGTGCGTGACCAAATAATAATGCACACAACCAATACCAATATTCAAGAAAAGTTGTGGGTGAGTGGAGAAGCGCCCCTACATGAGATCATAACAATTGTCAAAAGAGCCGAACTATCCAAACGCTGTGCTGCAGCAGCCAAGAAGGACTCTGAAACCAAACCCACAGTGTGTAAAGTGAGTGACTCCAAAGTTTCCAGTGACAGACCCGCCTCCTCCGCAGTACACAGAAATAGCAGGCGGCCCACGCGGACCACTCCAGGACCAGTTAAACCTCCTCCAGAAAAGAAAGGTTCCTGCTACAGATGTGGCAGCCTTACACACATGGCCAATGACCGACGTTGCCCTGCTTTCCGTGTCAAATGCTCCTTCTGCGGAGTTGTGGGACATTTTGGCAAAGTCTGCAGACGGAGACCCAGCAACGTTTCAGTGAAGTGCGTCATGTATGACTCAGAACCCGAAACAGCGGAAGGAGACGGGGATGAAGATTGCATTTTGTGTATTGATGAACTGGTCTGGGGCATCGATTGCAGTACTAGAAAGAAACCATCCTGTTTGTTGACCATCGGGGGGGGGGGTTCAGATTTCAATGGTAGCAGATTCAGGGTCCCCGTTTACAATCATACAAAGGGAGGTTTGGGACAGCGATTTTGCCAACACATTAGGGAACCAACTACACCCTACAGACGTACACCCGGTCACTTACACGGGGGAGAGGATCCCTATGGTAGGGTTCAGACCCCTTACATTTGAGTTCAAAGGGCGAATAACCACTGGAAAACTATACATGGCAGAAAAAGCCCCTTCGGTCCTAGGATGTGCTGACCAAGGTGCATTAGGCATACAACTCAATCCCAGTGGAGAAATTCAAGTCCTCATGACAGACGATCCTCCCAAACCGGATCTAGACAAGTTGAGGAGATACTTCCCGAGCGTCTTCGGTGGCACCATCGGCCAACTATCCAAATTCACGCACAAGATAGTCCTAAAGGAGGGGGCCGTACCAGTCAGCCACAAAGTGCGCAATATCCCGTTCAACTGCAGGGAAGCCGTACAACTAGAACTGCAACGTCTCGAAGATGGTGGCATTATAGAGCCCATTGACAGCGCAGAGTGGCTGGCACCCCTGGTTGTAGCACGGAAACCGAACGGGAAGGTGAGGTTGTGCATTGATCTTCGAGAACTTAACAAAAACATCCTGGTGGACAAATTCCCGTTGCCACGCATAAATGAACTGTTGGCCCAGACCAAGGGTATTAAGTGGTTCTCTACAATAGACCTTACTGCAGCGTACCACCAAATCCTGCTCCACCCCTCATGTAGGAAACTTACCTCTTTCATTACCCCGTTCGGCTGCTACAGATTCCAACGCCTGCCATTTGGCCTGGCGTCCGCCGCGTCGGTATTTCAAAAACTCATGCACAAATTATTCAAGAACAGCAGAAACGTTCTATACTTCCAGGACGACATACTCATCATGGGTACGACCAAAATGGAACACGACGCCACTCTCCGAGAAGTGTTACAGACACTATCAGACAACGGCCTCACAGCGGAACTGGAAAAGTGCAAATTTGGACTGCGCACTGTCACGTACCTGGGGCACGAGATCGGTGTAAATGGGATCTCCCCGAAGCAGGCAAATCTGGAGGCTATCAAGTCGGCGCCCCAACCGCGAACCAAAGAAGAAGTCCGCTCCTTCCTGGGCTTAGCGGAATTCTACAGTAAATTTGTCCGCAACTTCTCCACCAAAACCCACACCATGCGCCAACTCTTGAAGGACAAAAACAGCAGTTTCAGTTGGACGCCGGAATCACAGCTTGAGTTTGAAACCATTAAAAAGGACATTTGCGAGGCTGTTCCCCCCCAGGGATTCGACTGCTCGGCCCCCAGCATATTAACCACTGATGCCAGCGAGAAGGGGCTGGGAGCTGTCTTGTCGCAACGAGCCGCGGATGGCACAGAAACTACGATAGGCTTCGCGTCGCGCTCGCTCGCCCCCGAGGAGAAATTCAGTGTCATCGAAAAGGAGATGCTCGCAGCCATCTGGGCCATGGACAAGTTTCGACAGTACCTCTGGGGTTCCCGTTTTAGCCTCAGAACGGACCACAAACCGCTGATAAAAGGTCCTGACATCCAGTGGCCACGCGACTGCCACCCCGCTCATCGCAAAAATGTCCCTCAAGCTCCTGGACTTCGTTTACGACGTGGAATACTTACCGGGCCAGAAGAACAAAGTTGCCGATTTCCTCAGCCGCTCCGCCGCCATGGAAGCAGCACCCACGCCCAGTGACTGGGATGAGTACCAGGTGGCGTTCACTGGAGACCACGAGACCTTCATCAGTGCACAGGACTGGGCATCCGCCTACGACAACGACCCGACACTGGCCCGTGTCAAAACCTTCGTCACGCAAGGATGGCCCGAAAAGAAGCACATGACAGACGATACCCGAAAGTATTGGGAGGTGCGAGATGAATTGTCCCTCAGCGACGACACCGTATTTTTACTCATGGGTGACAAAGTGGTTCCCCCGAAGACGTTACTGGACCGCATCCTAAGCATTGTGCACGAAGGCCACTTAGGGATCGTAAAGTCAAAGAGGAGGCTAAAGCAGTCATACTGGTGGCCTGCCATCGACACCTACGTGGAAAAGTACGTACGGGCGTGTCAGCACTGCGCCAATGCGGACAAATCGCTTACTCTGCTGCGGCCCCCGATGGGTGAATTCGCCACTCCTGCCAACCCATGGGAAGAGCTGTCAGTCGACATATTGGGTCCCATTCTGGATTCGTGGGGCGTGCCCAAATATGTATTCGTTCTTGTCGACAGGTACTCAAAATGGCCGGAAGTGGAGGTCTGTGAGAGGGTGGACACGGATGCAATCATCGCGCTTCTCACTAGCACGTTCTTGAGGGAGGGCAACCCGAGAGTCATCACCTGCGATAATGGACCCCAGTTTACCTCCGAAAAATGGACGGCCTTCACCCGGAGGAACGGGATCAAGACACAGCACACCCCAGTGTATCACCCTGCTGGCAACGGTCTGGTCGAGCGCTTCAACCGCGTAATCATGGGCTCAGTCCAAGCTGCCATCAACGTGGGCAAGAACTGGGAAACGGAACTCAAAAACACGATATGGGCACACCGCATTACGCCCACATTCACAGGACACAGCCCATTCAAGATCCTACGAGGCAGAGAACCATTTACGAGGGACAATCTCGTATGGATGAACATGAAACTACAAAGCAAGTGGCCCCCAGCAGTGGTTAGAAGCAACATCGAAAAGGCCCAGAAAATCTACAAAGACAACTATGACAGGAGACATGGGGTACATGAGGTCTCTTTGGCGGTAGGAGACTGGGTCAGAGTGAAGCGGGCCACCTCGGCAAGAAAGGTGACAGCAAGTTCAGCAGGCCACTACAAATCAGAGAACTCTATTTGCACTCCGCTCTCCTGAGTGATGGCAAAGTGTGGTCACACGGCCGCATGGCAAAGTGCAACAAAGTCCTCCAGTGGGCTACGGACAGCAGTACCAACAGAGCTGGTTACGATGGTGAGGAAGCAGAGGCCGATGTTGCCCCTCCACTGGACAACTCCAGAAGCTCCGACACCTTGGGGGGGACAGGGGGTGACACAGGGCCAAGTAACAACTGGAATTCCACACAGCACACACCACCTCAGCAGACCAATGACGCAGGCAACCTACACACTGGGCAGAGAGCACCGAGCGCACATAACGAGAATCTAGCAGAGAGCGACACACAGTCCACATCTCGGGCACGGGGGACACAAGGGGAGCAGGCCTCCTTCACACGTACCCGCACAGGCAGGTTAGTATTGCGACCCAGTAAATACAGCGAATTTTAAATGTAACTCCTCTCCAGGGGGCAACCCCATGACACCCGTGGGATAGCCTCAGCATAGTTTTTTTTTTCTTTTTCTCTCTTACCCAGAAAGAGTGCTTTTTGTGTGATTTGGTGAAAATCCTTTCAGACATTTGGAGAAATTACGCTTCGAAATGTATAATATCTAGCGGTGCAGTACTCCTGAGGGAAAAACAAGGTAAAACAAGCACTGGCAAAGCCAGTAGGTTTCTGCAATCCGAGATGTATTGCCGTGTTCAATATTATTGTCTTTTAGCCATGTGTTATGGAGCGGCTATTTAGCCTTAATAACTGGAAGGCTTTGCCCTGCCCTCAGAGAGGTCTTTATTGACAGAAGCCATGCTAAATATATTGGTGTTTGGCAGAAGGTCGACGTGGTGCGGAGCCTGAAGGCAGTCCCTTGTCTTCAGGGTAGTCATTCACTGCATTCGTAGCCCCAGGTGGCAGCACAGAAGCAGGATTGGAGGTTAGAATAGTAGAGACCAGATTGTCCTGGTGTCAGCTCAGGAGGCTGAGCCCTTCGCACACAAGGTGCACTCAGTAAAGGCAGCAAGTAACAACCGCTGGCTCAGCCAGTACGAATAACTGACGTCCTCGGATACAGGAAGGGAAGCCGAGGGACCGCAGGAAGTGACACACCACACAAAGATGTACGGCCCAGGTGACTGGTGGTGGTAAACTGCCCTACAGAACCTGCTGCTAAAAGGAGTCTGGTCAGATGAAGTAAGATCCAATTCACAGTGTTCACAGTGGTCGGGTCACAAAGGAGTTGTGACCTAACGCCATAGCAGCGGACTATGGAACTGCGGAACCAGGTTTGAGCCCTGGCATTAACTCACCATTCTGTGATTTTTGCAAAACAGTTAATCGCCGTGCCTAAAAAAATTAATCTGAACTTGTGTAATGTAATCAAGTGCTCATGTCAAGAGCTGTAATGTCCTGCCCAAAAATAAAATACTGGACTGCATGTTTGCGCCAGCCATGCCCACAGCGTGAGTGGACGCGAGGACAGCGAGTAGTCCAACTCTAAAGCTTACATCACCTCTTCCGAGTACGGAGGCACTGCACGTGCCAGGTCGCCACAATGATGGATAGAGGGGGCAAGCAGAGATGAGAGAGTGGGAGGGATAACGGGTCAAGCAGCATTGAGGAAGGGGGTTGGGGCATGGAACAAGCGCCTTGTGAAAACAAAATGTGACATTTAATCTCGGTCTTTGAATGCTCAGCAAATGTGACGAGATAAGAGCATGATTAACAGCCCTGTTTACAATAGCGCTTGGAGCAAGTGAAAACATGAACGCTACTGACGAGGGCTCTTAAGCAAAGAAAAAATAAGTTCCTAAAATGTTCATTAAATCATTAAATGGGAGCAGTGGATGGATAGTAGTAATTGGTCCATGCTCTTGGGGAGGGCTAAACACAGGAAAAGGCATGACGCATGCATTCCATGGACAAATGGGGAGAAAGAATAGGAGAGTGACGATGGAGCCAGCATATGGGAAGCCTAAGGGCAAGCTGAAGCCCACAAAGTATATACAACATGTCTCTTTTGGGACAGAGCATGTGCTGTCTAGGGCAGAGACCTAAAAATGACAAATGATGCCTTCTGATTGGCCTGTTCCAGCAGGACTGGGAACAGTCCCATGAGACCGAGCGCTGTGATTGGCTGGCTGCAACATGAAAATAATTGTTGAGGCTGCCATTTTAGGACTCCGTGACTCGGTCCCTGTGTACTGAAAATTAAAATAAAACAACATATAAGGGTGCAGGGTAGGAGTACCCTGACCCTTGTGGGGGACCGCCGCTGGGCTCAAAATGCAAAAAAAAAAAATGTCTGTGTCCCTGTGGACTCGCGATACTCAGTGCAGTCCCCATTTCCCCTGCGAAAAGTTGCAGGAGTACCGCAAGTTTACCATGGGATCCCCCCACAAAAAAAAGGTTGTTGGGTGTCTGTTGGTGTTGCCTGACCATTGAGGGTTGGCCAGCAATGGGTGAGCTGGCCACAAGCAGGAGGCAAGATATAGTTACTTCAGTGAACTATAACTGGTGGATCTCAGTGTTTTTAACAAAATTACACCAAATTTAGCAAAAAGATAAAATTTTATTCAGAATGCATACATTTTGTGAAATGGTGTAAATCTAATCAGCCATTTTTAAGAATTTTGCATTAAAAGAAATTCTCAGGCGGCCTTGAAGGGATTAAAAAGTTAGGTATATCTGGACTGGTGGTCCTGCGGGAGTCCCACAGGACTGGCAAAAAAAAATAGGACCCTTTGATTGGCCGAGGGAGCTTTTTCTGAGGTCAGCCATTTCTGTACCGTGAGACTGGGACCGGTCCTGCAGTACCAAGTGATCAGACCTGATTGGCTATCCGCAATCCAGAGAAAAATATTATGATTGCATTACAGGACTTGGTCCCATTGTTCTGTAAATATTAAATAAATAAATCTGGTATTTGTAAAGCGCGAACTACTCACTCCTAAGAGTCTCAAGGCGCTGGGGGCCGTTGGGGAGATTAAGTGAGCTATTGCCCAGAGTTACATGGTGCTGAGCTGAGCTGCTGCCGGGGAGTGAACTGTGAGCCCTGCGCTCCGGAGTCAGCAGCCCTGGCCGTTGCGCAACACCTCTCCCTATGTATGTAATATACATAAGGGAACAGGGTAGGAACACACTGATCTCCAGGTACTTGTGGGCTGAGGACCCAGAGGGCATTCACTAGGAGGGTGGTTGTCCAGGAGATTGGCGTGTGCAGCAGGGGGCTAGGTGCAAGGCTTGGCTGGGCCTCAGGCAAACCCCCCTACCGAGAATGGCCGAAGACTGTGCACAGTGGGGGAGTTAGCTGAATATGATTTAAAAAGCCCTAGAAAAAACAAAGATTCAAGGGCCAGTTGCAAAATAGTGGTCGCAATATGCGACTAATATTTTTGCGACCAGTGTGGTAATTTGAAAAAACGATCTATGTACCAAAAGGTCAGAACGCAATTACCAATTCCTAGGGGTTCGCAATTCGACCTACCTTCAGAATATTATTGAGGCAAGTCGCAAATTGCGTCCCACCATGAATGGAAGCATTACAGTGATGGTGGCAGTGCTTAATTTGTAAAAGAATGAGTGCAGGTGCCCAAAGCTCTTCTAAGAAGATGGCAGTCTGTGCAATTAAATATTGGTGCACTCAATACCAAGGCTGTGCAGTCTTGAGACCACCTCATGCCGCTTTAATTCTTCACAAGACACCCATCCCCTTTATCTCATAATTGCAGGTTCTGGCTTTCTCCCTTTATGATCGTTTACCCGTCTTTTTCTTCCTCCATCTTTCTGCGCTGTTAATTTTTCCTTCTCGTGCTCTTGGTAAATGTCTGATGCAGAAAAATACGTGCTGGACCCCAGAAAATGAGTGCCAATGGCCTTCACCGGCAACCAGCGGCTCAAATTAACTACTGGATGGTGGCCTGCTGGGGTCAGCAGACCACTAGGTCTATGATTGCTTTTAAATAAACCATTTTGTTTTTAAATGCAACCCATTTTCCTTAAAGAAAAATGGGATGCATCTAAAAGCAAAGAAAATGAAAAGTATAAGTTTCCATTTTTAAGAGTAGGCAGTGGTCCTAGGGACCTATTATTTTTCCCCTCTGAATAAACTTGCTAAAAGTACAAATAAGCTGGATAGTATGAGCAGTCACTATATTTGCCACATTTTCTTGCCAGTAACCCAATCAAACCTCCTTAATCATTACACTAATCAGTTGGAACATGAATAGTCCACATCATCTGTTTAAGTCATATGCTGCACCAAGAGGCACTCAGGTCCATTAAAGTGCTACTGCTTTGACTGAACCATGTCTTCCACCACAACTATTGCACCAGAGTGCTGAAGGTGTTCTGGAAGAAATAAAATATGAAAACACAGCGCACAGCAGAGAGCGTCAAACAGCTATACGTGGTAAAAGAGCAGTGCAGGCCAAAAAATTTGTCCTGATGAAAAAGAGGTGAAGAGTTTACTTGAGAACAGAGTGCATGACCTGTAAGGCCATAGTTAAAGGAAAACCTGTGTTTGACAAGCTTGAAGGAATTTAAGGGCTTAGCACACAGGCACACTGGCACGTATTCTGAGTTTTCAATAGATTGAAACATGATTTGACAATGGTAGCAGGAGACTGAATTAGCGACGAACACACAGATTCTGATAAGAGGTCTTGGAAGCACAATGATAGAGCACATACTCAAATAAATATACATTCAACATAAATACACATGCATTCAAAAGTAAGAGAATACTTAGTTTATTAAGTATTGTTAGAACTGCAATAAATTAGTTTAAAGTCTAGGGTCACCGGTGACCTCATGTTTTTCCATAGCTAATGTGTACCATTGTGTAACCGCCTAGTAATTCATTGTTTGAACTTTTGTAACCAGCATTGTTTAACTGTGTACAAAAATAGCTGCCTTTGCAGCAGCACATTGAGACCGGCTGTTTGCTTGTGTGAAGACGGCCGCTCTCCCTGCCACAATAGTAAAGAGCTGTTTTTTCGTTTGCCAAGAGCAGTCTGTCTTTTTCTTCATTTTTAAGTTACCCTGCAACAAATACTAAACACATCTGTCTCAGTCACCATTATAAATAAATATACTGTCATGGTAAGCACAGGAGACTCAGCAAATTAGAAGCAGAGACAATTCTTCTAACAGGAGTTTAGATTCAAGAGGGATGCCGCTAATATCCACTATTTATTATTTAATATTTGCAGCACAGCAGCGAAATATTCGCCAGTGCAACAACTCATACTCTACCTGTCAGACAAGACTTCCCTGACCAAGACCAAATTCAACACCTGCATTACCACAGTAGTCAAGTGGATGAGGACCAACTGCCTCAAGCTCAACACAGACAAAACCATGGTGGTGGTCTTAGGAAACAAAACCTGCCTGTGGGACTCCACCTGGTGGCCCACGGACCTCAAACCCGCCCCAACCCCTACCACACACATCAGAAACCTGGGACTCATCCTGGATGGAAAACTGGACAGGACAGGTCAAAGCAGTTACCTCTACTGCTTATACCTGCTGAAGATGCTGCAAAAAATCTTCAGGTGGATACCGAAAATTACCAGGAAAACAGTCACACAAGCCCTCATAACAAGCAGACTGGACTACAGCAACGCACTCTACACCGGAATCAATAAATAACTCCTGAGCAGACTACAGAACGCTGCAGCAATACTTGTTCACAACCTCCCAAGACACGCCCACACCTCAAGAAACTCCACTGGCTCCTATTACATAAAAACATCTACTTCAAACTCCCCACACACAACTACAAGGCTCTGCACAACATTGGCCCTGCTTACCTCAATGCACGCATCCAATTCCACCAACCCTCCAGTCATCCCGCTCTTCTGGTCTCTCACTTACACACTTCCCCTGCATACACAAGATCAGAGCAGGAGGTCGCGCCTTCTCACACATCACCCCAAAAGCTTGGAACGACCCCCCCACCACATAAGGTACTCTGTGACACTACTCGAATTCTGCAGGAAGCTGAAGACCTGGCTCTTCGATTAACTCTAGGCAAGCCCCCGGGCAACTACAAACTCGCACTGCTCTGGGGGGAGCGCATTCATGTGAAAAATGGAGCAGCTGCTTTGAAGCCACTCCGTGTTTTCGCAGTGCAGGCGGCAACCTGCCTGCACTTTTAAAGGAGATTAGAGATCCCCTTGCAGGCGGGTGCAATCAGTGACTGCACAAGCTTGCAAGGGGTTGTCTGGGGGTCCCTCCAGAGGGCTACTCTCAGGGGGCACACTGACAGTGTTGCGCACTGTCAGTGTGCCTCCTGAGAGCTTCTTTGCCTCTGCGGCCGCATCTGAAATATAGCGCGGGTGCAGAGGCAAAGGGATTCCCTCATTTGCATGGGGTACGCATCCATGCAAATGAGAGTACGCCCTCTGAAGATATTGCTGGCACTTTATGTGCGCCAGCACTATTGGTATTACAGAAGGGGCACACAAGGGTCTGCAGCCCCTTCTGTAATACCAAAGTGCCCCAGGGGCACGCGAATCGGACGCAAATGCCTGTTGCGCCCCCAGGGCACTTTGTGTAATACTGCCCTTGGTGGAGCAAAATAGGGGGTGTGCTAGAAGAGTCAACATAAGCACTGAATTCAGCCCCGGAGTCGATGGGTCATGGTTCCTGTTGACACCTGCTATTATGTCTAAGAAAACAGACGCTGACCAAAAGTGGCAGTTCTCTACCTTATAAGGGAGCATAGCTGGAGTTAACAGACCGCATGGGTGCCCCTCTTCACCTCATGGAGCCACTAGACAATAGGCTACATCTCCGCTTTTCCACAAAGGGCAGGAGGCAACAGGACAAGATGATTAAGCAAAGCTGCATCACGGAGTGCCTTTAAAGAAACACACAGTGAACCACACCTAATGAGAAAAAACTGCAGCAAGATGCCAGAGATATCAGAGGAACACTGGAGTTCTCAGGGGAGGGTAGAGTGGGAGAGAACAGGAGTTGAGTAGTTTCACAAGATTAAAATATCAAGCACAGCAAAATACAAGAGACAGGTATGCAAAGGGGATGATCACGACAGCAGGGTGAAGCAGAGAGAAAGCCAGAGGGCTGGACAGGAGCCCTGAAGTGAGTGGCACCAAGCCTCTTCTCCCCCCGCCACATTCAAAACTGTAATGCCACTAGAGGCATGGAAACAAGTGGACTTCAGGGCAGGGGTAAGAAGCATGCATACATAGTTTGAATCTTCCTGGAATGTTTACAATCCAGAAAGGTGAAGACTGTCTTGCATGGGAGGGGGTCGGCCAGTCAGCAACATACCTAGAATCCCAAAAAGGTCTGTGCCCTGTTGCGGGATTCTGAGCCATTTTCACCCATGTTTCTGTTTGTAAGTGTGGATTTCAAAAAGGGTGGACCTACCAGGCCAATTTCATCAGTAAACTAAAGAGAAAAAAATGTCTTATCCCTGGCCCTAGAAATGCGCTTAGAGTGTCCACACAGACTCCCCAACCTAGCTGAACCATCACTGAAAGTGTAATTTAATACTTGGTAGGGAGAGAAAACAAGATCACATAGCCAATCGAAATACAGAAGGCTCGCCCCGCAAATAGTATATAAATAGAAATAGCATTAATCATACTAAAAATAGCAAAGGAGATGAAAAAGTTCTAGCAAAAACACGCAGTGTCAAAACCCGTCATACACTAAGTAGTCATAGGGTGGTGCCATTATTCCTTGTACACCAAATTGCAAAATCAGAAAGTGATAGCATCTTCACCTATAATATAATGTTTTCGATGGCACAATGTAATTAATGTAAACATCTGTGATAGCTGTAGCTCTTCTAACATAAAATGCATTAGCGCAGCCAGCAGGCAGCAAAAGCTGTCCATAGCTAGACACTAAAAATATATTTCAAAAAACAGATTTTCTGGATTCAACATGTATTTCATGCGGTTGTACAAAAATGCATGATCTTGTAGATAGAAGAAAATGAAATGTTTATGCTGCAATCTTAATGCAAATAAAGAAAACTAACGACAAGGCTCAAAGAAAGAAAAAGCACAATTTTAAGTTTTTAACTTATTGGTGAAGGGGATTCCCAAAAGAAATCTGGGCTATAAAGCCAATGCTGCTCTGCCAAAATTCTAAGCTTGTCATTCAGGAAGGAGGGAGAATTACGGTGGACTGCTGGCAAGCCCTTAATTTAAGCGAGGCTGGCAGAGGCAGCAAATGGTGCTGCCTGAGAATAGTAGAGATTGGAGTGAATGTCATCGCTGCTGTATTTAAAGCCAGTGAATGAACACAGCTGTCTGGGACAAACGAGTTCCCCCGCCAGAAGGGTGTTGCCACCATTTAGAGCAAAAGACACTCAACAGTTTGGACGGTGTTTGGCAGCTGTTGCAACAAATGAAGTTCAACGGCATCAGACTAAGCCTGTCGAGCATAGGTTGTTAAAAAGACAAGCATTTGCAATGCAATAGGTCTCGGATTTGCTAGAATTAGAGCTATTGACGTTGTAAGTGACTTTGTCTTTTACCTATGTGCTTTTAATGTTTGGAGTGTAGTGGGATTATGAGGTGTGGAGTGGAATCATGTGGGTTGTATTGGAAGTGTTAGTTTTGGAATTGTGTGGGTTGGATATGTGTGGTGTGGAGTGTATTTGTGTAGTGGAATTATGTGGCATGGTGAATAGATGGGATAAGAGCTGCACTGAATAGATAGAAAGGAAGATAGAGAGAGATAGGTAGTTTGTGCAGGAAGTGGTGCATGAACTGGAGAAAATGAGCAGAAAGAGTGAGTGAGAAATGGAGACAGAAGAGGAGAGCAGGTCACAAACGCATAAAGAGGGGGCTCCTTTGTATGCAGAAGACACCCCAAGAAGAGGAGGAGAGCGTGGAATTGAGGGACAGACACTTTGAAAAGGCACGGGAAAGAAACTGCAATCGAAGACCTGAAGTCAACCACTTGAGAGAGGCAGGAAAAGTCTCGTCTTTGGGACCTAGTGGCTTTGCCAATGGGTTTTAGTCATGCTGCATAGCATCCTTGATCCTATGCAGCATGGCTAAAGATTTTTTTTCTCTTAAAAACACACTTTAGGGCTTGAATGGTGGCGTCATTTTGTAAGGGTGCACCCCACCTATGTGCTCCTGAAAAATTTACCAAGCGCTTTTTTTACAGAACTGAGTTGGATCATTCACTAAAAAGAAAAAATGCCAGGGAGGTGAGCAGATGAAAAATGAGGGAGGCGGGTGGAGGAGGTGTTACGCAACATGGAGAACAGAAACAACACGGCCCCCAATTTCTTTCAAATGTAACAATTTCTACAAGTACATACTAACATCCAAACCCCTTACCCAAAAATGAGCTGAGCATCCCCAATCCTCTGTAACTCATGTAGCTTGTGACAAGCTGCTGGATCACTGCCAAAGTTAAAAGTTGCCACCAAAAAAAACTGACCATCATTTGTAGCATTAAAAGAATAAGAGCAAATGCTGCAGTATTAACAAATTAACAGCTTAATAATGCAACGTGTAACCAAATTAGCACAATCAGTGGTCATGTTGACAACACATCCGTTGGAATTATTAGTCATTTAATCATCTTCAAGGAGGAAATTCAAAGTCAAATAGGATTGGGTACATAACACATTAAGGAAGAAAGGCGTGAACATTTATTCCTTCCTCCCAGGGGAGCAAGTAGTGGAAAACAAGTGGTGTCAGAAACTCCCGTAATATGCTTTAGCGTAATTACATGAAATTTCAGTAAAGGTACACAATACAAAAATCTGTTGTTTTGCACTATATATTAGTACAAAAGGCTTCCTCATGCCCATTTTTGGAGCAAGGACTCATTTAACAAAAGCGCCGCAAACAGCTGCTTGCATTTTGTTGTTCACAGTAGATTTTTTCTGTGAACTGCATGTAATTACACTAAGGGGCAAAATGGCATAATTTCGGGAGTTTTGCGTAACAAACGCAACATGAAATTCCAAAAATTACACGCCGTCATTTACATTTTGCCCTGGCCTAGAGAAAACTAACCAATTATTAAGCCTGACACCACCTCTCGTCTTAAATTTGACAATATGTTCATAGAAAAGAGTGAAGGTTGTGTGTGCTGCTATGTTCATTTCCCAAATCCAGAAAACCACCACGCTTACGGCATCACAGACAAAAAATAAAAGCGCCTTACATTCTTGTATGGGTTACAAATCCACCTACACTTCCTGTGTCAATCAGTTTACCCCAAATGAGAGATATGCATAGTCCAATTATGCCATACAATTTAGATGCCCGGGAATCTTTGAAGTGTCAATGCTCCATGGATTGTACCAATTCAATTAATCCGTTGCACAGAGCCCATCCCTGATGGAGCGAAGAAGACACATCCTAGATTTGGGTGACTTATGCAACTCTATGGAAATTCCCACTGCCAGAACCGATTGGAAGACTTGTGTTGTACAAGAACAAGATGTGGATCACTACACCTTTCTCCTGTTGAAATTTAGTTGGTGCTGGACCATTCTAAAACTTGTCAGTTGAAAATATAAAAAGAAAAGAATGGTCGCACTTTAAGATAAATACCCTTTGCTCATCATGCTTACGGTTTATGTTCTTTTAGAAAAATCCTAAGTCCTCAATCTCCACAACAATTAAAATGTAAAAAAATCGACTTTTCTGAACACTCAGCTGAATCTTGAATGTCTAGAATTAACATTGTTTTCAAATCTCGTGCCTTGGCAACTCCAGACAAGAGACCTCGATCTTCATCATCTTTTGATATTAAATGTAAATTGTAAATGCATCTCGAAAGGTGTATGAACAGGGCATGTAGGTGTATATGACTCAGGAAACAGGAAGTACCACATCACACATTTCAATCTATCTACAGTATTGAAGTGCCACCTGTCCTTTCATCAAACTTAGAAAATAAGTTTGCCTTTTGCAGCCACTGAGTGAATAATTCTTTGCGAATGGAACCACTAGGTACCTTCACTTTATACCGAACTAGATGGTCATAATTTACTAGCAATAAGATACGAACAATCCTTATGAGGGACATCCTACTCCGCATGTGGAAGGGATGACGGAGTTCATGGCCGCGCTGGACTTACCTCACTTGGAAAGGGAGACCAGCCAACTGTTAGACGACCCAATTTCTAAAGAAGAAATACTGGAGGGCATAATGGCTTTGAAACAATTCAAGAGTCCAGGGAGTGATAGCCTACCGGCTAAGTTTTACAAAAAATTCGCACCCATTCTAGTAGACCGTCTCCTGGAGGTATATAATGCGGCGCTCCAGAGTCAAAAACTACCAACTTCTATGAGCGAAGCGTTGGTGGTCATGATACCCAAGGCAGATAGAGATACCCGGTTGCCGGGATCATATAGGCCAATATCTCTGTTGAATATAGATATAAAAATCCTTAGTGGGGTCATGGCGGCTTGATTGCAACCGCATATGCAGCATCTAAATCATCTTGGCCAAGCGGGATTTATCCCCAAACGCAGCACGGCCCATAATCTACGGAGACTAGCCCATGTATGGCACTCCCCTTAACTGCATCAGGAAGAATGCACCCTGGTGTTATTGGATATAGAGCAAGCGTTTGAATCGGTTGGTTGGGTATATTTTTGGGAGGTTTTGCATACAATGGGAGTGGGGGTACAATTTCTTAAATGGGTGCAGTTACTTTACTCGGCCCCCTACGCCAGAATAAGAATGGGGAGGTTAGTCTCGAGGGCCTTTAGACTGCAACGCGGCACCAGACAGGGATGTCCGCTGTCGACACTCCTTTTTGCTATGGCAATGGAGCCCTTGGCGGCGGTCCTTAGAAGCGAAATGTCAGCCTTTGGGATTCCACTGGGAGAGACCAATCATGTGGTGTCCATGTATGCGGAAGACACTCTTGTGTACCTCCGTCACCCCGTTCAGGCGATACCGATACTGTTGGATGCCCTTAGGAGGTTTGGGAGCGTATAGGGGTTGCAGATTAACTCCGGGAAATCGAAATTAATTACAATGGGAAGGTTGGCTTCGCTCCCAGATTGGGGGCTACCAGAGGTGGGGCACCCATGGGTGAGAATCACGCCCAGGTTCCTGGGGATCAGATTGGCTGAATTGGCTGAGCAGTACCTGGCGCTTAACATTGGGAAAGTAATTGAGGGAATAAGGGGTTCGGTGCGTTTAGAGGCTGCCCTTGTCCCTTATGGGTAGGATCGCTATAGCCAAAATTATTCTTCTACCCAGGTGTCTTTACACGATGCAGCACTCCCTCTTCAAGATCCCTCGACGATTTTTTGTCATTCTAGACAGTCTTCTGGTAGAATTATTATGGGGTACTAAACGCAAAAGGGTTAGTCTGACCACCCTACAGAGAACCTGGCAGAATGGGGGTTTGGAGGTCCCCTGTCTGGAATTTTACTATATGGCCTCACAGCTACAACACGCTGTGCATTGGTTAGATGACAATGGAAATTGGGAGAAGGGCCTGCTGGCGGGAACTTTCGGAGGCAGAACGCTACCTGAGCTGTTCATGTTGGGAGCACACGTGCCTCAGACATGCCCATACATAATTCCGCATCTGGCGGAAATGTGGGAACTTACGGTCAGGAAGGTGCTACGGCGGGCACCCTACGCCCCGGACATGCCCTTGTGGGTAGTACGACCCTTCCATCAAATTTCGGCTTCCATGTCTGTACGCAGATGGCAGGAGGGGGGATGCTTGACCATGGGTGACTTATATGATAATAAACAGTATATCACTCGAGAGCAGGCGACGGACGCCTTTGGGCTAGGCCCAGGGCAGTTCCTACAGTACGGGAAAATAGCTCAGGTGGCTAGGGAGCTGTGGCCCATGTTCCCAGAGGAGCCCCCTACCTCTAATGTGTTACAGGTTATGATAGCTATGGCCCAGGGACGAAGGCCTATGTCGCACCTATATCGGGCAATTCGAGAAGACAGGACGGTCCAGGCACTCCCTGTCCAGACAAGATGGGATACATTGACGGGGGACCCCATAACAGTTAAGGACTGGAATAAAATAAATGAGGGGGTAAAACTGGTGAGCTTGAACACTCGCTTTAAATTAATACAGTATAATTTTGTACATCAGACATATCTTACCCCCAGGATGTTACATAGTATCTACCCGGATCGGTCGGGCAGTGCACCTGATGCGGAGAGGCGGATGCTGCATTTATCCATATGGCCTGGTCCTGCTCGGAGCTGCAGCCTTACTGGACCGATGTCTTGGCTATGCCACAAGAGGCGACGGGGCGGGTGATACATTGGCGATCCGTATGGTGTTGCTTGGTTTGTTGCACCGGCCTAAAAACAAGAATCTCAGCAGGAAGTTCGTTCTTCTGGGGCTGGTGTTGGCGAAACGTCGGATGGCAATCTCGTGGTTGAGCCATAGGCCGCCTTAAGTGGCACAATGGGTGCGAGACATGATTGAATGGGCGACAGCTGAAGTGGTTCGAATGCAGCAGACCAGGTGAGATGACAAACTAGAGGATGATCTACAGGCCTGGAGAGCAATGTTGAGGAATATGCAGACTGATGGGACGTGCACTGTGTCCCAGATTGTAAACACTGCGCCTGAACAGGCAGTGAGTTGCACAGATGACGATTAAGAGAAGTGGGAGAATGCTCACCCTAGAAATACTAGACGGCATAATGGAGCGGACAAGAGGAGGGGAGTATATTTAATAAAAGGGATGCACACCCAGACATGGAAGGGGGGTATGTTTTGTTAAGGGAGGAGAGGGGGGGTAGTTTAGTTTATATAATACAGGTTTGTCTTTGAATGTTTTAGAGACACTTACGAAAGGGCGGTGCCTCACTGGGGCAGGAGTTGGAAGGGGGCAACTGAAATCGGGGTTGATGATTCACGATGACTAACATAATGTATGTACGCAGCCTGTATTTGCCCTACTCTTCTCTGTGTTCATGGCTAATTGATGTTCTTTAATGCATAGACCCGAATATCTTAAAATGCAATATTTGCTATTTTTGTCTCAAATGCAAATAAAGATATATTTAAAAAAAGATACCAACAATCCTTTGCAAGCAGACAAGATAGTCATGGATCAAAAAGAGTGTGGAAAAGCATGCCAGAGCTGTGGGGTGGAGAAGGAAATGTTACAAGAAACTCCTTTGGGAATTAATTCTACCTGCGATGAACCCCCAAAAATATATACTTTCCATTCGACAAAGTACACGTGTTATACACATCCATAAGCAAACACTAAATGTCAGCGTATAATACCCAGCTACACACATCTAGGTTTTTTTTTTTTTTTAAACCAGCACAAACCATGGGTCATCGAGTGCACTAATGATTCACAGACACAATTCTGGAGACAAACTGTGGCATCGTAGTGCTTATTCGTAATGAGCTCAGAAGTCTTCTGTAGTGTGCTGTGCAGCTACTGCAAGTACAGTCCAGCACATATGCTTTTTGATATCACCATCACCAACAGGATCATTTCCTCCAGAAATTCTAGATGGATCGGCCTTTTAGGTAGACAAGAGTTTAACTTTAAAGTCATTGAAACACATCGCAGCTCAAAATCTGAGAAAGAAACTTGCCTTGTCTGATAGAAGCGCGTTGAGGGAACCGATAACCGCCACCTAGAAACCGAATTATTTGACAAGACCCTTACCATATCTCTCTCAGATTTCGTCAGCCCAAAGCTAACGAACTTCTGTGAAATATGGGGGACTCAGAAGGGGTCTTCACATTCTGCGAGGGGGAGGAAGGGGCATCATTTGCATTACACCACTGTGTACATTGAGACTAAAACCTCGACTAAAAGTTAACAAGCACATGAAAGACACTTTTCGGGTGGCTAGAGCTTATAATTGATTCCCAGTTTCTTCGTAAGTGCTGATTGACTGTGAAACTGAATGTGCTGATTTATCGCGAGGTCATTTAACAGTTTTCCACAACATTGAAAGTGGATGGACGTTGGTGATCTGTTTTTCACAGCAACTTAAAAAGAGATGGAAAGTTTAACATTTTGTATTTGAGAACCTATGTGCAAAAACTTTCAGAAATATCATGAACTGTCATCGTGGTATTTGCAAAAACTAAGGAAAGTTTGTGATAAAAAAAGACTATACAACTTTGCACGCCTAATGCACGGAACGTAAGATGAGCTGCCACTCCACTGTCTGTGCATCAATGTGGTGTACAAAAAAAAAAAAAAACTGCAACCGTAATGCACGGAACGGAAGATGAGCGACAAGCAACGCTTTTTGTTTGCAGCAGCACAGCCTTGCGTGAAGCTTGCCTCTGTGGGTTATGAATGCCCACAAATCGTCCCATTTCCTTGATTAGCCACCTGTTTTCCGCTGCACAACTCTAGTTTCAAACATAAATATCAGGTACCAGTAAGTGGCGGTACATCTATTGCACTCACCCAGCAGGGGGCCACTGTGGTGTCAGTACCCGTACTTTACATTCCGGGGACAAGAACACTGCAAATTAGAAAATGTTTATGGTCGGTTTTAACTGACAGGGTTTAATTGAAATATATAGCCAAGTGCGAAAAGCAGACTCCACCGCTGCCAATCCACTGTCTGTGCATCAATGTGGTGCACAAAATAAAAAAAATAAAACATGGTGCCAAAGGTAATGCACGGAACGGAAGATGAGCTGAGAGCGATGAGGAAGGCTTTTTGTTTTCCAGGCTGCGTTGCTGCAAACAAACAGCCTTGCTCGTCACTCACAGCTCATCTTCGGTTAGATGTGCTGCTGCTTCTGTCTGTTTGTGTCAAGCAAAGATAGAGGCAAAGCTGATGCGGTGTCCTTGAGAAGAAGGGGCCTTAAGTCATAAGGGAGACACACACAGCCAGGCAGTCACGGAAGAAGGGGGAGGTTGATATAGTATCCGTGCAAACACAGCTCTGCCACAACGGGGATTCTCGAGTGCTTGAGGAATTAAACAGAATTGGTATATGTCTACACTTCCGTAAACCAGGTGTCAAAGATTTCTTTTTACTCGCTATTGAACTTTTAGCAAAGTGGCTATGACGCTTGTACACACTGCCTTTTTCGAACGGCTGGCACGGACTAGTGGGGGGCGCAGGAAAAGACACGAGGGCGGGGGAGTGAAATGAAGCAGCAACAAGGCGGGTGGGGGATCAAGATAAAACCAGGGTTTTTTAAAGCTGCCATACGGAATGCTGCTAACGAGCTAGAATGAGCAGGTTGTGGTGGGGGAGCAAGGGAAATGAAATGCATACACTTGTGGTAAGTGCTCGTTTTAAAAAATAGTCCCTGAGCCAGGCAATAAAATGGGACTAGTGGAAGAGTATTAGTCCTGGGGACCTGCTCCGTGGGAGTTACCAATTGACTAAAAGGTGGGACAAAGAGACAAGAATAACCACTTACAAGCAAGGAATTTGTTAGGACACTGACCTTGACAAATGGCAAGCAGGGGGTGGACTGTAAGCCCACAGAATAGAATACAACATGTCTTGAAGAGACAGCGCAAGAGCTGTCTGGGCTCGACCTAAAAAATTAGCTCTAAGAATAATATTAAGAGACTTTGCTGTAGAAACCAGTAAGTGAGAGGTACAACTTCAAAATCATCCACATTACCAAATTTGGAAAGACAGTACTTACCTTGAAAGGAATCAGCTTCAAAGAAAGAGCCCAAACAGCTTTCAATGTGAAAGTCACCAATGGCCTATACTTGCAGGAGATTACATGATAATGCAGAGCCCGTTATCATACATATACTGGTGTACTGCGAGGCCACCTTAAACCAGCAGATCTTGCAACACTCTAAGCAGATATTAAACAAAGCTGGATCAACAAAAAACTTGGGGGACACCACAGAATGAACAGCGAGAGGAGAACAGGATGATTTGATTGTAACAAACTGGTTGCAACCCTATAAGGAAGGATCAAAAACACTTCACAGCCTGACCTTCCACTCCAAATGGGTGGACTGAATGGAAGCAGTGGTCCATGGCTGACTATATCAAATGCTGCAGAGAGATCGAGCAGGAAACTGAAGAGACCCCAGAGAACTGTATACCAATATGGCCGCCTAACTGAGCGGTTCAGACCCCCTGTATAATGTATCCATCTAAATATGTTGGAGTACCTCAATTGTGATAAAAATGTAGTTAAAAAAAGACTGCAGAACCCTTCCCCATTATGATACGGCTGCTGATGGGCTTGGGCGATCGAAGAAGCGTTACTGCTTAAAGGAGTGAACGGATTGGCTTTGAGGCACGGCCGAATGCAGGCCCGGGCTCGAGCTCACAGCCTAATCAACAGCATGGCGGACCCGCATAGCTGTCAGATTTTCAGATCACTTATATGTGACATTTCTATGGTTTCAGTCTGCCTATGAGTGACATTCTACTGTCATTGTGACACTTCGAGTGTCACTTCCTTGACAGCAAATCAAAGCAATGACCAGTATAAGTGTCCCTCTCTGTGATTTTTCAGTTATTGTCCACAGACATATCACACAACAATAAACATACGACTAAAACAAGACAGACCTATCGGTGTTGCGTTGCCAATGCTTATTAGCTGAATCAGATCAACAAGTAACCAACATTTTTTTTTTTTTTTTATAAACAAATTTTTGTTTATTAATTAATAAAATAAAGAAAAAGAAGAACAAACAAAACACCAGCCTTACAGTCCAACACCATAAATGTCCAGGACCTGGAAAGGAAAGCAGCACCTCAAAGTTTACAGACAATGATAAAAACAGATACATAGGGGTACCAATTTGGGCGTTCCCTCTACGACTACTCCACCTCACCCAACCATTTCCCCCAAACCCTACGGTACTTCTTAGGGCACCCACGAGCCTCGTACATAACTTTCTCCTGCGAGGCACACCAGTCCACTCCAGTCCTCCAGGGTCCAGCGCACGGAGGTTCGGAAAGCTTCCAGGAGGCCGCAATGTCTCTCTTAGCAACCACCATTGCCGTAGTGTAAAACTGTTTTTCGTTCCGTGACCCATCCAGCCCATCAGTGATACCCAGGAGTGCGTGCCTTGGGTCATGGGGGACCTCCCAGCCCAAAACCTCAGTGAGTTCCTCTTCAATCTCCTCCCAGAACTGCTCCAAGCGGGGACATACCCATACCATATGAAAAAAATCTGCGGGATCGTGACCGCACCTGGCGCAAGCAGAGGTTAGGCTAAGTCCGGCCCGGTGAAGGCGCATTGGGGTAAGATATGCAGCATGTAAGTAATATAATTGCACTAAGCGCAATCTGGCTGAGGCCGTGACCGTCCGAGGAGCCATAAGGGCGTCGCGCCAGTCCTCCTCGTCTAAGGTGCCTACCCAACCCTCCCATTGAGCCCGATGTCGGTCTAAGGAAGTGGGGGCATTGTTAATCAGTGTACGGTAGATGCGGGAAATGCCGCCTCTCCCCAGATCACCAAACATTATCTGGGCCTCAGGCGGACTATGGTCTTGAAGGCGCGTGCCAGTCGTTAGGTGGGTGTGAAGGGCGTGGCGTAACTGCAAATACCTATAGAATTGTGACTGATGTAAGGAATATCTGCTTTGAAGGTCGTCGAAGGACCGCATGTGGTCCCCCACCCACACATCGCCAAGCTGCGAAATGCCCATCGAATCCCATGCTCTAAACCCCTGTAGTGTGTTGACTTCTTTGAGCCAAGTCCCTTGCCACAAGGGTGTGCATTGGGTCAGCGTACGTGTCCACTTGGTATGTCGCAATGCAGCTCGCCAGGCCAACAGCACCGAGCGTGTCACCTCTGGCAAGCGGGAGGGAATAGGGGCCCCATATAACATAGCTTGGATCTTGGCGAAACCCAATTCTCCGACCTCGAGCCTGTACGCCAGGTCCGACCAACCCCCATTGAACCAATCGTGAATGGAGAGGAGCCGCGTGGCCAAGTAATATAAATAGAGGTGGGTCATCCCCAGTCCCCCGTCGAAGGAGGGGATCCTACACACTGCAAGTGCCAGCCGGGCCCTACCATTTCCCCATAAAAACTTACTAGCAATGCTGTCAAGTTCGCGGAACCAGGGTCTGGGAAAGCCGATGGGGGTGTTTTGCAGTACATACAGGAACCGAGGAAGCACCATCATTTTAAATAGGGCGACCCTCCCCATGGGATTCAGGGGCAATAACTGCCACTTCTGGAGGTCTGCCTTAACCCGCCTCACCAGTGGGGCCACGTTGAGGGCCCAGCTGAGCTCAGGGAGCAAGGTCATCCATATCCCCAAGTATTTGAAGGATTGACGGCGAAGAGGAATGTTGGATTGCCAGTCAAAGCATTCGCGAGACAGGTGTACGGGGACCAAGGCCGACTTGTCCGGGTTAAGCCGGAGGCCCGAAGCCCGCTCGAAGAGGTGTAGGATGTGGAGACAAAGGGGGCCAGATCTGGCGGGGTCTGCCAAATAGATGAGGACGTCATCTGCATAGAGTGCGATTTTGTCTGGTTCGGTGTTGGGCCACTCCCATCCCCGCAGACCCTTGCACGATCGCATCATGGACGCCAGGGGCTCCATCACCAAGGCGAACAGCAGCGGGGACAGGGGACAACCCTGTCTTGTTCCTCTGCGAACCGGGAAGGGCTCCGACAGAACCCCGTTCACCAAAACACGAGCGCGGGGGGAAGCATAAAGAACTTTTACCATGGCACAAAAACGGGGACCGAGTCCCATCGTAGTAAGGACGTCCGCCAAGAACCCCCAGTCCACCGAATCGAAGGCCTTTTCAAAGTCTACCAGAAGGATCGCGAGATAGGGAGTAAGGAGATGACGGTGTGCCAGGGCGACGTGCAGTCTGCGAAGACAATGCCTAGTGCCACGTGAGGGCATAAATCCGCATTGGTCGGGGTGGACCAGCGTGGACAAGTGGGGTTTGAGTCGCTGGGCGAGGATCGTGGCGAACAATTTAATCTCAGTATTGATGAGGGAGATGGGACGGTAGTCCGCACACCGTGGTGAGGGTGGTTGAGACTTGGGAAGAACCACGATGGTGGCCAGATCCACCTCCTGGGGAAAGGAGCCTTTTGCAATAGCTTCCCGAAACAACCCCGCCAAATGCGGAGTGAGACTGTCCCGATAGTGCATGTAGTACTCTTGAGGGAAGCAATCTGGGCCCGGCGTCTTACCGGAGGAAACGAGGGCGATCGCTCCCTCTATCTCCACACGTGTGATGGGACGCTCAAGGTCTTTCCGGCTAATGGGATCTAGGCTGGGGAGGGGGCCACCCTCGACCTCCAACATACCAGCGAGTGGTAAGGATGGGGATCTGGCCATGTATAATTGCTGATAGTAGGACGCAAAGGCACGAGCCATCCCGTCTGGGGACCGACACACCGAGCCATCCTGCGCTATGACCTCTGGTATAATGCGATTTGCCCTGGGATAAGTGGCAAGGCGATGGAGGAGCGAACCGTTCTTGTCGCCCCAGCCATACACCCTGGCCACGGACGAACGCCAAAGGAGTTTGGCCGCCTCCAGCGACAACTGTTTGATTTCCGACCGGAGCCGGGCGAGGAGTCTGGCTGCAGGGGTGTCTGGAGATTGAGCAGAGGCCTGCTCGAGGCGTAAGGCTTGCGCCTCACGACTGGTAATTTGTTCTGCTTGGGCCTGTCGCTGATGCTTGAGCTGGCCCTTAGCGAACCCCCTAATCGTGGCCTTACCCGCCTCCCATAGAACCCCCGGGAGGAGACGGATCCGTCGTTGGAGAGGAAATAATGCTTAAGTTCCTGACCCACCGCCTTCCGGAACTCCCTGTCTTGGAGAAACCAGGCATTAAATCTCCATGTCTGCCGCGTGCAGGTGGACGGGGGGCCCGTGCGAATCACTACCGGGGAGTGGTCCGAGATACCACGCGGGAGGATGGCGACGTCCTGGACCGTGAGACAATCTGTCGCTGGAACGAAAATGGCGTCAATACGCGCTTGCGTATGGTGCGCTGCCGAAGTGTGTGTAAACTGCTTAGAATGTGGGTGCCATGTACGCCAGGCATCGCACAAGCCCAGGGACTCAGACCAGGTCTTCAATTGCTTTGCTTGAGCAATTCTACTGGAGGAAGGGGGCCAGACGTGTCAAGGTCGGGTGAGGAGACCGCGTTAAAATCCCCCCGAGATAAGTGGGGCCCAATGGTAAGGACGCCAGGAGATCTGTAGCTTTAGCTAATGTCGCCGCCAGCATTGAAGGAGGGGAATAGAGCGATACAAGGTTAATGGGGTTCCCATGTAACGTACCACTGATGGCCACAAATGTACCCTGGGCATCAAGGGCTGTCTGCACAATGACAAGGGGAAGGGAGCGCTTCACCAGGATCGCCACCCCTCGGGATCCCAGAGTGAACCCCGAGTGCCACGCCCTATCATATCCATAGCGCGTTAGGAAGGGGCAATGGTTACCCAGCAAATGCGTCTCCTGCAGTAATAATATGTCCACCCCTAGGCGGTGCGCGTGGCGCAGGGCAGCCATCCGCTTGAAACGGTCCAGGAGGCCATTAACGTTCCAAGATAAGATGCGTAGAGAAGTACTCAGTGGAGGTATGTCTGGCATAGTGGCATGGTGGGATGGCCTGGCAAGTGGGTCCCAGACGGGGGCCCACATCAAAATAGAGCGCGTGAGGTTGTGGTGCAGTGTCCAAAGGGAAGTCTATGTACGCCACCGGATGCAGGGCTGGGCATGATGTAAGTACTGGTGCAATGCAGAGAAGTACCCCGCAGGGGTGTGTCGGGCGTAGTGGTGGGCGTAGTGGTGTGTACAACATTGTGATTGTGGGCTCTGCGGGGGATGGGACTTCCCAGCTGGATATCAGCAGGCCCATCGAAATATCTGAAAGAAGGTCTGCATGTCTCTTGAGGTGCAAATTAGGGTGTCGTGTGAAAACTGGTGCAGCGGAGCTAAAAAATAAAACAACCAAAACAACCAAAAATAAACTCAAAACATGGGACAACGGTCCCACCCCCCAACCCCTCTCCCACCCCCACCCTACACTTCAGGAACGGAAGCATCTGTCGCCCTAACAGTAAACCAGTGATTAAGCAACCAAACTAAAACGCTTGGGAATGGGGAAGCGTGGAGGACCCCTCCTCATGTCCGGATGTGTGTTTACGAGTCCATCGGGAAGGAAAGAAATGTTCAGAGTTAAAGCACCGTCTCCGGCCGCGGAGCCAGGCCCGGCGGGCAGAGACCAGTTCAAGCTGGGTCTTTCAGAAGTATTGGGCTACGGGAGAGGTCTGATTCTGGGAGGTCAATCGCCGCAGGCCCGGGCAAAGCACCACTGCCATCCAAACGGCCGGAGGAGCCAGAGCGCCTCCCGGGCAGGGGTCCCCCGGAAGCGATATTGGTTGTCGGGAGTGGCCCGGTGGGGAGTCTGAGCGGGCCCTCCTCCGCCCACGGCGCCTGCGGGAGCGGTTACGCTGATGTTGAGGAGCGAAGGGGGCGGGGTGGCCAGGTCTGCTCTCCGTTCCCTCCATGCCCAGGGCCCGACCGTCAGCCCGCAGAGGGCGCTCCTCCGTAGCCCAGGCCCAGGCCTCCGTCGGGTTGTCGAAGAACAGCGTTTTGTTTGCGAACACCACTCGCAGGCGAGCCGGGAAGAGGAGCCGATACTGGATGTTAAGTGCCCTCAGCTTTTGCTTGACCTCCCCAAAGGAGCGGCGCTGGCCCTGGACCTCGCGGGTGTAATCTGGGAAGATCATGACTGCCCCATTTTCGTAGCGTAGCCGCTGTTGTTTGCGAGCTTCAGACAGGATGATGTCGCGGTCTTTAAAGTTGAGGACCCGCATTATGAACGGCCGAGGAGGCGCACCCGGCGCCGGCCTGGGGGCCAAAGACCGGTGGGCCCGCTCAATCGCGAACCAAGGAGAAAGAGAGCCCTCCGGGATCCACGACCTTAGCCACCCCTCCAGGAAGTCCACCGCTCGGCCCTGTTCCGCTCCTTCTGGAAAGCCCACCAGGCGGAGGTTGTTGCGTCGAGATCTATTTTCGGCATCCTCCGCCCGACGGTGTAGTTCCTGAGTGTGCGACTGGAGACGGGCCACCTGCCCCTTAAGTTGTTGGACGTCATCCTCCACAGTGGAGATACGGGTCTCAGTCTCTGTAATCCGAGCAGTGGCGTTTCGGAGGTCCTGTCGAATGAGAGTCATATCTACTCGCACTTCTGCAATCTTACCCTCCACCGAGGTTTGGGAGGCCTGGATAGCCTGGAGGATGGTGGTCAAATCCAGAGCTGGAGGAGCCTACCGATCAGCCACACCCCGGTAGCCCCCGCCTCCAAGGTGGTGAAGCGGTCCATTTTCGTCTGGGTGGCAGGGTCTTCGTTGACCGGTCCGTCCGGCCCATGGCGACCCGAGGAAATCACGGGTTCAGAGTCCCCACAAATAGAGGTTGACAGGTTAACACTGGTGGCCGCGGGTCGGCGGGGGCAAGCAACAGATGTCAAGACTCGGTGCGACTCGACCTGCCGCCGCCCGAAATTTGCGGCCGAAGTAGAAGGAGAAGGAGCCACGCACAGGTTCCCCCACCTCAGGCCACCAGGCACTCCGCCGGGCGGCAACACAGAGTATCTCTAAAGGTCCGGGGCATTGCGGGTCCACCCGACCACCATGCCCAGGTCAGGGACGCCCTATAGGGGGTCACCGCCGCCCGAAGTGACGGCCGAACAAATCCGTCCACACCCCAGGCCCAGAGAGGGGTGGGTTCACCTCCGCCGCAAGTCACCGGGGGGGCACATCAGGAGTGGGGGGGGGGAAGGAGGGAGGGGGAGGAGGAGCCGCGCTGACTAGTGGCCTCCCCCCGCACCTCGCCTGCTGCCCGGTCGACAGCCGAATCCTCACCCAAGCCCAGGCGCCACCGAGCCCCCACTCCTTACCTCCAGGTCCGCCCGCCGGAGCGCTCCGTCCGCCGCAGACCATCCACCGCAGCAGCGGCTCTGACCTCGGGTTCAGGTCGTGTACAGGCCTCCCCAGCGCAGACACCACAGGTTCTCCACTCCCAGTAGATCTCAGTGCCGATGAAGGCCCGTGGATGTAGTATCAGCCCTCGACACCGGTGATGTCCGTCCAGGCCCCAGGGGTGACGCAAGATCACAGCCCCTGCAGCTAGCGGAAGCCCCCGGCGATGTCCGTCCAGGCCCTCCGGGGGCGACGACGTGCCGCTCCCTACAGCCCTGCAGGCCCACAACACCTGTACCGCCAAACCAGGCCCCAGTCCGACCAGGGAGCCCCGCTGCAGCAGGCCGCGTCAGCGCCGTCAGTCCGGGCCCCGGGAGGCAGCAGACGTGCACACCGCCAGTGGGGGTCCAGGAAACAACGTCAGCGAAGTCAGGCCTCGGTGGGCGCAGAGAGGGCTCCGACGGCCTCGGGGCCCCTCCC
This sequence comes from Calotriton arnoldi, assembly GCA_963921515.1. NCBI lineage: Eukaryota > Metazoa > Chordata > Amphibia > Caudata > Salamandridae > Calotriton > Calotriton arnoldi. Next base: position 285,487 of record CAWUFW010009268.1, read on the forward strand.
CACAGGTCCTACAGGATCGCTGCAAGCGGCCAGCGGGCACAGGGACACCCCGCCGAGCAGGGCCCGCCTCGGAAGGCCCCGGAAGGGCAGGCCCGCTCCAGGCAAAGGCAAAGGCGCCAGGCACCGCCACTCTTCCACCACGCACTTCGCGGCCGCCGCCGTCGCCCAGGAGGGGAGACCGGCCGGGTCTCGCAATGCGGGGGGGGCACCAGCCACACCAGGAGCCCCCTCGCTCAGTTGAGTTTCGCCGGTGGTGGGCCGTTGGCCGACGATGGGACCGAGAGCACCGCGGCAGGAGCCGCCATTTTGAGGGGAGCAGCGCTGCGGGTCCGGGAGACCAGGACAGCCAACACGGTCTCCGGTCGGCACCCAGTGCCCCAAACGGAGCTCCGGAGGTCCCCAGGCAGCCAGGTACGTGGCGCCAGGTGTTGGGCGATCCCGATGGTGATGGGTGGCAGAGCGGATGACGGAGGGGTCCGGAGCACACCTAAGGTGCGACCGCCATCTGGACGCTCGTAGCCACGCCTCCAACCAAAATTATTTTTATTAATAATTATAAATAAAAAGGTTTTAATTTTGAAAATATTAGACTTTGAATTGAACAATTCTGGGTCTGTGGAAGCAGTAGTGGTGTTTGGAGTGTCTTAATCACTCCTGGTCTCCCCTTCACATCATTTTCCTCTGCCGTTTCTCACTCTGCCTTTTACGTACTTTTTCTCCCAACATTTTTCTTAAATCCTCCAACTTCATTGTCTCACACATCCTCACCACTCTATTCACTGTCTTTCTGTCTGTACTTCCTTGTGTCACACCTTGATCATGCTCTCTCACACACACAGTTTCCTCACCTGTAAATACATTATTTTCTTACTAGTTTCATGCTGTCAGTATTTTGACAACTGTGTACCACCTCCACAATCCCTCACATAAAATAGTAATTGCAATTCGCACGTTTGACAATTGTTCTGTGCACTCTGCAGAGAGGCCAAGGATTAGATGAGAATGTAGTGGAAACTACTTTATGATTCATTGAGAGGCAGTGACAGAAACTCGCATTGCCTTCAGTTGTAGCACCAGAGCTGAGATCTCAATATTTTGTGCTTTAAACAGAGCTAGTCACCCCTGTTGCATTCATCTTCAATGAAGGCTCTGCTGCTGAACTCACTTGTGTTACGACCAGAAGTATATCCTCCTCCCTGCAGTGCGCCGCTGAGCCAGAGAGCGTTTTCGGCCTGTGTTCTGCAAGGGGGCCAGTGAGCTCACAGTGAGTGGCATTGCTACTGTATTTGTAGGTAGGTGCCCGCTGTCTCGCATATAGTGGTTTGGTGAACTGTTGACTGAGGTCTGAATCCACTTGCCTGGATGTTGCATACTCACTGCAGCCAAGACTCGGCATAAAGGCTCTCTAGTTATAAGTGGGCCAATGTCAGGTTTCACGTTGGCCTTTTGCAGCTACTCGTCAAGGCCATCCATCAGGCCCTGCAGTCACTGGCAGGCAGACCGTTGCTGGCTTCTTTAAGCGTGCACCCTCCCTGGGAGTATTACCTTGGCCCCTTTGCACATTTGCCCGCAGACTAGCAGGGAAGGCTGAGTTTAAGGTTGTTCATGTCGACAAAATTGAGTGTCAAAAATATAATTTATAAGTTCGGCCAGCAAATGGTTAAAGTCCATGGTGGCCTGGTGGCCCTGGAGAGAGGAAATCATGTGCACTTCGTAATTCTGCCCAGATGTCACAGAGAAAACATCCTGCTCCGCGTCTGCAGTGCAATGCCTCCTCCACAGAGGGTTCATTGCGTTGCAGCACTACCTTGTCTCAGGGAGTACGAGGCAAGTTGGTATGATGGCTCAGTGAGCTAAACGTTCTCTGCTAACGTCTGCGCTCATCTGCAAGTTTCTAATTCACATCCAGGCACTCGGAACTGAGACTGCATTCTGAGGTCAGCACATTGAGTACTCGTAGCAAAGGTAATGTTAAGGCCTGGTATTTACAGTACTTAGAAACTGGAGAGGGTGTTATGAAGCTCTGTATTAAAAAGCAATGTGTTGCCCTTTGTTATGGCATTAAGATTTGTTTAGCACCTTCTATAATCAGTATGGCACCTTAGCGCTTCTTAACGTAGGCACTTATTTTGGTAGGGGTCTGCAATTTCCATCTAATACTCTGTATCTGCAGAATACAGTACTATTTCCTGCTCTCTTGAAGACAATACTGTGGTAAGCTGGTTCTTCAGAGATTCCTCCTTGTTCATACCCAGTTCTACTCCATGCATGACTCTACTCTGTGCAGAGTCCTAAGGCCGACGCTAGGCATGGGCAGCTGCCCAGGCCCTGCTTCCAGCCGACTAACATGGGGCCCTATGACTGTGTGGCCCATTGCCCTCGCAGCTATGGTATGGCGCTGTGAGGCCAAGGACCTTGCAGTCGTGTAGCTCTAAAAAGAATAGGGCCTACCCCTTTGGATATGACTTGAGGCCCAGGGAAGGGACTCCACAGGCAAGTGACTACCCATTCCCTGGCCCTGTCGCAGCACTACACCATAGGTGCGATGCTCAGGGTAGGAAAGGGTCTCCTCCCGGACTAAGCACTGATGGTGTCCCACAGCGAGGCTTAGGGTAGGGTGGACAGTCTCTGGATGTGGTAGGTTTGGCCTGTAATTGGGGATCCAGTCCAGTGCTTCCCAGCCAAAGGCACTGCAGGACACCCACAGTCACACTCGTTTAAACCTTACAAAGGACAAGCAACTCTCTTTCAGCCCTTGACGAGCTGTAAAAGAGATACTTGTCGGCTAGAAGGGAGGTGCTGCAGCACAGGAGGGGTCCTGCAAAATGCAGCTTCAGGAAAACCTTCGGCTACTGGGATGCAAACAGCCTTGATAGACTGAATGAGACCCATGTTCAGGACCTGTCCTGGGAGTATGGCCTTGGTGTCGATTTCTTCCATTAAGGTTGTTTTAAAGTGCAGTCACATTTTCAACTAAGTGGACAAGGCACAAGGAAAATATTATTTACCCAGTATCAAACAGTTGGTTAAATGAGTAAAGCAAAGACTGCAGCACACTGCTACTTGGTGCAAAGGCTACACAAGGCAACTAAATTATGCAGCTAGAAAAGGCAAAGTGTGTGGCGTAGTGCAGCACATTTCATGATAGTATTGCTTATTTTCTCATGTTTACACCTGTTAACACTGTCTGGGCATTGGGTGCCCCTCATTTCGTACAAGTTTAACACCTAAGTATAGCAATAATTAACAGAAAGATGACCAGTCAACCTTTGAAAAGGGCCTTTCACTGCACAGCAACATGTGTTGCTGCATTTTTAGTAACTTTGAACCGTTTGAGGTAGAAAAAAAAGGTTTGGGTTAAAATCTGTAGATTATGCAGCAGATGACGGTTTATGTGGCAAATGCAGTAAATCCATAATTATATGAAAAACACCATGGCCCACAATCACATGATTCCAGTGGCACTGCTATACATTTACCACTGTATTGTATTTAGGTGAATATACCATGCGACTGGGCACTTCTCCCCTCCCAGGTAGTATTCAGCCTATTTTGTACTCATATGCTTGCTAGCAGTTTTTACATGGAATCAAAATACTCCAAATCTTGCCAAGAAAGGAATACGTTCAGAAAAATGTACGTCTAAGAGCACACTGGAGGACAGGATTAAAGAAACATGTCTTTTGGTTCTACGTTTCCAACTAGTCCACCAGACCACAACTGGAGTGTCAGTAATTCCTGTGGCAAAGCCAAAGGGCTGCTCTTACCAGGGAAACGTCATTCTAGTCATGGTGTTTATTTCCATCATATTTAGGTGAAATGGTAAAACTGAGATTAGATGTTGAATATTCTAGTTCCATGGCTAGAACGTGCCCAGTGGACAAGGCCTGTGGCAGTGGGTACTTAGTGGACAGTATGTGTGGTAGATACTGATATATACTACTTGTGTTTCAAAGTTTAACAGTTTCATTCTATTTGCATACCAGAGCCCATTTTCTAAACATGTTGCTCAAAATTTGCAATAACACGCAGTCAATGCTTATTCCAGGAGGTGGTAAAGGGATTAGAACTCAAATATAGTATGAATAACAATCAATAAACTCAATCTCCAGCCAAATTCTTTTAAGATAGCCTGTGCCACCTGCCTTTACCCATCCCGGAACACCAAAGCCACCCTAACCTCCCTTTACCTATCTATACCCACCTCTGAACACTCAAGAACCCTCACCTCTACTCACCCCTGATCCATCAAGTCACCCGTACCTTCATTTACCTCTACCTACCCCTGAACCAACAAGTCATCCTTACTTCCCATTAACTCTCCCCTAAATTCACTTTTTTTTAAAATAACTTTAAAAGTATGTTATTTAAAGAAACAAAACGTACCTTTGTGGTAAAGACTGTGTGGTCAAGGCTGTGAAGTAAAGACTGTGAAGTAAAGGCGGTTTCCCCTCATGCATGTCACAAGTGTTTAGGGGGCACTGTCAGTTGTTTTATGTCCTTAAGTATATTTGGCAGGAACTTTCGCCTCTTTGACAGTTTGCCCCATCCCTCCACCCACACCCTATAGTTTAGGTCTCGCCTGAGACAGCACAGGCACTGTTGCTTGCAAGGCATTTTGTTTACATAGGGGCCTGAGAGTCCGCCCATTGGTTGGCTTCATTGTCACTCTCATTTCCTTACTTTTCTTTGGTCAGCAAGTGCTGGCTTTATTTCCTCTTTGTGTGTTTGTCACTGAAATTTTTTTTCTTTACTGCGAAGCCGGTCAAAAGGCAAATACAATGCTCTCTTCTTGCTGCCGGATCTCCCCCTTCACACTTCCCAACAGTTGCTGGTTTACATATATGTGATATTTACTCATAGTGAACTTGATGCACATTATTAGGTGCACAAGACACAAATCATCAGCCTGGGTGCAGCACACAGTCCTAGAAAGAGGTGGTTAAATACACGAGGCGTGTGGGGGCGTGGCCTGAGGCGTCAAGATGGCGGTCGCACTCTAAGAGTGCTCCTGACCCCCCTCCGTCATCCGCCTCCATCCGCCCGTTACCTGCTGTTTCCTCACCTCTCCTCGAGTCAGTGGCGACTCTGCGACCCCCTGGCAGTGATCCGATCCCGTTCCTGGGCTGCCTGGGGCCCCCGGTGACGTGCTGCGGCCTCCTCATCTCCAGGCCCGGCCCGGCCAAGATGGCGGCGCCCTGCTGAGGCAGCGGACGGCCTGGGACCCGAAGATCCTCCTGGGCTCCCGGGGCTACCTCCCAGCGGTGAGTGCCTCCCCCGGTGCGGCCTGTGCTCCGGTCGCGTGCCCCGCGGGGGGGGCGGCGCTACGGGGGTGCTCGGACGAGGACGCGAGGTCTGCGTCCCGAGCCGAGTGTGTCCCTGCTGCCTGCTGGCTCGATACCCGCTGGTCGCGTGGCGGGGGCCCCGCGGCGCCTGAGGAGACCGCCATAGTCGGCTGCCATTGCCGGGCAGCGGTCCATCGATGATGAGCATCGGCCCCCCCCTCCTCTGAACGGACCAACCAGCGCGGCCCTCGGTGACCTGCTCCCTGACTCCTGCAGCGGTGCGGACCGAGGCGACCTCTGCACCACCTGGGGCTGGAGTGCCAGTGAGGAGATGACTGCCTGGGTCTAGGCCTAGCTTCTCCCTATCTCACGCCTGCACCTGGCGAGGCGTGCTGATCCCGGCTGCCAGATCGGGTGGCGGAGTGTGGGGGCCTGCCTGCGGCAAGAGGAGAAATGGACCGCGGCTGAGGACAAGAGTGTGGGATATCCCCCCTAACCGTCCGCGTGCTGGTGAGTGGGGCTTGGGGGTGGGGATCGGCCACCACATCGGGTGGCGAGGCGGAGGAGTGCCCTGGTCCTCCCGCCCCCCCTTCCCTCGTCGTTCCCCCTGAGCCCTTCCGCCCCCTCTGGAGTGGCTGATCCCACTTCTCCGGGTCCTCGTTGGCCTCTGGTCCGGCCCCGGGGCAGCTGGGGACTTGTGTGGGGCCTCCCGCGGCCCGGGCGCCCGGGCCCTCCCGGACCGGACTCCTCCCCTGCTGCAGCCCGTGTGGGAGTGGCGGCTCACCTGCTGATACCGGGATGCTTGGGCTCGTGGCCATGCTGACGCCTGTGTCGACCCCGGTGGCGATTCTAGTGTGGGGGGCCTGGAGCGGGGATCGGCCATCATACCGGGTGACAGAGCGAGAGTCTCCCTCGGCGCCTCCGCCCCCCCCCCCTTTTTTTCTCTTTCTTCTGGCTGCAGCGGGTCTGCTCCCTTCCGCACCCTGCTCCCAGTTGGGGGAGGCCTCCTGGGGTCGGTGGAGAGGTGGTGGACGACTCGGCGTGGCCCGGGACAGAGGCGGGACCCATCGCAGCCCCTGCCTCCTCCTTGATCCCCCCACTTGCATCGGACTGCTCCCCCCGGGAGTGAACTCATCGCGGCCGGACCTGGGGGCGCGCTGGGGGCCGGCTGTGGAGGCGGGTGATTGGCCTAGACGGACCGCCCTCCACTGAAGCGCTCCGCCCGGCTCCGGGGGTGGCCCGCGGCGCCGACTACGCCTGGCCTCTCATGCGGGCCTCTGGGGCGGAACGCGACGCCCGGACCGGAGTATCGACGGCCTGGGTGTCTGAATCTGCTCCACCTCCCTCTGCAGGCCTTCACCCGCCCCCCGGCTGGCGTGGAACGGAACTCGAATCCTGGCGGCGATGGGCAGAAACCGTACCTTGCAGACTCCTGCCCCCCCAACCCAAACCAAAATGGATCAGTTCACCACGTCGGAACGGGACCCAGGAAATGGGACACCTAGTGCATCTGGCGCCAGTGGTGGTGATCTCTCCACTATCCTTCAGGCGATCACCGCATCTCAGACCTCCGTCGAAAACAAAATTGGCGAGGTGAGGGTAGATGTGGCTCTCATTCGACAGGACTTACGTAATGCCATGGCGCGCATCACGGAGGCGGAATCCCGCATCTCCACAACAGAGGATGTCATTGACCAACTTAAGACCCAGGTGGCCCACCTCCAAACCCGGACCTCGGAGCTTCATCGAAGGGCTGAAGACGCCGAAAACAGGTCGCGGAGAAATAACTTACGCCTCGTGGGATTTCCCGAGGGGGTGGAGCAGGGTCACGCCGACACGTTCGTGGAGACTTGGGTGCGCTCCTGGATGCCCAAGGAGGCCCTATCCCCTTGGTTCGCTGTCGAACGGGCCCACCGCTCCCTGGCCCCCAAGACTCCGCCTGGCGCCCCAGCCCGACCCATAATCCTGAGGGTCCTTAACTTCCGGGACAGAGATGCCATCCTCGGGGCAGCCAGGGCGCAAGGCCCTTTACAGTTCCAAAACAACCGAATCATGGTCTTCCCCGATTACACCAGGGAGGTGCAGGCCCAACGCCGCACCTACGACGAGGTAAAACAGAAACTCCGTAGCATGGGCCTCCGATACGGACTCCTCTTCCCGGCCCGGCTCAAGGTTATCTTTCAAGACAGGTCTCTCTTCTTTGACAACCCACAGGCGGCATGGACCTGGCTCACAGAGGAACGGCCGCTCTTGCACCAACCGGCCTATTCCCCCACCAGGCGGGCCCCCCCACAACCGCGTCATGCCCTCCCCAAGCCCCAGAGGCGCCGGACTAGGTCCCGCAAGAAAACCGACCATCGGGGGGGGGGACATCCCGGTCGCCGGGTGGGGCATCCCAATGCCCGCCCTCCCACGCTTCAAGTCGGAGGTCCGCTTCTCCCAGCCAGACTACCTCCTTGAGCGACTTGAGCGGTATTCCAGAGCCCTCTGCCGCTCTACGACACGCCAAATCTGATTCTGACCTGTCCAGAAGCCCTGCGCTCCACCGATCCGACGAAGTCGAAGTCACTTGAGCGAGGCCACATGGCAAGATCTCTTTAAAGTATTCCCCGGAAGCCCCTGAAAACAGCCTGCTCTTGAAATTCCCACGAAAGGGGGCGATCCAACCCTACTGCAGCCACCGGACATGTGAACTACTCCACACTTCACTCCCCCGTTTATCTGTAATCCCAGATACACCTGTGTTCTAACCGAAAATGCAGTGATTGACGAACCTTATCCGACTCTATGGAGGGGGGTCCATCTCCGCCATCCTCAGGTCCTTCTAACCGTTTTAGATTAGCGCTCAGCCCACTGTGGGGTTGTTGTTTTGAACTGAACTGAATTGTTTGTTTGTTTTTGTGCTTTCTTTTTCAGGGCGACAGATGCTTCCTTTTCAGAAGTGTAGGGTGGGGGGAGAGGGAGGGGGGGGAAGACCGTTGTCTTCCGGCAATTTGTTGTTGTTTTTCGCTGCCCACGGGCCGCAAATTTTTGTTTTGGTTGGTAGCTTTCCACGCAGATCTGCCTTAGACGATGACATGCGGCCCACCAGAGTGCACCCTTTCTGCCCAATGGCCTCGGAGCATTATTTCCCTTTGGACCCAGGCCTCCTCGCGCTTGCGTTCCTCCTCACACAAGATACCCACCTCGATGATGTCCACCTTACATAGGGCCCTCCACATCCTCTCCTGGAACGTTAATGGCCTACTGGATCGTATAAAACGCACTGCCGTGCTGCGCAACGCCCAACGACACGCACCAGACATCCTGTTCCTGCAGGAAACACACCTTCTGGGCTCTCAATGCAGTTTCCTCGCCCGGTACGGGTTTGACAGGGTCTGGCACTCTGGTTTCACACGGGGATCCCGGGGGGTGGCCATACTACTTCGAAGAGGGCTCCCCTTCACCTTGACACGGGCTGAAACGGACACACAAGGCCGCTATGTGGCCCTCACGGGTATGATTGAGGGACACCCCCTCAACCTCCTGTCTACATACAGCCCTCCCGCCACCATGGCTCCTGCCCTCCGTCGCCTCATGCTTGCACTCTCCTCCTTTCCGCAGGGCCTGACTATTGTCGGGGGGGATTTCAACGCTGTCCTGCAGCCCTCACGTGACGCGTCAGGCACCCCATCGACCTCCCGCCTTGCCTCTGCAAAACGCCTCTCTGACTGGTCCTCCGCCCTGGGTCTCTGTGATGCCTGGAGGGTGTGGAACCCCCGCAAGGAACAGTACACCCACACTTCAGCGGCCCACCGCACCCACTCTCGTATAGACCTGTTCCTGTTGCCTGCCATAGACTGTCAATTGATGGCCGGGGCCACGATCCTGCCCAGGGGCATTTCAGACCACTCCCCCGTCTCCCTCCGTCTCGGGCATCCCCCTAGCGGCGTCCGTACGATGTGGCGGATGAATGCCTGGTTCCTACAGGATGCAGGTTTTGTAGAATCCCTTGGGCAGGAACTGAAGAACTACTTCTCAACCAATACGGGTTCGGTCTCCTCCCCGGGAACCCTGTGGGAGGCTGGCAAAGCTGTGGTACGGGGGGTAGCTAGAGGTCTGGTCCAAGCGAAACGCGAGAAACAGTCCGCCCGACTTGTACAGCTGGAGGCCCAGGCGGCGCAGCTGGAAGATGCTCAGGACACCACTGACAACGACGACTCCGCTCGCCAACTCACGCTGATCCGAGAGGAGATCTGCCGGCTCTCGCTGGAGTCCGCTAAAATGCTCTGGCGCTCCTCTGTGGCACGCATATACGGGTGGGGTGATAAAAATAGCAAACTTCTCCACAACTTAATTTCCTATCCTAGAGCCAATCGCATAATCCCCGAGATTCGGGACAGGAATGGGGTCCGTCACGCCACTTCCCCAGCCATCGCACACACGTTCGCAGACTACTATGCGGGCCTTTACACGGCCCGGCCCCTTCGGACCTCTCTGGCAGCGTTGTTGGCTGAGACCGGGACTCGGCTGCCCTGCCTTTCCCAAGCAGACTCCGAGGCCCTGGATACTCCCTTTACCCCGGAGGAGGTACATGGGGCGATTTCATTACTACACGCTGGCAAAACACCCGGGCCCGACGGCTACCCCCAGGAGTACTAAGCGGCCTACCGGGACACACTGGTCCCGCACCTGACGGAATTGTTTAAGCATGTAGTAGACACAGGATCCTTCCCGCCTGAGACTGATATGGCCACTATCGTAGTCATCCCAAAGTCACAGCCACCCTCCCTTGCATGTGCGGATTACCGCCCTATCTCCCTTATCAACACGGAGGTCAAGATCTTCGCCACTGTGATGGCCCAACGACTCCGCCCCCATTTACATGAGCTGGTCCACCCAGATCAAAACGGCTTCATGCCTGCCCGCGGTACCCGGCATTGCATACGCCACCTCCACCTCGCCCTCGCACACCGTCACCTCCTCACCCCATATCTGGCATTGCTATTCATAGACTTCGAAAAGGCATTCGATACGGTGGACTGGAGCTACCTAGAGGAGGTGTTGGAGAGGATGGGTTTTGGGCCTCCCTTTCGACGCTTTCTCTGGGTCCTCTATTCGGCTCCCAAGGCAAGGGTCCTCATTAATGGCGTGCTGTCCGAAGCGTTCCCTATCCAGAGGGGCACCCGCCAGGGCTGCCCGCTCTCACCGCTTCTATTTGCATTAGTAATGGAACCCCTGGCCTCCCTCATCCGTCAAGATCCCCCCATCTCTGGTTGGGCCTGGGATCCGAATCAGGTCGATAAGATCGCCCTGTATGCCGATGACGTCCTCCTTTACTTGGCGGATCCAGAGAGCTCCGGCCCGCGATGCTTGGACGTCCTCTCTGCCTTTGAGTGGGTTTCCGGCCTCAGACTCAACCCGGCGAAATCCACACTGGTTCCCCTACACCCGTCACGGGCTTGCTTCGACTGGCAGACAACCATTCCCCTGCGCAGGCAGTCATTTAAGTACTTGGGGATATGGGTAGCACTTCTCCCCGACCTTGAGTGGGCTCTGAACATCACACCCCTGGTCACTAGGGCCAAGGCAGACCTCAGGAAATGGCAATCTCTCCCCCTTAACCCCCTTGGCAGAAGTGCCCTTTTTAAAATGATGGTCCTTCCCCGCTTTTTGTACACCTTACAAAACATTACCATCCACCTCCCGGGCAGCTGGTTTCGGAAACTGGACGGGGTTCTCACCCGCTTTTTGTGGGGAGGAAGGAGATCACGACTGTCCCTAGCACATTGCCGCATACCCCCCTACGACGGAGGCATGGGGGTAACTAACCTTCACCTCTACTACCTGGCCACAAGGCTAATCGTGATCCACGACTGGTTCGCGGGCGGCTGGTCCGACCCGGCGTATCGGGTGGAAACAAGGTCAATGGACTTCACTCAAATCCAGGCTTACCTGTATGGAAGCCCCGTGCCACAGGCCCTTCCCCCCGTCACTAGAGCCGTGCTTATGGCCTGGCGGACTGCCTTGCGCCACGTAAAGTGGGATTGTAAACTCACCAGGCAGACGCCTCTGTGGTGTGGGGCTTGGCTGGGGGAGGTCTCGGCTCTCCAGGACTTCCGTAGGTGGGACCACATCGGGATCTCGCTGCTGGGGGATGGCTGGGGACCATATTAGATCATTTGCAGACCTACAACACCGCTACTCCCTTCACTCCTCCCAGTTTTACAAATACTTACAACTAAGACATGCCCTCCACACCCACATTACATCCCCCACCTCCCTCCCCGAATTCAGCCCACTGGAGGCCCAGGTGATGATGGGGAACCTGGGCAGAGGGGGAGTATCGCGGATTTACCGCTTTTTGGTGAACAATGGCCCTGTATCCCTGGACCTGCTTCGTACCCGTTGGGAGGGTTGGTTGGGTTCCATAGACGACGCGGACTGGAGAGATGCCCTTATGGCCCCCAAGACATTGACGACCTCCTCCAGACTACGTCTAGTCCAACTCTATTATCTCCACACGGCGTATCTCACCCCAGCACGCCTGTATAGCGCCCACATGCGGCCCTCCCCATCCTGTGCGCAATGCAACCACGCCCCGGCGGACTTCTACCATATGGTGTGGCAATGTCCCGCCCTTGCACCGTTCTGGACGGGGGTGGAAGGAGAACTCACACAGACCCTAGGTTGGGAGGTCCCCCATGACCCGCTGCGCCTGCTATTGGGGGTGTTTAATGGCCTTGATGGATCCCGGTCGGACAAGCGCTTCCTGGGAACGGCGGTGGCGGTGGCAAAGCGCGATATTGCAGCGCTCTGGTCCCAAGCCAAGCCACCTACTATGCAGAAATGGAGACAGGGTGTGGACTGGTGTGGAGCCCAAGAGGAGCCCCTCTTTGAGGCCCGAGGATAACCTGAACTTTTTGGTAAAATATGGGGCAAATGGTTCAACTCACTGCCCGCTTGAAGGGTTAGATGGGCTGGGTGCTTGACTGCTTGTAAACATGTGCTGTGTTCACACCACCAATGCCTTACAAACCTTTGTCGCTTTTATCGTCTATAGTGTATTTAAATAATGTGCCTGACATGCTACCAACGTATTATTGTTGTTCCAAAAATTCAATAAACTTGATTATCAAAAAAAAATACATGAGGCGTAAATTACCACAGCCGCAAATGAGAAGTCATTTGGTTGTATCTATACTGCACTATTCCATAAAAAAACCACCATTCTTGCTCTCCAGCTTCTGCACTGCTAAACCAGGGGCTTCCAAAAGGGATCCGACATACTTCAATAATCAAACACACACAGAATCTTATACCATACATGTGTCACATGCTCACTATACACACACACACACACACTAAACATGTACATCGGATATTGGTTCCTAGTTCTGTGTTTCACCATTCTCAATTACCCTTGAAACTTTGTGGAGTTTTAAGCCTGTTGGTAGCTTGGCCCAGGGTACTGCTATTGAAGATTAGGGCTCAAGCCCCTCAATTTCATTTCTATGTACTCGTACCACCATTTAATAACTGAGCAGGACAATCTTTGTGCCTCCCTTGAGTAACCCCATTACTAAACAATGGGGAAACCCAGACAAACCCCACAGGACCTGGGTATGTAGTATTACAAAAACAATTGGTCCCACAGGGGATTATTTCAACATTAATAGTATCCAAAACATAGAGAACAGACACTCGGAAAATTGCAGCACTTATTGGATTTTATCATATGTTTGATCATAAAGATATTTTTCTTTTGCAGACGTTTATCATACATTTGATCATAAATCTATTTTACTTTATAATAAGTTGCTCAAAAGTGAATAAGAAAGTGATTGAAGGGGTGCTCGTGAAGGAGATCAAGTAAAGGACAAAGATTATACATAAAATCAATATATACAAATTCATATGTTGGAGGCCTATCCAGAGCTGTCTTACAATACTGATTTTAAAAGCATCTCCTTTAACAATTTTATGTAATTGACAAAGAGATAGGACCAAAATCGTGTTCCTGGTATAGGCAGTAGCTATGTGTCGACGTTTCGACCCCAAGCAAAAGGTAGGTCAATTAACTACTTAGTAGGGGGTCTTCATCAGGACGGGGTGAAGAGCAACCTAAAGAGCACCAGTCAAAAACTGGTGATAGGCCTCATGTACAAGGCCAGCCGGCTCCTGAGGGCCAATACTTCAGTATAGCCAAAACCAAAGTCCACAGGGTTCCAGCCGCAGCACGTGCTCTGTCAGATGCTGGCGGGTATCCAAATTACCCCATATGCATTATGGTGAAACAGTCAGAATGAATCAGATCATATGTCCAAAGGGTCACCCCACAAAAAGGCGAGGGTCCGAGAATAGAATGAATCGGTTCTGTAGAAGTCTTTGTTATCCTATCAACCCTTAACGCAGGATAACAAAGACTTCTACAGAACCGATTAATTCGGTATTTTGATTAATATACTACCAACCTCTATTCTCGGACCCTCGCCTTTTTGTGGAGTGAACCTTTGGACATATGATCTGATTCATTCTGACTGTTTCACCATAATGTGTTAGGGGTCATTTGGATACCCGCCAGATACAAAGCACATGCGGCAGCTGGAACCCTGTGGACTTTGGTTTTGGCTATACTGAAGTATTGGCCCTCAGGAGCCAGCTGGCCTTGTACATGAGGCCTATAACCAGTTTTTGACTGGTGCTCTTTAGGTTGCTCTTCACCCTGTCCTGATGAAGACCCCTATTAAGGAGTTAATTGACCTACCTTTTGCTTGGGGTCAAAATGTCGACACATATCTACTGCCTATACCGGGAACACGGTTTTAGTCCTATCTCTTTGTCAATGACATAAAATTGTTAAAGGAGATGCTTTTAAAATCAGTATTGTAAGACAGCTCTGAATAGGCCCCCTGCATATGAATTTGTATATACTGATTTTATATATAATCTTTGTCCTTTACGTGATCTCCTTCATGAGCACTCCATTCAATCACTTTCTTATTCACATTTGAGCAACTTATTATAAAGTAAAATAGATTTATGATCAAACGTATGATAAACGTCTGCAAAAGAAAAATATATTTATGATCAAACGTATGATAAAATCCAATAAGTTCTGCAATTTTCCGAGTGTCCATCCCTTTAGTAACCAGCGCCTCTTCCAACTCCAAGTCCACAGACTATGCTCCGGCTCACCTGAACTATTACATGGCAGTAAGTCTCCAGAGTCCCTGAGCAGATGGAAACGCAGCACCATCAGAATCCAATATTCAGTCAGACCAGCAACTTACAGATAGCGAGTGGATCAAGACAAACACAAAAGAGGGCTGCTGCTACTACTACTTCTAATAAGTGCATTTTAGTGTTGTGTCTAGTGTAAAAAATGAATAATTTCTTGCCTAATCTGTTTAGATTCTTTTGGTCAAATTGTGATAATGCACTCCCTTTCTCAGCATCACATCAGCTGTGCATTTTCTCTGTCTATGCTGTGTACTGAACAATTCTGTAGTACTGTACTTGTATTCCTGAGACCAAAATCAAAAGCCTTGCAATGTCATATGATGTTTCCGAACAGATTCCTTTTTGCCACAAGTACAAAAATACTTCACTTTTGGAGACCTGCTTGACCACATTGCCCGTCATCTTCAGCTAAAGGAGATTTTTCAGGTAGGTTCCTCTGCCACTGTAAAATATATGCTGCAGTGTCTTATGCATTGCTGAAACACTTTAGTCAGGTCAGATACGGACTAGAATGTTCTTCTTGCTGTTGAAACCTAAAGGTGTTATAAAGCAGCTGGATAGACCTAGAAAGCCTTTGCACACGAATCACTTCCCCTCAGTGCCAGACTACATTTGGAGAGGATTCTTACACTGGAGGAGGTTTTGCTCCTAACACACTCTGTGTTCATTACATGTGAGGATACACACAAAAGACTGTTTACAACTTTTAAATTGCAGTTAATTATTCTGTGTGTTCCCAAATTGCAACTGCTACAAAGTTATTTGTTCCTTTTTTCTTAGAATGGACATCCGGAAATGCTTTGCAAAGAAACAGTCTTGTGAAGTGAACCTACATTCAGACAACTCAGAAACTAATACGATTCATTGCGATGATGCGCCAGAGCTGCAGTCTGCAATTCAATATGGAGTTGGGGCTGCAGATTTAGAAATATCAAGCGATTACAACCCGGTCCCAGGAACATTTTGTGGAGTTGTCACTGCCTCAGATGAATCAAACAACACTTCTTCTGCAACAACAATCAGTCTTCAGGATATCGAGGGAACATTTGGAAGTGCAGTGGCACTAAACCAACCGTATGACAGCACTGTGCCAAACGAAGAAAAAGCGCATTCTGCATTTTCAAGGGAGATGATTCTAGGATTTCCCCAATTACAGCGAGTGGCAGGAGGGCTATGCTTTCACTGTGCAAAGGTTAAGTCACTGAAATTACCTGGGCTTTTCAAGAACACAGTGGACACATTTTGCAGCACCGGTTACACCAACTGGAAGAAGGCAATAGAAAGGTTGAAAAAGTACCAGAACAGTTATGCTAATTCATATACACTAAGTCAACTAGTACAGTATAAAGGAGGCCAATCAATCAATCCACAGTTATCACAGCAAGTCCAACAGCAACAGAAAGAAGCCTGGCTTTGTTTTAACTAGGTCATTCATACAATAGCTCTTTTGGCAAAACAAGGCCTTGCACTTTGAGGTCATGATGACAGTGATGGGAATTTCCAGCAATTTGTTAGTACACAAGCAGAGGATGTACCTTCTTTGAAAGAGTGGATTACAGCAAATCAAGCAGAATATTTCAGCCCAGACATCCAAAATGAAGTTCTTTAGTTATTGTCTCATGCAATTTTGCATCAAATTCGTAAAAATAAGGGTGACAATCCATACGCAGTAATTGTTGATGGCACACAGGATATATCTGGTCAGGAACAAGCAATTTTTTATATTTGTTGCACTGACCAAGATCTGTACCCTCATGAGCGTTTTATTGGACTTAATCAGGCTGATAATACTACTGGTACTGCAACTGCTCCAATTGTAAAGGCTGTTTTATGCCACCATGGTCTTTCTATGTCAAAGCTGAGAGCACAAACATATGCTGGTGTAGCAAATATGGCAGGGAAATACCATGGTGCACAATCATTAACATGCCAAAAACAACCACTTGCTCCTTAAGTCCATTGTAGAGCACATTGTACAAATCTGGTTATGCAGGCTGCAGCACATAAATGCTCCATAATTGAAGATGCACTACTTTATGACCAAGAACTTAGGAATCTGTTTGGGCAATCTATCACATGCCATACAATATTCTCAGACCTCATCCAGCACAGTGTGGTAGGCCCTGCAAATGTGTTAAAAATAAAGCTGCTGTGTCCAACACGCCAGACGGTCGGAGTAAAAGCTGTACAAATAGTAATGGATAATTATGAACCTATTCTGGAAATCCTATAACAATTATCAACATACAAGTCCAATGGTGATGTCTCTGCTCGTGGTTTGCTGGCACACTTTCAGAGAGGAACAACCGTCCTAGGGCTTCAGATTGCAGCTTCTGGAATGTTAGAATATTGCCAGGCAAGGACACCCGCAAACTATGTCAGGGTTACTAGCTGCTGTGAATGTAGTAAAAAGTGCAATACTGAAGCTGCACAGTGATTCAACAGTCTGCTCGATTCTAATAACTACTTGTCTGCTAAGTACCATCTTAATGCCATTGAAGTGCCAAGGCTGCGGCGAATCCCTAAACAGATAGATGATGGCGCTGCAGAAACTTTTCATCCTGCAACCACCAGGGACTACTATCGCCCTAAGAATTTTGAACTTTTAGATGCAGTTTCTCTTCATCTCGCTCATCATTGACCAGGAATGCATCCAAACATATGAAAAACGTGAACAGGTGCTTTTAAGAAGCAATGGCATGGACTCTCTTGCTCAGTACAAAGAAACTGACCCTTTGCTGCTCTCAGCTCAGCTAACTATATTATTAAGTATGTTAAAGTACTCTTCAGTCCCGGAACTGGCAGACATACTCCGAAAAATGCTTCCAACAGAAAGAGAGCTTTCTTTTCACAGGTTGAGAAGCTACTACGGATTCTTTTGGTTATCCCAGTATCTTCTTGTGAGGCTGAGAGAAGCTTCAGAAGTTGCAATTTTGAGTGTGGTGCAATAGTACAGCCCAGCCCAGCCTGTGAGACAGGCATGGGGTACAGTGAGTGCACCCTGGACCCGGAGCCTGTTACGACTAATGTTTCTATCATGTGATATGCTTTCAGCCCACAAGATATTAGTGCCACAACCCTTTGACCAGGCTGGTTGATGGAGTTGCAGAGGCAGTGGGAGGCACACTGTGTGGTTAGCTTTCATCTTCTACCACCAGAACTACATGCAACTTACACAACATATTCATAAGTGAACGACCGCAGTATTGGTCAAGGAAGATCAAAAGCAAACTACATTACCGTTTGAGGGGAGACAGACCTCAAGGACTCCCAACGACGAGGACAGTCACACTACATCAGAGTCAGAGAGACCTGAGGGGGCACAGAGCCCAATATGGTAAAAACTCTACTACTCAAATTGAAAAATGAAGAAAAATTTCCAACAATTGATGCCAAGATCGACACCCTTTCGGAGAGATTCGACAGAATGAACAAACAGTTTACGCCTTGATAAGGCAGAACAAATAATTTCAGAGTCAGAGCATGACAGCAGTGCACAACACAAGAAACTAAACCAAATGGAGAAGGAGATTGATAGTATTCTCACTAAAAAGGAAGACTTGGAGGTGTGTTACCGAAGTTCGGCCTTCGCATTCTGGCCTGACAAGGTCGATAAATACAGACCCCATGTCACAGTATTTTGAAGAAATGCTTAAACCCATGCTGGGTCCTGAAGAGTTCTCACCATTGTTTGCTGTAGAAAGGGCGTATCACTCTTTAGCGCTCAGGAGCCGCCTCAAACTATCAGCAAAACGTTTGAAATACAGAGATTGGGACTCTGCTTTGAGGGCAGCCAGGGACAAAAGAGTCCTGAACTCGAGGGATCATCAATCTCAATCTACCTGGACTTCCCGTACTCAGTGTAGGAAGCTCACAAAATGGTTGCCCAAGTTAAAAAGAGTTGCAGCAAAAGGGAATCGACTATGTGATGCTGTACACAGCAAAACTGAAAATCACTGATGAGAGAAAATCATTAATTCATACCAAACTGAAAGCGGTTATGTCCTTTTTGCAAAAAGATGCTAAACAGCTTATTGAGATCCATATCGGCATTGCAGGATGGGTCAAATATGGACACAGATGCAAACGGAGCTGCAAAAGATTCTTCGAAGACAGTGACTATTGGCAGTATGTCAGATTCTTCACAGTCCCAAAGGGCATCATTTGAATGGTACGACCCAGAATTGCCGATAATATCCATGCTCATTGTGTTCTAACGGGCTGTGTCGGGTATGTCTCATGTCATTGGGTGGAGGGGAGATTAGGAAGAATTTGGTGATTATATACAGACAAATGAAGTGCAGTCTGAGTTAAAGAGTGAGTTCGATACACACTAACTGGGGGAGGAAGGAGAGGGAGTGGGGAGAGGAGTTTGAGGAAGGGGGTTGAGTGGGAAGACCTCATATTGGGGGCATTGGTTACCTCGTGCAAGAAGTGCATTCATTACTAACCGAGTTGTACCTGTTCACTTTCTGTTCTTTTTGAGTTTTGAAATGTTTTGGATTCTCACTAATTGTTTGGGTTTCAGTGTGGGTGTGGGGAGGTTTGATTAAGGGAAATGCTCACGTTTATATAGTAATGAATCAACTCACTGGACAAAAAGAAAGACAATCTATGTCTTCATATCTGGCCTATACTAGAGTGTAGAGGATTAAGTATGGCCATGCTGTAAGAACCATTATTTTCCAATTATATTAAAGAGAATAAAGTAGATGGGTTCCATTAGGACCAGATTCATGACATGGAACAGTTGGGATCTATAGAGAAGAAATATACAGAATCTCAGGATGCGGCAGTAGGAGAGGAGATTTCTACCAAATTGCTGGAATACACAAAGAAAGCTGAAAGAGAAATTAAAGATCTGGGGAAGAGTGCAATATCAAGACAATATGGGGTGGGGGAGCGACCCAGTGGAACACTGGCCAGGCTTTTGAACCCTAGGATGAGCACTGGGGATATAACAGGCAGCGGTTTACCCCATCGCAACATGTTGAACAAAATGTATTGACTACTACTCAAAACTATAGGAGGCCAAGCCCATTGGGGAGTGATAGCGATTACAGCAGTATTTGTGACAATCCACATTAGCCTGGCTAGAAGCAAATGAAAGAGAACCTCTGAACGAACCTCTGACAATTAAGGAAATCAAAGAGTCGATAAAGTCGTTTCCAGGAGATAAATTCCTGGATTTCAACGGCCTAATGTCAGAGTTCTCTAAGTAATACTCTGGTGTTTTATCCCTTCACCTTCTGGAGGTTTTTGGCAAGGTGAGGAAGCAGGTAATGCTTCTTTCTTTGCTCCATGAGGCCACAATCTCGCTGCTCCTAAAGCCGGAAAAATAACTCACTTGCTGGGCCTTAAATAGATATATATTTTTGATTAATATTGACACTAAAATCCTTGCAAAGGTATTGGCAAAGAGATTACTTCCTGTAGTGAAATGTATGCTTTACCCATAACAGTTTGGCAAAAACGATGTCAAGTCAAGTCAAAAAGCTTTATTCGATATAAATATCATAAAAGCATCAAACATTTCGTCAGTACCAAAGATAAAAAATGCAATCTGTTATTAAAATATAACAGTGCAAGAATTTCCTGACAATCGAAATATAAGCTATTTACACAAATAAAATTGACTCATTATAGGGTAAAATACTAAAATAAAACAATGAGTAAAAGAATAAAATCAATATTTCATATTGATTACAAAATGTAGCAGATTGGGATGACATTGCCATAATCATTAGTGTCACTTGGCAAGGCCCCATAAACTCTGGGTCGAGATCAGGATGTTCTTTGTGAAATCTTACATCTAATTTTCCATGCACAACCCAGAAACTTGGCGGTTCCGCACGCATAGAGGGGTCTCGGCTCAGATTTTAATATACACAAGGTTACTTTGTGGTCGTGAGTGCCTAGTTGTTTACAAATGGGCACGAGCCACCTAGACCTAGCTTTAGCATACCCCGGACAGGCAAACATAAGATGTGCAACACTCTCCTTGGGAGACGCACAGGAAGGGCATTCTTCAATAGTTTGGTGCGGAGGGCGCCACTTTGCGGTAAATTCATGGACTGGAAGTGTGCCATATCTAAATTGAGTGTATAGTGCCCTATCCCTGGGGGTCTGAATTACATCCATATAAGGTTCGAGGCCTCTAGAGAGTTTAAACTGGAAGAATTCTTCCGTAAGTCTGCCCATGTTTGGGTTGCTGACATCTCTGGCATCTACCCAGTCCCAGTAGATCCGTTTAAGTTCTGTTTTACTAGGTGAAATTTGGGTGTCCCAAGATTCCTTAAGGCCAAGCGTTGTCATTAAGGACCTAAGGTTAGAGATCCGTTTAATACCCTTAATGCCATCCATACGCAAAACTTCTGTGAATGCGTCCGCGTAGTTGGAAAGTTCCGGGGTTCTTCTAAGGCGAGCCCAAAAGAGCAACGGGCGGAGTTTAGCCAGGTCTTTGAAGTGGCGTCTGCCCAGGTCATATAGCAAGGGGACTAGGGGGACACCTTGGGGCAACGAAATCAGGTCCCTGAAGAACCTGTGTTCCGACCTGCTGATCTCATCTAGATTGTCAAAACCCCATAGCTCGGCACCATACATGGCCGAGCTAACTGCCTTTGCTCCATACACAACGAGTGCCGGGGCAACAGGTCTACTAAATGATGAGCGATGTTCTCTGCTCAAAGCCCCGGCAACACGTTTGTGGTTCAGGAGCATTTTGTCAAGATGCGGTCTCCACTGCATTGTTTCTGAGAGCTGTATCCCTAAGTAGTCAAATGTAGTGACTCTCTCAAGGTGCGACCCATCTAGTATGATGTTATTCCTGAACGATTTATGGGGCTTAAATGCCATAAATTTTGTTTTAGATGTATTTATTAACAGCCCTCGTGTGTTTCAAAAGATTTGAAACCTGTTCAGGAGTTTTTGTAGGCCCATCGGGGTCTTGGAGATTAGCAATGTGTCGTCAGCAAATAGGAGAGTAGGCACCTTACTGCCAGCCAGGGCTGGGGCATCGGTTGGTATTTCTTGAAGAAAGCTAACCACCCCGTTCATATATAAAGAGAACAAGGTGGGTGCCATCACACAGCCCTGGCGTACTACCCTATTTACCGCGATCCTTCCAGTAAGTTGCCCTTGGGACCCCCATCTTATCTGGGCGTAATTATCCTCATGAAGTCTTACCAGAAGGTTGAGAATTAGTGGGGGGATGCCCATCCCTTGCAGTGTTTCCCATAACCTGTTCCTGGGGACCAGGTCGAAGGCAGTCTTTAGATCAATAAAGGCAAGGTAGAGACTACCCTTGCCTAACACTACCTCTTTCCAATAAATCATAAAGAGTCTGAAGACCTGGTCCATCGTACCTGTGTTAGCCCGGAAGCCCGCCTGGAAATGCGAAAGAATGTCTTCCTCCTCTGCCCAAGATAAAATTCTCTGTAATATGACCCTGCCAACTATTTTCTGCATGCTGTCGATAAGGCTAATTGGCCTATAATTAGAAGGGTCCTCTCTGGAGCCCTTCTTATAAATTGGAACTACCTCCGCGCCCTTCCAAGACTCTGGGACTTTACATCCTCTGGAGATAGAATTAATTAGAAGGAGGACATAATCAGCCCATTTTTCCTGATCAGCTAAAAACAGATCTCCTGGGAGACCATCTGGGCCCGGGCCTTGGCCGGCACAAGTCTGCTTATGGCAGAAAGAACTTCATTATGAGTGAATAGGTCACTACCGATGTTCCCGAGGTTAATTAGGGGAACATCGTGTTGCCCATCCACGTCTGCGTTTACAGACCCAGAGTAAAGACCCCTAAAGTGGTCGTACCACGCCTGAGATGTGATGTGGTTGGGGAGTTGGTCTGCTTCCCCCTTATTTGCCCGTCTGACCAGGGTCCAAAAAAGGTTAGTATCTCTTGCAGAACAAGCATCTTTAAGATCTTGCCATCTGGTCTCATCCCAGTCTAACTTTGCTTGACGCTGGGCCTCTTTATATTCTTTCCTACTAAGCTTAATAGCCGTACTGTTCTTGGCCCTACAAGCTATTGCCAAGGCATTCCTCTTGAGTCTGCATTCTTTATTGTACCAGGAATGCACTCTCCTCGGCTGTGCTATGGACTTAGTGGGCCTGTTGGAAACTAGGAAGTAAGAGCTAATTTGTTCAATGGTACGAGTATGAATAGTAGAAGCACTCGAAGGATTCACTACAGATCCTTCCCGTAACTCGTTAGTGCTTTTATATAGAATTTGGCTAATGGCCTTTAGATTTGCATCCTCTAAGGCAACTTTCGACCATTTTAAGGCTCTTCTAGACTTTGTGGGAACCAACTCTTTGGTCGCAAGGTAAGTCTGAGGGGACAGTGTAGGGCAAGTAGGGACCCAGGGAGACCTTAATAACATACAAAGAGGGTTGTGGTCACTGTCTAATGTGTTCCCCACCATCATGTCTACAACATGCCCCCAAAGCCTGACGTGTGCCTCCTACCTTCACAAGAGATCCAAACTAATCCAACTGGATAAAATACTCTCAAATCTTTTACAGGTCAGACTGGGAGTCTCACAAGGCTCCATAATCTCTCTAACATTCTTCAACCTGTACACCTCTTCAGCCTATGAAGAACTAGCTGACTCTAGATCTACTGTACCAGTTGATTGTGTATATGTCTGTTCACATTTCTATATGCATCTTTTATTTGTCTACGTTTATTGTAACTACTCTTGCCCAACTTTGTACAATGCTCTGATACCCTCGGGTCTTGTTCGCACTTTATAAAGCTGTCTAAAAAATTATATATATATTTAAATATAAAATACTTATGTTATTAAAAGGGAGTTTATTTTGGTTTCAAGGGTGGGTAATGGGTAATAAATGGTTTTAAGGTTCAGTGATGCTTAAGGAGTAGTAAGGGGCTTTTAGGTTTCAGGGATGGATAGAGCTAATGGGTAGTAAGGGGTTTTCATGTTCTAGGGATGGGTAGGTGTAGGGGTAACCTGTATGGTTATGTTTTACATGTCCTGGTAATGAAAAACTTCCTACGTTATTTTTCACTGCAGCAAGACTATCTCTCCATACACTAACACTGGGTTAGATTATTACACTTAGTATGTGATAATTTCAGTTTGGGAGCAGCTAGTGAAATACTTCTACACATTTGAATTGTAATTTAAAGTCCTCTTTAATGGTAAAGGTGGATTTTAAATTATTATTCTGAAAATGCCACTTTTATAAAGTTGGCAGTTTTCTCTGTAAACCAATGTGCCTTTCTGCCAGTGTCTAGGGTCACTTGACTATCATCAACGATGTCATTTGAGATGTAATCAGTGATGCCATAAATGATGTCATAGAACATGTAATGAGTGATGTAATATGTGAGGTCATAAGCAGTGCATGGTGGGGGTGCAAGTTATAGTTAGCTCTGCTAACAATAACTGGTGAATTTCTGTGTTGTTTTTTTAGTTCAAAATGTTAATGTCGTCACTGACAAATTCACCTAACTATAATGTTACTTTAACCATTGTTTTTTGTGAGTTTCTAAGGCTTTTTTTTGTTTTTAAACAAAAACAGACCTTTTATCGCACCCAACTATAACAATACTTTAAAGTTTGGTTTTTTCCAGTAAATTTCTAGTTTTTTTGTATTTACGTAAAACAATATTTTATTACTATATGTAAAGCCAAACCCCGCCCAAACTGTGCATAGGGTGTTGGCCACAGGGACTTATGTTTTTTAAAGGAGCGGGGGCCATATGACCCCCTCCCCGAGCCTAATTAAGCATATTAGGCCCTGGGGATCCCAGGGCCTTATGTTTTTTTAAGGGGAGGGGGGCGAAGCAGCCCCCCTCCCGAGCCTTATTAGGCCCTGGGGACCTTATCCCCCAGAGCCTTGTTTTTTTTTATTAAAAGAGGGGGGGGGGGTCTAGCTTCCCTCCTCGAGCCTTATTAGGCCCTGGTGATCCCATACTCCAAGGCCCATTTTTATGAAAGGGGGGGGTGGGCCACACGCCCTCCCCCCTCCCTGAGCCTCTTTAGGCCCTGAGACCCCTTTCCCCAAGTCCTTTTTTTTGCAATTAAGGAGAGGAGGGAGGTGCGGCCCCCATCCCAGTGTCTATTTAAGCCCTGGGGACCCCATCTCCCAGGGCTGTATATATAAGTTAACAGGGGACGGGGGCCGCGCTGCCCCCCTCTCGACACATGTAAGGCCTTGGGGACTCCATCCCCCAGTGTAGTAGGTTTCTTTAATTATAGGGGAGGGGGGGAATCATGGCCCCCCGTCCCCGGGCCTTGCTAGGCCCTGGAGACCCTATTCCCCAGGGCAACTGCTAAAAATAATAGGGAGGGAGCTGCATGGCTCTCCTCCCTGAGGCGTTATCGGCCACGAGGACCCCATCCCCCGGGGTCCTGAACACTTAAAGGTGGGTGCCACCATATAGTCATTGGGGCAGCGGGGAGAGCTCCAAGGCCCCCGCGGCCCCAGCCGGCTTGCCGCATGCAACAGGAGCCGGCAAAGCTCCCTCCCAGAGGGAGCAGCTCCTAATGCTGTTCCCTCTAAGCAGTAGCAATATTTTGATCTGTTTCCTTGCCCGCTTCAGCCTGCTGGGAGTGGACTTGGTGTTTGCTCCCGCTTGGCGGCAAATTAAAAAATGCTCCCGCCAAATCGAGAGCGAACACAGGTTTCCCTGCCCATGCCGGTGCCGGCAGGGAAACTGCTATGTCACAGGGCTGGGCTCCATGGGACAAAGTTGTTGAGGCGGCACCGGGTTATAAGTCCCCCGGGCCTCCAGAGGTTCTGGGAGCGGGTGCGGCCCGCTCCCCGTTTTACCACATTTTGGCACATGGGTGGGCTCCCCAGGGCCTTTAATGGCTCGGGGAGAGGGGCTGCATGGCCCCCTCCACATTATTAATAAAATCAGCCCCAGGGATGGGGTACCTGGGGCCTCTGGAGGGTCGGGACGGGGGGCTGCGCTGGGAGCTGCTCCCTCCGGGCGGGAGCAATGCCGGCTCCCGTTGCATGTGGGAATCCGGATGGGGCCGCGGGGGCATTGGGCATCTTCCTGCTGCCCCAATGACTAATGGTGTGCCCACCTTTAATTGTTCAAGACCCGAGGGGACGGGGTCCCAGAGGCCGACCTCTGCTCAGGGAGGGGAGCTGCGCAGCCCCTCCCCTTTAGTTTTAGAAATGGCCCTGGGGAGTGGGGTCTCCAGGGTCCTACCAAGGCCCAGGGAGGGGGGCTGTGATGCCCCCTTCCCTTTAATTAAAAAACCAACAGCGGTGGGGGATGGGGTCCCCGGAGCCTTACAAGGCCCGGGGAGGGGGGCAGCGTGGCCCCCTCCCCTTTTAACTTATATGTACAGCCCTGGGGATGGGGTCCCAAGACCTAAAGAGACTCTGCATTGTTTGCCTAATTTTTTATCTTTTTGGCCTCAGGAGGGATACCTCTGGGGCCTACACTGCCCCCTTTTAATATTATTTTTTTTAACTTAAGGACAGGGTACTAAGTCTTAAATTCGTGTAATAGCTGCCCGCACAATTTTTCTCATGTTGCTGGCAACCAATCAGAGTGCTCGATTCCGCAGGAGTCTGACTCCCGTGGGAGCGAAATGGCCCAAGGGAAATAAAGGTCCTTGGGCCAATCTGCACACACTCTTTTTAAATTGGCGATCCCACGAGAGGCTCAAGACACCCAACTGTCCAGATGAACAAGTTACTTACCTTCGGTAATGCTGTATCTGTAAGAGACATATGTAGTTATAGATTCCTTACCTTTAGAATTACCCCCAGGCGTTCGACTGGATCCGGAGAATATTTTCGTAGCAGTACCCCTGCGCATTGGTAGGTGGCGTCGGTCGACTCCGCATCCGTCGTTGGCATCGTGGTCACTGGGATGACGTTGCAGTGTCTACTTAGACGCCGTCCCTGTGTGCTGATGTCAGTTCTGACACGACTTTCCACGCCAGAAGTGCAGAGCCATGCAAGACACTGACCACTGGTGCACATAACTAAGGCCCTAGAAGGAAGTCCCTATCTCTAGAAGTCAGTTCGCAGAACGGGGAGGATGGGTGGGGCGGTAAGGAATCTATAACTACATATGTCTCTTACAGATAAATCGTTACTGACGGTAAGTAACTTGTTCATCTGAAAGAGACTGTAGTTATAGATTCCTTACCTTTAGATTAGATAACCCAGCAATGCCAACCCCGGTGGTGGGTCTGCGAACTAAGTTCACACCAGTAAGTCCTGGAGAACAGAACAGCCGAAAAAGCCATCTCTCCGGACTTGGCTGTCCAGGCAGTAATGTTTTGTGAACGTGTGCAGGGATGCCCACATGGCTGCCTGGCAGATGTCAATCAGCGGAACTCAACGTCCCAAAGCAGTAGTGGCTGCCATCGCTCTGGTAGAGTGGGCGAGGAGATCTACTAGAGGTTCCTTTTTCGCCAAACAATAGCTGATTTTGATGCATAGGACAACCCATTGAGAGATGGTACGTTTGTGCACGGCCCGACCTTTCTTGGCGCCCACATAACCCACGAAGAGTTGATCGTCCACCCAGAAATCTTTAGTGCGGTCAAGGTAGAAGGACAGCACACGTTTTGGGTCCTCTTTGGAAGGGTGTGGAGGCGGGAAGAAGGTGGGCAATGTGATGATCTGACCTATGTGGAAAGAGGTAACCACCTTGAGCAGAAAAGAGGGCCTAGTGCAAAGGACCACTTTGTCCGGATGAACAGCAAGAAAAGGAGGCTTGGAGGACAGAGCCTGAAGCTCACTCACTCTGCAGGCAAAGGTGATGGCGGGCAGGAAAGCAGTCTTTAAAGTAAGAAGACAAAGAGGACAATTATGTAGTGGCTCGAAGGGAGCACACATAAGATAAGTAAGGACAAGATTCAAGTCCCATTGGGGCATTACGAAAGGAGAAGGAGGAAAGAGATGAGAAATGCCCTTCAGAAATCTATTTACAATAGGAGACTTGAAAAGAGAAGGCTGATCAGAAAGGCGAAGGAAGGCCGAAATGGCCGAAAGATAGCCTTTATAGGTGCCCAGAGCAGAGCCCTGCTGGGCCAAAGATAGAATGAAGAGGAGAACCTCTGAAAGAGGGGCAGAAAGGGGATCCACAGCCTTTGCTGTGCACCATGCCACAAATTTATTCCATCTACAGGCGTATACCGTTTTAGTGGAGGGACTCCTGGCTGCCAAGATGACGTTACAGACATCGGGAGGAAGGTCAAAAGCTGTCAACTGTTGCCACTCAATTTCCACGCAAGTAGGTGGAGGCTGGACAGGTTCGGGTGGAGGACTGTACCCTGCTGCTGCGACAGAAGATCCTCCCAAAGGGGCAGTCTGATCGGAGGATCGATGGACATGCTCAAGAGCTCGAGGTACCAGACTCTTCGTACCCAGTCCGGAGCCAAAAGAATGACTTAGGCCCGGTTCCGCTTGTTCTTCTTCAGCACTCTTGGTAGAAGTGGTACAGGCAGAAAGGCATACAGGAGGCCACAACTCCACTCGTGACGAAAAGCGTCGTAGAGCGAGTGCCGCTTTGGAAACTCCAACGCACAGAACTGCTGACATTGTGCGTTCTCTTCGGTGGCGAACAGATCTAACCAAGGCTCTCCCCACTGCTAAAAGAGACCTTGCACCACCTCCAAGTGAAGACACCATTCGTGATCCATCATGCACCGGCGGCTGAGTTCATCTGCCCTGGTGTTCAGGGAACCTGCCAGGTGTTGAACCACGAAGGGTATGCCCTGATGTTCCAGCCATGTCCAAAGGCGAAGAGCCTCTTGACATAGGGTCCACAACCCCACCCCGCCCTGTTTGTTGCAGTACCACATGGCGGTGGTGTTGTCCGTGAACAGCTGCACTACTCTTCCTTTGACAGAAGGAAGGAATGCCTTCAGTGTAATACGGATCGCCCGAAGCTCCAGAAGGTTGATGTGGAGCCCGGACTCTGCCGGAGACCAGAGACCCCTGATCTCTGCCTCTCCCATGTGGCCACCCCATCCCAGGACTGACGCATCTGTCACAACTGTGAACTCTGGTTGGGGAAGGGAGAGGGATCTGCCGTTGACCCAATCCTGGTTCGTGAGCCACCTCTGCAACTGACGTGCAGTCCCCTCCGAGTTCTGGACGACATTGGAAAGATTCCCCTGATGCTGTGCCCACTGGAACTTCAGGTCCCACTGCAGAGCCCGCATGTGCCATCTAGCATGATCCACCAGCAGGATGCAGGAGGCCATGAGGCCCAGCAGCCTCAGGGTTATTCTCACCGAAATCCGGGATAGAGGCTGAAACATCGGTATCATAGCCCCAATATCCCAAACTCGCTGCTCGGGAGGATAAGCCCGAAACTGACCTGTATCCAGAACTGCTCCGATGAAAAGGAGCTTCTGAGAGGGAATCAGGTGTGACTTCGGCACATTGATAGTGAACCCCAGCGAATGCAGGAGGTCCGCCGTAGTCTAGAGGTGGGAGACGACAGACTGGGGCGAGCCCGCCTTCAACAGCCAGTCGTCGAGATAGGGGAAGACTGGAACCCCTGATCTGCGCAGATGAGCTGCGACCACCACCATCACTTTCGTGAACACCCAAGGGGCGCTGGTAAGGCCAAAGGGGAGAACGGTAAATTGAAAATGCTCATGACCTACCATGAACCGTAGGTAACGCCTGTGGGCTGGCAGGACGGGGATGTGGAAATAGGCGTCCTGCAAGTCCAATGCTACCATCCAGTCTCCGGGATCGAGGGCAGAGAGGACCTGAGCCAACATGAGCATTTTGAATTTCTCCTTCCGGAGGAAGCGGTTGAGGGCCCAGAGGTCTAAGATAGGATGCAGGCCTTTGTCCTTCTTGGGTACCAGAAAGTAGTGGGAATAGCAACCGCTACCTACTTCTGGCACAGAGACCCGTTCGATAGCTCCCTTGGCCAAGAGAGCCGTAAGTTCCTGGCGGAAAAGGGCCAAGTGATCCTCCGACGTGCGATGGAGTGCTGGTGGCATGGAGGGAGGGGTAGTCGCGAAGGGGAGGGAGTAGCCCCTTCGGACTATCTGCAAAACCCACCTGTCGAAGTGATGTTTTGCCAGTGGGGGAGGCGATGGCGAATCCTGCTGCACACTGGCCTCTGGTGGCCCTTAAAGGTCAGACTAGGAAGGTTTGGAGGCTGCTGCAGGGGGGTTATGGGTGGACTGGCCTGCCCGCTGACCCATAGACCCACGTCGCTGGGTCCCACGTCTGCGGCCACGCATAGACTGGGTAGCTTGCATGGCCCTGTGGCTCGATTGGGTGTAACGTGGTGGGGCACCCCTTCCGTAGCCACGAAAGGGGCGAAAGGCAGACTGCGTGGGGCGAGAGGTTGCTGCAAGGCCCAAGGACCTGGCCGTAGCCCTAGGAATCCTTGAAGCGCTCGAGGGCTGAGTCCGCCTTCTCACCAAACAGGTGACGCCCATCAAAGGGCATGTCCAAAAGGGTAGATTGGACATCCCCCGAAAAACCAGACGTCCTCAACCAGGTTTAGCTCCTCAGGGCTACCGACGTGGAAACCGTTCTGCCCAGAGAGTCGGCAGTATCCAGCCCACACCTGATGGTGAACTTAGCTGCGTCTCAACCCTCAGCAACTGCGCAGGTGAGCACGGCCCGGGCCTCCTCCGGGCACTGTGGAAGCACTTGCGCAACCGTATCCCACACGGTATTGGTATAGCGGCTCAAGAGGCATGCAGTGTTCACCGACCGCAGCCCTAAGCTGGCGGAAGAAAACATCTTCTTCCCAAGGTGGTCCAGCTTCTTGGATTCCCTATCTGGGGGAGCAGTAGAGAATGCGCCTTTAGAGGACGAGGCTTGGACCACTAAGCTCTCAGGGGTTGGGTGTTGGGAGAGGAAAAGTGGGTTGCCCGAGGCCGGGCGGTGGCGTCCGGCAATCATCCTGTCCACAGGAGCCCCTGTGCTGGGCTTGGGCCAAGTGCCCAGAAGGATGTCTGTAAGGGCTTCATTAAAAGGCAGCAGGGGCTCCGAAGAGGTCGCTGCCTGCTGAAGCACCTCTTTCAGGAGGTTAGTCCTGACTACCACAGTAGGAAGCTCAAGGCCCAAGGCCTCAGCCGCCCTACGCAACACCACTGCGTAAGAAGCTCCCTCCTTCGTAGCCACGGTAGGGGGGAGATCCAAACCACTTGCATCACCCAGTTCCTCTCGCCAGTCCGGCACCTCAAGCTGGTCAGCTAAAAGGTCTCCAGACCCCTCCCAGTCCTCCTCAGCCTCCTCTGGCTGCCACTCAGGGCAATAGGGAACGCCAGGGATGAACAGCGGTACAAAAGTACCCTCCGGCGCTGTTACCAACGTCGGGCGTCGTTGGTTCGGCACTGGGTCCAAGTCGGGGGTGAGGCTGGGGTCGACGCCAGTTGGGGGCACAACCGGCGTCGGGGGCGTCGTCACTGGAATCGGCGCCGGGGAAGGTACCGTGAGGTCGACCTGTGCTGATCCGGATCCAGGCCTGGAACCACGGGGGCCCTCTGGTGCCGAAGCCGCTGGCATCAAAAGCCCAGGGCCCCCAGCTGAGTCCGTGGGGCCCGGAGGCGCACCTGCGGAGTCGGGCTGCCCAAAAATGCTATGAAGAGCCTCGTAAAAGGCTTGAAGCTGGGCAGGGGATGTTTCGGGAAAGGGAGGGAAGTGCGGAGCCATCCCAGAAGCAGGCTCCGAAGATGGAGCTAGAGAGCGACGACGCTCCGGGACCCGCATCGCATCGGCCGACGGACGGGGAGAAGGCAAAGAGCGACGTTGCTTCTTGGCCTTCTTCTTGTGCTTGGACTTACCCGATTAGTGCAAAGACTTCGATGATCACTGGTGGGGGCTCCGCGACCGGTCCCACGATCTTCCTCTCAACCGGCACCTCGAACGGCGCGAAGTGGAGTGCCGGGCCTCCAAGAGCTTTCGGGACCGCTCCCTCAAAGACTTCGGATTCATGACCCGGCAGACGGAGCACGACTTCGGGTCGTGGTCGCGCTCCAGGCACAAGAGGCACACGAGGTGCAGATCCGAGACGGACATGAACTTGTGACAGGAGTCACAAGGCTTGAAGCCGGTCTGACGATGGGACATCCCTCAGGCTACCAGGAGTCAAAGACTCAAAAAAGAAGTTGACAAAAGTCGGAAGAGGTTTAGTTAAAAAGTGACTAAGGGGCACGCTCTCTCCGGATCTGCGCTGGCTGGCGCGGAAAAAGAAAGAACTGATGCCAGCGCACAGAGGCGGTGTCTAAGTAGACACTGCAATGTAATCCCGGCGACCACAACGCCGACGACGGACGCGGAGTCGACCGACGACACCTACCGACGCGCAAGGGGTACTGCTACGAAAAAATTCTCTGTATCCAGTCTGATGCCTGGGGGTAATTCTAAAGGTAAAGAATCTATAACTACAGTCTCTTTCAGATATCCAATTATTTTTCAATCTTAAGTTCTCAAAAACTACAGAACGTATTTACACCGAATCACAAAAAGCACAATCTGCGGATCAAAATCTAGCTTCCTGCCAAATTTGGTGTAATTCCGTTCAGCAGTTTTTTTTTCTGTACCCCTGCCTAAAGAAGTCAATGGAAAAATGCATGGAGATTTTGTGTTTTGGGACCCCCCCTTTTTCTCGGCCCCCACTTGACGAATCACCCTAAAACTTGCCTTGCACAACCTAGTCATAAAGTAGCCCCTTTTTGGAAAGTTTCGGGGAGATTTGTCAAACGGGGCCAAAGTTATTAGCAACACAAAAATCGCGTTTCCTAGGGAACAGCTGACCTAACTAAGCTACCTAGTGGCAACTGCCACTAGGTAATATATACATTAATATATATTTATATATATATATATATATATATATTCACTGAAAAAACCATAGGTTTCAGGGGCGTTATAGTTAGTTGGACATTTCACTCGTACAAAACCATAGAAATTCCCCCGTTATAGTTAGTTCAGCTAACTATAACTCGCGCGCCCGCAATGCACTGCTGATGACGTCACATATTACATCACTCATGACATGGTCAGTGACATCACTCATGACATCACTGATGACATCTCAAATGACATCACTGATGACATCACTGGTGACATCATCCTTGTGATAGAGTGGCAGACCTCCTCTCACCCTAATATAACCTTTGATACACACACTCAAAAATACAAACAAACATTTTCAAAACAATGGACATACCAATACCAGTTACAACACACCTATTCAGTAATTCCAAGATCTACACACACATCCACTCATTCACCAACAGTCCCTATACAGTCAATCGTACATGTACTCACTCAGCATATGTACTCATACACCTATACATCCTGTTACACACCGCCACTCATCCATAGAGTTACTCACACACATAGTCACACATGCAAACAAAGTATCAAACATCCATTTACTTGCATATACAGTTATACACACACTACCACACTTACTTCTACAGAAACGTACACATACTTACTCTCTTAAACAATCACTTATAGAAACACCTACTTATTTGTACAGGAACTCTTCCAATCTCTCACTCTCACATATACTCACTTATATACACCAATACTCACATATACTAGTTTAAAACATATGTAGTTACTCATAAAGACACTTTTGAGACAGTCATTCACTCACTAACACACCCATACACATACTCATCCACCTATACAGTCCTGCACACATGCTGTCTTCAACACATACAAACAGTGAGTCACTCATTCATGCATCTATGCACTAAGTAATACCCCCACCGAACCATACAGACACTCAGACACTCATACTGATGCTCAAAAAACCAACTAATAACCCATATAGACATTCATGTAGCTACTCACCAACCCATGCAGCCACTTATACACAAAGTGAGAGACTGATACAGATATTTTCATATTTAAACATTACTCACCAACCCATGTATTCACTAAGATACACTTAGTCAGTTATACAATCAATTTTACAAAAACAAATCATCCATTTAGACACTTATATACCCATTTATTCTTCCATCGACCTTGAGATATACATATATAAAACATATTTAATTTTCAGAAAAACACACATTCACTGGATGATGTCATGAGTGATGTCATCAGTGATGTCATTTGAGATGTCATCAGTGATGTCATGAGTGATGTCATCAGTGATGTCATGAGTGATGTAATATGTGACGTCATCAGCAGTGCATTGCGGGCGCGCGAGTTATAGTTAGCTGAACTAACTATAACGGGGGAATTTCTATGGTTTTGTACGAGTGAAATGTCCAACTAACTATAACGCCCCTGAAACCTATGGTTTTTTCAGTGAATTTCTAAGGTTTTATAAATGCTAATTTCTAACTATAACGTGCCTGAAACCTATGGTTTTTTCAGTGAATTTCTAAGGTTTTTTAAATGCTAATTTCTAACTATAACGTGCCTGAAACCTATGGTTTTTTCAGTGAATATATATATATTTATTATACTATGTATACATGTGAAAATGTCTCGGTCCCCTGTTTGCCTCGGTGGCACAGAAAAAATGGGTGGAACTGACGTCAGCACGCCGACGAGGTCCTCTTATGGCTCCGATGACGTCATACGGTGTCGCGAGCGGAGCCGTGCTCGTTGACGTGGGAGAGCTAGGAAAGAATTTCCGTGGAATGCTGGTGCAGGGGATATTCACCTAAGTGTTCAGGCTAGTCCTTTGGGAGCAACTGTTTATGTTGCCACTCCAGAAACCGAAACCAGTGATCCGAGGGCAGAGGCCCTGCAGATGGCACACGAGGTGGGGTGCCCAGTCGTGTGCACCGGCGGGGCAGCGAAGTGACAAGCACCACAACCCACAAAAAAGGTAACGAGGGCACTGAATAACACAGGATCTTCTCTTTGTATCTGGCAGGAACAACGAAGTTAAAATGCCCTAGTACCAAAATGTAGAATTAGTGCTACAACGGTCTTCAAGAGGACCTGCGATGCCGCTTCTGCCTCCCGTACCCTGAAGGCGGCACATGGGTCACGCGGTACGGTCATACTGCGGTGGGACGCACACTCGTTGACCTCTCATGGCACTGCTCCACACTTCAGGGAGGACGCTTTCCATTAGCTATGTTTTCTGATGACATGTCGCGCCGGCCCCGTCCAACAACAGAACTCCTTTAGATCCAAACAGACTCTTCCACTCTCTCACCGGAAGTGAAACCAGGCCACGCGGACACTTTCACAATACAACAGCCGGGAATGCACTTTTCTGTAAAAAAACCACATTCCTTCCTTCCAATTAATCAAATAAACGTTTCACTGAAGAACAGGGGCCAGCTTCGATCGGTAAACAGCCGTTACAACGACTTTTTACTTTGCGATACCATTACAACGCATGCATTACCACGCATGCGTTGTATATCACGAAGTCATTACTACGCATTTTTAGAACGCATGGTCATTTACCACGCATGCCTTTACAACGAATTTTGTTGTAAAGGTATGTATGGTAAATGACCATGCGTTCTAAAAACATGTAGACGATCCATGTCGTTGTAAGGAAACAGAGGCTGTTCCGTTTCCTCACAACGACGTGCACCGCCCCTCAGAGATGACGTGAAGCAGGAACCACGAGGAGAGAGGAACCATGAGGAGTGAGAGGTAAGGGGGATTGGGCATGGGGTGGGGGTTTCTTTTCTAGGGTTTAGGGTAGTGCAGTGGTGTTTGGGTGGTGTAGGGGGTAGTGCTGGGGGTAGTGTTTTAGGGTTTAGGGTAGTGCAGTGGTGGTTGGTTAGTGTAGGGGTCGTGCTGGGGGTAGTGTTTTAGGGTTTAGGGTAGTGCAGTAGTGTAGGGGGTCGTGCTGGGGGTAGTGTTTTAGGGTAGTGCAGTGGTGTATGGGTAGTGTAGGGGGTCGTGCTGGGGTAGTGTTTTAGGGTTTAGGGTAGTGCAGTGGTGTTTGAGTAGTGTAGGGGGTCATGCTGGTGGTAGTGTTTTAGGGTTTAGGGTAGTGCAGTGGGGTTTGGGTAGTGTAGGGGGTCGTGCTGGGGGTAGATTTAGGGTTTAGGGTAGTGCAGTGGTGTTTGGGTAGTGTAGGGAGTCGTGCTGGGGGTAGTGTTTTAGGGTTTAGCGTAGTGCAGTGGTGTTTGTGTAGTGTAGGGGTTTGTGCTTTAGGGTATAGGGTAGTGCAGTGGTGTTTGGGTAGTGTAGGGGGTCATGCTGGGGGTAGTGTTTTAGGGTTTAGGGTAGTGCAGTGGTGTTTGGGTAGTGTAGGGGGTCGTGCTGGGGGGAGTGTATGAGGGTTTAGGGTAGTGCAGTGGTGTTTGTGTAGTGTGGGAGGTCATGCTGGGGGTATATTTAGGGTTTAGTGTAGTGCAGTGGTGTTTGGGTAGTGTAGGGAGTCGTGCTGGGGGTAGTGTTTTAGGGTTTAGGGTAGTGCAGTGGTGTTTGGGTAGTGTAGGGAGTCGTGCTGGTGGTAGTGTTTTAGGATTTAGGGTAGTGCAGTTATGTTTGGGTAGTGGAGGGGGTAGTGTTTTAGGGTTTAGGGTAGTACGCCCAATCAGCCACAATATCCGTGGACAAAGGGGATCCTGACTCTTTGGAACGCTCCGTCAATTTAATAATTTGGGTCAAGGGCCCTACCACGTCCAAGACCTATCAATTCCTTACTTGGGATCCCTCATATACTTGGAGAAAAAGGTACATAGTTTCTCATCAATTTCAGGCGTGTGTGCCACCTTCCCCTTCAGTGAGGGCCTGGGGCATTCTCCCCTCATCCTATTCCTGACCTCCCTTTCAAGGGGTTGATGGATTTTCCCCACCACATACTCTGCCACTTTGGCATCAGGTGTCCACTCTGCCGACCTAGGATGGTAAATTTGGGTAGGCTCGAACATGTCCGAGTGGAGCCCGTCCCCAACCGGGGACTGAGAGGAGTGGGACTCTGGACGCCAGGGACGCCTTGAGTCCTTATCCTCATCGGAGGAGAAATCGTCCTCCAATACACCCTCTCCCTCTAAGGGAAACCCGCCGTCGGGGTCTACAATAGTGGTGACAGTGTCGCAATTTTCTCCGGGCCCCTCCTCCTCCCGGCAGGGTGCATGTTTTAGCGTTCGCGCACTCTTGAGGAAGGTCTCCGTAAGTTTATCAAATCCTTCCAAGTGCCCCGCGTTACGCTTAACAGCCCTTTTATTCGCCATCTGGGAGCTACTTGGACCCGCCACCACCAGATCTGGGTCACTGAACACCCCAGGGATGCTTTTCGCCAGCTTATCAACCTGATCCCTAAGAGGAGCCAGCGCCCTAGAAATAGCCTGAGAGAGGGCTTGGTCCACTGCTGGAGGGAGAAGTTGGGGGCCATTCCTCCTCCACTTCCTGGTAGGAGGAGTAAAAATGGTCTTCTGGAGAAGACATGATAGCAGAGGGTGTGAGCACAGAACAAATGCCCTTAAAATCCTTAAGACAGCCCCCTCGCCGGTGCTCCAACAGCTGGGCTTTCCCGAAGCTGTTATAAGAATAGACTGAGGCGCAATACCAATTACCACCACCAGGTGGCGCTGGTCACTAACGTGGCCGTGTGGGGAAATCACCGCGTAGCGGTGTCACAATTAGGCGAGGGTTGGTCGAGAATCAAGCGGACGCTAAAGGAGTGACCAAATTCCCAAACGCGCATAAAGACCAGCGGGAGCGCTCGACGGAGCTGCCTCGCTCGGACCAGACGCGCCTGACAGGATCTCACCGCACGCAGAGCACACAGCGGGAGAAACTGCGAGGGGGAGAACGCGCTCGGGCAAGAGCCTGCTGCGCAGGGAATATGAAACAATACCAAGGCAATAATGCTAATAACGTGCACAAGAAACCGCTATACAAACAGCAACAACGTCAGATTAAGCCAAGAATGTAAGGAATGCACTTAACTGACGAGCAGTGAAGAAAGAGGAAGCGGAAGGGACGTCACGATATTATATACGATGGACTGTGATATGATTGGACTATAGTTGCCTTGGAGACTACCCCCTAATGGTTCATGGGTTGTGTAGTCTTTTGTTTAATGATTGTTGTGTTACGTTTTCTTTGAACTGCTATGCAAATAAGGTGAGGAAAGTTATGCATAATCCTCGCCTCCGTCCTGCCATAGAATTCATTAAACTTTATTTGATCTGATTTAGAAACATAAATCATAAAAGTGTACATAAAAACAGTAAATCCTCTTTCCTAATACAATACAGTGAGAATTAATTAAAACCAGTAGGTAAAAACGGGTGTTACAAAGCCCGGTTCAGAACAACTTCAGGTTAACAGAATCGTAAAGTTCAATGTTTCGCAAGATCAATCTCATGTACTTCGTGCAAAATACGCAATAAGGGGTCCAAGTAAGATGTAACGCTCCAATACCTGACCAGTTTGCACTATATAAAACTGCAGAAAAACTAAAAATAAAAAGTGTTTTGCACACTTCTGTCATTGGGCTATATGTGGGCTACATCTGGGTGATATTTGTGCTACATTTCGGCTCTTTTTTCTCTGGTGGCCATCTTGGGAGACTTATTTGTTATGAAGTTTCCTAATTTCGTCATTTACTGCAGTCTCCTCAGTAGGAAATGCTTTCAGTTTTTTACTTTGATTCCATCAAGAAGGCATTCAGATGTGTCACACATTTGCCATAAATTCAGAATGTTAGCACTCTAGTTGTTCATTAGATCACTGTAGTAAAGCTACTGCTCACCAGGGAGTTAACTGGAAGTCTACTGCTGGTATTGAAAGTGATTGTTTCAGTCTGCATGTCAGAATTTTCTAATGAAATAGAAGAGGATTTGAGATCTCACTTAAAACATGCCCTAAATTTTCTTTCTGCAGCACTAACCATAATTTCTATGGCAAAATGAACCCCCTCATTTTGTTCCTTTTTAAATTAAATGTTTTAAGAGTTACCAGTTTATTCCAATCAAGATGGCTTCAGGTGTGCCATAATTTTGTCATAAGTAAGACTGTTAGCGCTCTAGTTGTTCTTTAGAACACTCTGGGAAGCTGCAGTAGAACACAAAGGCATCAACTGACAGGCTGCTCCTGTTGAAATATAACAGGAAGATATTTGAGATCACACTTGAAACATATCCTAATTTTTCTTTCTACAGCACTAACCATAATTTCTATGACAAAATGAACCCCATCATTTTGTTCCTTTTTAAATTAAATGTTTTAAGTGTTACCAGTTTATTCCAATCAAGATGGCTTCAGGTGTGCCATACTTTTGTCATAAGTAAGGCTGTTAGCACTCTAGTTGTTCTTTAGAACACTCTGGGAAGCTGCAGTAGAACACAAAGGAATCAACTGACAGTCTCTGCCCTTGTTGGATGTACATGTTTTACTGAGAATGTCAGACTTCATTCTCACATGACTGAGAAAGATAATGTGAATTTACAGAAAATATGCTCTCATTTTAGCTTCTGGAGCACCTTCCAAAACTGTATGGGACAAGCATGTGAAAATAGTTTTCTCTCAAACATGATTCATGATATCCCAGCAGAAGGTTTTTCACAGGGTAAAATCACCTTAGAACACACACAATTCCTGAAATTAGTATGGTACCATCAACAAATGAATTCTAATGTAACTAAAGTCTGTTATCACCCTTTATAGTTCTCCTTTTGGTAACCCTCAAAATCTTCGATTCACTACAATGCATTTCAATGGGGTACTATCATTTATATTGGTCCCAAGATGGCTGCCAGCAATTCCAGGATGAAGTGCTGACAGCCAATCAGATCTCACGATGACATGTGTGGTTAGGCTCCGCCCAGATATATATGTGTTTTCTTTTTCAAATTTCTCAGTAACTACTGAACGGATTTACACCATTTAACCAAAAGGCACGACTCTGAACCAAGGGCTACCTTTTTGCCAAATTTGGTGTAATTCCGTTCAGCAGTTCGGGCTGTAGCTGCGATGAAAGGTTCCTATGGAAAATTGCATGGGGAAAACACGTTTTGGGACCCCCCTCTTTTCTCGGCCCCCGCTTGCCGAATCACCCCGAAACTTTCAGGATAGGAGCGGACCGGAGCGGGCCATAAGTTTTGAAAATCTCGCGAAGATTCGTCAACCGGCGCCAAAGTTATTTCAAATAGAATGTTGTGGATTTCCTATGGAAAATAGGTCCTAACTATAACTATCTACTGGCGACCGCCAGTAGATAATACACACAATATATATATATATATATATACACACACACATACACACACAATACTTACCTGCATTTTGCATTTAAAGTACAAAGATGTAAAACGATGCGCTGCTCAACTTGTTGTATTACAAGCGTTGTAATGTACCACGTAGCAAAGGTACATCTGATAACATTTGACATTTAAGCAAGAGGCATTCTAGCTACACAACATTTAACTGCGGTAAAAGTGGCCATTGCAATACTACAAAAACCTGGTTAATAACGAGCTGACATTTTGAGAATGATACTGAAGCCCTTTCACAGAGGATATGAAAGAATGCAATTTGTGACCCTTTACGTCCACCTAGACTCCCTAGATTGCGGCCCTGTAAGCTTAACATTGTGCTTGATAATGTTCAGTTACCACAGAGCACTGCACTAAACTAGAGTAAAGAGGCACGAGTGTAAACAAGGAGGAAAGAAAAAACAGGCTCAACAAAACGAGAGTGAGTAGATATATTTTATGTGGTTGAGTGCAAGCATCTTCTGCAACCTGCTCCTGTCATTCACTAAAAAAGTAAAGCTAGAGAGAAGGCTTTTATACTGGAATTTTATCGAGGGCTCAGGACCACCTACAATATAGGAAAGGTATCGCGTCCTAGCTCGCTGTTGCCTCTATACCATATGACGTAGGCGACTACTACATTTGAATAAATCAAGGGTCTTCAATCTGTGGGGCGTGACCCCCAGGGGGGCCGTGGAGTCATAGAAAGCGGGTCGCGCATTCCCGTTCGCGCTTCCGTCTGGAACTGGAATTCAAAACCCTCCTTTATTTTCACGCTCGCCCTTTCCCCACTGCTGTCTTTGGGATACCTCTTCTCTGCCTTCACTGTTAGCTGTTGCCATTCTCCGACCTCCGTTTGTCCGGCTGGCTTGAGGAAAGCCCACATAGGCTGTCCTGGGCTTGGGGGACAGAGTGGGGGGGGGGTGGAGGGGGTGGAGACAGTCACACAACCCACCTGTGCCAATAGAAGGAACAATCTTTTCAAACTAAAATGTTTTTTTGAAGACAAAACTAGCCATTCTTAACAAAACCCAAAGACCAGATCCCAGAGGTAAATGCACTATGTGCAAATGGAAATCCCCGTGTAGCTCATACTGTGAGTTTGCTTCCCTGTGAGTGTGCATGCAGGACACTTACTGGTATCAATTACCCCAATCAGCTCAGTTCTCCCAGACTACTGCCTACACACCTTAAAACCCCACTGTGCACTGTCCTAGTGGCATCTATCAAGCCATTTACATTTGGTAAATAGCATGAGTTTCACTTACTGATATGTTATTCGAATTTTATTGCAGAGTTGTCCCACATGCTTTTCAATGTGACACTTCCATCTGTGCTTTAAAGTCCCCAAGGGAGGCAGTCACATTCCCACCTGTGCCACCGGAAGGAACAATCTTTTCAAACTAAAAGGATTTTTTTAAGACAAAGCTAGCCATTCTTAACAAAACTCAATCATGTGTTGTTATTGTTGACTATTCAACACATGAAATAAGGAGAATCCAACCAGAGGCTTCACATGTCATGTGCACTCGGACCCAAGCGCCTAGGGGGCTAGGGGTGTGCCTTTTACTTTCTTCCCGAGGCAGGGTTGGGGCAGTGCGGCT
The DNA here is from genome assembly GCA_963921515.1 of Calotriton arnoldi. NCBI lineage: Eukaryota > Metazoa > Chordata > Amphibia > Caudata > Salamandridae > Calotriton > Calotriton arnoldi. The sequence continues at coordinate 326,755 of CAWUFW010009268.1, forward strand.
GTGCTGCAGGCTTCAGGTGCTCTTTCCCCTTTAGAAATGACACTGCCATCATGCAGCTGACAGAAGGGCAGTGTGCTTGGTGGGGGCCAGGGGGGGTGGATGGGGGCTTGGAGGGGGCATACCACTGAAGGGATGAAGGGGAAGAGCCTGGACAGACAAGGCACTGTCTGTGTGTGATTATTAGGTATTGAGAGACAGGGCCAGACATACTTTAACTGACAGAGATGTGGGATGGGAGATGAGGGGCATGCAAGGCCAAAATTGGAAGGCAAGGAGAGAGGTGTGGAGCCAGAGGTGAGAGGCGGGATGCAGGTGTGAGAGGGGACTGGAGAGAAGGGGTGGATGATGTGAGGGAAGTGAGGAGCAGCAAGGTGAGAGACGTGGAAGAGAGGGAGGGGTGAGTGGAGAGCATGTGAGAGGTGAGGAGAAATTAGGGCGAGAGGAGACAGGATGAGAGAAGATAGCCGAGAGAGGTGAGGAGCTCAGCAAGGGAGTCAAAGAATTCGATTTAAGAGATCTGGGATGAGGAGAAATGTGAAGTGGCGAAGGAAGTGCGGAAATGCAAGAGGAGAAGTGAGTGTGAGAGAAAGGTGAAGGCAGAGATGAGGGCTACTATTAAAGGGTAAGAGAAGGTAGCTGAGAGGTGCTCTGTGAGGTAAAAAGAGAATTTGATGCAACATGGGTGAGGGAGAGCAGCGATAGGGGAATAGAGGGAGTACTGGGGTGGGTGCTTAAGTGACAGGAAAGAGGGACGTTAGTTCAAGAAGGTGTGGAAGAACAAAGAAGAGATGGGAACGATGAATGGGTGGACTGGAGAAGTGTAAGATACAAACAGATAAGACAGAAATTTGAAGGGAGAGACTTGAGGTGAATGAGAAGTGCTGAGGGTTGAGAGAGGAGACGGGGCCAGGGAGGCCATGAGATAAATGAGAGAGACTGTTAGAGATGAGGTGATTGAAAAGACCGAGCGGCGAGAGCTGATTAAAGGTGAAGTGAGAGATTGAATGGGGAAAGTTCAGAAGTTGTAAAAAGGGGTGTTTTAAAATGGCCTTCAAAGGGAGAGATGGATCCGGGTTGGGAGAGGTGAGAGGTGAGAGGGATAGAAGGGAGGGGGGTAGGAGGAAAGAGGTGTGGGTGAACTGCTTAACTCTGCACAAGACCGCCAGGGTTTTTAGGGACCCCTGCTGCTTCCGACCAGGGCCAGGTGAGCTTCTAATGTGGCAACACTGCGGAGTGGAAGGCCCTTCACAAAGGATGACTAGACATCTTTCTGTGGTTTATTGCTGTATTTTGGGTATAAACTGGTACTGATGAGGTGAAATCTTTGCCCAGTGTCACAGTGTGTAAAAAACGTCAATGCCGCAATACATAGCATTATTTACATTTTCTTACCACACAACTTAATCGACCCTGTCGCATAATTTGGTCCTCCCCTGCCTCATAATTCTAGTAGCCCTGCCTTTAGGGCAGGCTGGCAGTGCCCAAAGGGATGGCCAGTCAGGTCAGTGTGTGGGCTTTTTTGTTTTTTTTGCTGCTTGCTCGCCTGTTTATGGTCTGGTGGACTGTTTTTACTGTTGATTTATGTGTTATGACCACAAATATTGTCTGCAGCAAGCACAAATGCATGCAGTCTCCCATAAACACCCATGCAGCTCGGCCTATACAAGTTTGAAACTGCAGCATATTTTGGTCCTTCCGTTGCCTCATAATTCCACTAGCCCTGCCTATAGGGCAGGCTGGCAGTGCCCAAAGCGGTAGCCAGGCAAGTCGGTGTGTGGGCTTTTTTTTGGCTGCTTGCTGGCCTGTTTTATGGTCTGGTGGACTGTTTTTTTTTTTTTTGATAATCAACTTTATAAGCATTTGATAAAAACAAAGCATATAAAGACAGCAGGAGCAGATACAACGTGTCTATATTCATCATCAGCAAACAGCGGGACATTAGGCCCGAACACAGGGCCCTCGAACAGGCCATCACATAGATGTGACGAGACAGGAGAGAAGCATGCACATCGTTCAAGACAGCAGGTTTAGCCATTTGCCCCAGACCTTTTCAAATTTTTCAGGATATCCCCGGGCCTCGAAGAGTGGTTCCACTTGGGCCGCGCACCAGTCCACCCCTCGCCGACACCTACCTACAGTTGGGGGCGGGGCCTGAGACCAGGCCGCCGCAATATCCCGTTTGGCCACCGCCGTGCCCAAGAAATGTTTGTCGGCTCTAGAGCCATCTAGGCCATCAAAGACTCCCAGGAGAAGGTGCATGGGGTCGTGGGGGACCTGCCACCCCAGAGTCTGCGTGAGTTCCAGTTCCACCCCCGCCCAAAATGAGGCAAGAACGGGGCATAGCCAAACCATGTGGTAGAAGTCAGCTGGGACCTGGCCACACCGTGTACAGTTTGGGGATGGACGTAGCCCTGCCCTATGTAGACGTTCGGGGGTAAGGTATGCCGTATGGAGATAATACAGCTGGATGAGGCGTAATTTAGAGGAGGTCGTCAAGGTTTTAGGAGCCATGAGAGCGTCTCACCAGTATTCTTCGTCTAGGGGACCCAACCACCCCTCCCAGCGGGTGCGCAGCAAGTCTAGGGTCCAGGACCATTATTCACCAGGGAGCGGTAGATCCGTGATACTCCCCCCTTCCCCAGATTCCCCATCATAACTTGGGCCTCTAGCGGACTGAATTCAGGGAGTGAGGTGGCCGGTGGGATGTGGGTAGTGGGTAGTGCGGGCGTGTCGGAGCTGCAAGTACTTGTGAAATTGGGTGTTGTGAAGGGAGTAGCGCTGCTGTAGGTCAGAGAAGGCTCCAATGTGGTCCCCAACCCAAACGTCCCCAAGGAGTGAGATCCCAATCCGGTCCCATTGCCGAAAGCCCTGGAGGGCCGACATCTCTCGTAACCAAGTGCCGCACCACAGGGGCGTGTGTTGAGTAAGCTTCCCGTCCCATTTCGTGTAACGCAGAGCGGATCGCCAGACCACTAGGACTGCCCTAGTGATAGGGGGGATAGTGAGCGGTATGGGGGCCCCGTACAAGTAGGCTAGAAGTTGTGGAACGTCCATGGTCCCGAGCTCTGTCCGGTAAGCCGGGTCAGACCAACCTCCCGCAAACCAGTCGTGAACGACAATGAGTCTGGTGGCCAGATAATAAAGGTGGAGGTTGGTCGCACCCATTCCTCCATCGAAGGGAGGTATCCGGCAGCGGGCCAAGGCCATGCGTGGTCTCCCCCAAGAACCGGGTAAGCATTCCGTCGAGCTCACGGAACTAGCCACCCAGGAGATGAAAGGTGATATTCTGGAGAATGTACAAAAAACGGGGGAGAATCATCATCTTGAACAGTGCCCCTCGTCCGAGGGGGTTAAGTGGGAGAGATTGCCAGCGTTTGAGGTCGGCTTTAGCCTTCGCGATCAGGGGTGTGAGGTTCAGAGCCCATTCTGCTCCGGAAGCAAGGTCACCCAGATCCCCAGGTATTTGAACGCTTGTCTTCGCAGGGGGATGTCTGATTGCCAGTCAAAACAGGCCCTAGATGGATGGAGGGGAACCAGAGTGGACTTCGCCGGGTTGAGCCGCAGGCCCGAGACCTGCTCAAAGGCGTGGAAGACCTCCAAGCAGCGTGGGCCGGAAATCTCCGGCTCAGCCAAGAAGAGGAGGACATCGTCCGCGTATAGGGCAATTTTATCAACTTGGTGGGGGTCCCAAGACCAACCTCGAATTTGGGGATCGTTGCGTATGAGGCAGGCCAGGGGCTCCATCACCAGTGCGGACAGGAGGGGTGAGAGAGGGCCCCCCTGACGGGTGCCTCTCCGAATGGAGAACACCCTGGAGAAGGCACCATTGGTCAGGACTCGTGCGCCCGAGGGTTGGAGTACAGGACTCGGACAAGACGCCTAAAGAAGGGGCCGAATCCCATTACGGTGAGGACGTCCTCCAAATAGTTCCAGTCAACCATATCAAAGGCCTTTTCAAAGTCGATGAGGAGCAGAGCCAGGTACGGGGTGAGCAGATGGCGATGGGCGAGGGCGAGATGGAGGTACCGTATGCAATGCCGGGTGCCACGGGCAGGCATAAAGCCGCATTGGTCCGGGTGGATCAATTCGTGCAGCAGGGGACGGAGGCGTTAAGCCAGGGCAGTGGCGAAGATCTTCATCTCAGTATTGATGAGAGAGATTGGGCGGTAGTCCGCACAGGAGAGAGAAGGCGGATGGGTCTTTGGAATGACCACGATAGTGGCCACGTCGGTCTCTGAGGGGGAAGGAGCCCGTCTCAACCACGTGCTGGAAGAGGTCTAGCAGGTGGGGGACCAGTAAGTCGCGGTATGCCGCATAGTATTCTTGCGGGAAGCCGTCCGGCACCGGCGTCCGTCCGGAGTGCAATAGGGAGATAGCTCTTTGTATTTCCTCAGGGGTGAAGGGAAGGTCGAGGTCCGATGCGTCAGCCTGGGCAAGGCGGGGGAGCCGAACCCCCGTTTGCTCCAACAGTTCAGTCAGAGAGGCTCCAGGGGTCCGGGCTGAGTAGAGTTGAGCATAGTAGCCTGCGAAGGCCTGGGCGATAGCCTGCGAAGTGCAGTGTGGGGCACCGGCTGTGTCACAGACCTCAGGGATAATACGGTTAGCCTTGGGGTAGGAGACCAGATTGTGGAGCAGCTTACCGTTTTTATCGCCCCATCCATAAACCCGCGCCACAGAGGAGCGCCACAGCGTCCTAGCCGAATCTATTGAGATCTGGCGGATCTCCTCCCGGAGCATCGCGAGCTGTCGAGCGGGATGAGCATCATCGGTGTCTTCAGGGTTGAACTCCAGCCGCGCGGCCTGCGCTTCGAGCTGGGTCAGGCGAGCGGACTGTGTTGCCAGCTTCGCATGGACCGGACCTCTGGCCACTCCCCGCAAAGTGGCCTTACCAGCCTCCCACAGGGTGCCCGAAGAGGAGACCGAACCTTTGTTAATCAGAAAGTACTGCTTCAGCTCCGTCGCTAGCGCGTCCTTAATCTCCGCGTCTTGTAAGAACCACGCGTTTAATCGCCAGACCGTACGCACCCCAGCAGAGGCGCGTCCCAAATGGAGGGAGACAGGGGAGTGGTCTGAGATTCCGTGAGGGAGAATGGAGACACCAGAAACCAGTTGGCAGTCGGTGGCCGGCAAAAGGATCAAGTCAATGCGGGAATGGGTATGGTGGGACGCGGAAGTGTGGGTGTATTGTTTCAGATGGGGATTCCAAATCCTCCAGGTGTCGCACAAACCCAGGGCAAAAGACCAGTCCGAAAGCCCCTTAGCAAAGGCAAGGCGTGATGAGGAGGGGTCGCCTGTCGTGTCAAGGGGGGGCTGCATGACCGCGTTGAAGTCACCCCCGATTATTGTCCGACCCGGAGGGAAAGCGGAGATTACCTCTGTGAGGTGCTGAAGGGTAGAAGGTAGCGTGGCTGGAGGGATGTATGTGGATAGCAGGTTGAAAACCTGTCCTTCGAGCCGTCCGGTCAAGGCCACGTAGCGACCCAGTGTCCCCGTCGTCACCTGCACTGGGGTGAAGGGGAGACCCCTGCTAGGCAGTATAGCCACCCCCCGGGAGCCCCGTGTGAACCCGGAATGCCAAACACTGTCAAACCCATAGCGGGCAAGGAAGGGGCACTGGGTACCCAGGAGGTGCGTTTCCTGAAGGAGAAGGACGTCAGGCGCCTGGCGCTGGGCGCTCCGAAGGACCGCAGCACGTTTGACACGATCCAACAGACCATTTACGTTCCACGACAATACGTGGAGGGGTCTATCGTGGGTGGGCATCTGGGGAATCGATAGCGCGGGGATAGACAGATGTGGATGGGCCTGGTTCCCAGGCGAGGTGAGTCCCCCCCGCTAGGATAGGAGAAAGCGGATTGCGCATGGTGGTGTGTCTCCTGTCGGTGGTGATGGTGTGTGCACGTCGTGAGCTGTCGTGAAAAACAAGACCCAATGGCTCAAACAAAGCCAAAAGAGAAAAAAAACATAGGGCAATGGCCCCCCCCCAACCCCCCCCCTCCCTATACTTCCAGAACTGAAGCATCTGTAGCTCTAGAAAGGAAAAATTAACAATAACGATTACAGAGAGCTAACCTAAAACATTTAGTCAGGCAGTTCATGGCAATGATGGACCCCTCCATATTGACGGATGTCTTCGTGTCACCAGCATATGTGCCAGACAGGCACAGAGTTCTGCCTCAGCTCCAGTCCCATAGGGACCCCATCGTCATATTGCAGTGTCCTCGCCGGACCCCCAGAGTGCAGGACTTCTAGATAGGTCAGAATCTGACAGGACGGGGCGCAGCGTAGCGGATGGATCAAGATCGTGCCGTAGGTCAATCAGGGAGTTAGCTCGGCTTTGGCCCTCAAGAGCTGAAGGTTCTGCAGGAGAGACCGACAACTGGGATCCCGCGCCTGGCGAGCGTGAGGGGCCCCCCCCCTCCGGTCCCCCCTCTTGCGGGATCGATTAGGCCTTCGCCGTGGCCTGGGGGGGGACGATTGCGATCGCTGAGGCGCTGACAGTGGTGGGGGAAGGGGGCCGGGCCCGCAGAGGGCGCTCCTCCGTGAGCCAGGTCCAGGCCGCCTGAGGGGTGTCAAAGAAGATTGTTTTGCCTTGAAAGACGACACGGAGGCCGGAAAGAGGAGGCCATATCGCAGTCCCAGGTTGCAGAGTTTTTGTTTGACCTCTGTGTAGGTGCGGCGCTGGGCCTGGACTTCCTGGTGGACTGTTTTTACTGTTGATTTCTGTGTAGTTAGCCTGTGACCAGTCACAAACACACCTTTGACTTGCTAAACACTATTTAATAATATTTTCCCACCGTAAAAATTATTTGCCGTGGGAACTGGGGGCATTTATGGTTTTTAATGATGAGGAGTACCAAGTTCTAGAGATGTTTGTCAGGAGGGGGTCCTTACGTCTGAACATTTTTACAGGGGGGTCTCAGCATCCAAAAGTTTGAAGACCTCTGGCATAAATGCTTCTTTATTTACTATCATTTCGCATGGCCAAGAAAAAGTCTCCAGTTTGCATTGTGAGCTTTTGGGTTGTTTAATCAGATGTGAAAGCAGGATGTAAGAAGCGGTCACTAGGAGCAACATGATGCAGGACTGCAGCGAGAAACAAAGTGCAATACTGTTGAGTTGCCTGGAATGAAGCTTTCATTTTGTTCCAGTCAAGGAAACCCTTGGTGAAACTTCATTCAGAAAAAGGGGCTTCATCAGCAAAAGACCCCCTGGGTGACGCGACATGAATGGAGCCCTCTAGTTTGTTCTCACATCAGATATCGCCAAATGGCAGACTGCCAATGGGAAAAGTAGAGAGTGAAAGCAGATGCAATCAATGGGAAAAAGAGAGCTATTCCACAAAGGCCATGTTATTTTGATATTAGGGTAAAAAAAAAAACGCTACCGAGACGGAAGTACTGCCCGCAGAAATTGCATGCATACATTCTACTGTAATTAACATATTGAAAAACACTGAAAATATTTACATAATTCCAACCGGAAAGCCAGCCGCCTGACACAAGTGGGAGATTCAAAACGTGACTATGTGCATACGACATACAGTTAACAAACGGGTTCATTTTTTAATTTTAAAATGTTAAAGATTTATTAGGCAACATGCAGTAACACAGGAAACTAGAGGCAAAAAATAGTTGTCCGTCTCCTAAACATACTTCTTGAAGAATTGCCTTGGCCACGAATTTCCATCAGATATTATGGAGCCATTCCATGAAATTAGGCTCTCCATATAAACAACTCTACAGCAAGTTTTTTAACTGGCCTCTCAACCCTTTCTTTGGTGTAATACTGTATTCTTTTTTTACCCTGCTGCAGTTCTAAATGTGGAAAAAAAAAAAAAATAAGATCCAGGGCCCTCATGAGGACCCCACTGCAACTTGCACTACCCATTGCCTCTGCCAGCAAAGCCAATGACTGTACCAGCACAACTACAAAGCATCACACTCCTACAAGTGTGGCAATCCAGATTATTTCAGGTCCCCAAAGCTATAAAATTGGCTTAGGCGCAGGCAATAGCCATTTTTAATGTATATTGAATTCATATACAACAGTTATTGTGCTCATTTGTAAATTAGACAGACAGCGCCACCATGTGGCAGACTGTCATAAGTGCCGGTGATGACAATTAAGTGCCGGTGCCGAGCACCGGAAACCACCAGATCAAATTAAGCACTGCCCTGCTGAGAAACGCTACCTTAAATTGTGTTATGTATTGATGGAGGAACCAATAGCCCTTTAACTGGTCTTCATGTAAATATGAGGCACATGACATAAAACACTTTTTCCATTAATTTTAGTTTCAGATGTGTAAGGAGTGGGGGACAAACACTCAGGGTCGGACTGGTGAACCAAAGAAGCCCTAGCAAAAAAGCTCAAAACGAGCCTCACGCCCTAAGTCTCCCTATACAATATTTATTCCATCCATCCATTCAATCTCTCCTTCTTTCTTCTCTCCCTCTCTAATTGCTTTGCATCTTCCCCTCACTCTCTTTCTCTCTCTGGTGAAGCCTCTCCCTTCCCTACTGCAATTTACCTCGGGGAGCAGAGGAAAGTAACACAGGCACCAGGAGTCGCCCTGGGCTTTCATAACTGGCCTCCAGCCAATCGGGGTTAATGGCCGATGGAATAATAGGCCTGTCCGGCCCTGCAAACACTGGTGTAGCCTTTGTGGTAATTATCTGCATATACAAGATTTTTGTCTATTGAAAGTAGCTACCAAATTCTCTAGAGTCAATAATTAATTGTGTTTATTTTGTCTAAAACCTTCAGAAAGCTGCTATGATCTGGTTGCCGCCTGGTCGTTTGCAATATCAAACTACCACAACTAAAGTGTAGGATGAAAGACCATTGATCAGGGAGGACCTGGCCTGGCAGTTCGGGTTGGACCGTTCCCACAGGAGCACGGTCACAGTTGATTTGCATATGACTGGGTCCAAACTGAGGTGGCATTATGTGGAACATAAAAATGGCTCGGATGAACGCTTCCGGGCCTCGAAGCATACTACTGGGCGGCCCACCCCACACCCATAAAAGACTGGATACATGCATCATGGGACCATCCCACCTATAGACTTGAAAGTGAAACACTGACACCACACACGTGTATGCATTACTTGTACGGGGGGAGGGGGACTCACAGGCTGCTTCCCGCAACAAGAGTCATTATAGAAGTATGGGAAAGGACTACCAGGGTGTTGGGCTGGGCCCACAAGGTAACTAGGACCACATCATTATGAAGGGAACCTGGTTCAAAGAAATGAGCAGGCTCCAGGGATTCGAAGCATGGGACCTGCTCGGGATCTCCACAGAGGGTGACATCACAGTCAGAGGTAAACTAAAATCCTTTTCTGCCCTCCAAGCTGAATTTCAACTCCACACCTCCCAATCCCTCAAATACGACCAACTACGACACGCATGGGGAGCAGAGGGTGTAGGGGAAACTGAGCTACCAGAATATGCGCCACTTGAAGGGAGAATACTGCAAGAAGAGCTAACGACCAAGGCAGTCTCCGTCACCTACAAAACGATAAATCAATATGCCCGACACCCTGGGCAAACTGAAAGAAACATGGGAGGGGGATCTGGGGGAAATGGAAGAGATAGGCTGGGAAGCGGCCCTAATGCACCCCAAAGAAGTCGCAATCAAAGTCAGACTCTCTCATCCAGTTTAAAATCCTCCACCGGGCTTATTACGATAGAGAAAAACTACATAAAATGGGACTGGCTGAGTCTGCCCAGTGTTTGCGCTGTCGAGCCGCATCAGGTAACTTCCTCCACATGGTCTGGACGTGTCCTCATATTGGGGTATTTTGGCATGAGATAATCAAAGAACTGAACGCAATCCTGGAAATTTGCCTTCCATTAGACCCTTCATTTATCCTTTTGGGAATCCTCTGTGACACTCATGTTCCTCGACGGAAACTACTTTTTAGCTCATTGGGCTTAGTAGTGGCAAAGCGGGATATTGCACGATACTGGGGCACGCAGGAAACTCCCACACTATATGAATGGAAACAGGGTATGGATCTCTACATGGCAGCGGAAAGGGTGACATATAAAAGTAGAGGGTGCCGCAAAAAATTCACGAACATTTGGAGTAGTTGGATGAGATACTATGGTCTCACTCTAAGCGACAAAGACACCCGAACTGTTACAGCAGGGGCACCGGACTAAAAGAAACCAGCTGAACCCAGGATGTATGGGGAGGGAACGAGTTCCTGAAACAGTGTAATTTCAAATATACCCAAGGGCTATAGAGATAGTCATATACCTGTCATGTATTAAGATTGTAGATGGTCACCAGAGATGAGAAAACTAAACAAATTGGTCTGGTCTAAGTGCAGCTTGTAGCTACTGTTATGTGATTCTCATGTTTCCAAATTTGCTGAAAAATACAAATATATAAAAAAAAACAATGGCTTAGAAGTGGCCCGATTACCAGTGGCTGAGATTAATTCAAGCATTCCATCCATCATTTTTTGTATACTTTAGGCATAAATGTGGCATCTCCAGGAACCCACTTGAGAACACTTTTTGACCTGTGGAAAATCAGAAGATGACTGAACCTGCTGTCTGAGACCTGAGAACAGCCTAGAAGACTGGACCTGCTTTCCATCTTGTACCGAGGTCAAAGAAATGGACACCTATAAGACTGACATCCTGTTAAAGCTACAGGGACACAACAAGCTACTTGAAGCCTTTTTCTGCAATAGCCCAGCCCAGATGATCAGTGGCAACTGGACCCTCCTGTTGGCCTCTGCCTGCCACTGTTTCCTGGGGGCTTTAGAAGTGTACTCCTGTGGTGGATTGCTACTTTAAAGACTAAAGTCAGAAAGTAAAATATTTGACCAGGATGAGCCTGGTTAGTGTATCCGACTCACGCTCCATCGGGGTCATAGAAAAATTGCGCCTAGGTCGCGTTCTTCCACAACCATTGACTATCATTGGCACTTTGTGCTTCTTGGTGCTTTTTAAACTTAAACGTTTAAAAATTCATATCATCGGTTCCCCTTATTGGACATTTGTTGATTTGGTGTCACTTTGTTCATAAAATGTAACTCTATTTTTCTAATTTGTTTTGAGCGATTTTTATTGTTTTGCATTTTGACTTTATTACTGTTTTAGTACTGCATAAATACTTTACACATTGCCTCCAAGTTCAGCCCATATGGTCTGTGCTATAGGTACCAGGGGGTTGAGCTTAGGTTTATTAAGTGACTATTGGTTCCCACTGACAAGAATTGTGATTATTACTTGAGGTGGGTGCTTGCCCCCCTCACTTAAGAAGCCAAACCTGTTGTCCAGGCGTTGATATCATTAAGGCTGGAATACTGTAACTCTCTTTATCTCATTTTGCCTAACTACCTTGCATACAAAATAAAGCTGCACACCTCATTGCTAGACTGAATAAAAGAACTTGCATATCCTTACATTTGGCCTCCTTTCACTGGCTACCAATCCGCAAAAGGTTCCTATTTAAGACTCTTTGTCTGGGAGATGGATCTCTACCAGTACTTTTGACCAATGCCTGGAATCTCCTTCTGCCTGTGATCTAATTCCAATCTCTTCAGTTCTAGGAAACAGTTTTCTCTTCTTATTAATTAGATCTCTATCCCTTTCTCCTCTCTCTGGGGGGGCACAGCCTCAATACATATATGTTAGCACCAAGACACCACATTTGTAGGGTATTAACATGAATAAATAATCCTATGGCACTTTGAGCACACGACTGACGTCTTGCAAAATGCCCTAGTGCAGCATACTAGCCAGGCTTATCTCTGACAAGTAGTTCTAGAACACCTAAACTGCTGTCCATGCTCGGGGAGAAAACTGCTATATTTTAGGTACCATTAGAGGCAAGAGGTGAGCATTAACTTTATGATTTTCAGCCTGGTCTGCGGTCTCATTTTGATGTAGTATTCCGAAGAAGGGTAATATTGAGGACTGTGGGTGAAACCTGTCTGTTTTTTTGTTTTTTTATCTTCTTATTGTGCATTATATAAGGTACATTTCGTGTCATACAGCATAGTGTACATCATAGGATCGTACCTTAGCAAAAGGAATATCATTTCCACATCAGACACTTACATCATTTCCAGGGCAAGCTAGTACAGCTATGAAGACAGTTACAGGTTAGGATGAAAGTCTGATGTGCCTGGGAGTAGGCTGAAGGATATATGTGTTTGAACATTCATAAAAAGGAAACTTTTTGTAAGAACAGATGTTAAAACTAGTCCACACCTGCCAAATAGTACAGGAGTAACAGTGCAGTCAGTACCAATACGTGGAGATCCATGGTAGTGGGACCGAGAGGGGAATTGCGTAACCCATATTACACTGAAGCTGATTAATTTGAAAACAAATAAGTGCAGGGCTCTTGTCAAGGGCAGCTTACACCAGCCCATTTCTCCTGTTAGCACCGCCTAAAACACAACCAACTGCTAACTATGAAAGTGGGGAACGGATGAAGCATAATGGCCAGAGCTGCTGACTTCGGAGCTGGGGAACCAGGTTCGAGTCACGGAGTCGGCTCAATATCCTGTGATTCTGGGCAAATCACTTAACTTCCCCGTAAATTAATGTATCCTTAACTGGTGCTCATGAAATGCGCCGGTGTTGATGATTAAGTGCCGGTGCTGAGCACCGGAAATCACCACTTCAAATTAAGGACGGCATGGGCGTCACTCCCACCTATATAGTACTGTGGTGTTTCAAAGGCCTTCTTTAAAACCCAAGCGCAATTTGTTCTTGGTAAAAAAAACAACGAATGAAGCTGCTGTAATTGGGGACATGGATGAACGTAAAATATTAATGACCGTGGATAATATCTCTGAAGGAAGGTATGTAGGTAAATATTTTAACTACTTCAGAAGGTGTGCAAAAGATGTGGCTAATTGGCGACAGCAGATCAAAAAGAATATAGTGTTTCTTTTAGAAGGATTATTATAAAAGATCTAAAAGGTATCTGATTTGTTTTAACAATAATATGTCTCTAAATGTCTGTTTTATGGCGTGCTTTAAAAAAACAAGCATTGGCATAGCCAATAGGTCTCGCCTTTGGGGCCTTATAAGTGTTTAGCCAGAGCTATTGACTTTGCCAATGTCTTCAAGCTGTGCTGTAGAGAAGTGTGGCTGCTGTGCGGCATGCTGAAAAGTTATAATAAAAAAGTGTCAGAAGCATTTTTGTTACTTTATATATGACCAAGAAGGCATTATGTAAAACTGAACGACCATATTAAAAAAAGTATTTACAATAAAAAATGTCCTCAGTTTTCTTTTGTTCTTGCAATGCTGGCAACTTGTTTCTGCCTATTGCAATGGTTGTTTGTTAAAGCTTTTTTTTTTGAGGGGGCATAAACAATCGGAGGGTGAAGGTTGGGAACTAGTACCTGTATTATAACACTAGCAGCGGCCAGACGCTAGGGGAGAATCAACAGATGCCAGATTCCGAGAGCAGGCTGAGGTGGTGCTGAGTGATGCTGAGGTGGTAGTGGGGGTGGTGGTGACTGTTGCGGAGACGATGCTGAGGTGATGCTGAATGATACTCAGGTGTTGCTGAGTGATACTGCTGTGGTGCTGAGTGATGCTGTGGTGGTGCTGAGTGATATTGTCTTGGCGCTGAGTGATGCTGTGGTGGTGCTGAGTGATATTGTCTTGGCGCTGAGTGATGCTGTGGCGGCGCTGAGCGATGCTGTGGCGGCGCTGAGCGATGCTGTGGCGGCGCTGAGCGATGCTGTGGCGGCGCTGAGCGATGCTGTGGCGGCGCTGAGCGATGCTGTGGTGACGCTGAGCGATGCTGTGGTGGTGCTGAGCGATGCTGTGGTGGCGCTGAGCGATGCTGTGGTGGCGCTGAGTGATGCTGTGGTGGTGCTGAGCGATGCTGTGGTGGTGCTGAGTCATCCTGTGGTGGTGCTGAGTCATCCTGTGGTGGTGCTGAGTGATGCAGTGTTGGCCCTGAGTGATGATGTGGTGTCGCTGAGTAAAGCTATGGTGGTGCTGAGTGATGCTGTGGTGGCGCGGAGTGATGTTGTGGTGGCGCTGAGTGATGCTGTTGTGGTGCTAAGTGATGCTGTGGTTGTGCTGAGTAATGCTGTGGTTATGCTGAGTGATGCAGTGTTGGCCCTGAGTGATGATGTGGTGTCGCTGAGTAAAGCTATGGTGGTGCTGAGTGATGCTGTGGTGGCGCGGAGTGATGTTGTGGTGGCGCTGAGTGAGGCTGTTGTGGCGCTAAGTGATGCTGTGGTTGTGCTGAGTGATGCTGTGGTTGTGCTGAGTGATGCTGTGGTTGTGCTGAGTGATGCTGTGGTTGCACTGAGTGATGCTGTGGTTGCACTGAGTGATGCTGTGGTTGCACTGAGTGATGCTGTGATGGCGTTGAGTGATGCTGTGATGGCGTTGAGTGATGCTGTGATGGCGTTGAGTGATGCTGTGATGGCGTTGAGAGATGTTGTGTTGGTGCTGAGTGATGCTGTGCTGGCTCTGATTGATGCTGTGCTGGCTCTGAGTGATGCTGTGGTGTTGCCGAGTGAGAGATAGAGTGAAGAGATAATGCCCAATTAGAGAGGGTGGTGCGAGAGAAAGAGAGAGAAAGGGTGTACATAGAATAAAGAGTGGAGCGGGAAAGAGAGAGAGAAAGAAGGGGAGAGAGAGTGAATGAAGGAGTTTGAAAGAGAAACAGATAAAGGGGTGAGGGAGAATGAAAGGCTAAAAAAGATAGAGGGGAGAGTTAATTAAGTAGAGAGAGAATTAGAGAGGGAGAGAGCGAGAAGGAGAGAGACAATAAGAGTGGGGGTGTGGAGTTTAAATAGAGTGAAGAAGTGACGCGGAAAAAGTAACCTTAAATATAGCTTTGTGCGAATAAATATTAAAAAAAAAAACAGTGAGAGACAAAAATACTGGTAATTAGGCTGTGACTCCCAATATAAAACAAATAGCGATATAAGGTGAAATCAACCCACCGAAGCAATATTTCTAACTAGACAAAAAAAGCTTGCATTTCAATGCTAATCGCTGTTGTTTTTCATGTGACTGTAGTCCAGGGCCCTCAGTTGGTAATGTGAGCTGCTGCTGCGATTGAAACATCAGAGTCCAGAGAGTTAATGAGCCATGACGAGGAAATGAGGAAGAGATAGGAAACCCAGATGCCAGCTGCGCGTGCACGCCATCGTGAACTCAAGCTGGTCGCCAGCCGAAAGCCAGTGTTTGCACTTCCAAAACCCACTTACTAAAACTCTCGGCCAGACCAGCGCACGCGCTGGTGCAGGCCGAGACCTAAAAATGAAACCCTACATTAAATAAAGAGAATCTGCACACATTAAGAACATGTCTGGCTTTGGGGTGAACAAACACCTTGGAAAGGAAAGCTAAAGGCACTTGGCCACTGAATGTTGAGCAAAGTACATGCACAGTAACAGGACTAAGAAGGAATGGTGCACGTGTCTTGTTAGAAACTTGACAACTGCCGAGTCATTTCTCTGCAGACACTCTGGACAGGTAGTCATCTGTGACTGCATCCAACGAGGTTAAAGGTTATGCGGATTTAATGCACCATAAAACACAACAGTTCACATTTTAAACTTCAGACACACTCTCGTGATATTAGCTGTACCTAATGCAAAGCCTGTAGTAAAACTTATCATTTTAACACTTTATACAGGCTTGGAATTCCAGATCTGGAGTTTTTATTGCACGAGATAACAGATGACGATTCTATTCAGGGACTAAACAAGCTGCTAATGATTATGGTAAGGAGACAGGCACTGCTGCTGACTATCCCGCTATCCTATTACGAATGTAAATTTAGCCCAGATTAAAAACTAACTAAACACAAGCCGCTCTAATCTCCTGCCATCGCGCTGTTCCAGCCATATTGTTTTACACTGTGAGCACCGGTCACTCGTCACTGGTTATTATATCCCGATATACACATGCCAATGCTTAGTGTATAACGCAATTAATGGGAATCAGGCAGTTTTATACCTCGACGCATGTAATAGACATTCTTTCCTATTAGAAATAGCCGTATAAATTATATACCGACCTGCAGCTTATCAACATGCAATCAGAAGGGAGCTGCAAGTTGGGATCAGATGGTGGACTTCTGGGGGTGGTGCCAGGGTTCGGGAGGAAGGATTGTATTGGCCAGGGTGGTGCTTATGAGGGGACTGGAGTGTGGTAAAGAAGGGTCAGGGCAGTTTCCTAGGAGTGGGCAGGTTGTAGGTCAGTGATCAAGCGGGACCTGCGGCTGCAACTGATGGATGGCCTTTTAGCCCACAGTTAACGTTGATGCTGTAGAGAGAGGCAATGCTGAATATTGGGCAGCTTTAGAACATGTGTATGGGGTTAAAGTGTGGGTTCAATCTGAGCTACAAGATGACTTTTATATGAGATCCCGTGCTGTCATGGAGGTTGAAGCCGGTCTATCAGTAAATGGGAAGAAGGGGCGGGGCAGGTAAGTCAGTTTGGCTCCACGGTGCAGAGATTGGTTCTCACATTCAATGGTGGCAGATGAGGGGGGAGGGGGGGGGGGTAAGCTGCCTTGGGTTGCTATGAGAGTGACAGAAGCATTGCCACTCTTCCTTTCTTCACCCCGCCATGAACCTACTGAAACCTTGACCTTTGGGAGGTGTGCAAATTGAATATTGAACCCAGAATATCAATGGGACACACTATCGAGGACAAAATATCGGGGGGAAAAATATTGGCAGGTAAGTAAGTTCACATTTTCTATACCTAACCCCACATATATGTACCTACGCGCTATAGGTGTGTTCAAGGTATGTAGCTGTAGAGTCTGTATATCTAGACTTCTCTATATGCAGTTATCTTTCACTATTTTGTCCCTCGATATTCTGTCCTCGATAGGCTTCTATCGAATTATTCTGGTGATCGATAGTCAGTAGTACAATCCCATGGGATCTCCACTTTCCTACTGCCCGCTACTAACCCTTCAATGCTCTACTTTACCATTGGTCTGGTCTTGTCTAAATTACTGTAATCTCCTCCTCCTCTCCTTCCATACCCCCTTCTCATGCTATCAGCTGAGTGTCTCTTGCATTTCCATCAGCTTTACCCAGATCAAGACATTCTTTCTCCCCCTCAAAGCCTTGCTTGCAGGCTCTGGGATATTTCATGCTGCTTTCCACTTTAGGCAGCAAGAATCCACAACAATCACTTCTCTAAGGAGGGGAAAGATACCACAGCCCTGCTGCCTGTGACTGCATGGCACGCCCAGTAACGTAACAGACTCATTTCAAGGGGAGAGTCTGCTAAAACCTTGCAGACAAAGAAAAAACGACTATACTATCAAGGAAGACCTATCGACCTCCATCATTTGCTCTTACTTCACGGAAAGGGCAGTTAAGGTACAATTTACATGTACAATACAGACTAAATGTTTTGATACTAGCCAACTTCTGTTGGGTTCATAATTCTATGATTGAGTGGCTTGCTTTGCGCCTCTGCTTTATTTGGGACTAATACTTAAGACCCAGCACAGTTTGGTAGACCAATATCTTACATGCATTCATCACTGCACTGTTGTCCTAAAACCTGCAGGATTGTATACAGTTTGTTCCGCCACACCAAGAGCAGTTCTAAAACCAACCGTGGCCTGTACTTCTTCTCTTGCCTTATTTCTCTACCACAGGAAAACCCAACTATGTACAGGCCTTACTACACACCACACACCAAGCGTGCAAAGCAGGGCATGTCTGTCGAATAATTAATTATTGCTATAATACAAAAATCACCCAAAGGAGGGACACCACATAACCACCCAATCAGTACACAGTAAACAAAACTAGCAACACACAACATACACAATACCCATAACTGTCAATTTGTAGACACCCAAAAACACACACTAAATAGAACACTGTAACCCGCATAGTCACAAGAGGGTACCAAATCCACACAGTAAGCAAAGCACTGCCAATTCAACAGTATTCTTCCCTTACCACAACAACATATGTCTTAAAACTGTTCAGATAGTTTATACCAACGTGTGCACATCACTGCCTCAAACTATATATCTGGCTAGCAATGCCTATCTATGAAACAAACTTTACAGGATGAACAATCGATAGCCGACAAAGCAAACTCAACTAAAAACAGTAAAGTCCTTCAGCACGCATAAGAATACAAAAATTCATAATGGGTTCAAACTCATTTTACTCAGTTAATCAAAATGAAGTAACATTAATAACTAGGCTTTGAACAAACAATTCTCTTATAAGCATACACAATCAAAAGCAATAAACAAGTGATGAAAGGAAAGCTTAGAGTCGTATGATAATGGTACCCAGCTCATGAAAGCACTAATGGTTGAAGGCACTATGTTTATTTTGGCGGCCAAACAGAAATTAAAGGATGTCAAAAAAGCAATGAATGGAACAAAAATCAACAACATGAAAGTTTCCATAACGAAGTGAATTGAGCTTGACCATTTTCAGGTCTCGCCTAAAGAGAGCTTTTAGATGTCTGCTTTCGAAGATCTATCGTGGACAATGCTAATACTTCCAGTGGGCGTTTGATCACCCCATTGCTTACCAGAGGTTGGCTTTCTTTTTACTTTCATAATAACAATGGTTTTCTTTTCTTGTGTTTGTCCCTCCCTTGGAGCATCGCTTCTCTGTCATCCTTTTGATTGGATGACTTATCTTTCTTCTGCTCACATCCCAGCACCCTTCCATAGGATCTCAATGTTGTCCAGCTTTTTTTAAACTTAATTTAATTTTTCACCCCCCAGGCTCCTCTGCTGCTCCTGCGACCCCTCAACTTGCTGTTGTCCCCTATCCCGGCCTCCAACCGGTCCTCCATTGCTTCCGCAATCATCCCTGTTGGATTCGCTTACAATTTTATTGGAGGCCCCAGCAGTTGACATTTGCTGTCGGCCACATCTCTAAGAGGCGCTTTCACATACATTTTAATCATTTCTTGCACTATCGTCCACCAGCTTGGAACGATAAATAAAAAATCAAAATGCCAACTGCATCACGCCTTATGCACGCTCATGCATGGTGAAACATGCATGTATGCTGGGCTGCCACAGCATCATTATGCGTACGCACTTGTGCGTGATGCACACGTACACTTCATGACACTTTTTTTTGGCCAACATTGTTCAACATCGGCAAACAAGCAATGTTTTTCTTTTTCTAGATTTGGATCAGCAGCAAAAAGCATTGGCAAAGGTAGTAGGTCTGCACTGGCCAAAAGGCAAGACATATCTGGCGTTGCCAATGCTTGTTGCAGAAGGTTCTTTTTTGCTGCAAAGTACATTTGGTGAGGTAAAGATTAACCCTGGGCAAAGCACTACGCTACGCTCGCGTAGTTTGCGAAGTTTGCGCTACTTCGCACAACGCGAATTGCACGTAGCACAGTGCAAACACGCGTAGCGTAGCGTAGCGTAGTGCAGCGGTCATTTTTTGCTTGCTTGCGGTCCTCAACGTCAAGTTGGCGACCGCGAGCAAGCAAAATGACATCCCGGCGAGACTTTTTCTCGTTCGCGATCAGCAACATCAAGTTGCCGATCGCGAGCGTGGAAAATAAACCTCCTGGCGAGATTCTCAACGCGGGAGGTCAGGTTTCTCATTGCGAGTGGTCGCGTATGCTCGCGACCGCTCGCGATGAGAAACTACCAGTCCGCGTTGAGAAAGCTGCCGCTCGAGTAAAAATCTACTCGAGCGGCACTAAAAGACAGCTCGCACTGTGCAAGATGCCGTTTTCAATGATTGCACAGTGCGGACAAGCATCCGGCACTGTGCAATCATTGTGAACAGTGCACTACGCAGTTCGCGTAGTGCTACGCGTAGCTCGCGTAGTGCGAACTGCACTTTGCGTAGCTTTGCGTAGCGCTACTTCGCGAACTACGCCCAGGCTTAGTAAAGATAAGTAACTATGTTCTGCTTCTAGCAGCAAAGTCATGTTTTTGTGTTCAATGCAATGAGTATGCATATTTGAGAATTGATAAACCGCGTTTTCCATGTCTATATACACTACCAAAAATCCACAAGGATGCTTCCAGACCGCCTGGGAGACCTATAGTCTCTGGTATAGGAGGCCCTATGGAGAAGATCTCAGAATTTGTGGATATATTCTTGCAGCCTTATGTGTTAAATCTGGCCTCCTATATCAGAGACACGAAGCATATACTGAATGTACTTGTGGATATCAATTGGGACACTGCAATGACGTTAGTAACATTAGACGTGGTATCATTGTATACTAACATTCGACATGATCAGGGGTTACAGGCACTTGAACATTTCTTGTATAAAAGACCTGCTGAATTGTTGGAACACTCAGACATGCTGATATCTATGTCCCGTATAATTTTAGAACACAATGTTTTTTTGTTCAAACAAGATTGGTACAAACAAATGTGTGGAGTTGCCATGGGCTCCAGATTTGCGCCATCTTTGGCCTGCCTCTTTATGGGGAGGTTTGAGGCGGCGCATATCTGGGGCCCCTCGGGTGCCAAATGGCAAGAATACATTGTATATTACGGCAGGTATATTGACGATTGTTTTATCATCTGGACAGGTAGCGATGAAGATTTATTGGAATTTTTTAACTACATGAATAACAACGACTGCAATATGTCATTTACTATGTCGTCTAGCAAAGAGAGAATTGTATTTCTTGATACAGAATTATTTGTGGCTGATGGTAAAATTAACAGCAGACTATATAGAAAAAGTACTTCCTGCAACTCAACATTGTATGCAACGAGTGCTCACCCAAAGGCACAAGTGAATGCCATACCATATGGGGAACTATATAGGGCCCGTAGGAATTGTAGCAGTGATGAGGACTTTAGTAATTGTGCTAGGGATATGGAGTCACGATTTTTGGCTAGAGGCTATGATATTGATACCATATACAAGGCAAAACAAAGATCCTTAAAGCTGCAGAGATGTGATACTTTGAAAACTAGAGTTAGGAGGAATAGAAGCAGTGGTCAATGCTTGAGACTGGTAACCAATTATCATCCTTGGTCCCATAAAATCTACAATATACTCAAAAAACACTGGCACTTACTAACTTCAGACCAAACTATAAGTTCACAGATTCATAAATATCCAAGCATTTCGTATCGCAAGGGAACTACACTTCGTAGTCTGATCAGTCCAAGTTATCCAAGGATAAACACCAGTGAACGTACTTGGCTACATAAACTTAATATGGGATCATTTAGGTGTGGCCATTGCAGTATGTGTAAATTTGCAGAACATGGTAAAATCGATTTTCAATACAATGGCTCTGTCAAGTACAGGATTTGTCAACATATTGACTGTTCAACGAAATATGTTGTTTATGCCATTCGGTGTAAATGCATGAAGGTATATATAGGCAGCACAATTAGATGCTTAAAAGACCGTATTTCAGAACATTTTAGAGCTCTTAAAAATTTGGATCCAAGATACCCTCTAGTCAATCATGCACGCGAATGCCCGAGTCAAAGTGGTAATTTATCTTTCACTTTTCATGGCATTGAGAATATACTGAGCGATAGTCGTGGAGGGAACAGAGAACTCAGGGTTCGCCAATGTGAGGCGCGATGGATTTTAAAACTGCGTGCCGTAGAACAAGGCATTAACATCGATTCTGAGCTACAGTATTTCTTGGGCAGCTAAGTGTTTGGAATTCACTGTAACTTGTTGTATAATCTGTTCAAATAACGGCCCATAGATACTCAAGTGCTAATAAGAACATGTACGAGTAGGTGGGTCTACTCTGAAACTTGATGACATGATTTTTGTAATGTTGTAATAAGCTGATGGGTGAGGCTTCACCTAAGACCGTATGAAATTTAGTATATCTGTGACATGTGGATATAATGTGTAAAATATTTGGCAATGATTTATCTTAGTAATATGTATTAGAATCACGGGTGTACTCGCGCTATATATATTCCTCTCCTTTCTCTCGTGTCCTCTTAAAATCTACTGAACTATGTTCTTCCCTTTCTTTATATGCTCCAAAGATGGGGTAGTTGGTAGCCTTGAAGTTCAAATACCCTGTAGGATATGGGATAGTTTAAATTAAATTTTTTATGATATATGGTTTGAGGTCAGAGTTTTT
The DNA here is from genome assembly GCA_963921515.1 of Calotriton arnoldi. Taxonomy (NCBI): domain Eukaryota; kingdom Metazoa; phylum Chordata; class Amphibia; order Caudata; family Salamandridae; genus Calotriton; species Calotriton arnoldi. Next base: position 348,841 of record CAWUFW010009268.1, read on the forward strand.
TTAATTGTTTCGTAACGTTTTGGTTTCCGACGATGCCCCCGTAATGATGCAGGGGTAAAAATAGTGTCTGTTTTATTGCAATATTGATAGTGCTTGTTACACGAGCGCATAGAATGGGCTTATAAATCCATTTTAATATAGGGCTTCAGACTCTGAGGACAAAATAGCTATAGCTTTATAATAATCTGCAAATAGTATATCATTTTGGTGAGTACTATAATGTTTCAAGATGGCGCCCGTGCGCGACCGATGACTCGGCCCTGTGAAGTATAGTCCGTTTTTAGTGCTGGTGGTACCTAGAAATAAATAGTGTCTTAAAGATGGCGTCGATGATACACGCCAAGATTTGTGTCGGCATTATTTGCCGTGGATACTGGATTCCCCGTGATAGGTAAGAGTTGTATTTGCTCGAAACTTTGTAATATATTGTAACGACTACTTTCAAATTTTAAATAATAATTGGTTTTTAATGATACTAAAATATCGATCCGGCATGTAGGAATACTGCCGTGAGAGATATGGTGATTTTGCTTCTTTAGCAAGACGCTAATGAAATTTACACAAAATGTGAAAATAATTGAGTAATCTGGACTTTAAGGCTGCTGGGTATGATTCGGCGTGTGAAGTAGTTATGAAATAGATTTGAATATGATATTGTTTAAGGCTGCGGTAAATAGCGAGTACTGGCAATAACAATGTATGTGAAAAAGTCGGTTGTGGTTAATTTTTGGTAACAATAGTATTTGTTATGCGATTTAGGCGCATGGTGAACCCAGTAGGGAGGTAACTGTTTTAATCTGAGGTATCAAACAAATGTTTAGGATCAATATGTGGCTTTCTCTTTTTTCCTTGTTATAGATATGCTCTAAGGATGGACTTTGTTACCGATTTGCGACTATGTTATCATCACTCACTGTAAATTTTGGATTTTGGTAAGTGAACACTTGACACTAATATAATTAGCTACCACTGGAATAAACTTGCTAAATACAAACTAGAATAGACATCAAGTTGCCGATCGCGAGCGTGGAAAATAAACCTCCCGGCGAGATTCTCAACGCGGGGAGGTCAGGTTTCTCATTGCGAGTGGTCGCGTATGTTCGCGACCGCTCGCGATGAGAAACTACCAGTCCGCGTTGAGAAAACTGCTGCTCGAGTACAAATCTACTCGAGCGGCAGAAAACGACCGCTTGCACTGTGCAAGATGCCGTTTGCAATGATTGCACAGTGCGGACAAGCATCCGGCACTGTGCAATCATTGCGAACAGCATTTCCTACCACACTACGCAGTTCGCGTAGTGCGAAGTGTAGCTCGCGTAGTGCGAAGTGCACTTCGCGTAGCTACGCGTAGCGCTACTACGCGAACTACGCCCAGGATTAGCAAACAGCCCTTCTGCCGCCCTCCGAGGGGAGGGTGGGGGGGGGCAGATTGGAGGCGTGCCCCAATTTGCCTCCCCGGGGGGCCAGAAAGCCCACAAGACACCAGAGAATTCAATTGGTGCTGGAACAAACAAAAGAAGAGTGCTGCTTATCCAGGCGTCAAGACATATCCCCGCCCGCAGGCAAAAGGGGCACTAGTGTCCTTCTGCCCCCCTCCCTCCCCCCCCGGGGGAAGAAAGGAGGTCTATTCCAATTGGGTAGAAAGCCCACTAGACACCAGTGATTTTGCATTTGGGACACAAAGAAAGGATGCAAGCGTTACACTCTGGAACTGGCCACACCTCCACCCCGAAAATTGCCTACTCTATAACAGGAATATTGTTTTTATATAAAATAACCAGGCCCTACCCTCACCCTAAAGCCTCAACAGTCTTTCTGCTCCACTGAGAACTAAAACATCCCATCCCAATGGCAAGCAAGAGGACATTTGATACTTTTGGGTGTTGTTTTTACATATGGGCCAGCAGAGAAATCCCAATATTATAACACTTGCCATGGTGAATGGCTGCCCTTTTTGGGCTTTGGTAGGCCGCCACCTGGGGAAACTTGCCAGACCCAGACATTTCTGAAAACTAGGCACCTGGGGGAGTCCAGGGAAGTGTGTTTTGCGTGGATCCCAACATATTTTCCTACCCACAATGCCCTGCAAACCACAAACTTTGTCAAAAATCATGCATTGTCCTTGCATTTCTGTGACAAAGTTCTGGAGTCCGCAAGGATCCAGAAAATTCCTTTCACCCATTGTTCTCTCACTTGTCCTGATAAAAACACTAGCCCACTTGTGTAGCTGAGCCTAGTGCCTGCAATAAAAATGGATCAAACCAGGGTCAATGGTATTCCTCACAGGGGACTCCCATTGACCTTCATTTGATTGTTCCTGCCGCGGGCACTAGACCTAGCCACACAAATGGGGCAGCGTTTTTATCGGGACAAGCGGGATATCGCTGGGTGGTAGGTATTTTGTGGATTCCGGCTGAGTCTGGAAGTTTCTACCACAGAAATGTAGGGAAATTGTGTCATTTTAGGCACAGTTTGAGGTTTGCAGGGCATTGTAGGTAAGAAAACCTTGAGGGATTCACACAAAGGCACACCACCCTGGAATCCCTTGGTGTCTAGTTTTTAAAAATGTCTGTGGTAGGTAGGTTTTCATGGGTGGCGGTCGAGACCAGCCCCAGATACTGCAGTGACTTATTTTGCGGTTCTATATATATAGTGTATTAGGCCTTTTGTGTATCCATCTCTTGGCCCACCCATACAATTTGGGTACCGTTATTTTCGGGAGACGTGGGATCTCTGGGTGGTGTGAAATTTGTGGAACCCTGCAGGGTCCCGAAGTTTTCCTCACAGAAATGTGAGAAAAATTTGTGTTTTTGTCAAAGTTTGAGCTTCGCAAGGGATTCTGGGTAGGAAAACCTGGTAAGAGCCATGTAAGTCACCCCACCCTGGATTCCCCCAGGTGTATAGTTTTCAAAAACGTGCCGGTGTGTTAGATTTCTCTAGGTGTCGGCTGAGCTAGGGCCCAAAATCCACAGCTATCGACATTGCAAAAAAAAAAAAAAAAGGGTCAGTTTTCAGTAGAAAAATGTGGCGAGTCCATGTTGCAATTTGGGCCCTTTCCTCGCGAGCACTAGGCCTACTCACACAAGAGATGTATCATTTTTAATCGGGAGACATGTGGGAACACAGAATAGTACAACATTTGTTATTACCAACTGGTTTCGTCTGCATTGGTGCCTTCCAAATGAAAGGCAGTATGTAAAAAGACATTTTGAAACATGCCCTCTGAATCACATGCTAGTACAGATACCCACAAATTCAGAGATGTACAAATACCCACTGCTCCTAAACTCCATATCTGGTGTCCATTTCAGAAATACTATTTTTTACTTGATACCCATTTATCTCTCTACATATTTTACCAAATGAATTGCTCTATACTAGGTACACAATGAAAAAACATTATAAGATGCAGCTCAGTTGTTGGCTCTGGGTACCTTTGGTTCTGGAGCAACCTGTAAACCCAACATATCCCCGCAACAAGAAGAGTCTAGTGGACATAATGGTATACTGCTTTTGTAAATCGACCATCGTGTCAAGAAGTTACAGATGAAAATATTGTCACAAATGGCTGTTTTTTCCTGCACATTTTCAATATTTTTTATTTCAACAATTAGTTTCTTTGAGAAAACCTTGAGGAATCTACACAAATAACCCACTTCTGAATTCAAAATTGCATCTGCTTTTCGAAAATCTATAGCTTTGCGGGTCACCTATGGGTTTCACACCGGTTTCCACCACAAACTGGAAGTATGTTGAAAGTACAAAAATTAAGAAAAATGAGCTACCTCTTAGAAAAATGCCAAAACTGTGGTTAAAAAAAACAGGGGTTTTGATTCAGCTCTGCATGTTCCTGGAAGCTGGGATGATGGTGACTTTAGCACAGCAAACCTTTTGTTGATGCCATTTTTAGGAATAAAACAGACACTTTTTTTGTGGAGCACTTTGTTCCTGTTTATTCCCAAAAACTCTTAACTTTATTTTGCCTATTTCCTCAGTCCCCTCCAGGGAAATCCACAACCCCTGGGTACCTTTAGAATCCCCATGATGTTGGGAAAAATGGCACAAATGTGGCATGGATACCTTATGTGGAAAGAAGTTATAGAGGCCTAAGGGAAAAGTACCCCAAATAGCGAAAAAAAGGGCTGAGCACTGGAGTAAAAAAAAAAAACCTTAGTAGTTAAGGGATTAACAGCTGTTGGTAATTAAGCACATGTAGGCTAAAAAACTACTGGCACACGTCCTTTCCAATTCACCTAGCACTAGCAAATAAAGACACCCATTGTCTTTCTGCTTTATGTCCCTCCTGCTAAACTTATAATGCGGACAGCAATAGAAAAAAGTGTCAACATCTCAAGCATTCTCATTTCCTGACACAATGTCAATATTCTATACACGGGGCCAATGTTAGCAAAGGTAACTATTTAATCATTCCATGTCTCTAGGATTGCCCTTATATATAAGAAGAGAGGATAAAACCTCCAATCCTCTCCCGCCAAAACTACTCAATCTGAAAAAATGATTGGAGGAGTGTCACCCATGAATCGATATACAATAATAACACTTGACACCATTATTACAGGTAGCACCATTGGATAGGTCCACTTGCTTGCTAGAGTAAAAAAAATTAAAAAGCCAGTGGACAGAGGGCACAGGCTAAAACCTGAAGAGTTTTGTGAGATTGAGGTGAGATGGTCCTATATGGTCCACAATTCCTGATTAACTCAGAACCCTACCGGTTCAGGTTGACATATCTTGGGGTACCAATGGGCAAAAATGCATCCAAGTAGAAGACCATTACACATGGTATGTCTGCAGTGTTTGGCCCACGGGCGCCCAGCTACCATGGCAGCCTAGAAAGACCATGTTATTTTGAAAAGGAGACACTGTAAGGAATGATGAAAGATGTAATTTGCATTGATCGGGAAAGGATTTCTTAGATATAATCACATGCACATGAAAAGACTCAACTTCTTTGCATTTACTCCCACAAAGCTATTAAAACCTGTTTAATGATTTCAGGACCAGACAGACCGCTCTGTCACTCCACCATTTTTCTAGTTGGCTGCAAGCTAGGGGTCTTCTTTCAGAGCAGAATAGCCTGCCATGACCATATCATGCCCTCCTGGCCTCATCCCTGTCTCCGGCTCCTGCAGCAAGGAGCTTGTTTGGTCATTTTTGCTAGGTCTGATTTTGATTTAGAGTCTGTCCCTGGATGCATTTATAACGCACATTTATTATTCATTTTTACAACTGATGTTTGCAGTTTCAAGCACAGGTGAAATCTAGCAAAAACTGACATTTTAGAAAAGAAGCGAGCCTTTGGAATTCAGGAAGCGGGCCAGTTATTTCACTTCATCAGTCCAAAAGGGGTCACAAGACAGAAGCAACAGCTAGTCCACTGCGGTTCGGGATCCGAGGGAGGGGGGTGGAGGCTCCTAAGACCAATCAGGGGGCGGGAATGACCTCCATTGAAAAAAGTAAGAAGTTAGGGTGTGGTTAGTACATATGTTTTCATGCTTACTTCCCCATGTAACAAAGATGTTACCAGTGGCGGCTCCTCCGCTAAAGGCGGAGGAGCATCGCCCCACTGCTCTCTGAGCAGTGCAAACAAAAAATAAAATGTTAATAACACAACGTTATCCTTTCATTTTTAGTATGGAGCCGGGGTGGGGCTGTGATGGGCTCTCATCAGAGGGAGGAGGAGTGGTGGACACTCTCTAAGTGCGCATGCCGGTTTGGCTGGCCGTCTTGGGCACTTAGCATTTGTCCACCTGGCTGTATTGCACAGCTGGCTGGAGATCTTTCCCAGGCTCCAAGGCACTGCCTGAGTGGCCAAACAGGCCGCTCAGACCAATCACGATGCTGATGTCATGCTAGTGACAGCAGCATTGTGATTGGCTTAGGGTAGTCTGGAAGCCTGGGTGCTGCCGGGAGCCAGGAACAGAGGGAGGACGGAGGATAGGCAGCAGCCGGTGATCAGCAGTTAAGTCGTCTTTTCTTTTTTTCTAACCCCCCCGCCCTTTCATCAGCGTTCCCTAGCAGCCGCCACTAGATGTTACACAGGTGGCTCTTAAGTTAAGGCAATAAAGAGGAAAAAATCTCCTCATGAGCAGGCTTCTATTCCTTTGAACCTGTGTTCCTACTTAATGTTAAGTGTAAATAATAATATAAATTATATGGAGATCTCTTTCACTTTATTTTAATTTTTTGTAGGGTGAAGGTACAGAAAACAGTGGTGAAAACTGAGACAATCTGAATTCTAAAAAATAAAACTGAATCAGAAGCCTCATGTTTGTCACCCAGTATGGATACAATTGGTTTTTTATCTTGTAATTTATTTATTAGACCAATTTGAAAATAATTAAAACGTAATACATTCCGAAATAAATATACAATAATAAAACTGGCAAGATTTCAATTCTCTCAAATGAAGGGGTTTCGAGTTAAAAGAGAATTAGAAGCATTTCCTGAGAATAAGTAAGTACAAGGGTCATTGTCTCATGGGTCACTCATATGCTGACAGACTCAAAGGGCAAGACTCCTGGAAGGAGTTTTGCCTTTGAAGATGAGAGTTTCTGAGCTCCTTATTTTGCTATGTGACCTTATAAAAAGTATCAGGACTAAGGAACAAACATTGTGAAGCATTCAGCTTATGGGAAAAGACAATGGCACAAGCAAATTGTTGATCCTCTTTATTCTACTAGAAAATAAATAGCAAGCCTCCCAAAGAAATAAAAGATGGATTTAGAAAGGTGTATCTGCAGTGAAGAAATGAAACCTAAAATTAGAAATCTGCTGAGACTGCCAGAATAGAAGACTGGAATACTGAAATAAGTAAACTGGCCACTGTGTCCACCATGGAAAGAGGCGTCTACATGCTTAGAAACAATCAGGAAGCCTCTTAAACTTTAGAATATAGAGAATGTATTAGTCTCTTCTTTTGACTCACACTTTGTACAGAGACATGTTCAGAGATTTGTCATTTACTTATGACTTTTATGAAAACACTTATAATTTCTACATCTAACAGGAGGCCGGTTTTAACACTTGGAGGCCGGTTTTGACCTCCAGGAGTGGTGGCGCATGTTACACGATTCCCTTTCTGGTTCTGGCGCGCATTAGCACGTCTGCACATGGCGGGTGAATTTATCATTTTTGCCAGGGCTGTTTTAAGTCCCCAGTCCAGCCTTGCTCCTCTCTGATAAAATATTATGCAAAGGAGGTACATAACTAGTCCTGCTAACAACTCAAACACTAGCAGCCTTTTGTCACTACATGCTTTGTGGTATCTGGACTCGGCTGCCGCACTCACTTCACTGGCTCTTGCAGGTGTCTGCTCATTACGCTGTGACTATTGCAACAGCGTTTTCATTGGCCTACATAGCAAAACAATAGGCAAGCTCCACAGGCTGCTACATTGCTGCTGCTTAATGGTGGCCCTAGCATGGACGGAGCCCATCTTAACATTCTTGCACTCTATAGGTTAAGAGTCAAGTAAAGGGCGAAGTGCTAACAATATTTTTGTGGATACAACTCTACGTAGCGCTTCGCATATGTACCCCATATTAAACAACCAGATGCCCAAGCTCGACCACTGTGAAAATGCTATGATTCTGCACAGTGCTAAACAAATGTTTTGAGGGACAGTTTCACTCTCAAAGGTAATCCATTTGTTCTGAAAGTCTGTAAATTCACTTCTTTTGACAAGCATAAAGACTAGTCACCTCTGATAAGATTTCATTTGCTTTACTCTACTCCTGATGTCGCTGAGATTAAATATGGGCGCTATGCAGAAATAGAAATTAAATAAAAACTCATGGTTATTCTGGGAAGCAGGACATTTGGAGTTTATAACATTCTCCATGTAGCAACCGAATTTTCTAAACATATTCTAAACATGCAATGTTCTAGGGCCTTCATTAAGACTGCATGTTCTAGATTTTTTCCTTCAAACACCTAGAGTTCTTTGTTGGCTCAAACTTTATCAGTCTCGAGGAGATTAATGGAGTCAATTTTTCATGCAAGGTTTAAAGAATCGAACAGGCGCAGATTTTTTTGCGGTAGTATGCAATCTTTGGATGTAATTGTGCAGAAAGAAACAGTTTTAAATTTTGCTATAAAAGAATGTGGCATTTATCAGTCTTTCTAGAGGCACTTTATAACTTTGAAAGAGGAGGCTGATACTTGTCTTGCTGCAAAAAGCAACCCCAGTGCTTTTTGAGACTAATTAGAAGCAACCGTTATGCAGTGTGACATTTAAACAAGTGCCATAAGGCCGGATTAAGAGTCTGGCAGTTTGAGGACTGCCAGACTTGAGGGGGCACGGCGATCTACCCACCGCCACACCGGCGGTCTCACCACCCCATTATGAGTTGGGTGGTCGGACCACCCTGGGACTGCTGCCGCCGCCAGGGAACCGCCGTTCCCTGGCGGTGCTGAGGCGGTCAGAGGACACAATATGCTTGACGGGACCGCCGCGGTCCCGCCAAGCATATTACAAGTTTTCTCTCCGCCGGAAGTGTCATGAAGGTTACTCCTCTACGTACCCGTGGCTAAGAGTAAATAAAGGGGGCCCTACAGGGCCCCTGTGCCTCCACCGCATGTGGATGCACACAGGGGGGCATAACATGTGCCCCACTGTGTGCATGCACACCAGTTCCAGCGCAGCATGGACTTTCGAGTCCAAGCCGTGCGGCAACCATGTTGTGTGGTCCCATTGCGGTGCCTTTTTGAAAGGCACCACCGCCTTTGAAAGTGGCACCGCCACGCCGCCCACCAGACCACTTCAAAGTCGTAATCTGCAGGCGGTGTCGAGTCTCGGCAGTGCGGGGGTGCTGCAGTGTACCGCCTGCTTCTGCGCCGAAACTCATAATCGGCCCTTAATTACCATATGACAACAAAATTAAGAAAGTTAGAGTCTAAAATTGTTTGAGGCTTGTGATGTTACATCTAGTTCTTCTGTGCATCACTCCACGATATGCAATGCAAGCAATACTTTCAACCGCAGAAAAGATCCCTATGTGCACCTACTACTGCAGTATATTCAATAGTATAAGGTATTGTTACAGGTTATGAAAATCATTCTACACCATACATAAGCTACGCATAGAAACATATGTTATGTAAACACCCACCCAACTTAATATGTAACAAGGTAGAAGATATACATGTTGCACAAATCATTATTAGTAAATTTAGTGCATGTTTAACTGATCCACTAATTGTCTGGTTTGTAAGGTGCTATTTATGGACCCCACCTGAAAAGTACCAGGCCCCTCAAAACAGACACTATAGTCTGCAGAATGAATGTGACTGAGGCTAGATATCGGGATCCCCCAGTATCCACCTTGCCTCGTAATGCTTTGATATACCGTTAGCTCTGTATCTAATGGTAAAATATTAAACTATCAATAAGAAAATAGAGAGATATTTAAAAATAATGATGAAGCACTGTGACTTGAGTGAGGACACTGTTGAGGGGCACGGGGTTGCAGAAAGTGAGCCACGAACCACAGTAATAGTCAACAAGGGTTCAACTGGAAAAAAACTGCCCTTTTCGTGGGATTAACACCTTCGCCGCGATCGGAATTCCGCTCACGTGCTGGACATTCCGATCGCGGGCGTGGTCGTGACGAGCTCAGCTCGTCATGCGCACACGCCCACCGCGCAGCATGACGAGCTGAGCTCGTCATGAGCATCGAAGGGGTTAAGGTTTTAAGCAGTGTAAAGACATCCTGACTCTACGAAAATGTAGATGGCTAATATCTTCCAAGGATAAAGCCCTAAAATATAAATCGCTATTATTGGCATACTGGTTGATTGAGCTCTTCATTCCAGACACTACCCGGCCACCTTTCAATGTCTCGCCAGACGTTGTATGAGTAGGAGAACAAAACAGGCCCGCTGCACACTCAGTGGGTTACAGGGAAAGGATTCAACAAAGAGGATCATAATAGTACAAACCGAGTATGTCTTTATAGGCTTCCTACTGTGTTGGCCAGGTTTCTGGGCCAATATTTCGGGGTGGCTCTGACGTTGCCTCCATTTGCAGTCTTCCTGTCTGTTAATAGTTATCTTTTATAATATCTCTTTGGCTGAATCCAATGTTTTTTAAACACTATTGTCTGGAACACCAGGGAGGAGGAATCTACTTGTAAGATGCTTCGGAGATTAAAGTGGTCAAGCTCCTTGTGCGTAAACCTCATAAGCCAAGAGACCTCACCTGGTCTCTTGGCTTACGGTTTCCCTGTCCGGAGATTCACTTTAGAGGAAGCCTGCTACAAACACTCTACATTTTTAGAGCTGGGTTTTTTCTTCAATGTGGCTATCTTTTAGTGTATTCTGGGTCTCACTGTCTGGTTGGTACAGGGTGTATCTTTGTGGATATCTCTAAATGCATATCTCTGTGGTTGGCTCTAGGAATTTCTTCAAATTGCTGTCTTTCGGTTTCCTCTGAGTGTCTGATGGTGCCTAGGTTACTGTCTCCCTCTCTCCATGTGCAGGTTTCTCTCAAACATTCCTAATTATCTGCCTTAGAGGGAAGAAATAACCTCCTTGCAGTTGCACTCCCTTAGGCTTGTGTCGATTTGCCTTTAATATAAGTGAATTGACTTTAAGGTGCACAGCTGGGATATTAGTTTCTGCTACCTTCTTAGCAGAAGTGAACCAGAAGCCAGCTGGCCGGTATTGTGGTTTTACTTTAGTCTGATTATGTTTTCAAAAGAGATTCTTGATTAGTATACGTTGGTGTTTACAGTTAGACAATTTGAATGCGGTATGTGTTCAGCTGACTGTAGAGCAGTTGGTCACTGGTGGATCGAACTGAAGAGAGGAAGAGATGGGCACACCAGGTATCCTGAACGGTTTTAGTGGAAATTAGTCCCAGGGTAATGATTTTGATTTAGAAATCTAAATGGGACGTCTCTTGTAAGGTCATGAGAGGGTCTAGAGGCTCCAGAATTACTGACCTATATTATGAAAGCTAAACCTTAGATTAAGATAGGGCTATGAGATGAGAGGTTGATCCTGCAATCATCAGGATCACAGGTGAACTATCACTATTCCAAATTAAGCAACCTCAGACGCCATTCAGGGGCCAACAGGAGGACAAGGGCTACTGGGCCCCCGTCGTGGTAGATGAGGTAATTTGCCATTAGTGTTCTGGGGTCCGCCTTATAGGATGGCTTTGCAAACTGGGTCAAGTAACCCTTTCTAGACTTGGTTTTAAGGGTAGCCAAGTTGAGCAGTCCAAGGCGTCTCAGGGAGGTAGTGTGGGGAGTAGAGATACAGAACTCAAGCAGTCACACCGCAGAGGTAATAATTTAATGTTCAGCCCAAATGCTTGTTTTTTGGAAAAAGGTAAGTAGTTAAACCATGATAGATGTCAATACATTGCACACAGAGTAGCAACTCTGTAGGAATGAGCTATGGGGCCTTCATGGTTCTATACAGAGTGAAAACATGGACGTTTGTTGCATCTGAGGAGCTTCCTAGTGTTCTGTGACCTGCAAGCCAGTCTGTAGCAAATGACTATTCAGTTCTTGTGCAGGATTAGCAATGTTCGATAAATTGTTCCACAAAATTCTGTTAACCAAAAGTTCACAGTTGATGTGTCTCAGACGTATGGAATTAACTGATGCGGGGTGCACTGTTGGTTCAGTGGCTGGGATGGAAGGATCTTTCTCCTCTGGTCTGTGGTGCTGGTGCAATAGCTTAAGTACAATGAAGGTAGAGTCAGCAGAGGGCATCAGCGTCTGTTTGTTGCGGTCAATGTATCGGGTAGTCTTTATTTTGTAGTTGGATCTGGCAAGTCAGACACCACTCCTCTTCAGTCAGAATTGACTCAGCAGTCAGGCAGGGAGACCCGGGACCTGGGTACTTCAAGGATCTTCTATGTGCTCTACGGTGTGCCCTCTGCTCTCTATGGGCTGCTCCGATGGTCACTGCAGAACCACACCTACTTCCAGCAAGGCTTGCAGAAATCAGAGTATGTCCCTTACCTTTGGCAGACTCACTATCCACGATACCAGTCCTGGAACGCAACAGCTCTTCTCCTTTAGCAGTGAAGCAGCTCATACTAAAACAAAGTGTGGTCGGTTTGAATCCACTTTTACATGGTATTTTCAGAGAGGGAATGTGGATCCGCTGCCAAGGTTTAGAAACCGATTTGGCATGGTTTAATTTCATGGTTCATTTTTCCTCTGTAGAGCAGGCATGTTCATGATGCAAGGTGATAGCGTGACGATGCTAGCTCCAAGCTGGAGTACCCACAATATGAGCACAGTAAGTGTGAAGCTCTGCACCTGACTCGTCAGACTTCCAGACTTAGTAACTTTTTTTTTTTTTTAAGTCATTACTTTATTTCAAACTAATTCTATACACAGGGGTACTGGAATTATGCGTCAGGGGAGGGCTAAATTATACAGCAGGGTAGATAAATTATGCAGCAAGAAGCAGCAAATTATTTGGCATAATGCAGCACATTTTGTGATACCATTACTTTATTATGTTCCCTTTTTACACTTGTTAACACTGTCTGGGCATAGGTTGCACCTCATTAGTACCAGTTTAACACCCAAATATAGCAATATGCAACAGAAAGGTGACCAGTCAACCTTTGCAAAGGGCCTTCCACTGTGCAGCAATACGTGTTGCTGCGTTTTAACTTTTGAACCATTGGAGCTAGAAAAGGTTTTGGGGGTTAAAATCTTCAGATTATTCAGCAGATGATGGATTATGTGGCAAAATCGCAAATAAATAATTATGCAAAAAACGCTGCAGCAGCAAAATCGCATATTTCCAGTGGCCCCGTTTATACATAACTTTTAGTAACCTAACAGATAACAAATATAAAAATGTTACTTTATGTAGGTGTTATTTTTAAAATAAATCTTTATAAAATACTTTTTATTTAATTTCATATAACTAAATTAATTACATTTGTTTTTACAATTCAGTTAATAGTGCTGTAGCATTTGAACGACATATCCTACATTTAACTATGTATAAAATTACTTATACATCTATTTAAAATATTTTTTTTAAACTTTAAGTTACTTTAAAAATGTTCCTATACTTTACCGTAGAGAGATACCTGCCAAGTGTGCAGAACGCCCAATTCGGTGGTAAAGTCATTATTAGTAGTAACTTAACAGCCAAATATAAAAAAAAGTTACTGAGTCCACCCCCTGTTGCACGGAGTGGAGGCATGTAAGTCTACACTTGTGGGCATCTTTACACTTGTAAATGGTTAATAGCCAAAAGTAATAGATACACAAAAGTGTGAAAGTAAACTTACATGTGTAGATTTACTCCCATGTAAGTTTACCTTTGTGAATAACCCTTAAAATATTCACGTCCGTGAAAAACACATCAATGCAATCCATTCTAACTTTTTTTTTTTTTTAAACAAGTGCCCTCGCCATCACAATACCCCAAAAACTAAAGCAGTCTTCAAAAGATGCCCACCATTCAAGGCAACACCATGGGAATGTGGCAACGGCATAATTCACTTAGTCTAAACTGCAAAATTATGTCTCAGAAGGAGACAGATGCTTACTCCGAAATAAAATGATGCTAATGTGACCCGTCTACAGCAACTATGTGTGGATTAAATATCTGTTCCAGTCTTATAGGCCCAAGCCAAAGGTGTGGGGAGCTTATTGTGAGCAGATATCCAATGGGCATCGTTGCGGGCTATGAATCTATTAGAACTTTGTACCACCTGACAATAGAATGTCCTAATTAAAGAGAAACTCTCTCTGGGAGCCAAGGGGCATATAAAACAAGACTGCAGCTCATGGTGGCTTTGGCCTCCCTCCTTTCTCTTTTACCACAGACAATGAATGAAATGTGCTGTCTTATCCGTGCATGCCATTTTGGAGAACCCCTGCAGCAACTGTCTTCAGTGGCAGTGGAACAATGCAAGAAGGGTAGGAAGAAGCCTCTGCTGCCTCTCAGTGCTTAATCTGTAAAAGATTAAGTGCCAGGGCCCTCATCAGGAGGCCACTGCAGCCTACAGCACCCATTGCACCCGTTAGCTCTACCAATGACAGTACCAAACCAGCTCCTAACCATCACACTCCTACAAGTGTGGCAATTCGGACTAATCCAGACCCCCAAAGCTATAAGATTAGCATGGGCGGCAGGTATTAGTCATTTTTAACATACATTGAATTAGGAAACAACTGTTGTTGTGCTCACTCTAAATTAGAAAAACAGCCCACCATGTGGCAGACTGTCATAGGTGCCGGTGCTGCCAATTAAGGGCTGGTGCCGCGCACCGGAAACCACCGGCTCAAATTAAGCACTGCTGCCTCTCCTTCTCCCTTGTCAAACTTCCTTGATGCTGCAATTTATCAGACCAGAGGGAAAAGCGATCTGCAGCGGTCTCCCGGTCCTTCATCATGGTAGTGCTGCTGTCATGGTGTTATGTGGACTGGAAGTCTCCCCTTCCCTAAACAACGGTTTTGGCCTCCCCCTGTCCTCTTCTAATCTCCAGAGATTATGATGTGAGGCAGAGGTTACGTTCAAATGTTATATATCTATAATGAGAACATTCAGTGGCAGACTTCTTTGCCAACTCTTCACAAACCAATGTGAGCTGGAAATCATATTTTTTTTTATAACACACAATCTAGGCTCATGTCTGCCATGTGTGGCAACCACTGTTTGCTCGTACTCAACATCCGAGAGGAAAGCACACTTAAAAACCTCTCATTTATTTATTTTTAGAGTTTTATATAGAGCGAACTAGACCTGAAGATATCAGGTATAAGAGCGCTTTACATGAGCACCAGTTTCGTTACAGATGGACACATTCATTTTTGTTAGGCACGGGGAGATTTAGTGATTTGCCCAGAATCACAGGATGTTGAGCGTCGATGCCGAGACTCGAACCCGGTTCCCCTGCTTCGAAGTCAACCGCTCTAGCCGTTAGGCTACATCCTCTCCACAAGCAGACATTGATGGCCACCTTAAAGAAGGAATTTCCAATGAACCAGCAATGGAAATATGGCAACTAATCTACTGGTGTGGAAAAAAAAGACTAAGGGACTGGTTTAGACTTGCAGAGTAATGGGAAATGCACGCACTTTATAAGAGTCTTATGGAAGATGTTCGGCAGGCACATTCTCCTGATTTAGCATTTAGTCCAGAAAAAAAGTATGTTTCAATAACGACCACAGTAAATCGGCCCAACATATTTGATCAATGCACAAAAAAGGAAATCAAAGCAACCTTTTGCTTAAAACGCCATGCAGATCACTGGGGACAACAGAAAGAGAAATGTCAATGCATTTGTTTAGTTTTTACTCCCTCTGCATATCCTCCCCATCAAAATGCTGAACATTTGGCTGGTACAATGAAAGTGCCTCCTAGCAAAGGCATTGCTACTAATGCATCATCCACACGTTTCTCCTTTTTAGGTATGTCACACTTCAAAATAATTTTTGATAAGTATTTTTCAGCAATACACAGAATATGCTTAAAGCAAGGCGCATGAAGAACTGCTACTAAATGCAGCGAAGGTTAAGCATACCAGGTAGAATTCGTCCAAGAAGAGCATCTAACAACCAAAAGGATTTCTCTTCGTCTCGTGTTATAAGAATCAGGTATCCCGTTATAAAATTCATGCCCTGAAAAACAATTAGAAATGGTATGTTTATATCAAAGATATTTTGGTAAAGACAGTAGCTTGCAACAGTCACTCCACCTCACTTAATTTAGGGAGCTATTTATTACATGGATAATTGGACATATTATTTTAAATCAGGCATCTCACCCTACAAAAAGTAGTCAAATTAAGTACAACATGTGACCTGCGCAGTTGTTAACAAGTAACGATAAAGCCAATGGGTCTGGCTTTAATGTGCATGTGTCTGCATCAGTTAGGACATTAGAGCAAGCCAAACCTGTATGTTTTACCAATGCTTGTTATGTATGTCACATGTACGGCACACTGCAAAAGTGTCAAGGAATGTGAAATTCAAATTCTTACGGGTTAACAATCTGCACTCTACATACTGGACACCAAAATGGTTATATGACATGTACTCAACACCTCCACACTTATGTCTTAGATGTGGGGAGGAGTGGGCTGCCTACTACATGGTTTGGATCTGCCTCATAGTGCCCATATGCCTTGATAATTACTGTTTCCAAAGGAAACTGACAGAGGGATCCCCATCTTGCTCTAGAATCCAGAATTATATAGCTGGGGCTTACGACGGGCATTCCTGATTCCCAGCATGTTTGATACATGTCAATATACAAAAATAAAAGATTGCTATTTCTATTTATGTCTTTCATGCTGATTGTATTAGTATCTGAAGATTCATTAAAACTGTTTGTTCACTTGGGTTAGGTCCGCTGTAATTTTCATGTGGAGAACTGTTCTGGAGGGGTAGCAGTGGATTGCTATTATGTCTGCAATACTATTATATTTTCTTTTAGTGTCAATCGGGATTTACTGGATGTGGTGGTTATGTTCTCATGTTCCTCTGAAACAATAAAATTGGTTGTAAAAAAAACTATTTGTTCAAATGTAATCGTATTGCATGTGTTTATCTTATCATTGGCTCTGTCAACTGCTAGTACAATATGCACAATTAATAAATAATGATTTACAAGAACTGTATGCCACTTTTATAACATTTTTTTTTTTTACATACAAGCAATACCAAGAAGTCAAATGAAGCTTCATTTGGCAGGACATTATGTATTCAAACCTTTGTATTCAAATGATTATCTTACAATACATAGAAATGTACTTCACTTCGTGCTGCAGTATAAAAAAGGTATTGTGTTCAGAGCTCAAGTGTGGCAGGAAGGATTAATTGTGATAGGAAGTGCAATGGTTCATTGTAGTTCTGAGATATAAAATAGTCCCTTATGCGCTGCAATCGATGCACTTCCGAGGACAAAGAATGATACAAAAAGAAAGAGCGTACACTCAAGACCGACTTAAAAATCATAGGGTGATTACCGTGGGAAACAATAAGAATACTTTTATTGTACTGTTTAAAGTTATTTTTTTTTTATATTCTGAAATATTCCAAAATTGTTAATAATGACTAATTCACTGCATATAAGAGAAGTAAAAAAATAATACCAGTGAAGTAAGGTCTTTGTGGTCTATATTAACCTCACAGGTAGATGATAGGTTACTTTCCAGACAGATCACCTAAGGATTGTCATTGATTACGCTAAATTCAGTTGATAAAAATTAATGAGATAATGGTGCCACACAAGGGTGCAACCTATCATAGCCTTACTCACATAGTTTGATCAGAAAAAAACGAGTTATCTTGTTATTTCCTCTATCCTGTGGTGTGACATTGTTAATACTACAACATAAAGCGAATATATAAAAAAAATAAAACCAAATAACACACAAATTAGGCAATACTGCCAGTCTCGTCATTCATAAACGTGTGTTGTTCTGGACAGTGATTAACTTTTATTCGAAACAGGCAGTTTTTTTTAACAGATGAAGGAAACAGATAAGGACAGTTTGTGAGGGATGAGAAAGCAAAGCACTTAGCCCACACAGATGCAACAGTTATTCAAGGTGTTCGCTCCAGATTGACAAACAGCAACATTTACAATTTGGTTAATTCCAGTTCAGACTGATAAAATCTAGCGATGTCATCCCAAGACCTGAACGGAGTGGCATGAGTAACACAACTTTATGCAAAACATGCAGTGACATCATTGTTTTAACCACTTCCAGCAAGACTGACATGATTTAATCACTTTCTATCAATACGTTCTTGAAGTGGAATACAGAGAACCACTTCTCACCACACTAACATGTGGGGATGTCAGTAGCTCAACCAAACTTTTGAAATGCTAGTTTAACAACCTCAAGCCATACTAACATGTTGCGACATGAAGGGTTAACTATTTCTTGTCATACTGACAGAGTGACCTTAGTGTCTCCCATAATGAAATGAAGTGAAACTATGTTAACTACTTCCTGCCATCCTGACATGAAGCAATGTCATTGGTTTGACCATGTGCTGCCATGCTGAAGTGCAGTGACACTAAGTTAGAAACATCCTGCCTGACATGCAGTTACATCACTTACTCTAAGACTGGCTTTTAACATGACAGTGATTGCACGTGCCCGTTTTCAGTGTATTCCTGTTTCTGAATGGTTAATAAATGTTGTCCTATTTCCTACACTGAAAAACTTTATTTGGAAAAAGATGAACTACTTTGATTCTGAGTGCAATCCAAAAGTTTAAAAGGAACCACAGTTTCCTGGTATGAATGGTGAGTGCAAAGTATATGTAAAATGTGATATTTGTAAATTACTGTGTGAGGCGGCGATTGACTTTGCCCCCAGCCTACTGGCCTTCCTAAGTCACCGCCTTAATAAAGAATTTACAAAGACTAGGCCCAGCAGTCTTAAAGGTCCAGGTAAGTTTAATTGTGCCATATTTGTACCAGCATTTAGTCGCAATTTGCTGACAAGTGATTAACCTGGACCCACATTTACCAGCTTTTTGAAGGTACTGGGCAACAGGTAAATGGCTGGACATTGGTCCTACTGTCCTTTCAGAGGTCTTAGCCTACATGTTGCTCACATGTGCCCCTGACATGCATGACTCATTGGTGGCCTAACATGTAATATACTTTGACCCAGACTTGCAGGGCTCTTACAGGCACCGTCCTGGCATAAGTTATTCCATCCAGGCCCTACAGGCCTTCCAGAAAGAGCCCTGCAGCCTATTTCTCACCCACTGACCTAACACCCCAGTGTGCGTCACAACTACCTGCGTAGTGAATGGTAAGACAAAATAATCGAAAAGGGGAGACCACAGATTGTTCACAGGGAGAAAAGTGGTGGGGACATAAATGCATTTTAATATCCAACCAAAAGGAATGGCCAATAGATTGCGTTCTACTTTGCATTCTAAAAGTGTTTTTCAATAAAGGTTGGTATTGCTTAAGACCTTAAGAATCCTCAAGGTGTGGTGAAAATAAATTATAAGAGTGCAGTCAAATCTACCTCGCCGCCCAAATACCAATACCCATCCGTACAATTTAGTTCGGAGTAGGGTAAGGGGAAATCCTTTGAAGCCCCAAATGAGGAAATGGGGAAAGATTAAGGCACTCCATGATATATATACAAATGCAACATAATATGCAGGCTTTAGGCTGGAAAGTAGAGGCACCCATCAAAATGAAACGGAATGTCTGTCATGCAAAATATTAATGGCAATGATGCTATGAACACTTAGAAACTTTTACATGTTGTAACAACACTTACTCTTGATAGGAATGGAGGGATAATGGCTGTCTAGAGGCTTTACTTTGTGCGAGAGGTAAACTTGTGCAATACGGAATCCCTAATGTTAACCTATGGTAGGGGTAGGCCTCACAGTAGTGAAAAACTAATGTGTGAGTTTTTCACTACCAGGACATGTAAAACTTAAAAGTTCATGTCCTACTTTCTAATTGCAAAGCACCCTGCCCTATGGGCTACACATGGCCTACCTTAGAGGTTACATATATATAATAAAAGGGAAGTTTAAGACTTGGCAAGGGGTTTTAAAGGCCAACTCAAAATGACAGTGTAAACTGCACACAAAGGCTCTGCAGTGGCCAGCCTTAGTCATGTTTAAGAGGCTACTTAAGTGGGTGGCACAATCAGTGCTGCAGGCCCACTAGTAGCATTCAATTTACCGGCTCTGGGCACATGCGGTGCACTCTAGTAGGGACTTATAGGTAAATTAAATTTGCCAATTGTGGATAATTCAATCAAACCATGTGTAGGGGAGTGAGCACACACCACTGGTTAGCAGTGTTTAAGTGCACAGAGTCCTAATGCCAACAAAAACAAATTCAGCAAAATTGGAGGCAAGCAGGCAATAAGTTTAGGCGAAGGCCACCCTAAGGCTGACAGGTTTAACACCAACACATTGTCATTTACCCTAATTGAGTTTTCAAGCCTCAATGGAAGATGGTATACCAGTGTTACTGTCACATACTCTTTGCACAATATTCCCAGACAGCTTTAAAGTCAAAGCTATCCTAAAGGTGGGTTTAGCTTGGAGACTGAACCACAAACATTTGGAGTTACTGTTCTTTTGCACCCCAAAAGGGTAAGATCTCACACATTTGTTGCTAAAGTTAATAGTGTTGTTTTCCCAACCAAAAAAAAGTATATTTGCCTCAACTTGAATTTGATCAACCATGAATGGTACACTCCCCATTTGTACAGAAAAATAAAAAAAAACCTTGCCTTGACAGAATCTTTTATTTCAGTTCATCACATTAACACAGCAAATCAGCCTTGGGTCAGCTATTGCCTTAACCTTTTCAATTCACTCCATTAAGGGCCACAGACTAAGGCCAGGTTGATGAAGTTATTGGTGCGGCTCATCCCTGTTTGTATGAGCAGTTCGTATGCCACGCAAAGTAAATAAGGGGGGTGAGGAAAAAAAAGACTTCCTCAATACATGGCCTCACCCTCCATAAAGTGAAGGCGAAGCGGTCAGAGATGCTGGCGATGAGGGGGGCCCTCATAAGACAAGGTATGGATGCTTGAGGTACTGAAAGGTTTTCAGCACACCTCTAAATCCATCGATAAAGTGTCCATAACAGAAGAAACTACTTTCAATGAAGCAGTGTCTGACACAGAGTGAACTCTATATACGGGGGTAATAACCACAGTGGCAGGATTCTATCTGCAGTGGGATCCTTACTGTCTAATGGGATTTAGCATCAGGAATTTAACGACGGTGATTAACATTCCTGATAAAACTCAACTGGAATATCTGAAAGATGTGGGTTGCGTTTTGGAAGTTACACAACTTCCTGAAAGTACGTCTCCGGTAATGGCTATGCAGTTGACAGGGTGAAAGGCCTACCAACTCCCGAACCAAAAAGGGGAATGGTAAAACCAAAGCGAAATCGACAATAATTGCAGAAGTGAGTAATCCTTCTGAATGGTAAATGGTAATCCATGCTGTTCGTCAGAGGGGAAATGTTCTGGAGGGCAAAAAGATATTCCCTGACTCTGGCAGAGAAACAATGAAGGGACAAAAAAAACTTCAAAAGATTAAAAAGGATCTGCTCACTTTCAAAGTCGAAGTGTCCCTGTAAAACCCAGTGAGAATATCAATAAATCACAATAGCAAATCATGTACTTTCTCTCAGGCAGTATTATGAGCTGTGGGCAGCTGCACAGGTGGGAGGTTCACATTAGGCTCTGATCTCTTGCACGCTCCTTTCAAGGTGTGCCTCAGGGAGCGTGCAGTGTCTTTTTGGGGAAACGCTTTTGAGCGTTCTGTTTGAGAGTCCTCAGGGACCAACTCTGTGAGCTGTTCTCCTAAACCATTTACATTCTGTGTTTCTCTTACCTCCAACATACGCTCAGAGACATTCTCTGATACTCAGTGCTTAATTTGTAAAATATTAAGTGCCAGGGCTCTGACCAGGAGGCCACTGCAACTTGCACCACCCATCGCCCCTGTCATCGCTGCCAAAACAACTACTAACCATCTCTCTCGCATGTAAATGCGACAGTTCAGATTATTCCAGGTCCCCAAAGCTAAAGGACTGGCTGGGGAGGCAGGTATTAGTAATTTTTTAATGTATATTGTTTTCCTAAACAGCTGTTATACTGCTCATCTCTAAATTACATGAGCAGCGCCACCTTGTGGCAGACTGCCCTAAGTGTGGTGTTGACAATTAGGTGCTGATGCCGAGCACCGGAAACCAATTAAGTGCGGGTGCTCAGCACCGGAAAGCTCCGGCTCAAATTAAGCACTGCTGATACTTCTTCTTTTAATGCCAAGATGGCTTTTGTAAGAATGCGTAAGGCACCAGTGTACATGAGAGATTATGTATGCGACTTGTAACTTTGCTCAACTAAAGTGTTTTAAGTCATGTCATGTTTATTGTTAACTCCATAGTTTATGGTCTTTTGTAAAAAGGGGAGAAGTGTGGGATGACATAGGGAGGTTCTGTCCTCTACGTCCTCAAGAAAAAGATCTGAAAGTGTGAGTGACGACACACAGCGGCTATCTTGTCACATTTGTGGGACAAACCCTCCTTCCTGGAGAAAAAGGCTTCATGATGTGCGTAACGATGGACAGTGGCCATTTTAGTAGGTTGGGAAGCTTCAGATTGAGTTTAATGGATACCAGATATTTAGGAACTGAATGGAACGGTGATTGGCACACCAGTTTTGACCTGATTAATTGGAGTCTGTCGCTATCGGAGACAGGCACACCTGACACTGATTGCAGTATTTTTAATAGTATCATTTACCAATTGGGAAGCACTGGAAAGTGAATCCTATGGGAGTACTGATGTACTTTCTCAAAACATTGGACAGACTAATGTGAAGGTATTGTTGGGAGGTGCTGGAGTCAAGATGGTCGCAACCTCCCTTACTGTTTTTAATTGCTTTTGTCACAGTGGGTGCAGGTATCTGGTGCCATTTTTCTGGAGTCACAAAGGAATAGGCCAACATGCAAAAAGTCACACCTCTTCCGTTTTTTAAAATATAATCCAAGTGAAACTTTGATCAAATGCCAGGAGTGGAAGAAAATGTTTTGCTAATTATGCGAGGGTTTGTGGAACAAATTTAAGTGCAGATCACAAGTATTCCTTATTGCTGCATTGCCTTTGGGGGGAAGAGCAAGAAATACTGGAAAATGTACCTGAGTTAAGTGCAACGGAACAGAGATCGTTGAATGAATCTGAAATTTGCATACTAAAATCACACCGTCATTATCTTCCAAGAGGGAGCACCCTTATGGAAAGGTATTATTTTAGTTTGAGGGAGCGAGGTAAAAAAAAAATCAGTGGAGGGTTTTGTAACAGGTCTTCGGAAGTTGGCATCTAGTTGTAAGTTTGAGGGGGCAACAGATGAGAAGGATAAAGGATCAATTTGTATTAAAGTGTTATAATGACAAAATCAGAGAGGAGCTGTGGTTGAAAGATGACCTACCTTTGGAGGAAGTGATAGCTATTGCCAAAACATGTGGGACACATGGTGGAATGTGTGGATAAGTTAAGCAGTAGTAGGAATAAGATTAAGATCATTCATGAAAAGTTTGAAGAATTAGTGAGCCAGGTTAAAACTAAAACTACAAACATCTCAGAAAATAAAGGTACTCTGGAATTTAAAGGTACAGGTTTTAGATGTGGAAAGACAGGTCACAAAGCTAAAGCAAGTATCTGTCCAGCCATTCAAGCTACATGTAACACATGCGGGTGAAAAAGGACATTTTTCTAAATTTTGCAAATGTAAAATAAAGAAGAATGTGCATCAAGATGTAAAAGAAATTGTATTTCAAGTGGGTGGTGGTAGGTTTGACCATCCTATGGACAAGGTGAGAATTGAAGGGATTGATTAAGACATGAAATTTGATTCATGCTTGCTTCTCACAATGATTTCTAAGAACATGTTTGACACCCATTTCAATAAGAAGGTAAAGTTGTGCAAAATGGATGTACCCCTTTGGGATTTGGTGGAGTACCTATAAAAATGTTTGGGATTTTTATGCCATGTATTGAGTTTGGTAGAAGAATGATGGCTGGCAACATTTATGTATTAAAAAGGAGAGATGATTTACTAGGTTGGCCTCATCGAAGATTGTTGGGAGTGACTTTGAACGCTAATGCCATTCCTCAAGTTCAGGTGCAAGAAATTGAGAAGACTATGCTGACTTTGAGATGGGGCTTAAGGAAGTATTTCATGATGAGATGGGCTGTCTAGTAGGGTATAAACACCACATAAAGTCAGTGTGGAGCAAAACCAGTTTCTCCTGAAGTGTGAAGAATTCCATTTAGTGTGCAAAATGGAGTACAAAAGGAAACTGAATGATTAAGTTGAAAATCATAGAATCGGTTGAGGCTATTGAGTGGTTGTCCCCTAATGTAGTAGCAAAGAAAGCCAATGGAGAGATTTGCTATGCACTTAATAGAGAAGTTGTGGTTGAGAGGTTTTCTTTTCCTAACATTGATGAAACCGTAACAACATTGGCAGGAGCCAATTTCGTCACAACACTGGATCTAGCATCAGCCTACCACCAGGTTGAGCTAGATAAGTTCTCACAAGAAGTGACTGCTTTTATCACACTAATAGGGTCATATAAATTTCTTAGAATGCCTTTTGGGTTAATCTCAGAGGCCTCTGTCTTTCAGATGGCTATGTCTTCTGTTCTTAAAGAAGTCTTTGGGTTAAAATTATATCAAGATGATCTTTTGATTTTTGGATGGACAAGGGAGGAGTATGATGATAGGATGCGTAGTGTTTTGGAAACATTGTGGGAAGCAGGTTTGACTTTAAGAAAAGGCAAATGTAGGTTTGGTATGCAGGAAGTTAATAACCTAGGACATCATATTTCAGGAAAGGAAGTGTCTCCTAAAAAAAGAGCTGGTGGAGACTATTGACCAGTTGAAAGAACCATGCAATAAAAATGAACTAGTTTTCTTCCTGGGTATGGTGGAATACTACTGTACGTTTAAACAAAGTTATGCAGGCAAAACAGTGCATCTGAGTAGGTTTCTAGGAAAGAATATTGAGTTTGAATGGGATGCCAATTGCCGGAAAGAGTTCATTGCTGTAAAAGAAGATATTAAGAATGCTCCTTGTTTACAGGCTTTTGTTCCTGGTGAGGATACATGTATAATAACAGATGCCTTTGCTTAAGGAATTGGATTGGTGATGGTTAAAAAAAAGGGGCGGAGTAGAAAAATTGTTTGCTTGTGCCTCTCATTGTCTAAAGGGTTCTGATGCTAAATCACAAAGGTATTTAAAAAGAGACACTGGCAATTTAAAGGGCACTGGGAAAATTCAGGGATTTGATATAGGTATGAAATTTAGGGTTCTGTCTGATCACAAACCTTTGAAAGAGGCATTTAAAAAAGTCTGGGTGCAATCTCTTCTAGAATTAGGAGATGGGTTATTTCTCTGGTGATTACATTCCTGGTTTGCATAATTTGGGTGGCAGACTGTTTATCACATCTGGTAAATGTTGATGAAGTGGAGGACATACCAGAGATATTTTTGGCTGATCTGTTGAGTGTGTATGAGGTCACTTTAGGAACCATAAAAGAGGATGAGGGGAAGGCTGAAATAGAAGGTGATGGAATTGTTATTGGCTGGGAGGAGTAGATTGTTGGATAAGCCTTCGTCCATGATTACAGGCGAGTTATCGTGGTAAATGGAATCCTCACTCGTGGAACAAAATTGGTACCGCCTGTTAATTTACTAAGTAAGTTGCTTAACTTTGTACATGCAGGACACATGGGGCTTGTTAAAAATAAAGAAAGGTTATGGTTATATTTTTGGTGGCCAGGTATGGCAAAGAAGTAGAAAGAGTGGTGAGAGATTGTATTCAATGAAGAGTGAGTGATAAAAGTTTGAGAAATAAACAAATGCCTATGGTGTGTAGAGATCTTCCGAAGTTCTCGTGGGATGAGGTTGCTATCAATATTTTGGGGTCGTTACACAGTGAACATCATACTCCATATCTCATTTTGATTATGGATCGGTATTCAAGGAAGATTGAAGTTACATGTGTTCAGGGTGTTTCAACTTCCAGTGGGATAACATTTTTGGGAGAAATATTCAAGAGAGAAAGCTATCCCAGTTCCATTTTATCAGACAATAGTCCTTACTTTTGCTCTAGAGAAATGGAGAATTATTTAAAGGGTTGTGTAATTCTTCATAAAAAGAGTTCTGTGTATCATCCAGAAACAAATGGTGCTGTTGAGAGAATTAACCAGACTTTAAAAGAGAGTATACAGTTGACAAGGCTCAACAATATGAACTGGGGGATGGTGCTGCAGGACAGAATTACGGCTTTTCTTATGTCTCCTTGTGCCACTACTGGGAAAACACCATTTGAGCTTTTTAAAGTTGAATCCAGGGTGGATGAGATGGAGTAAAGGTTTGAAGTTCAATGGTATTGGTGAATGGAGACTTAAAGAACTAAGGGCTCGATTTAATTTTTGGCGGACGGAATAGTCACCATTGGCCTGGCGGAGGACTTTACATCCGCCAGGCCATGACTACTTTGTTAGCCAAATTTATAAATGACCGGCTTCCAGGTGGTCATTTATAAAGGCATTGGCAGGAACAGACGTCGCAGAGGTTCCGGTCAATGCATTTTACGGTTTGTTACCGGGCTGCGTCGGAAGGAACCAGGCCTATAACAAACAGTAATCTTTTTTTCTTTACAAAAAGGAAATCCTGTTTCGGGATTTTGTTAGTGTAAAAAAAAGAAAAAAAGTAATGCTTCCCTCACCATGGGAGGCTTCTCCCATAGAAGGGTGGGCAATAAAATGCTTTTACTGTTCCTTACCGCTGGTGGATGTATTTGGAACAAGAGTCATGTGTGGTGCTTCAGTCTGAGCGTGAAATTGACGATCATCAAACTGGTGATGGTTTCGTTGATGGACACTTTCCAAATGATGGATCTGCTGGTGTTCATGGGGATTTACATTTGTGTTCTACAAGAGGAAGAAGTGTAAGAATGCGTAAGACACCACTGAGGGATTATGTATGTGACTTGTAACGTTGCTCAATTAAAGTGTTTTTAAAGTAATGTTATGATTATAGTCAACTCTATAGTTTATAGTCTTTTGAAAAGAGGGTGAGAAGTGTGGGATGACATATGGAGTTTCTGTTAAAGAATCTGGTTAAGATGAGCATTCCTTTATTGTGCCTAAGAGAATGTGGGGAATTCTAGGGATGACAGTTGGGACCAGCATATGTTGATGGATGAGGTGTAATAAAGAGCTGCTCGAGCGCAAAACCTCTTGAGAGTGCCTTTTTTTTTTTTTAATGGTAAACACCGCAGCTTCTATTGCTGCTTTTGTGATCCTTCATATTAGAGACCTGTTGCTTTTACATGTAACCTGTAGTGTTTGGCAACACAGTGGCTAAAGGAATCACCCATACCTCAGGCAATATAAGTAAGAGAAAAAGTCTCTATTATTGTGCCCTCCACCAGACAGACAGAAGCTGTGGAATCATTTCTGTTAGAGATGCCTGAGAAACCCGGCTTGGCGGAAGATGGTGGCAAGGCTTTAGGCAACTATCTGTGGTAATCTCCTGGATTCGGAGATGATAATTAAGGCTTAATGTAGGGCTGTGGTTGATATCCAGGGATGCAGTTAACCCATTTGTACATTCATGCAGAATGGGAGAATACTATGCAATACTCTTGTGAGTTCTTCCTCCCCCACTGCACTCTCTCTGGTAAATCTGTAGGAAGGGCTATAGTTGACTAATGTGGTGCATTCAGCAATGGACGATTCCTTGTCCATCTCTTGCATCATATGGGCACAAAATGTTTCATGTACTCCGTCGATACGCAATTGATCTTTGGCATATCGTATCCACCCATTTCAGGTTCTTCAACAATCCTGCCTCTGCACTTGCAGACAGTCTGGATATAGCAGAATGGTGGATGAAAACAAACTAAAGTTAAATACTAGTAAAACAGAACTACTGGCCTCCTCCAACATTAAAACGAATGATATTCTATGGCCATTCGTCATGGACTATACATTATCCCCCATCATCTAGTGCTTGTAATTTGAGCATCCATACTGATGTTAACTTAGGGTCAACAACTCATTTTACTAATATAATGAAACATTGTTTTTTTACACCTAAAGACATTACGCAACATTTTACTCTATCTTAGAAAAGACATGAGAATACCAGTGGTCAATGGATGGAAAATATGGTTTTGTGAGGTAACCATGGTTATACTTACCCTAAGGTCAGATTGTTATACATTCTTACTCTTAATGTAATTAATAAGACATGAGGTGGAGACACAAGAGTAAGGAGGATGATGTGTCATTCTGCAACGGCGCAATGAGGAGGGACCCCGAGGAGAGAGCCCCAGGAGAGCTACGGGGTGCAGGCAGCACAAGGTCAGCATGTTGGAGTGCGTTGTAGCAGGTCTTCAGCAGCCATCTCCACTACTGTGCTAGTTTCCTTAACCTAATATCGCTGCCGTCATTTAAGGATTTTGTTCATTGCAGTCACGATGAGCAGCGGTGGAAGGATGGCATTTGGAGCTACGGGGTCGGTGTCAGTGCTCTGCCTTTGGCATACTTGGTGAGCTCTGATTCTCATTCCCTGGACTGCTGTCTCCCTGTTCCTAGGAGTTTTGCATTTTCTCCTGGTTTCTAGTACTGGTGTGCTCGTGCCTGGGCCTGCTGTTCATCCCTAGGCACACAGGGTGCCTGCGACAAACCCGGCCCCGATGAATGTCTGGGTTCCCTAGAAGCCCAAGGAGTCAATCAGTAAGGTGGGATCCTTTTAGGGGAAGCGAAGGGGAGGTTGGGGAGGGTAACTGCAAGGCCTTATGGGGGAGCCAGGGTCGTGTGTGTGGTCCAGGCGGCATCAGCGAGGTCCTGGCTTGAGACTTAACTTAATTTAACTACAGCCGTTTGCATGTCCAATTCAGAGTGAAATCAAGGATTGCTTGGGAATATCAAGGAGTTTGTCTATGCTGAAAGCCCAATTTAAATATCGTCCTTCTAAAAATGTGAATAGCAAAAGGTAATCCTTGGGCTGGTTTGACTTCCAATGTCGCCATGTGAGTAAGACTCTTAATAAGATGCACTGCCAAACTAGAACAAGCATTAGAAAGCCAATAGGTCTCAGCGATGCAAGAGCTATTGGCTTTGTCAATGTTAATGTCATTTAGACCTAGCACCGCACTCTGCCTGGAGCGTCCCTTGCAGCCAAAAATAAATCACGGGTCAAAGCACTGCAGCATCAAAGGGTCTATTTAAATGCACCCCCACACACCCGTCAGCAGGATATCACGAGCCTCAGGAGAAAGTAATAAACCTTTCTCAAGGCTGCATAAAAGAAGAATAAAAGGAAGGAGCCTGACCAGTGCACGAATTCACTCCAGCCTACTCCTTTAACCAACACCACCGGAGATAACCACGAGCCTCGGGAAAACAATAAAGATCTCCCAAAGCCATGAGAAAAATAAACAATGGCAGAGTCCAGCCCACATCCAAGGAAATCAACTTAACATCTGCTCTGACAAAAAGACTTGTGGAGCATCATTGCACTCAAAGCTAATGTGATTAGTCTCTTTGTGGTCTATGAAGCCTAGGTCTGTTTACCTAACTAAGTCCCTCCGTCCAAGCGCTGTAGACCTCAATACAGAGGTCGTGAAGTAAACGGTGACGCGCTATGGGGCCCGATCACCAATTACCACCTTATGAAGGTTTTTCTTTTTTCTTTAGGAACTGCAAGTGCATGTTCCCCACTTACTGCTCCATTAAGTGAAAAAATACAGACCAAATGAAAGGAGTGACTGCCAAGTGACCTCAAGTCATGCATAAAACATTCAGTCATTATTTTTTAAACAATAGTACTTTGCATTCTGGGACTTATAGTTTCGCATTTGTACCATTGTAAATATGGTCTCGGTTTTCTTGGAGGCCTGCTTCAAGGAGTCCTATATGACATCTATGAGAGGTGTAGCAATGAAGAGCAAAAACTGTAACTACAAAGCTAAAAGGTCAAAATGACAACAGATGGCCTAGTAAGCATTATGTCATAACACTTTACAAGCACATCTCTAAATTATTGTTTATGCTCCATAAACACTAAATAAATCATGAAAAATTTGTAGTTCCATTACACTGTACACGTATTACACAGTTTGTACATATAGTTTGCATTTAGAAGTGCATGTAACAGGTCTGCTATAAGAAATCGGGTACCATGTTTACCAGCGGAAATACTTTATTGTACAAAATATTCCCATTTGGGTCGGGAGAACCGCAGCAACAGCTGCCGAGAGGGTCTACAATTAAGGACTGCCAGTTTCTCCTGCGCCTTAGGAGGACTCAAGCCTCTTTCAAAAATTCATAGGTAGAAACTGCACCTATGAATATGTAAGACGTGAGCCATTGCGCTCACTGACGAAGAAGGGTAAGTGAATGTACTCACCTTCTCCGAAACAAAGGTGATCTGAAAATTAAAGACCACGGTCCTGAAGAAGGCCACCTGACTTGTAAGAGCAACACTTAGGCCGAAACATGTCGACCCTCCCACTAGGTGCTGTTGACCAATCACCAATCCACTTACGCATCGTCATTTCTTTTAATCATATCCCTATACTGATCAATTAAAAATTCTCTATACAGATAGGAGATATTCTTAATCACTAGTCACGCCTCATGACTGCGAACCACCCAGACAGTCTCCCTCCTGGTGGAGGTTGGCTAATCACTTGGAGAACCAAACCCTCAAGTGATTACAACCCGATGATGACACTACCCACCTTCCCACACAAGCGGAGAAAAATATATACCGCGCACTGTGAAAGTGTGGTTGAGGGTCTCCGATACAACATATGTGAGACTCTGGTTCATTGGCACTAGTGATTCATTCCCCTATGATTATGAGTCTATCAACATTGAAAGCTGAATGAATCTTTGCTTCTTTCTCCCTCATATTGATCTGGACATTATATAACCAATCCACAAGAAAGGCAAAAGATCTGAACCTGCAAATTATCGGCTCATTTGTTTTCTGGACAGGACTTCAAAGATTTATGCTTAAACCCTCTTACTACAGCTTGAAAACTGGGCCTTTGGAACAGGAATTATTCCCAGAGAGCAGAAGTCTTTAAGGAAAACTATTCTATGGTGGATCACTCTCTAACTCTTTGGGCGGTGACTGGGCAGGCGGTAAAATCTGTTGCTAAATTAAGTTGCTGCTTTGTCAACTTTCAACCTGCTTTTGATTTGGTTGACCATGGAATACTGTGGAACAAAATAAAAAGCATACAGTATACTATTTCCCCTGACCTTTTGCTCATGGTCCAAAAGCTACATTCGCAAAACTGGGTACAGACAGATTTAAATGGTAATGGCATTCTTTCAGGTAGAATCCCTGTCAAAGACGTACTCCATAAGGGATGTGTTCCTGCTCCCCTTTTTAGTCTTTTCATTTTTAATTTCACAAGTAAACTTTCCGTAATATATTCCTTTTCTCCAAAAATCGGAGGCTCTCACATGCCGTCCCTTATGTACAATGACGACCTTGTCCTCTTGGACTATACACCAATTGGCCTGCATCGAAAGCTTGATGCTCTTTACGTATATTGGGAGAGTAATAAGTTTACAATAAATGCAGACAAAACCAAGACCTTGATCTTCAACAAGACCTAAGATGCTTACATGGTTTCTCAATGGCGTCACTTTGGAGCAGATTAAGGTGTATAAGTATTTGGGTCTTTATTTTGCAAACAATCTGCAAATTGATATGCATTTGCGTATGCTAAAACTGTCCTTAATGGCAACTACAAATGCCTTAAAAAGGTATGAGGTCAGATACGGAAGGCTATCAGCAGATCCCTTAAAAAAAGCTATACAGGGTAAACTTATCCCGCAAGCTTTGTATGGGGCTGAACTGTTATGCCTTGATAATCAAGTAAGCTGGGACAGTCTGGAAAGGATTTGCCTGAAGAAGCTTTTTTCTGTCCCTCAGAATTCAATGATTCACACCTTACGACTTGAATTAGGCCTGACCTCCTGGGACTTATTAGCTGAAGTGCCTACTCAGAGGTTTTTAATTTCCCCTATAAAGAATGAGGAAAATTCTATATTTTCTGCCCAAATTGTGAGTGTTGTCCAATCTTGCTCAGACCACCTCTCACATCAAATTACTTAATTTGCTTCTAACTCCCAGCTCAAATTCGATATATTTAATTTGAACAAATAAATTAAATTAGGGAACGTAAAAATTGTACGCAGTGAAATAGCTAGTGGTGTCAGCTAATCGGTGGACAGGAATTATTTGCTGGCCAAAAATCTGTAATACAATAAATAGAAAACTTGGGAGATCCAGGGATATTTCCTTATCTTTACAAAATTCCTGATAAGAGAATTAGAAACCAAATTTTACAGATTCGTATTGGTGTGGATACTATCTGGAGAATCCCCTTCCTTTGGAAGAGAACAAACCAAAATAAAGGTTACTGCCCATGCGCTCTCTGTATTAAATACAGAATAACACACTTGTTTCTTGACTGTTTATATTTTAAAGAGATAAAAAAACAAATCTTCCTCCATATTTTTAAAAGGCATGGAGCCTTATCAAGGATGGAAGCACTGAGCACTTTATTTACAAGGAAGAGTTTTGATATTGCGATTGCTGTTGCAAGATTTATTAATGCAAAAAGAACAATTGATGGACAGAATGCAGAACAATGTCATACATTTCACCCCAGTACAGAGATCTGGGCCTACATTCATCGTTATTTTGCTCCCCATGCCATTCCAGTTTGAACCCAGCCATATGCAAATCAGTCCTGACCCTGCGCCCAATGGGAACAGTCCAGCCCGAACTGCCAGGCCAAGTACTCCCTGGACTGGAAACAAGCATCCTAGGACCGGTTTCGGGGTTTTACCCCTCATCAGCCAGGATAGCTTGACTCCAGTGGCATGGAGAGCACGGGACCCACGTCTGGGCATGCCCGTCCAACCGCGGGGTGACAAATGCAAAAATGAACAATTGATGGACAGAATGCAGAACAATGTCATACATTCACCCCAGTACAGAGATCTGGGCCTACATCCATCGTTGTTTTGCTCCCCATGCCATTCCAGTTTGAACCCAGCAAAAGAATGATGGATTAAACCCAGATCCTTGTGACTGGGGGTGAATGTTTGCATTGCCCAGCATTCCGTCCATCAATTGTTTCTTTTGCAAGATTTATCAATGCCATACAGAAAAAGTCAATTTTATAAGCAAAGAACACACTGTGGAGGCTGCTGTAAAAAAATTGTAAATAATTTGCCTTTGCATTGACTGATAAGAAGCATGAATCACCTTTTACTTGGAAAGATAGTAGTGTCTTGATGTTGACAGCCATAAGAGTCATCCCTAGAAGCCAGGCATTATTAACGCATATTTATCTTGGCTATTTTAAATTGAATTGTATATATGAAGGTTGTATTTGTACTATGTGTATACATGAACCATTTAAAATGTCTGTAAGATGATGGACTCTCTAGTAAAGAAGCATGGTGCACTTTCCCACTTGCATTGATTAGAACTGATGCTTTGTTTGTAACCATAAGATTTAGAACAAGATGCTAAACAGTGTACATACTGTATTTATCTTGGCTATTTTAACTTAATTCTAGGTATGAAGGGTTTATTTATTTTATGTATGATCTTGTAATATTTCTATAAGATGAATTCTTAGAAATAAATAAACTGAAACGGATATTTTTAATAAAAAAGAATGAAACATAAAACTCAGTGGAGGTAAGCTTCGTTGGTCCACTTAAAGTAGCTACTATTTGACCTCTGCTGACATTTTAGCGTTGACCGCTTGTCCCTTCTGTAGATCCCCCACCTGCCTCCTATCTGCTGAGAGTATTCGATGTCTGTTTAAAATCTGCTTTAACTACTGCATTTATGATCTCTGAAAGCCATGGTAGCAAAGAATGTGTCAGGGGTACCAAAGAGCAAACACCTCATTGCCATTCGTTTTTAGAGCACATTTGTTTAAGTGGTAATGCTACTGCTCAGTTAAGTGTCAGACTTGGCTTTCAATTACAGCCATACACATGCCCACCCTGCGTCATTAGACGTGCTCATTGACAATAATAGATTGGATTGCTCCACTCTCAAAGTGTCGCAAGTTGTGACTGAATAACTATGGGCGTGTATGCCCCTATTTCAAGATGTCTTGTCAATAAAGCCCCGAATTCTGAACGGAAGGCTGAATCGAGGGACATTTTAAACAGAAACTAGCCTTAAGTGCAGTGGAGTTTTCTTATGTAATGTGATATTCTGCACAATACTCCCAATTGCACCGTAAACAGCCTGTGAAAGCAGGCTTGCTGTACTTTGATAATCCACCTTACTTAATGTATTTGTTCGTCTGATGCTGCTTCTTCTTGCCCCAGTTTTGCAAATTAGGAGTCATTTTTTGCTTACAAAAGGACAAGGACGGCAAAAATATTAGCACCACACCTGGTCTAAACAATCAAGTTTGGTTGTCTCTGCAGATCAAGCACAGCACATCCAGTGACATTTCAAATTGACACCGTTCCCTAGTGTGAGTGGTAGGCACATTCTGCCTCTTCACCATCAGTCCTCCAGCTTCCTGGTTCTACTTGGGCTGATCTACCATCCTGCAGCGAATGTCTTCGATCTGATAATGTAGCTCAGCTTAGTGCTACCGAGATATGTATGTAAGCTGCAGGTTAGAAGAATGAAACCTACCTTGCTTTTTATCCTCTTGAAATTCATGAAATAGGTTTAATGACAATGGCACCGACAGTTTACTGTGCCCTCTATAAAAAGAGTACTGACCAGCATTTGCAATGCTATAGGTCTCGCATTTGCGAGAGTTTAAGCTATTGGCATTGTAAATGACAATGCCTTTTATTTATCTGTTTTGATAATTAACACATAAATAAAAGGCATTGTCATTTACAATGCCAATAGCTCAAACTCTTGTAAATGTGAGACCTGTTTCATTTCAAAGAAGCGGCCGCCATTATCCCGGCTGCTTGGAAAGTGAAAGCGCGCATGGCGCGCTGAATGTTGCAGGAAAGCATGTCGTGCCTGCAGTAGGAGAAACTCATTAAAGAAAATAGTGCTTACAGACTAAATAAGACGAACCGTGTAACAAACGAAGTAAAAGGGCCAGTCCTCATGGGAGGTTACAAATAAAGACAAGGCGGTACTAAGGAGGGACTAACAAGCCTATTAATGAATCAGAAGCCATCATTTACAAAGGACAATGACAGAAGCCAATAAAAAATATGTGCGGAGAGTGGGCGGAGCTTCAACTACATACTTGAATACAGCATGCCTCGCAGAGCAGCGTATGCGCTGCCCAGGCTTGACCTAAAAAACGACAGGAAAAAAAAAAAGAAAAGAGGAAATCTGAACTGTTCATTACAAAATAAGCTTTGTTTCCTGGTTCTGCCACGTTCATCGGGCACTCTTAGCCAATTCATCCTTTTCATTATCTAATAATAAACTGCTATTTTTTTTAAATAGTAATTGTAGGTCATGCTCGTATCATTGTATTAATGTCTCTGTAGCAACAATGTTTCTGTTGCTCTCCCTTTGA
This sequence comes from Calotriton arnoldi, assembly GCA_963921515.1. Taxonomy (NCBI): domain Eukaryota; kingdom Metazoa; phylum Chordata; class Amphibia; order Caudata; family Salamandridae; genus Calotriton; species Calotriton arnoldi. Next base: position 383,964 of record CAWUFW010009268.1, read on the forward strand.
ATGCTTCTTTAAATGAGTTTTGGCATACTTTTTAAACATGTGGAAACTCCAACATCACCACCCTTTGCATCTGCTATACATTGCCCCCTGGAGCCCCACTCTCCTTACCCCATATCTGAATAGTTCAAAACTCATGCATGAAAACTAACCTGATTTATTGCCAGGAATTATTCTCTTTTCTGCCTTGCTATTTTAATGATGCTCCCCTTACACTCCATCCTTTCCCTGCCTTAGTTTTTGTGAGCACCCTACTCTATCACTAGCCTGCCGCCTTACTCTCTACTATACGTCAGTAAATTAACCATACCCCTCCTTGTAAATCATAGAATCTGATTAACCATTCCTGCAATACCTAACATTTTCTGACCTTTCACCTATTTGCTATTAATCCAATTCCCTTTCTGTGTAACCTTTTCTTGCTAGCTCACTATATCTAACCTCCTTCACCCTATTTACTTATCCAAATTTTTCGACTTGCATGAACTCATTCTTATAATTACGCTTACCTCCTACTAAACTAATCCATCACCAGAAACTAGAGGAGAGGCTTCACTTTCCTCAGAGTACAAGACTAACCTAAGTAATAACCATTGGATTAGCCACTACCTTTGGGTTATGGAGTAGCGTGCTACATGGCATAAACTGCTTTAATGCCTCATCAGGGGTAGCAAGTGCTATATAAATGCAATTACAATGCAAAACAATATAATGATTCTTCAAGCTGGAAAGAATGCAGCCAGTAAGTGAGGAATAACAAAATATCACAACTAGTCTATTATTTGCCCACCCAGGCCAATGGCCTGAAGATGGCTATGCAGGAGGACAAAGTCAATGGTATCAAATGCCACTGATGGATCAGAAATTATAAGGGGACTGACACGGTCATCATCCAAAATGGCGAGCAGTACTCACTCGGATCAAGATGAGTTGGACAACTGGCTGATAAATCGTCCGAAGATCCCTGGACTCAAAATAATCTCCGAGGTGACTGACCACATTGGCCTTCAGTACTCTGGCTGCAGTAGGAAGCAGCAATATCACTGCATCACCAGAAACTACAGCATTTTTTAAAGCAGAGTAATGAGTTTTTACACCAAAGGCAAAGCAAAGTCTGACACCCTCACCCCAGCTCTGCACAGAACGTGCTCACCCCTTGCCCCCATCGCAACCCCTGCCGCTCATATGTTCAGAGAAATTATATTGTGAGAATGTTGTACAACAAATTAGTGACTATGAAAAGACATAAGGCATTCCACTGCTTCATCTTAGCAGTTGAAGCATAATTGTAAGGATTTCCTTCAATGCACAAACATATTGAATAAGTAATATTTTCCGATTTCCCATAATGAATAAATGGTTGGAGAAGAGTAATGTTTTTTCTGCACTTGCTGATCATATTTTATAATAAACATTGAGATGGTATTAACATAGCTTATTCAAGTGCTTACCGACAACTGATTTAATGATTTGCGCTCCCTGTGGTCAGATCAAGTTCAGGTCAGTGCCAAAAATGACTCATATGAAGGAGACACCGTCTCCCATCGCACACTAGTCATCAGACTACACGACGCAGGCATACAAGGAACAGCCCTGGACTGGATCCGATCATTCCTCACCGGAAGAAGCCAAAGGATCAGACTCTCACCCTTCCTCTCCGACCCCACGAAAATCACCTGCGGAGTCCCACAGGGTTCATCACTGAGCCCCACCCTCTTCAACATTTACATGGCCCCCCTCGCAGCCATCGTCCGACAAAACGGCCTCAACATCGTATCCTACGCCAACGACACCCAGCTCATCCTCTCCCTCACCAAAGTCCCCACCACTGCCAAACTCAACTTCCAGAAAGGAATGCAAGACGTCGCAGGCTGGATGACCAACAGCTGCCTGAAGCTCAACGCTGAGAAGACGGAAGTCCTCGTCCTCGGTACCACCCCTTCTGCATGGGACAGCACCTGGTGGCCGACCGCCCTCGGAAGCCCACCTACCCCCTCAGACCACGCCAAGAACCTCGGCATCGTACTCGACTCATCACTCTCCATGAACCATCAGGTCAACGCCGTCACCTCCAGCTGCTTCAACACCCTCCGCATCCTCCGCAAGACCTTCAAGTGGATCCCCCCTGAGTCAAGGAAGACAGTCACCCACGCACTCATCACCAGCAGACTGGACTATGGAAACGCACTCTACGCCGGCATCAACAAGTCCCTACTCCGCAAACTCCAGACAGTACAGAACACCGCCGCCAGACTCGTCCTCGGCATCCCCCGACACGAACACATCAGCCAACACCTACGAAGTCTCCACTGGCTCCCCGTGGAGAAAAGAGTCACTTTCAAAATCCTCACTCACGCCTACAAATGCCTACACAACAACGGACCCAAATACCTCAACGACAGAATCAACTTCCACGTACCCAAAAGAAACCTCTGATCTTCCAACCTCGCACTGGCCGAAACCCCGCGCATCCACAGAGCCAGAGCAGGCGGAAGATCCTTCTCTCACATTGCAGCCAAGACCTGGAACGAGCTACCGGCAGACATCAGACGCGCCCCTCCCTGAACACCTTCAGGAAGACCCTCAAGACCTGGCTCTTCGGCTAAACAGATCTGCGGACCCCCTCAGCGCCTTGAGACCCCCACGGGTGAGTAGCGCGCTTACAATTCCCTGATTGATTGAAAGGAAGGGGGCATCAGCCTGGTGACCTCAGTGTCATAGCTAAGAAGACTTATTCACCAGCTTTTTTTTTTTTGCAGAGTTTTATATAGCGCGAATTTGACCCGAATTGGGTATCAGAGCGCTTTACATAGCACCAGTTACGTTACATGAGGACACACATTCATTTTGGTTAGGCATGGGGAGATTAAGTGATTTGCCCAGAATCACAGGATGTTCTGCGTCATTGCCAAGACTCGAACCCAGTTCCCCAGATTCGAGGTCGGCCGCCCTAGCCGTTAGGCCAACTCCTCTCCCCAATGCAACCTTCTCTTCCCTTAGTGATGTCAGGCTTTTTCCTCGACTCCTCTATCGCTCCTGTCGGTGAGGGGCTTGGGGACAACTTCATCCAAGCCCCATATTTACTGGAAACATCTAGTAATTGGCCAATGTGGAGTAAGCCCTGCACTTATTCACACTGAATTGTGTGGAAGAGCCAGGGCCTACTCTGTGTATATTTGCAGAAGCTCTGGCTGATCACTCAGGCTCAGTATATGTGCAAATATGTACATGACATGGGTTTCAGTACAGGCAGATCAGGCTATTGTTTGACTATGCTTCTTTCAAGGCTGTCTTCATGGTGCACAGCAGGAGCCAGTCATGGAAGTAACCCACCAGGACTAAAGCCTACCTATACCGCTATTCCGAAAAGCAGACAATATGGTGATTCTCAACATGTTGCGCTCTAAGCAATTGCCTAGACTGGCCTTGATGTAGTACCAGACCTGAGGAGGAGCATATAGATGTCTACCCTCGGCCATTCGGAAAAAAGACGGTGCTACCACGAGCCCAACTTGCTCCATTATCAAGTTGGGTCAATGCTCCAGCAGACATCCTAATCTTAACAAGCACAACCTGCCTGCAGCTCGCAGACTGACAGCATCCAAGACTTTCTGGACTTTAGCATCAACAAATACCAAAGGTTTGTTGCACAGGGATTAGGAAGAGGTGATAGATAAACTAAAAGCCGGAAAACAGATTAATTCCCTAATAAAGACTGTATTCAGTGCCACTGACAACGAAGCAGTCTGCTCTGTCAACTAAAAGGGGCAACTAAAATACTGCTCTGGCCACAAATCAGTGCAAAATCAAAGGCAGACTCTAAGACAAAAATACACCCCTGCTTTCCCCAATGTGCAAGTCACAACCCACCTGACACCTGCAAATTAGCCACACGAGCAGATGAAGCCCCCACCTACCAACACCCCGTGAAAAATCCAATGTTATAGCACAATCTTTTGTACGACAGCTAGACACAGAACACGAACGCAGCACACTGAAGTAATTGAAAAGCGATATGCAGTACTATATAAAAATATATAAACTGAATAAAAGCCCACCTATTTTATATAGAAGGAAGACAACAATAACAACAAATGTTAGAAAAGTCAACAGGATGCTCGGTAAAATAAAATATTTGTCAGGGATAACAATTTTATGAGGCAGGGAAGCCGGGGCAGAGCCCAGATTTTTCAGTTCAAAGTTGTACAGTTCAGTCACTAAAAGCATCTCTTTCTCCTGCCAGTTTCACATCAAAGGTTACTACTTTGACCATTCTTGGTACCCGAGGGTAGAGCGTAGGTGGCAGACAGCAGCCTCCTGAAAACTCGGCTCACTTTGGGCTCGAGGGTCCAAGAGGACCTCAAGTTGAGCCAGAGCCTGCTATCAGACTCGAGCCTGGCTAAATCCGGAATGCAGAAATCCATGCGAGGTGGAGGTGTGAAAATATAACTGGGACAGAACTAAATTGCGCACTGTACAACCAGGCGCAGTATTCAATTGCGTGTAACGTGCAGTGGCACAGGGGCCCAAGGCTACGAAAGGCCTTCTGAGCCTCAATTACGGGGATTTTTACTACGTAGCAGGGGACTAACGAGTCCCTTTCAATAGGGACCATCGCCAACATTGGTGTTACTGGAGTTTTGCACATTTCTGTTAAACATATTTACAATCTGAGGCACAGGGAGATTCAAATTAGTCAAATGGATTACAACCCAGATAAGCTATTTAACCTCTCTAGATCAAAACTCCTCATTATGCATTTCACAGGTAAACCTGACTTTGCCAGTTAGGCTGACTATTTATGCCAACACTGCATAACCCCGTTATCAGTTCAGAGTCACTCAGGTAATCTATTATCACAGTGTGTAAACACAGTTCAGCGGTGGCTTCCTCACAGGTGCACGGCTGAGCTTCATTACTCATTTACTGCTAAATAGGTTTGAATTTTCAGGGAATAGATCTAACAGCCTACAGTTTAACCCAATGGATTTACCGATTGCTCAAAGTACCATATGCGCAGATAAAGGAGTTCACAGGGATTATCGGCCTGGCTAACTCACAGTCAAACATTTACCGAGAAACACGTCCCTGGAAAGTATGGTCAACACGGTATTGGCCCTTCCCCAAAAAGATCAAGAGCTTTTACTGGCTGGCAGGCCCCTGCGCTGCCCAATATACACAATGAATTCAGATCTTTCCCCCCGCTTTATATGGTGAAAGCATTTCTTCAAAATGTACCAATAAATTAGGAAAATAGCTAATGCCCTTGATATAAAATGCACTGTACAAGTTACCTTGAAATATACGAACACGTACATACATAAGTGTTTTTTCTCATTTAGGCCAGTACCTACATATGCAACACTTTTTCTTGGGTCATGGCTATGTTACGGACCCCCTCTGCCCCCTCCCCCCAATACTATGAGTGAAATCCATCAGATGCCTGCTTTAAGAACACAGGAGATCAAACCATAGAAGACTTTGGCATGTCCACATATACATCCATATTACAACAGATTGTTGACCAATCAAACTTGGTTGGAATGGTTGACATTAACCATTGGCAGAGAGTGCTCATAAATGTTCAACAACCCAAGTACCCAGACCTCCTTTTCTGAACCGCGCTGTCTGGATGACAGCTGACCATGTGGCAAAAGAAGGAAATGCAGCCACCCCCACCTCCTTCTATGTAGCAAGGTTTCTTAACAATTATATTGCTTTTCCGATAAGGAAAAAAAAAAAAACACACCAGTCTGAATGTAGCAATAATCAGGATTTAAAGGGTTCAATAAAAAAACATTACAAATCAGAAGATTCCGTGTCTGAGGCGGATGAAAGTGCATCTAAAATCTTTTTACAAATCTGATAATCCTGCAAGAAGTTGGGTGTTTTCCAGACCCATCGAGAAGATTGTTCCTCACTGAAATAATCTTTCAACAGTTTCCTATAGATTTCCCTCCAGTCCCGCAAATCTTTCCTCACCTTATCATCAGTTTGTACTCTTGCCATGTGGAGGTCCTCTGCCAATAACAACTCAGTCAAGTCCTTGCACCAAATGACGTCAGTCATGTGTAAATCAGTATGCCACGTGGTCGGAATCGAATGATTGTTACATTGTAGCAGCTAGAGAGCTGCCTGAGCCCCCAAAGCCTGCCGGGAGCAGCGCGCATGGCACGCTGCCACTGCAACTCTAGTTTAGCATTCCAATGGTGCACGATTAGCAGCGCTAGTACGCTTGACAGCCGGGGAGGCGCTATGCCGATTATGCGTCACTTTGCATTTCAGTGCGGTGATGCGAACCACCACACTGAAATGTGTTGGTCTAACGCCTGATGCGTGGTACTTGGCGGGCCGACCCCAAATGATGAGCCCCTCCCTTGCAGCCAAAATTAGTCTTTAAATGATATTCAGGATCTACTGAATTACATGGAACAGCTCATTGAGGAGCGGCCATGACAGAGGTGAAAATACATTCTCGCTGTCATTACAACACAAATAAGCACCAATATGGCTTATAAATAAGAAACAAAATTTTGTGTTTGGATATACACCAGTTTAGACAATAACACTCAACTTGAAACATGCCGACGTCAAGAGGTTGTACGACAAGAAAGTTGCGAAAAAAAACACATAAAAATAAAACTAACTACACTGCCGTTACACACCACTACTGAATGACTGTCTTCAAAGAGAACATTCATTAAAAGTTGGAACAAACCAATATGACCGCTGACCACCCTGCATACTGCATTCATCAGCGTTGCAGCAATTTCAGAAAAGGAGTCGCCTTTCATAGGTATCCGGGCTGCTCAGGAATCTTGTACCGGCCTCCACTTGGATGAAGATATATTGTTTTTGCCTTGGTGGTCTATTCTCACCTTGTATGGAAGGCCACAGAGGATTTAAGTCCTGTAGTGTTGAAGTCTCTCTTGACCTCTAATAAAGTCTTCTTTCTGACCAGTGTGTCTAGAATCCAGTCAAGCAAAAGGAGAAAACAATAAGACTCACTCCTTTCTTTTGGTACAATGCCTATAATGCCTTCTGACATCAGCCAGAGAAACCTAGGACTACCATGACCGTACTTCATTCAAATGGTGGCCTATTACAGGGTCAGTAAAAACAGTTAAAGTTTTGCATGTCAGCGATGTAGCTCCTGTTTACATTTCAAAGTTTTACTTAATCTTGCATTCCCTAAAATGGTTTGCTTTTTCCATCACATGTTTCTCTAGCTTTTATTTTTGTGCAGCATATTACTCTTGTATAGTGTACACTGTAAATTTTAAACTCTAGGGGCCTGATTCACAAAGGTAAACTTACACTTTCGTGTACATTTACGATTGTTTGCTGTTCACAAAGGGATTAATGAGTAGTATCTTTACGAATGCGGAATTTCCGGACATAAAAAATAGGTCTTTTAATGTGCGGAGACTCCATACTTGTAAATATACTACTCTTAAATCCGTTTGTGAATAGCAATAAATCGTAAATGTAGACGAAAGTGTAAGTTTCCTTTGTGAATCACGCAATACGTGTCTGTATGAGTTGAGGTGGTGGGTGGATGTCCGTAACAAACCACAATTCAGAGCTCTGAAATTGAGGCCAAAGGCAGTGTGAGTTTCTTACAGCTCCTGTCAGTGGGTCATAAAGGTGTCCAGGATATATGCTCAACCAATTTACAGCCTCTCACACAGAGCAATGGCCTTGTGTGCCAATTGTGATTGCACACAAAGGTGTGTGAAGGAGGTACACAGCTGTCTAAATATTGACAGAGCAAAAGTAAAAGAAAATGCAGTGCTTACAAGTGGGTGTGTTGTGTGTACAGGAGATGGTGAAGTGAAGTAGATGTAAGGAAGAACATGCAGGACAATGAAAAGAGGGTGCTGAAGAGGAAAGAGATGAGTTGTAAGATATGCAGAAGGAGGATTTCAGAAAGATGTGGGTAAAAAAGGGCGTAAGTGTCTAACAGAGAGACTGCAGAGGAAAGTGGTGTGAAGGGAAGAACAAAAGTGATGTAGACATCCCGAAGACTGCTAACCTTGACATAGACCTTAGTCATGGGATTTTTTTAACTGTATTTTATTACTTTGATAATACAAGAAAAGCAAAGAGACATACAGTGAAAGAGTTCAACTTCACACATATTATCTGAACGAGTACGAAGTGAAGGAGGTTACAGACATGGATTCGCTTGACCCTTCAGGTGCAACAGCTGCAAAGCTGTACTTGCAATCGGTAGTGTAATTTGTGGACTAAACCCAGTCAACGAGCAAAACATCCAAGAAAGAGTACATTAATTTCTCGCTCGGTCGCCATAAACAAAGCAGCGCTAACATCTATCAGTACAATTACCGCTCTGCTTCAGAGCTATCATCGGTCCTTGAGTCTCCATTCTCATTGAATTTCGCAAGCAATTGGGCCCAGATCAATACCTCCTCCACCGCCCCCTCATCAGTGAGTGGCATTTCTCATATGTTGTTCCTCTGCCACCTCCTATTCCATTAGGTCCCTCAGCCACTGAGCCACCAGCGGAACTCTAGTGCCCAGCCACCCGATGGATAAAGCAAGTTTATAGGGGATTTTCCATCCCCTGGGTCTATCCATCACACCCAATAAGCAAGCGAGTGGCTTTAAAGGGATCATCATTCCAGTGGCTTCCTCAATACGAGGCAACACTTGCCCCCCGCATAGGACTGAACCACAGCATATTCCCAAGCCAGATGCAAAAAGGGGGCGCCCTCTTCCCCATAGCACACACATCTAGCACCTCTAGTGGGATTCATTTTGCTCCGTTTATAAGGAATCACATTGGTACGGTGTAGAAAGTGAAAATGAAGCAGTTTGAATCTGTTGTTACAAGACACTGCGCGCACCAGGGGAGATGCACAGGCCCAATCAGGATCTGAAATGGGCTCTCCCGGTTCTCTCTCCCAGGCCACTCGCACTCTGAATGGCTGTTTATGCAAGTCACCCCTAAGGGCCTTGTAAAAGAGCGTGATTAGATGTCGCCCCTCCCCCACCTGATTAGGGTTTCAAGTACCTCCAAGTGCTGTGGCACGGTAGGGAAATCACTCCACACCTCCCTCGTGATGCTCTCTAGCTTGGCATAGTGTAGGAAATGGGTCGGTCCGACCCCAAAGGAGTCCTCAGCTTCTTGAAAGGTGATAAAAGTTTCACCGGGATGAGATTTCCCGCCATCTGACACCCTCCCTTTCTCCATTGTTCCATGAACATGTCTGCGTATAGTTCCAAAGGGAGTGAAAGCCCCAACTGCAGCACTCTGCTGAAGGAAGCTTTACGGAGAACTCTCTGGACCACCTTCTCCCAAAACTTAGCTGTGGTTTTAACTAAATACAGAACTGAGTGCTCCGACCTGCCCCCGTGCATCAGTAACTGCGGTAAGGTGTCTCCTCCTACCATAGTCCCCAGTAGTCGTCTCTCCCAATTATCAGGCTCCAACAACCATCTGGCAGCATGCTGCAGATGCCTGCATAATAGTAAAGCTGTATATCTGGGACAGCTAACCCTCCATCCTCCATGTCTTGCGTAAGTACTGCCAATGCCACCCTGCTGAGCTTACCTCCCCATATTAGAGAGACTAACAGGCTATCCAGTTTGCAAAAGAACCTAGCCTCTAGCGGGAAGAATGAGTTTTGAACGAGGTACAGGCAGCGTGGGAGGAAGACCATCTTCGCTATGGCCACCCTGCCTATTACAGAAAGAGAGAGATTGTTCCAGAGCACAATTGAATTCTCAAGGCCGGACATGACCCTGTCCACATTCTTCAGCTTGTGTTTTGCCTCCAAGAGTGGGACCCAAATCCACAGGTACCGAAATTCCTCCAGCTCCCAGCGGAGTCCCACAGTAGGCAGTTCATCCTGATGTTTCCCAATCAGCCCACCCAGAGGGAACACAAGCGATTAGCGGGCATTGACCTTAAGGAAGGAAATATCGCCAAAGGACCCCAGCAGCTGCATTAAGAATGGAACAGACTTACCAGGGGATCGTACATAGACTAGTGTGTCATCTGCTTATAATGAAATAGTATGATTGGAATCAACCACCCAGATCCCCTAGGGCTCCACTTCCCTACACAACAACAGTGCAATAAACTCAATTGCCTGCTCAAAAAGGAGGAGTGAAAGAGGGTACCCTGGTCTGGTTCCCCTACCAACCGTCACTGGCGTCCATGGCTCAGAGAGTTCATCACCCATCCTTATATGTAAAGAGGGCTCAGTATACAGGAGTTGTATCCAGGCACAGAAATTGGGTCTGAATCCCATGCCACGTAATACAGGCATTAATTATCCCCATTCCACCGTATCAAATGCCTTTTCAAGATCAAGGGAAACCAAGGCCATTTCCCCCCTCTCCGTCTAAGGCATCATGCAATACATGGGTCAGTCTATGTAGATGATGGGTGGTACTATGCGCAGGCATTAGGCAGCAGTGGTCCTTGTGAACCAACTCATGAACCACCCCTTATAATCTAGATGCCAGAATTCTGCATAATATATTAAGGTCGAGTTAAGCATGATTAGGGGCCTGTATGAGGAAGGGTCTTCTGAATCGCCCCCAGGTTTCAGCATGAGGTACACTATCCCCTCATGTATGGTCGCTGGGAAGAGTCCACCCTCCTTCGCCTCAAGAAAGACCTCCAACAGTTTCTCCCTAAGGCCAGCAGAGTAGGTTAGATAAAACTCAACTGACAATCCATCAACACCTGGGGCCTTGGATCTGTTAAGCGCCTTTATGGCGGTACCCAGCTCCTCTATGGAGATGTCCTGCTCCAAGTCCTGTATGAGGTCTTCTCACAACTGGGGGAGCCCAACCCTTGCCAGGAACCTATTTGTCACCCTCCTCAGGGCCAGTTGGACCAGCCTGGTACACCAATTTGACATGATCCAAAAAGGCTGACAAAATGTCCTGCTGCTGGACTGTAACTCCCCATGTACATTCCGAACGTGTAAAATGGGTGGTATCTCCGTTTCGCGTCTGAGAATCCAAGCCAATAGCTTGTCGGACTTATTGTCCTCCCTATGTAAGAGGTGATGGTAGGATTTAAGGGTAGTCCTATCCAGTGTCCCAGAGTTAGTGCATTTCTCTATGTACCCCTAGAATCATTGTGCGCACATCCGCAGAGGATGCTTCATGCCTCTGCAGGTTGGCCAACCGACCCTCCTAAACCATAAGATCTGCCATCAATCGCCTCTGAACTCCACAGACAGGTTATATACACTCTCCTCTAACTCCCGCTTTGAGCGCCTCCCACTCAACAGCTCTAATGTCAATTGTTCCCAAACAAGAAACCTGTTCCAACTCCCCCCACGCTTGATGTGCAGCATGTCAACAACTTACTATACAAAGAAGCCAATGTATTTCCTGCTGTCAGGACCCACAGCCTAACTCTTACCTCCCAACCATTGCCTACCACTAAAAGTGGAGAGGCATCCCAAGACCACCACACATTATACAACGCCTTAGTGAATTTACGTTAAACATGATTGTAGGAGAGTAGGATCTGCCTCTTATGTTGCCCCCACTTTTTTTCTGATGTTTACACTGGTTTCTGGCTATAGTCAGGCAGGGACCCTGCCAATCAGGGCCCCAGCCTCTCTGTTCTCTCTAAACGACTTGGAGTGCACTCTAGGTGACCTAGTGATTGGATACTGTGGTGCCTTATGAGTCCCTAGTATATGGTACCTTAGGTACCAAGGGCATAGGTACTTCACAGGCCTACCAGGGGCTGAAGCATGTATTATGCCACCCCTGGGAAGCAGACTAAATCTGACACCACAGGTCTGCTACTGCAGCCTGGGTAAGGTGGTGCATGCACCCCTTACTGTGATATAGGCTACCTATATCACTACATAGATACACACATATAAACCTATAAGTCACTCCTATGGCAGGCCTTATCAATCCTGAAGGCAGGGTGCTTGGTTCCTATGTGAGAGGGTGCCCCTGCATGAGCAGAGCCCCTCTGCAGCAGTCGGAGACCCTTCTCTGAGGCTGTTTGTAGTGCAGCCTGACCATATACTCTTAAGCGCATTATAACCTCGCGTTAAATGCTAACTTTGGGATGGCTGCACGGAAACATGTTGTGTTTGGTGTCCCCCCGCCAGTTCTGGCGGCGGGGGTAGCATTCCACCCTTCTAGAGGGATAGACATGTACCTACTGTGGAAACGCGGTAGAATCCTGAAGAGCCCTGGCATCACAAAATGGATGCCACCAGTCACAGACACTGGGCTGCCCTCCTGCTGATGACCGACACTCGCAGTGGAGGAGGCCCAACAATAGGTATCCTGTCCCAAGGGGGTGTGACCACCTCCCAGACAGGGTTTAGTGTATTGGGGCTGGGTGGGTGCACTCCTAGAGTGCTTTGAAGTCCTGCACTGGGGGAGCAGAAGGCTCCTCTGTGCATATGCCAGTTCAAACCAGCTCAGGGGCTACCTGCCCCTGCTCTGGCGCGAAACTGGGCAAAGGGAAGTGGGTGTAGCCACCCCTTCCCCTGACCTTCCCATAGGTGGGGTCATAGAGCTAGTCCCTCCCTTCTTTTTAGTGTAAGAGGGGGAACCTGTGCATTGCAACCCAGATCTCCCTGGACGACGCTCTAAAGAAGAATCCTGGACCTTCGATGTTCCACTACTTCTGGAAGACTGAAGAATCTCCCTTGGAGTCAAGGAGTGACTCCCCTGCGTGGCAGGCACCAAAAACTACAACGACGGTCGCAAACTACGCCGCTCCCGCCGGAGCCCGAAGTCCCTGCAGCCCAGGAAGAGGATTTCCTGACTTCTCCAAGGCCATCGTGAGTCCCCAGCGAAGCTGAGGCAAGTGGACCCCACGAGCGACGAGGAACCGCAGCCCCTGGGTACCGTGCACTATTGTCGAGTGCAACCCCTTCACGACGTTCTACGAACTTGTGCTTTGGACCACGTGTGGTCCCAGCCTCTAGCAGAGATCCCTCCCGAATTCAGAGGCCTACACCGTCCCGAGTGACCGTGGGCCCCTGTTGAGTGGATCCTCCTGAGGCATCTTCGCGATCCCTTGCCAGCCGGCTTGTGGGTCCCCAGAAGACTTTTCAACAAAACCAAAGGGCTCCCCTGGTTGCTCCAGGCCTACCCTGACATACCCTTGCTGGGTAAGTCCCCCAGACCTTGCTGGTCTGCACCATTGACTTTTCCTCATCACCCCGAGACTTGCTACTACCAAGGCTTGTTGGCTCCAATCGAGTCGCCGACACCTCAGTAAGCTGCAGACGTCGTGGGACACACTGAATCCAGCTCCTGGTCGTCATCGACGCTGCCTGGACCACGTGGTCGAAGAGTCAAGACACCCGTGAACGACCCGAAGCTGTCGACGACGGTGGGCATTCATCTTCCTTGCCCAGGGTCACTGCCAAGTGACTGTGAACACTGTCCCCTCTGCTTTCAGGTCTTCCTCCTTCCGAATCCAGGCTTGGATTCCAACGGACACTTCTTCTGTCGTCGCAAGCAGCAAGTCTTCATTGGTTCCCATTGAGAACGACGCCGCGACCCGACACCAAAGGACACCTATGCACCCGGCTCACCTGGGTGAGGTAACTTCAGCACTACGGTGCTCCTGTGGGTGTGGGCCCTAGAACTACTTACCCTGTAAGTGGCTTGCTTGTAGCTACCCTAGAAGTGCCCTAAAACTCCTATTTTCCCCGTGCGATTATCGCACTGGCTCGTACAGGGCTCGCGTCTGTGTTAGACACATCGCGTCCAACTCCCTTGTAACTCTATCAGTATCCGCGTCCTTCGACTCGTACTGACCGATCGGTGTGTTCGCCTCGAACACGCCAGGGACCTGTAACATTGATAACTCAATCGCGTTCTCTCACATAGACTCGTACAGGACTGGCACCAGTGTCTGAACACCGCGTCCGTCCCCTGTGGGTCTCCTACAACTACCTGGGGTGGTTCTTTGGGGTCCCTCGATTCTAAGTGCTCTAGACCACGGTCTAGCCAAGATAAGATTGTGATATTTACTTGTGCTAACTTATTTTTGATAACATTTGATTTGTACCTATGTTCCTGACTTCTAATCTCATAAAGAGATTAGTAGAGAGTTGTTTAGTAATAAATACATATATATTTGATATATATACCTGTGTGGTGTCTTTTCATTTGGTGATTCAAGAGATTGTGTGGTAAAACAAGCTGCTTTACATTCCTCCAAGACTTAGCCTGAAGGCTGCTCTCCACAGCTACCACTAGGATAGCTTTCTATAAAGGTTGTCTTAAACCTACCTACCATAAGAGTCGAATTGTACTGGTGCAAGGTGTCCACTTTAATTAGTGAACAGCATATACCAGGCCAACTTCTCACATTGGTGGCAGCGTGTGGGATTCCAGCTTGCTATTGTTTTACCAGAAAATCTCTATTTGAATTACTAACTGAAAACCACTATAGGTACTCAAGGTACATATAAAGTCAAGCTTAGTATCAATAAGTTCTACTGAACTTAGAGCTGTGTGCCAAGGGATAGCACATCCTTTCTACAGCTCAAGCTAGGATCAGTAGGCCACAAACTAGTGTAGGTAGTACAACACTGCACAACACTAGAATGTCCTTAAGGGATGGACCCAGTGGATCCACCCAGCTTCAGTATAAGGACATGACTTTCTTTGACTTGAAAGCCATGTGTGCTGAGAGGCACCTGAAGATAGGACAGAGTCCCTCCACACTACACCTGATAGATCTGCTGACAGCAGATGATCTTAGATTAGCTCTAGGAGCTAATGGGTCTGAATCAGGGGTGGGTCAATTACAGTGTCTGGGTCAGATGATGAACATCAAGTTGACCAAGACTCTGTGATTGTAGGGCCAGGCCCCAAGGGGTCTGAAAAGGACAGAGGAATTCTCCCTAAGAGAACTGACACAGTGGAGGAGAGGCATAGGTCCCTTTCTAGGGACTCTGACCGCTCCTATCACTCTGGCAGAGAATTTGTCCAGCAGAGGAACTCCTACTTCCCCAGAAGAGAGACCTCCTCTGAAAGACTGTGCAAACTGCTGCAGTATGAGGAAGCAAGATTTGCCCTCAAAACCAAGCAGTTGGCATTAGATAGAGAAGACTTTGAGCTCCAGAGAGCTTCTAGAAAAGAGGGGTTAGAAGCCCCTGGGGGCAGCAACAGTGTCCATAGAGACAGAGAATATATTCCAGACCATAGGAACCTGAGCAAGGTTGTTCCTCCCTACCAGAGTTGGGATGATATCCATAAGTGGATAACTGCTATGGAGAGGGCCTGTAGAGTACAACAGGTCCCCCAAAAGCAGTGGGCAGCAATCTTGTGGCTCTCCTTTTCAGATAAAGGTAGAGACAAGATCCTCACTGTTAGAGAAGAGGATGCTGATGACTATGAAGTCCTGAAGAGTGCACTGATAGATGGGTTTGGCTTAACCACTGAGCAGTACAGGTTGAAGTTCAGAGACACCCAGAAGGCACAGACTCAGGACTGGACTGACTTTGTAGATTGTGCAACCAAGGCTCTGGAGGGTTGGCAGTAGGGTTACTGATTACAAGGGATTGTATAATCTAATGATGAGAGAACAGATCCTTAATAATTGCCAGAACCAGTTGTTGCATAAATACCTGGTGGACTCCGATCTGACCTCTCCCCAAGAATTGGGAAAGAAGGCAGACAAGTGGGTCAGAACCAGGGTGAGGCAGACAACCCAGAACCAAGGGGGTGACACAAAGAAGCAGGATTCTAAGGGCTCTGAGAAAGGTGGGGATAAGTCAAAAGACCAGAAGTCTTCACAAGGGCCCCAAAAATCTGCATCTGGTGGGGAGTCACAATCCAACAAGGGAAAAGGCCAAAAGAACCCCTGGTGCAAATTCTGTAAACAGAAAGGGCACTGGACTTCTGATTGTAACAAGTCCAAAGACCAAACCACCACCACTCCTGCCCCTAAGGCAACTGTTCCCCCTAGTTCAGCTACTGGTGGAGGTGGTACTCAGAATAAGGGTGTAGTAGGGTTGACCCTGGGTTCTGAAGTGGACTCTGACCTAGTCAGAGTAACCACTCAGGCCATGCTGATTTGTGATGGAGACATTGACATGTCCTTCCTAGTAAGCCCCAGTAATCTGGGCAAATACAAACAGCAGCCTGTAATAAATGGCAAAGAGGCTTTGGCATTTAGGGACACAGGTGCTAGTGTCACCATGGTGGCAGAGGATCTTGTGGACCCTGGACAGATCATCCTGGGTGAAATGTACCAGGTGACCAATGCAAGCAACACCAGGACCAACCATAGTCTGGCAGTTGTGAATTTCTCCTGGGGAGGGGTAACTGGCCTCAAGAAGGTTGTAGTCAGTGCAGACCTCCCTGTAGAATGTCTATTGGGCAATGATCTAGAGACTTCAGCCTGGTCTGAAGTAGAGTTATGGACTCATGCTGAGATGTTGGGCATCCCTGCAGAGGTATTTGCTGTGACCAGGTCACAAGCCAAAATGCATAACACTGAACCAGCTCTGGATCCTGAAACTATGGACCAGATGCTTCCCAAGAGGAGGAGCAGTAGGGTTAAGGCAGTGCCTTCCCTCTGTCTCAGATCACTGATTCCCCTCCCCAGGGAGGAGGAGCAGATCCTGAAGAAGGAACTGCCCCAGAGGAACTTGAGCCTGATCAGGTTGAGTTCTTGGGGGCAGGGGGCCCTTCTAGGGAAGATCTGAGTAAGGAGCAACAGTGCTGCCCCTCTCTTGAACCCCTCAGACAGCAGGCTGCTGCTGAGGCTGCTGGGAGTGCTAGCGGGTCCCATAAAGTTTATTGGGATGAGGGACTCCTATATTCTGAGGGTAGAGATCCAGCCCCTGGAGCCACCAGGAGGTTGGTAATACCCCAGAAGTTTAGGGGGTTCCTCTTGACCCTAGCACATGATATCCCCTTGGCGGGTCACTTGGGCCAAAACAAGACCTGGGACAGGCTTGTTCCACATTTTCATTGGCCACATATGTCAGAGAACACAAAGGAGTTTTGTCGCTCCTGTGTCACATGCCAAGCCAGTGGCAAGGCAGGTGGCACAACAAAGGCCCCCTGATACCACTACCTGTGGTGGGGGTACCCTTTGAAAGGGTAGGGATTGACATTGTTGGTCCCCTTGACCCTCAAACTGCATCTGGGCACAGATTTATCCTGGTGGTAGTGGATCATGCCACCAGGTACCCAGAGGCAATTCCCCTGAGGACCACCACTGCCCCTGTGGTGGCAAGAGCCCTCATTGGAGTTTTCTCCAGAGTGGGTTTCCCAAAGGAGGTCATCTCTGACAGAGGTGCCAACTTCATGTCAGGATATTTGAAAGCAATGTGGAAGGAGTGTGGTGTAACTTATAAGTTCACCACCCCCTATCACCCACAATGCAATGGGTTGGTTGAACGCTTCAACAAAACCCTTAAGGGAATGATTAAAGGACTCCCAGAGCAGCTTAGGCGGAAATGGGACCTTCTTCTTCCCTGCCTGTTGTTTGCATACAGAGAGGTTCCACAGAAGGGGGTTGGTTACAGCCCATTTGAGCTTCTGTTTGGGCATCCTGTAAGAGGTCCATTGTGTTTGGTCAAAGAGGGCTGGGAGTTACCTCTCAAGCCCCCCAAACAAGATGTGATGGACTATGTACTTGGTCTCCGCTCCAGGATGGCTGAATACATGAAAAAGGCAACCAAAAACCTGGAGGCCAGCCAAGAATTACAAAAAGCTTGGCATGACCAAAGGCTGTGCTGACTGTATACCAGCCAGGACAGAAAGTGTGGGTGTTGGAGCCTGTGGCCCCAGCAGCCCTCCAAGACAAGTGGAGTGGCCCCCATACAATAGTTGAGCAAAAGGGAGAAGTCACCTATCTGGTGAATCTTGGAACTCCCAGGAGCCCCCTGAGGGTGCTCCATGTCAACAGATTAAAGCCATATGTTGACAGGGCTGACATGGGCTTGCTCATGGCAACTGATGAGGAACAGGAGGAGGAGAGTGACCCTCTCCCTGACCTGCTCTCACAGAACCCTGATGATGGGTCAGTAGATGGTGTTGCTTTGGCAAGCAGCCTCACTGACCATCAGCAAACTGAGTGCAGACAAGTTCTGCAACAGTACAGACATATGTTTAGCCTGACCCCTAGTCAGACTACCTTGTGCACCCATGAGGTGGACACTGGGGACAGTCTGCCTGTCAAGAGTAAAATCTACAGGCAACCTGACCGTGTCAGGGACTGTATCAGGACTGAAGTCCAGAAAATGTTGGAGTTAGGTGTGATTGAGCCTTCAGATAGCCCTTGGGCTAGCCCAGTAGTCCTAGTACCCAAGCCTCATACCCAGGGTGGTAAGAAAGAAATGAGGTTTTGTGTAGACTACAGAAGCCTCAATGCAGTCACTAGGACTGATGCCTATCCCATACCAAGGGCAGATGAGCTGATTGATACTTTGGCCTCAGCCAAGTATCTAAGTACATTTGACCTAACAGCTGGCTACTGGCAGATCAGATTAGCTGATGATGCAAAAGCCAAAACAGCATTTTCGACCCCTGGTGGGCACTACCACTTTGTGGTGATGCCCTTTGGATTGAAAAATGCACCTGCCACTTTTCAGAGGTTGGTGAACAAAGTTCTGGCAGGAATGGAAACTTATTGCTCAGCTTATCTAGATGATATTGCTGTCTTTAGTTCCTCCTGGCAGGATCACCTGGTCCACCTCAGAAATGTTTTGGAGGCTCTGCAAAAAGCAGGCCTCACTATCAAGGCCACTAAGTGCCAGATAGGGCAGAGTCAGGTTGTGAGCCTGGGCCACCTTGTAGGAGGAGGCCAGGTTCAGCCGTTACAGAGCAAAATCCAAACCATAATGGAATGGGTTGCTCCCACCACCCAGACACAGGTGAGAGCCTTCTTAGGCCTGACTGGGTACTATAGGAGGTTTGTGAAGGGATATGGATCTATAGTGACCCCTTGAATGATCTAACCTCAAAGAAAATGCCAAAAAGGTTCAGTGGACAGCTAGCTGTCAGAAGGCATTTGAAGACCTAAAGCAGGCCATGTGCACTGCCCCCATCTTACAGAGTCCAGACTACACCAAAAAGTTCATTGTCCAAACAGATGCTTCTGAGCTGGGTGTGGGAGCTGTACTGTCTCAACTGAATGATGAAGGTCAAGACCAGCCAGTAGCTTTCATTAGCAGAAGGCTGACCCCTAGAGAGAAACGTTGGTCAGCTATAGAGAGGGAGGCCTTTGCTGTGGTGTGGGCCCTGAAGAAGCTGAGACCAAACTTGTTTGGCACTCACTTCATAGTTCAGAGTGACCACAAGCCCCTCCTATGGCTTAAACAGATGAAAGGTGAAAACCCAAAACTTTTGAGGTGGTCCATTTCCCTACAGGGGATGGACTATACAGTGGAACATAGACCTGGGACCCAACATGCCAATGCAGATGGACTCTCAAGGTATTTCCACTTAGAACACGAAGACTCAACTGGTCAAGGTTAGTTTAGTGTCCCTGCGTTTGGGGGGGTTGTGTAGGAGAGTAGGATCTGCCTCTTATGTTGCCCCCACTTTTTTCTGATGTTTACACTGGTTTCTGGCTA
Source organism: Calotriton arnoldi (assembly GCA_963921515.1). Taxonomy (NCBI): domain Eukaryota; kingdom Metazoa; phylum Chordata; class Amphibia; order Caudata; family Salamandridae; genus Calotriton; species Calotriton arnoldi. The sequence continues at coordinate 403,538 of CAWUFW010009268.1, forward strand.
TAGTCAGGCTGGGACCCTGCCAATCAGGGCCCCAGCCTCTCTGTTCTCTCTAAACGACTTGGAGTGCACTCTAGGTGCACTAGTGATTGGATACTGTGGTGCCTTATGAGTCCCTAGTATATGGTACCTTAGGTACCAAGGGCATAGGTACTTCACAGGCCTACCAGGGGCTGAAGCATGTATTATGCCACCCCTGGGAAGCAGACTAAATCTGACACCACAGGTCTGCTACTGCAGCCTGGGTAAGGTGGTGCATGCACCCCTTACTGTGATATAGGCTACCTATATCACTACATAGATACACACATATAAACCTATAAGTCACTCCTATGGCAGGCCTTATCAATCCTGAAGGCAGAGTGCTTGGTTCCTATGTGAGAGGGTGCCCTGCATGAGCAGAGCCCCTCTGCAGCAGTCGGAGACCCTTCTCTGAGGCTGTTTGTAGTGCAGCCTGACCATATACTCTTAAGCGCATTATAACCTCGCGTTAAATGCTAACTTTGGGATGGCTGCACGGAAACATGTCGTGTTTGGTGTCAAACATCTTGGAATACTACCCCCCCCGCCAGATCTGGCGGCGGGGGTAGCATTTCACCCTTCTAGAGGGATAGACATGTACCTACTGTGGAAACGCGGTAGAATCCTGAAGAGCCCTGGCATCACAAAATGGATGCCACCAGTCACAGACACTGGGCTGCCCTCCTGCTGATGACCGACACTCGCAGTGGAGGAGGCCCAACAATAGGTATCCTGTCCCAAGGGGGTGTGACCACCTCCCAGACAGGGTTTAGTGTATTGGGGCTGGGTGGGTGCACTCCTAGAGTGCTTTGAAGTCCTGCACTGGGGGAGCAGAAGGCTCCTCTGTGCATATGCCAGTTCAAACCAGCTCAGGGGCTACCTGCCCCTGCTCTGGCGCGAAACTGGACAAAGGGAAGTGGGTGTAGCCACCCCCTCCCCTGACCCTCCCATAGGTGGGGTCATAGAGCTAGTCCCTCCCTTCTTTTTAGTATAAGAGGGGGAACCTGTGCATTGCAACCCAGATCTCCCTGGACGACGCTCTAAAGAAGAATCCTGGACCTTCGACGTTCCACTACCTCTGGAAGACTGAAGAATCTCCCTTGGAGTCAAGGAGTGACTCCCCTGCTTGGCAGGCACCAAAAACTACAACGACGGTCGCAAACTACGCCACTCCCGCCGGAGCCTGAAGTCCCTGCAGCCCAGGAAGAGGATTTCCTGACTTCTCCAAGGCCATTGTGAGTCCCCAGCGAAGCTGAGGCAAGTGGACCCCACGAGCGACGAGGAACCGCAGCCCCTGGGTACCGTGCACTATTGTCGAGTGCAACCCCTTCACGACGTTCTACGAACTTGTGCTTTGGACCACGTGTGGTCCCAGCCTCTAGCAGAGATCCCTCCCAAATTCAGAGGCCTACACCGTCCCGAGTGACCGTGGGCCCCTGTTGAGTGGATCCTCCCGAGGCGTCTTCGCGATCCCTTGCCAGCCGGCTTGTGGGTCCCCAGAAGACTTTTCAACAAAACCAAAGGGCTCCCCTGGTTGCTCCAGGCCTGCCCTGACATACCCTTGCTGGGTAAGTCCCCCAGACCTTCCTGGTCTGCACCATTGACTTTTCCTCATCACCCCGAGACTTGCTACTACCAAGGCTTGTTGGCTCCAATCGAGTCGCCGACACCTCAGTAAGCTGCAGACGTCGTGGGACACACTGAATCCAGCTCCTGGTCGTCATCGACGCTGCCTGGACCACGTGGTCGAAGAGTCAAGACACCCATTAACGACCCGAAGCTGTCGACGACGGTGGGCATTCATCTTCCTTGCCCAGGGTCACTGCCAAGTGACTGTGAACACTGTCCCCTCTGCTTTCAGGTCTTCCTCCTTCCGAATCCAGTCTTGGATTCCAACGGACACTTCTTCTGTCGTCGCAAGCAGCAAGTCTTCATTAGTTCCCATTGAGAACGACGCCGCGACCCGACACCAAAGGACACCTATGCACCCGGCTCCCCTGGGTGAGGTAACTTCAGCACTACGGTGCTCCTGTGGGTGTGGGCCCTAGAACTACTTACCCTGTAAGTGGCTTGCTTGTAGCTACCCTAGAAGTGCCCTAAAACTCCTATTTTCCCCGTGCGATTATCGCACTGGCTCGTACAGGGCTCGCGTCTGTGTTAGACACATCGCGTCCAACTCCCTTGTAACTCTATCAGTATCCGCGTCCTTCGACTCGTACTGACCGATCGGTGTGTTCGCCTCGAACACGCCAGGGACCTGTAACATTGATAACTCAATCGCGTTCTCTCGCATAGACTCATACAGGACTCGCACCAGTGTCTGAACACCGCGTCCGTCCCCTGTGGGTCTCCTACAACTACCTGGGGTGGTTCTTTGGGGTCCCTCGATTCTAAGTGCTCTAGACCACGGTCTAGCCAAGATAAGATTGTGATATTTACTTGTGCTAACTTATTTTTGATAACATTTGATTTGTACATATGTTCCTGACTTCTAATCTCATAAAGAGATTAGTAGAGAGTTGTTTAGTAATAAATACATATATATTTGATATATACCTGTGTGGTGTCTTTTCATTTGTTGATTCAAGAGATTGTGTGGTAAAACAAGCTGCTTTACATTCCTCCAAGACTTAGCCTGAAGGCTGCTCTCCACAGCTACCACTAGGATAGCTTTCTATAAAGGTTGTCTTAAACCTACCTACCATAAGAGTCGAATTGTACTGGTGCAAGGTGTCCACTTTAATTTGTGAACAGCATATACCAGGCCAACTTCTCACAATGATATACCATACCAAAAGAGTGCACTCCGAATTCAGCAATCCTCGTTGTATACATCCCCTTCAACAAGGAACAGAAGGAAAGGAAAAAAGAGCTTTCACTGTAATGAGGAATGGGTGGTTAGGCAGAGTTACATTACATATGCATATCCTCGGTTGCCACATCAGATCACAGTATCGTCTTGCATTAGCGGAGCCTCAAAACAGACGCATTCTCTCCCGGCTCCAACTGCTGCTCTGAGGAGGCTAATGCCATGGTACCATCATCCTGAATCACAACCCTGGTGGGACTACTCCTCTCATAGGATTGTCCGCCCCCAGTCGCGTTCTCCTCACTTGCCTTCCAGGAGGGACCACCGATGACAGCTGACCCTCGAGTCCCAGACCTCCAGGATCCCGTTCTTTCCCCTAGGTACCTGGTCCCATATCTCCAACTAGCGCCACACAACTTCAGGATGATCGAAAAAAGTGACATTTGCCCCCCCCCCCCCGACAACACCCTCAATCTGGCTCGATACAGCAACATATCACAGAGGCCCATTGAACGAAGCTTGGCTTTAACCCGCAGGAATGTTTTCCGGGGCCCCTGCACCTTGTTGGTGTAGTCGGGGTAAATGGAGATCTTTTGGTTCTCCTACCTGGCTGGCCGCTCGGAGGATGCAGTCCCTTTCTTTGTAATTCAATATGCGTATGTGGGCTATTATGGCCCATGGCGGTGCCCCGAGTCGGGGCGGAGCCACCAGTGCCTGATGTGCTCTCTCAACAGTGAACACAGGGGACAGTCCACAGGATTTCAGGGACTAGGAATCCATGTTTCAACAAAGAGTTCGGTAGTATTCCCCTCCGTCTGTTCCGGGAACCACAGTAGGCGCACATTGTTACGACGCTACCTTTCCTCAGAGTCTTTTATTTGCTCCTCCAGGGCCTCCGATCTAGACGTGACTGTGGAAACCTGCTTCCATAAGGTAGCCATCTCGGCCTGGAGCTCCACAGTAGAACCCTCGGCCACTCAGACCTTTTCAGAGACCTTATGGAGGTCCGTGCGCAACAGGTTAACCTCGAGGGCCACAGTCTCAATTTTGTTTGCCAGTGCCACACTAGAGCCCTGAATGGCTGCCAATATTTCCACCCTCGTGGGTTCCCCAGCAGAAAGCTCCAGTTTCTGGTCCTCCCTGCCAGTGACTTGAGGTGTCTGTCGCTGCGAGGCTGCCACGGGGGGAGTGTATAACTCCATGGTGTTCCCCTGAGGGCCCCAGCTTGTTTCTTCCTCCCCATGTGAATGTCAATGGTGTCAGCAGCTATTCATGCCTGGACCCCTGGGCCACTAGCCGGGCACAATGCTGAGTGGTGGACAAGTCTCCCTCTGAATGGGCCAACTCCGATGATATGTACCCTGAAGGGGGAAACTGTTCTCATGCCCAGCGTATTATTTTTGAGGCCCCCGTATTCAGTGGGGTGCAAAGACACAGCAGTGCCGGCCAATCCATTTCTGTGGCTGAAACCCCTTTTTCTTTGTTGAAACCGGTAGACCCTGATAGTCAAAAAGAGGGGGGCCAGTGGTCGCAATACAGAGGGGTAGAACACTGCCCTTCGCGGGACTCAGCGTTGGCCCAGGTAAGTCATGGCGCGCATCGGCACCCAGGAGGCAGGGGGGGCAGCGTTCTCTAAAATGCCCCAACCAGCCATCAGCAACCACTCGGTGTGTGAGTTGGAAGCCTCTGGGTTGGGCAGGGCATGTCAGGAAAACTGCCAGAGTCAAGCGGGCCCCCCCCCCCCCCCAAGAAGGCTGACGGTCGCCAGCCCTGTTTTGGCTCAACCTATGTCCGCTGGGCTGCCCTGGAGGCGCGACCCCGACCGACGGTGGCAATCTCCCAAATCCGGCCACCGCCTCCCGACAGGGCCCTCCCATCTCCCTGCGTCTCCCCGCACACTCGCCTCCTTTCTCCAGGCTGCCGGTGTCTGCAGGGCAGCCCAGGAGGTATGATCCGGGCACCGGCGGTGAGCTCCCTAGTCCGCCCAGTCGTCTGTGTGTAGGGTGCTAGGCTGCCGGATACTGCCTGGCCCAGCCAGCTGTGGCCAACAGCGGGGCCATGCGAGAAAGCAAGGAGCGCCCTCCGGTGCAGGGTACGGCCGCGCACTCGCTTCCTCAACAAGTTGTGGCAGAAGTATGATGGCCCCCTTCACCGGCAGCGAGGAGCTCCCTCAATCCAACAGGGGGGAACCCATAGACAAGAGGACACAGCCGGCCCCGCAGGTCGCAGCCCCATTCAACAAAGGCCTCTGGGCCTGCCACGAGTCACCTCCTATTGCCGCTGTCTGGGGAGTTCCCACACTCTACTCAGCAGGATATCGAGGCACAGGTATGCGGCGAGGGTGCACGCTATAGGCAAGCAGGTTCAGCTATCACAATTAAGGCAGGATTCCCAAGGATAATCTGGGGTCGGACGGGAGCCTCCTAGGAGCGCGCCCTGTTGGCCATCTTGCATGACCACGCCCTTAGGCCTTAACCATGTTTAATTAACTGTCTCATATTTTCAAAATGTACCCATTTTCAGTTCTAATTAATCATCACAAATTCATTGTTGTTACTCATTTATCAGATACTGCCAACACGCTCCTCTGCTAAATCCATTCATCAGCAGATTCTTGTGATTACTCTTTCTGACCACTTTTATGTACTGTCACATTAGCTTTGAAACATACTTCACTCTGTATCTTCAGCAACAAACCAGCGAGCAGAACAGTTCAGAACTGCTGAAAGCGTAAAAAAAAAAAATGTTTTGCACCTGAGAATGATGTTAAAACTCCCTTAATCTCTTCCCATTAGGGTGACCAACTTGCATGGGTGCAAATTCAGGACAGTCAGTGTAAAAATTCAGGACAAAGGGTCAAAATGCAGGACAAAAATTCAGGACAGAAGGTGAAAATTCAGGACAAAACTTCGGGACAAAAGGTATGTTTTACAGACACATCAGTGTCATTGTGAGATGTAAAGCGGCACGCATAGGATGTAGCCAATTGGGACCTGCCGTGCTGGACTAGAGTGCAGTCCTCCGAGTAGCCAGCGTTATGTGTCAGATCGCTTCAAGCATTCCATTTCTGTTCAGCTGGTGATGGCTGGTTTAGGAGCTGGTACAGTACTGAGTGATGGATAAGAGCCACAGCGGACACGTCTTGAGTGAGGGCAAGAGCATAAAGTAGGAAAAGGGAGTTATTAACCAGCCTGCATGAGCTATAATTGGCTGCAGACTGCTGAGCGTTATGGTATTATTGTAGGTCAGAGTGGTTAGATAGGAGATGACATTACTATATAATGACCTGGCTAGTGGCTAGCCATATATCAGCTCTCCTAATTTTACTTGTATATTGGAAATAGTATACTTCTTGGGCTGTTTCATTTCTGTGAGCTGTAAACTGCAGATTCTCGTTGATGCACAGAAGTGTGCTACAGACTAGAAACTGTATACACTGTTAAGGCATAATTGTAGGGCAGAAGAAGGCACTGTCTTTTACATACAGAACATTTTCTATTGAATGGAAGCAAAATGCCAGCATGCAGTTTTACTGATAAAACTATATAGCGCACAAATACTAATGTGTGGAAATGTGGTTTTGGCAAATATGTATCATTTGAACATCATCAAGAAAGTGTCTCGATTGTTTTGATCCTATTAAAACTCTGTTTCCAGCACACTTCTGAATTACAAACAAGTGGTCCATTGTGGTTTCCCAACTGCTGATATGTTTTGAAACATTTGCACAGTTCATTTGCAGATATTTAAAAGTTGTGTGTTACAAACAAACTGACAGCTTACAGCTTTTGTTTTTGCACCCCCAAGAAAATCGGGGAAAACATGGTGCATTCTACAACACATTTGTCATGATATATCAATTGTATTAGCTTCTAAAGCATAGTAAATGATGGCTTTATGGTGCACAAGGCTACAACAATCTTTGATGGGGCTCTTCAATGATTTCCTCACTATCACCAACAGTGCCTGTCTCTCAAATGTATTTCATTTGTTTTATAGAGCCTCTCATACCAGTGTAGGGTGCCAGAGCACTTTACATCACACACACATAAAGAGAAAATGAATCATATGTGTGTAAATCTGTGTATAGAAAATGTTACATAAGGCAACAAGCGGGGACTACAAGATGTAGGATTCATGTCATCCATATTGGTAGGCACTTTTTAAGACTGCTTGGTCTGGAGAAGCTCAAACTCAGGATTCAAAACATAACACAGTGGTTAGGGTAGACTTTAATAAGAAGAATGTATTACTACCCAAACAAACCTTTTTTAGCAACATCAGGATAATGAAAAACTGGGAAGAAAACATAACTTTGTAACCTGTACTATGCAGCTTGCATGAAGCTCTTTGATGGCAGTTCATAGCTCACTGTGCTAGATTACATATGTAACTTATGAACTGCACAGTAACAAAAGAATCTCAGTGACAAAAGCAGTAACAAACTGAGCTCTGCACATAAAATACTGTTCTTTGATATGCATGGTACAAATTCTTTGCAGCAGGCATATTAACCCTCTGTGCTACCTTAGATGATTCAAAACTGCCAATAAACAAAACTCCCATCTCACTCCAGCAGGTACATTAGTCACCAGAGTTATCGTGACACTTTTATTGTTGCATGAAAACTGCTGGATATACAAGGAACTTTGCAGTGCCAGCCCCCAGTAACAAAACTGCCCCCCCCCCCACCCTTCCAGCCTTCCAGGGAAACACCCGATGCCAGGTGCAGCCAGTCCGGCCTTGCTACCACCCTCCAATGGTACCCCTCATCTTCACATAGACCCTCTCTCATGTGTATTTAGTTTCTTTTATAGTGCTACTCATCCGAAGTATGTACAGCAGGGTGTTGGAGTGAGTTACATCACACACATATTATATAGAGACAATGACTCATAAATGTGAAAGTCAATGTATCGGAAATATTACTTAAGACAATGAGGGCTACAAGGTGTAAGAGTCAGATGTCATCCATACTGGTAGGCAGTGGCGTAGCATGCGCTGGGCCACAGGGGCGGTATATTCCTAGGGGTGCAAAATTTTAAAAGAAAAAAAGATTGTGGTCGAAGGGACTCGTCTGTGCTGTTGTCTGCAAGTGCAGGTTATGTTGTCTTGCCCACCTTTCCCCGCAGAAGGGCTGCACGGAGCCATGCCCTCACTCATCTCTCATGGCCTCGGGGCAGGTGGAGGGCTGCTCGCGCTGCTTCCCGGGGGCATGGGAGCAGTGCCGTCATGTGTCGGTTTGGGATGGGGGGTTGAGTCACCCGGGGATGTGGCATCCATTCATTCTTTCATCCATCATTCAGTCTTTCACCATTCATTCTGTCCTTCCATCTGTGTCCATCCATATCCAAACCTATTCAACCATTTCCAAACCTATCCATCATCTATCCTTCCATCCATCCATCATTTCACTCATCCATCCATCCTTTCACCCCATCCATCCTTTCACTCATCCATCCACACTTCCACCCATCCATCCATCCACTCATCCTTCCAACCATTTACCCTTTCACCCATCCTTTCACTTACTCATCCATCCATCCATTCACCCACTCACTCATACGTCCATCTATTCACCATTTCACTCGTCCATCCATCCTTTCTTCCAGCTCTTCACCCTCCCTTTCACTCATCTATGCATTCTTTCATTCATCTATCCTTACATCCTTCTTTTCACTCATCCATACACCCATTTGCCCATCCATCCTGTCAATCATCCATCCATACTTTCACTCATCCATCCTCCCTTTCTCTCTCCATCCCCCTTTCACTTAGCCATCCCTTCACCCATCCATCCACCCACCCATCCACTCATGAATCCATCCATTGACCCTATCACTCATCCATCCTTTCACTCATCAATCCTTTTTCTCATCCACCCATCCACCCTTTCACTCATCTATCCATCCTTTTGCCCATCTACCTTCCCTTTCACTCACTCATCCATCCTTACATCCACCCTTTCACTCATCCGTCCATCCATTTCACTTATCAATTTATCAATCCATCCATCATTTCACTCATCAATACACCCATTCACTCGCCCATCATCCACCCTTTCACTCATCCACCCATCCTTTCACTCATCCATCCACCCTTTTGCCCATCCATCCATTCTTTTACCCATACATCCACCATTCCACCCATACATCTATTTATTTACCCTTTCTCTCATCTATCTTTCCACTCATCCATCCATCCTTTCTCTCATTATCATCCATTCACTCATCCTTTCACTAATCCATTCAGCCATTCACCCATTCCTTCACTTACTTACTCACCCACCTTTTCACATTAATTATGAGCTGAGCCTTTGTCTGCAGAGTTGCAGACAGAAGAGGTCCATCAAGAACTTCACCCTTGCTGTAGTTCCTAAAGCAAAGAGTGGGGGAGGGTTCACTATGCTTCTGCACATATGTAATCTGAAACCTTGGAAGTCATGAGTCATGCATGATGCACTGTGCCAGGACGTGAGGGGACTGTGACATGGTGTTGTTTCCAGGGCTTTAAGTGGGTTGAAAAATCTTGGGGGTCTCTCCAAAGGACGTGTCCGATGTAATTAAGGGCGTGGCTTAAAACACATAAGCTAAAAATCTGTGCTTAGCATAGTGTGGTGCCTGACTGGTATTCTGCTACTTCTGTTATTGCATCCAGATATATAATACATCACACCTACAACAAGCCAGTACTATTGGCTTTGTCAATGGCTGTTAGTTGCATAAAATAAAAAAGCAGCAACTATGGCTTCGTTGTGTATAATATTGAAAATGCTTCAGTTCTAAAATGATGAGACTGTGAAAGAACTATAACCCCTTATTTTTAACTTCTTTCACTGGCTTCATTTCATGAACTGGCACATAGCAGCATGGGCGTTTTTGTACATTGGTTTTGTACATTCCTTCCATCTGACAGAATGCCCTGCCCTAGACCGAGGCAGGAGGAGGCCCACCACATTCAGTAACAGCCCAGACTGGCCCATTGTCATTCTGTATGTGACAATCATGCGGCACACAGAATGACAATGGGCAGGGTGGGGCTGCTCTTGTGCTCAGAGGAGGAGTGCGAGGCGGCCCATCAAGGAGCTCAGGCTTCCTGCAAGGGAACAGCACTGCTCCCTGCAATGCCCAAAATTACGGACAAAGGGATCATCACGGACAACGGACGTGAGATCCAAATCACGGACGGTCCGTGAAATTTATGGACGGTTGGTCAGCCAACTTCCCATATGTAGGACCGCCACCAGCTCGATAACAGTGTGGGGCTGATCTGTCAGCTCAGGATGGAAAAGACAACCTTTTGGTATCAACATGGCGGAACTGTGATGGCCTCGGGGCCACCGTCTCCCCAGTTACACTCAGCAAATCTGCTGTCTTGTGAGAGCTGCCAAAAGTTTCACCGCAGCTCCATATGCATGTTCAGCTGCCGGAACCCCCTGCTTTACTCTAATCTCACCAATACTCCAGTCCCCATGCACAGATTCAGTCCCAGGGTCCATAGGGGTTGCTACCACCAGCTCTGGTTTGTAGTGGGAAGCTAAGGACATGCTGACCAAGATGGCAGGGGATGAGGCGGGGGATGGGGGGGTTGGGAGGGTGGGTTGTGGCGACTCAATGGATCTGCCTCTGTTTGCATAGGCTGTTTCGAAGCTATCTCACATCATTTGACACCAGGCTTCAGGGCTATCTCCATAAAATTTGAATTGCACCAAAAAATATTCAGCTGCAGCAAAAAGTGATGAAGCAAGAGGGCCTAAGGTAAGAAGCTCTTTGTGAGAGGAGTTTCGGGTGCCAAATGAAAAAGAAGCAAAAGAGGTAAAAAGGCACTTGGGGAGGTGTTCAACCATTTTGCAAGTTTAAAACAGAAAAGTAAATAAAGAAGTAAAGAAGTAAGAGAGACTACTAGATGCAACGAAAAACAAGGAAGCAAATCCTGTTGTTGACAAGAATAACATTCAAAACTTAATCTGAAAAAATATTTTTAGAATTCATGAAACCTCGAACATAGCCATTTAAACATATTCGCGGTGTAAAGAATGTATTTTTTTATTTGTTGATTCAAATTTATTATTTCAAACTTGCTTGTCTCACTGCTCACTTAGAGCTGAAGCGGGTCATTGATTCTGGGATTGAGAATTGTTTTATTTCTCAATTATTTATTATTTAGCTTTACCTTTTTTCCCTGCTGTTGTTAAATTATGCTCGGGTGAGGTTGCAAGGTATTACGTTCATTTAAGTGTGCTTCAGGACAGCGAACATCCAAAGCTGAGTCAGACCAGGAGGCGAACCACAGTGTCTAGACGTCATATTTTGCAATAAACCTGTGTCCACAAGTCACCTGCTAAACAGATGACGGGTCTCGCATTGGGGATATTTTTTCTGAATGTACGGCTTAGCATGCTTGAAAAAAACTCACATGAATGGCAACTTTATTCCTATGGACTCAGAAAGGTGTTTCTTGTTGTCTTTACTACAAACAAGCTCTGTGGTGTGACGTAATTCCTTGTAAATGGGCCAATTCAGAAAGGGTAATAGAATAAATATTAGAATAGCCCACAGGCAACCAACCTTTTATTTACCTTAATAGGAAGTCTCCATAAATGGTGCGTCGGCTCACTGTAAATTTCTTTTTTTTTGCCCTCATATTAATCACAGGCTAATTAGTAGGTGGATAACACTGTTCCATGCCTTTATGGCTGGCAAGTATTTAGCGAAATACACTTAAAAGTTCAATGGCCCCATGAACAACCTAAGTGTGTAATCATCGGCGTAGGTTATTTCGGACCACTGCAGAGGGTTTCCTCTTGCCAATAGACATTTTAGTGTTGAGAGCGGCCACCCTTCCACCCACCAACAAATATTCGTGGACTGTGGGAACCCGGTCTTCCCTCCATCACTTCTAGATTCTCACTGTGGCCTAACATTAATAGATAAAATAGCAAGCTGCAGTCTGTTTTTATTTAATCAAATGATATCCTGCTGAATCTAAAGGATAATTATAAAACGCATCTGCCGCAACTTCTCTCCTGAAAATCTCTTCGATTACCTGGATTACTCCTAAGAAGGTTGGAGCTTACGACAACTGTGGAACATTTGGAGACCGTCTGCCTTTTCCAACACGCACTTAAGACATTTAACTGATTCGGGATGTAACATCAATAGTTTTTTTGTGGTCCAATGTAACCTGAAAATTGTTAAAAAATTGTTTTAATGATGCTGGGAGAGCCACTTTCTGCAGTGTCAACATATACTTGTCATATGCTTGATTTATTAAGAGGTCTCAAGCTCTCCGTCCAAATTCGCTCTGGTAGTTCCATTCTGGTTTCTTCTATCTCAAACAGCAGTTGGTACCACTTCAAGATCTCTTTTCTGAATACAGGTTGACTTGACTTTTGAAGATGGTGAGCTGCAAGGCATTGTCCCGGGCCCGAATCTCCTGTAGCCACTTGGTGATCTGAAAATGTTTGAATCTTGAGAGCTCCCTATTTGTTATTTCTTTCAGATGTTCCCAATATCGAATGTTCCCTTTCTTTTGTAAATGTCAAATGGCTTGAATATTAGCTATTCCAGAAGGGGACTAAGCCTATCCCTCAAGCGCTCTTTGGTACCTGGTGATTGCCCTGTCGGTTGACAAAGACCATGGTATGATGTACCCAAAAAGGCAAAACCCCTAACCACGTCTTGGAGGATGAATGCAATATTTTCCATCTAATCCCTCTGAAGAAGGCAAATTTATACATAAACCCTTCCTCACTGTCGGGACTATCATAGAAAGAAGCAAGTCTGGGGGTGTATCTTGGTTCGAAAGGGGAGAGGTGATCTACAATGTTTTATTTTATAAGTCCAACAGTATAACTGCAGGTTTGGAAGGGCTCACCCCCTTTTCTCAAAGTGCAAGTTTTTTTTTTTTCCACCCAAGTCGAGGCACTTTACCTCCCTCCCCATACAAACTAAACACTGCCTAAGTTTTCTTTTGGCTTAAAGTGCAATGGAATTGCATCAAACATAAAGGCATACTTAGGCAGCACTATCGCCTTTAATATATTAATTCTGCCCCGTAAATGTTGAGCTTTGAATATTTTAGTTCGTGAAGTCATTCATCTGCATTTTCTAGATCCTGAAGGGAGTCTTCCATATAAAAGAACTGAACACCTGACCAAAATTTACTTTTGACCTCATCCTCTAAATTTGTTTTTAATCAATGTATGCGTTTTATACACTTATTTTATTATGTTCATGATTGATCTGCTTTGGCTTTCGATGCTAGTAACACCCCAGATATTCATCATATTCAAAATGTTAAAGTTTATTGGTTTTACATTTCTTAAAAATCATGGTCTCTAGATTTGTTTGCAATTCTAATTTTGCTGATTGATGTGGATTTGGTAATCTCTGTTCATTTGCTAGGGTGCTATCTGGGACTAATGCTGAATAGCACTCTATTTACTTTTTCAGTTTGTGCAATCCCAGATTTTTAACACGTCAGAAAATAATGTTAATAAGGATAATACAACAACGAACACATACCTTACAAGCATCCCATAATACATTTACCACTGCTGTGCGTAGATGAAATTGAAAGTATTCCCCGTTTCTTGTGAGATCTATCAGCTTGGTTTGGTTTCTCAAGAAGGGATTGACCAGACGCCCATGTGGTGCTTGAGTCCCTAATTTGAGCCCCCAGTTCCAGCTGTACTGTTGTATGGTGGGAATTTAGGAAAATTACTGCATCAATTAAAACACCATAAAAATAGCCATAGCAGAGTGTCTCCCTGCCATGTTAACTTGTGGTACAGTACTGTCAGATGAACGGGCAGGAGAGAAAAGTAAAAAAACTTGCTTTTGCATAATCCACAGTTAATGAATTGATCCATGTGTCCTGCTTGAGAGTTAATCTTCATGTGTAGAGGATTTGTTCATTCCATCAGAAGAATGTACCTTCCTCTTTTACCAATCAGCCTTCACACACAGTGCAAGTTTGACGTGATGTCAGGAAAAACTCCTTTGCTGGCTACTTCTCATTAAGCAGTAAAACATGAGATGGGATGTACTTGTCCACAGATCTAGACAGCACTCAAGAGGGGAGACCCCAAATCCTCTGCCTACAAGCCTGCTATTCGCCGTATATAGTGATTGATAAAACCTCCTAAATGCATCTCTAATTAGCTCTGGGTTGGTGATCTGTCCTAGCACCGGGTCATTGATCTCTCGGATTCTATTTGAGGTTATTTGTTGCCTAGTGCGGACTGCCAGCTGGCGACCAATCTGCTCATTGAGCTCATAGACTCTTTCTTTTTGAGTTATTGCTTTACTCGTGGCTTTGTCCACAAGTTTGTCAGTGATAGCAGCCTTCGCAATCGCCACCCATCGCTGTGCTGTCTCCAGATCCTGACCCTCTCTAACCGCTCTTACTAACTCCTCTTCTGCCACCCCAGACTATCCTGTAGAGCCTTCATGGATTGCTTCGATTGTTTATTAAGATTTAGGAAATACCGCAATGTTTCTCCCCTAATTCCTGCCTTCATGGCATCCTATACAACCTCAATTGAGGTACTCCCCATGTTATCCCCCCGAAACATTGGGATCCACTGTCTCATGTGTGCACAATATCCAGCCTTTAACAACAGTGCTCTCTCAAATGTCCAGGGCCTTATGTTAGGGTTGGATAGCTCCACTTCTAACTCAAGCACCAACAAGTTATGATCTGAGAGCAGCCTTGGTAGCTTCTCTATATGACATTTCGAGTTTAATGAGTTAGAAATAAACATAGTCCAGTCTAGCATGGGTCATGTACGGGTTAGAAAAATAGGTATATCCTGGGTCATTCGGTTTTAACAAATGCCAGCAATCAATCAAGCCAAGAGTCTGACACAGATTCTTAGTGCATGAAACACTTTTGGTTTCCTACCCGCATACCTCCATCCTGCCTCCAGAAAACAATCCCTGGGTAGGTTAATATTGTAATCCCCACACACAATAAGTGGGAGAGGCCAGTGGGCAAGTTCACTCGAAATAGTATCCAACACAGTAGGGTCATCACTGTTACATCCATATAATGTGCATAACGTCAATTTCTTTCCCGCACTATATTGGCATTCCGCAATTGCCCAGCGGCCAAATTTATCAGAATATGATCGGGTGAATTCCATCTCACCTCCTTTAGCCAATATCACCACACCCCGCACTCTGGCCCCCTGCGTTGTTGCACTAATCACCCTAAATCCCAGTGTTTCTAAAATATGCAGTTGTGATCCCTCTATATGCATCTCTTGGAGGCAAATAATATTAGCACCCAGCGATTGCAACCCTATCGCTACCTTCTGTCTTTTCTTGATATCATTTAGGCCGCAGATATTAATCGTCACAACTCCAAGTATACCCATGTGGGCTTGTGCCATTACCCTGATACTAAGACCCCATCTCTATAGAGCACTGCCACCAACCCAAAAGCCTCATTCCTTTTTAAGAAAATAACAGAAATGATAACAATGATACCTAGAAAAAAAATATTAAGCCTATCCCTTTCATCCCCTGACTGAGAAGCCCCCCCTCTACCACCCCCCACCAATGCCTAGGCAATCAGGCACAGCCATGAGTCTGTTTGAGGATGTCTGGACCACTACTCCTCTCCCTCTTCCTCCCCCCCCCCTCAGTTAATGCACATTAACACGTATAACTTTCCCAAACTAGAATAGTCACCACCCTCAATCCAGCATATTGATGCAATTTAATTACACACTTAAGATTTATCGCCCAGAGTCCCTGTTACAATATCATCCAGAAGCTTCGTGGCTTGGATTTCAGAGGTGAAACTGAAATTCTGACCCTTGTAGATCACTTTCAACCTGGCTGGGTTTTGCAGTAATACCAGGACCCCTGCAGATTGAAATGGGGTTATTAACTGCCTAAGCCGCCATCTCCTCTCCACTGGGCAAGTGCGAAGTCAGGTTTGGCAAAGAAGGAGAATCCTTCGAAGTTTCTTTTAGCGTTGGGTCTGGCTAGGTCATGCACAGCCTGTCGAAGAATAAAATTGCCAAAATAGAACAATATAGCACGGGGTAGCGTCTTTTCGCCGGATAAACGTCTTGATGGTGATAGAGGAAATCGGTGAACACGTTGGACTTCCTTATCCCAGGCCCATGTGGAAAGCTCGGGTAGGGAGCCCTTCAGCATGTTTATTACAAACTTTCTTACATCGTTGCCCTCACAGTTCTCAGGGACCCCTAGCATCCTTAGATTGTTATGGCGCTGGCGGTTCTCATAGTCCTCGAGCTTCCACATGACATCTTTTAACATGCTCTCCTGAGATGAGGCCTGAACCTTCAGAGTCTCAACTGTGTTTTCTAGCACTTCAGTACGTGACTCTACCGTGTTCACTCGCTCCGAGATGTCAGAACAAATCTTCCCCACTTTCCGTACCGATCCTTGGAGTTTCTTGGAGGCCAGCCGTGCTTGGCGATTGTCGGACTTAATATCATCCTGAAAGGCTCGCAGGGACTGCAAAATCAGAGCTAGTGAGGGTTCAGCCGGATTTCCTCCATTTGAATGATCCTGATCCCCTCTGACATTTCCAGCGGATTGCTTCTCTTCCCTATTTGTACCTTCCGGGGGCAGCAATTGTAAGGCGGAAAAGTCCCAGCCCAATTCCTCCACCGTCTTGTGATCGCCTGGGTTTTTCCTACAAGTGTTTTTGCCAGATGCACGTTTGGATTTTTTTTTTAGCAGTCGTGTATTTCTCCGATGGGCTACTATCACCTGAGGATGAGCCTCAGCCATCACCATTGCTGCTGACGAATAGGCTGGTATCGGATACCTCGGACTCTTCAGTCAGAGAGAAGAATTTTTCCCCCAGCGCACCTGGAGACAAACAACCAGCCTCCATGGTTTCCTTTTGGACCTTGCTCCCTCTGGGAATATGTTGCCTATTCTTGCTTGCGGTATCCATATCCATTGCCCTGCTGCCTCACTCATTACTTGACACATCAGTAATCACCATGGGGGGTGTATGTCATCAGTTACAACTTTCCCCACTGGACTGGTATACGAGATATGTGAGGGTGCTTCTACAATAGTATTGTAACAATTTGCCAGCCAAGGGGTCATGCTTTTCCCAAAAGGTATCTCTGATTCTTCTCTTTGATTACTAGGTGTTGCCATAGGAGCTGGCTTGCTCACTAAACCTCTCTCTGTCCCATTCAATTCGCCATTGTCTTGACACTTTGCCTCTCCATCCTGTGATTTTCCTCTCCCCCCGTATCTAAGGGCAGAAAGATATTCGATATGAAGGGTTGCGTTTTCCCTACCTCACCAGGCGTTTTCAAGCGTCAGGAGTTTGTCTTCACAGGAGGTTCAGATCTCTCATTTTCTGGTTTTTCCCCTTTGCAGGCACAAGTGTCTCCTTTCCTGATCTCTGCTTTCAATTCGCCCTCCTCCCGTCGTAACTGTACGGAGGAGGTAGTTGTTCGCGGCTTCCCCTTCCCCCGAGTAGCCATTGAAACTGACTCTGTCAGCGCTCCAGTCGGGAGAGCGTTATCGTATCTAGGCAACCAGCGTGGGCGGAAATCGCAGGCATGCCCAGCCCCTGCAGCTGCCGTCAGGAGAAGCTGCGTTAGAGCCTCCCAGCGTCCACCGCAGAAGCTCCTTTTTCCCCCGCAGGAGTGAGCCCGATGCCCGGTTTGGAGAGCTGTCGGGAGGGGCCAATGAAGAACACCGTGGACATCACCAGCCCAGCTATACCCCCAGCGCATGATCTGGTCCGCCGTACAGAGCAATTCCAGCCGGAGAGGAGAGAGGTAAGTGGTGGCCTCACTCAGACGCCATTTTGCTCCTGCTCCTTATTTAATGGCGACTTTCCTCTTTATACTTGTGTTTATCCTCCCAGGAGCACTTCGGTCGCACTGTGTTTTGACTAAATGGCATGTATGCTTCCATTGCTGTAGTCAGACCTTGCTTACAGTGCATCTATTTTCTCTATCTCTAATTGCACCCCTGCACGCTTTTCATCTATTTCCACCCCTTTTTTGTAAAAATGCCCCAAAGCCTGCTTACACCCAACAATCACCCTCACACTCTGAGTGCCACCCACCAGGCGGCCATATTAAAATGTTTTTTAACCATTATAAGATGGCCACTCATGGATGTGAGATAGGCAACTCTGAATGTATTCTACTGAAATATAACTAAATGCTTTCCAAGATGGTGACCGCGGACTCACACATCCATAGCAACCACCTCAAACAGGTTTCCCAGGCAAGGCTTACTAATATTGCCATGAATTTTTACCTTTAATAACTGGCTTGCCCAGAGAGGAGTGGGTATGAGATGGTTAAGCAGTCAAGACACATTATCTGTAATAATTTCTCACTCACCTTTGTCATAACTCATGACAGTGGTCCCTTGGTGTAACAATCCCTTCACGCTCCTTTGGTATTGTGCCGGATCGAACCTTCATTTTCAAGCATTATCATTTTACATGATTGATTTCATTTTCATCTACGAGGTAGACGTAGCCTCGGGCTTACAGTATCTGAAAGTTTGCACCAGCCTGCAAACAAAAGGTCAGAGCACACGCACTGACCTTTCAGTAAGACTGCAGTCATGTACCTGCAGATGTGCGAAGGTTTATTGGGAAGCTCAAAATTGAAGCTTTCAAGAAAAAATAAACTTTAAAACAGCAGAAATGTAAAAAAAAATCCCATCAAGATGTCTCGTTCTATAAGTCTTATTTACTCATCACTGAAGGAAACGCCATTTGTGTCCCAGGCCCCAGTCAGTCCTAAAACCAGTGGTCGAAGTGGGCGGGATCGGCAGGGCACGGCGTGCCCTTACTTCTTTAATTTCATAGCTTCCGTTCCCCTACTTTCTTATTTTAAACATGCGTCCCGGATGGCAGTAATCGCCAAGGCTGATAGTTAAGGCTCGGCTTTTGGGGACGGGCGCAGCAGGCAGAGAAGGAAAAGGACTCTGTCTTTTCCTTCTGGCCCAGAGAAGACAAGGACAGTGTCCAGTTCTCCTGCCGCTGGCAGCTGCCCCCACCCCCTCCTCCTCTTTGTTTCCTCCTCTTCTCTCTCTTTCTGTCTCGCTCCTCCTCCTCATTTAGTGAAAACCGAGACTTGAAGAAACGGGTATTACCCTCTCTTAACTCCTTTCGTTTATTTGCTCCCCTGTGAAATGGATCAAAAAAAAGAAAAACACTTTTGCTGGAAACGGCGTCTTTTTCTGACATTTTTCAATTTCTAAGTGCAGCCTAGGGGTGGAGAGAAATAGAACATTCAAAATATGAAAAATAAATAAATAACTAAAGCAAGACAGAGTGGTTGCAAGGTGGCCAGATTGATTTATTCACACCTAAACACATTAGCGCCACTTTACAGTGTTTGCCAGTGAAGCGCTACTTTTGTTTTCTCGTCTCTCTTTGAACAACATTGTTTTCCCTGGGTGGGAAAGTGCACCATTCCTGGAGGTACTGAAATACCTGCTTGATGGGTGAATTGGAAAACAAAATGTGCACAGCAGCTGTGTGTTCACAAATGTGGTCTTTTAAAACCATACTGCTTACGTTTTGTAAGGATATAAGCAATGGGCATTGAAACGGGTCCCTTCTGGGCCCTGTAGTCATGGCCTTAACTTTTCAGGCAAAAGCACTCACTAATTTCTGAATAATGAGTGTGAAAGGAAAAAGGTAACCATGTTGTTCCTGCTTACATTTCACATGCTTTACTTAATCTTGCATTCCCTATGAGCGTTTGCTTTTTCTAGGATGTTAATTTTTTTTTAGGCAGCATATTGCTCTTGTCTAGTGGGTAATTTGAATTGAGTCACATTCAGGTGTTTATAGCGGGTCAGTGCAGTGCAAGTTTCTCTCAGTGGGGCAGTATGGTGTTCAGTGGGGGAGAGGATGTGTCACTATGGTCAGAGCTGCTGAATTTGGAACTGGGGAACCAGGTTCAGCCTTCATGACCAGTCCACCAGACCACTCCCCCTGAGGGAGCACATTCCCATGCTAGACCTTAGAAGGCCCTGCAAGATCTTAAAAGCCCTGGTGTCTTAGCACCAGCAGGTGGACCCTAGCAGTAGCAAGTGTGGGTTAACCTTGAAGGCCTGTCCGCCACTCTGTGTAATATGTGTGATGTAAAGTGCTCTGACACCCTAGACTGGTATTAGTGGTGCTGTACATTTTCTGATATTTTATTATTTAGACATTTTTACACACGCTAACAGTCTCTGCAAAGATTTTTCCTTATTAGTACCAGTAGAACATACAACTGCAGCAGTGAGAAAGGTGAACAGTCAACCTTTGCAAAGGGCCCTCCACTTCACACCAGCACAAGTGAAGTAAAATATTTTAGTAACTTTTGATCCGTTTGAGCTATAAACAATTTATTAGTTAAAATCGTCAGATTATGCAGCAGATGATGATTTTGTGGCAAATATGGCAAAGCCATAATTATGTGGAAAACATTTGCAAACTAGGATATTTTGCCATTCATGTTTGAACTGCTCTTGTGGAAAAAGGGAGGAGAAGAGCTGATGACAGAAACTCCATGGCTGGGAGACAAATGGCTTCGATTCCACTTTTAAAGATATTTGGGACATTCTGTGATTGGAAACGTATCCCACTTTGTGAATGTATTTTAATGTCAATAACTCATATTAAACCTTAAATAAACATGTGCATCCATTGGTTAAATTAAATAACGTAATAAGCTGTAACCGGTCAGTGAAATGGGAAACAAATACTAAAAATTGGGATATTTGCTCATTCTGCCACACCTCTGACTACGCCCACTGACCCAATCCACGGTTTATTCCCGCCCTCGGATTCTCCGCCCATAGTTTCCCTACTTTTTTTCCCCCACTTCGACCACTGCCTAAAACCCAGCGCCGGTATAGAGAGCTGCTTTGAACTATGAATGTACTCAAATGGCATTGCTTGGTATGATTGAACACAGTGTATTTGATCAATGCTTGTTATGAGGAACAAACCAAGATTGTGTGCAAAAGGCGTTTATGATCTAAAACAGTGTCATTAAGGTGAGATTTCCAGTGAGAAGAAAGTACCTGTTATGCCGTATGTACTGTAACATCTGTATATTGCTTTACAACACCATGGGCTCTGCAGAGCACTCTCACCGTCTCTGGTCTTTCTCCCTGCTTTACTGTTGAGAGGGCACATAGGGTGTTCGCGTCCCTGCCGCCCCTGGGGGCGCCCCCACAAGCCATCATTGCAAAAATACTCAACTACAGGAGCAGAGATATCATACACAGCCACTCACGTGAACTTTTGGACATCTGCCATGAGGGCACTGTGGTTCGAGTCTTCTTCCCCGACTACACCCAAAGAGTTTTTTTTCGTTTTTTTTTCCAACCCTTGTTGGGGCCTCGTTTCTGGCTCAGATACGTCAATCGTCACCTTCCACAAAGCCCAATTTTAATCGTAAGTCGTTGGTAACAAATATTACAGCGCCAGAGGCGCACATTTGAGCCTGTAAAAAACAAAAGCTTCAAGTGCTGGAGATGCAATACATGCTCTTGTTTCCTGCCAAACTCCATGTGCAACATGCTGGGGGAGTGCACACTTTTTCACGACTCCAGACTTGTTAGAGACGGAAGATGCAGCGGGGTCGCAGTCCCGGGCGGGGCAAGCATTGGAGGCAGCGAGAGCCGGGTTCTGCCCAGCGGAATCCGGACTGGGTTGCAGGACGCGGCAACGGAGCAGGAGGAGATCGGGGAGGCCGGTGGTGGGAGAGGGTGGCACCCTTCGACTGCAGGAGCAGTCACCAGTGGCTCTTCATCTGCGGCAGCTGGACTGGAGGCGGACTGGTGACAGAGTCTTCATGTCCCTAAGCATATCCAATTGTTGTTATTACATTTGTTTATGCATTCTCCAGTGGCACTCGGAGGGGCGGGGGGAGAACAAATTGCTGATTCTGGTGCGGCCAGGGCTTTAAGTGGGCTGGGTCTTGCCGGTGCTCAGCACCGGCAGTTCTAAAAAGCAGATGCTGAGACGGGTCCTTATCGGGCTCTCCATTTTTGCCTTCACCTTGGAATGAAAAACAATAAATCTTGACTCTGCAGCAGTGCCACCCTTCACTGCCTTTGATGTAACTTCAAAGAGACTCGTTATAGTTCTTTCACAGTCTCACAATTTCAGAACTGAAGCCTTTTCAATATGCTGTTATACTACGAAGCCATGGTTGTTGTTTATGTATGTTATGCAACTAACAACCATTGACAAAGCAAGTCTCTTCCGCACTTCTGCACATGTTTCCAAAGTGTAGCTAGATTATCCCTATTAACTGAAGTTCTCACTGGGGGAAGGGGGGTATTCCGAAGTCCCGCGATCAGCATTGCTGATCTTGGAAATTTGGGCAGGCACTCTGTTTGTGTTGATGGTTAGGGGTGTTTACCCGGAGTGGGGGGAGGGAGGCACATGTTGGGTGTTGGCTTGTTTTCTGTCATGTTATTACATTACCACAGATTGACGCTGTCAGCATTGGGGCTCATGGGGCACGGCCCCTGGCTCGCCCTGTTGGGGGGAACCCGAGCACTTGCTATGCCTGGGAGGACAGGGCAGATCTATCTACACGATCCGCCATGACATATAGCATATTGACCTGGAACATTAGAGGTCTGGGGAACTACACCATAAGGTACAGGGTACGGTCCTACTTTCGGTGTCACAAAATCAACATTGCTTGCATGCAAGAAATGCACCTCTCTGACCCAGAGGGGCACAAATTATCTAAGAAATGGCTGGGGCAACTTTACTGCTCCACATACTCCTCTTACGCTAGAGGGGTGTCCATTTGGATATCACCTGGCGTCCCCCTTGAACTGACGTACTCCGTGGCGGACATTGAGGGGAGATACCTATTATTACATGGCACATGTGAAGGGAGGGCAAATACACTCTTAAATACCTATGTCCCAATGTAGACGATCAGTCATTTTTTCCTAAGTTGCAGAGCCTCCATACTGACTATGTAGGAAAACCAGTTGTATGGGCGGGCGAATTCAATTGTGTGCTGGATGGCACGATAGAAAGGTTCCCCCAAAACCAGATACAAAGCCAGGTATGACCAAGACACTGCGTGAAGTAATGCTTAATCTAGTGTGTGTGGCTATCTGGAGAGAACAGCACCCCCAGGCTAAGGAGTAATCATTGTTCCCTGATGCACCACACCTTTTAGTAGGTTGGACCGGATGTTGGTCTCTGCTCAAATAGACCCGGCGGTTCAGGCTACCTACTTGAATAGGTTCCTGTTCGATCACACCCCACTCTTGTCAGAATGTGATCTGGGGGATGGTTGTTGGGGGCATTCCCAGTGGCGGCTTCTGAGAGATTTACTCTCCGACTCCGTTGCAGTGGAGCCCTGACTGACTACTTAAATGGTAACTGGGGTACTACTACTTCCCACTGCAATTAATGAGACGCCATGATGGCAGTGCTCCGCGGGACCTGTATCAGCTTGGTGTGTGGGGTCAGGGAGCAACTGAAAAAGGAAGTGAGGTAGCTGGAAGAGCGGTTGTTGCCCACATACGAACAAGAGCTCTTGGTGGTGGAGAGGTCATTAACAGACATGTGGGACAGATTAAACGGGTACACCATGAAGGAGTACCAATAACGGCTCCACAGAGAGGGAGACAACCCGGGTAGACTCCTGAACTGGATCCTCAAGAGAGAACACCAATCAGCCCTCATACTGGCCTTGCGCAACCCGGACAACACTGGCCACTGCGCAAATTGTGTCGAATAAGGTCATGGCCCAACACCTCCAACATGTATACACCAAGAGGCCCTCAATGGTACCCAACATTATCGCTCAGTACCTGGACGCTTTCCCCCTCCCTGTTCTGGCAGCCCCCTTGAGGGAGGAACTTGATGGGGATCTCACGCTTGAGGTGCTTTGTGTTGCCCTCCGGGACTTACTAAAGCACAAACAAAGGAGGGGGGTTGTTCTCGGTGGAGCTCTATCAGGCATTTCCAGGCCAGGTCCTGGAACTCCTACTGGGAACCCTGCGAGAGGCGCTTGCGGTGGGAATCCGGACACCCACTATGAGGAGGGGATAATTTGTATGATTTTAAAACCGGTGGGGGAGGGAGGAGAGGGCTGGGGAAGAAACTCAACCCCTCCTCCCACAGGCCAATTACCCTGATCAATTCCAATACTAAAATACTGTGCAAGGCTTTAGCAACTCGGTTGAGTAGTGTGGTAGAGGGACTTGGGCACGAGGACCAGTGTGGTTTTGTGCCTCGCCATAACACGGCCATGAATATTTGGTATCTAACCCATGTATTGCATTCTGTGACAGACCGAGACGAAGAGATGGTCCTTGTAGCGACAGACCTGGAAAAAGCTTTTGATAGCTCAACTGGGAGTACTTGTGGGAGGTGATGAGATGTATGGGGTTTGGCCCGGGATTCTGTAAATGGGTTAATTTACTCTATGAACAACCTACAGCCAGGGTACAAACGGTTGGGCGGGTGTTGACAGCATGGGTCATACAGAGACGGACACCCCAGGGGTACCCTCTGTCCCATTATTGCTTCCACATGCTATAGAGCCTCTAATGCTCCATATCAGGTCGGAAATGGCAGAGTAGGAAATCAGAGTGGGGGACGTCACCTACCTGGTGTCCCTGTATGCCAATGATGCGCTGATTTAATTGCAACTCCCACAGTTGTCGGTGTTTATTCTGTTACGGTGCTTGGAATACTTTGGGGAGGTCTCTGGTCTCCGTACTAATGTTCGGAAGTATCTCCTCTTCCCCCTGGGGTGCCTGTCTTCTCGGCCGGCTGACGAGCTACCAGACTTAGGACTGAGGTGGGAACCTGACAAATTTCGATATCTGGGGGTAGTGCTATCTCACACCCACAAAAACCAATATGACTATAATATGGGGAGAGTGATTAGGGGTCTCCCGGCGTCAACTGACTTCTGGATGCCGCAGCCTCGTTCCGTCATGGGACGGGTGGCGGTGACAAAAATGGCAGTCCTGCTGCGATGCCTCTATACCCTACATAACAGTATTTGTCCCGTCCCCTTGTCCACATTTAAAGCATTGGGCAGTCAACTGATAAGGCAGGTCTGGACAGATAAGCGAAGTAGAGCCTTCTTGGCCTTACTAAGGAGGGACCTGAGGAGGGGGTTCTGGGTCTACCGGACTTACAGGCTTGCTACTATGCAACCCACATACAATATGCCACTAGATTGGAGACCGAGGAGGACAACTGGGAACAAAGATTGTTAAGGGGGAGGCATGGGGAAGACTCACTGGAGGAGCTCCTCGTGTGTGGCTCCCGCATAGCGGCAGAATACCCGTACATTTGTAGGCAGACTTGGGTTGTTTGGGAGTAGATTGTAAAAAGGGTGCTCCGGAGCTGCCCTTGGCCACACCTCTGAGTTTGTGGGTGCTCCAGCCATTTAAACAGATACTGGAGACAATGACAATGGCTAGTTGGAGGGAGGGGGGTTGCGAGACCCTGGGGGATGTGTACCAGAGTGACACCTTTCTCTCGCTTCCAGAAGCCCAAGACATGATTGGTGTGGGCCCTGGTCAGTTCCTCTAATATGAAATATTGGCGAGGATGGCTAGGGACCTCAGAACAGCTTCCAATGGGCCCCTCACAAACCCTGGAGGCTATCCTGCAATGGGGCACCTCACAGCACCCCAATAACACATAGGTACAGAGTCTTAAAGGCTGATGCTCCCCCGTTGAGAGTCAAGGGGAAAATCTGACTGGACGACTGATAGAGGTCCAGCTTGCAACCGAGGTGTGGGACAGTGCATGCGAGCAGGCACGAGCAGTCTTGAGTAACACAATATTTCAGCTCATACAGTTTTTTTTACATCGTATACATCTTACTCAAGTGATCCTTAGTAAGGTTTATGCAGGGAGGAGTCCTGTGTGGCCCAGGTGCCAGGCAGAGAGGGGCCCATTTCTACACTTAGCCTGGGACTGCCCTCCGGTGCTGCATTATTGGGAGTATGTCTTTGATACATTGACAAATGTTACGGGTATTCCATTGGAGTCCAGACCGCTGCACGGTATACTGGGAGTGATCCCTAAGTAAAAGGGAGAAAGATGCAGAATAAATTCTTGAGTCAGCTCGCAGAAGGGTTGCGATCTGCTGGTTGAGTAGCAGAAGCCCTCAGGTTTACCACATTATGGTACAAAGATGTTAAGGGATGGGCCCTAGCAGAAGAGAAGTTAATTAAACTTTCTAGACGTGATGACAAGGTGCTAGAGGACTTGCAGGACTGCTGGATAGCTTTGTTGGAGGGGTGGAGGATGCAGGGGGTCGCTCCGGAGGAAGGGGTCGGAATAGAGAACACACCTTGACTCCACCAGCTTCTAAACAAGCATTTGCAATGCAATAGGTCTCGTATTTATGCAGTTTGAGCTATTGACATTGTAAATGACAATGCCCTTTATTAATGTTTTGGTTTTCAAAGTATAAATAAAAGGCATTGTCATTTACAATGCCAATTGCTTAAACCAGCGTAAATGCGAGACCTATTGCATTGCAAATGCTTGTTTTCTTTTGTCTTAAGCACTCCTTGAGAGCGCATTTGTTTTTTAGCTGTCTCCCTAGTGTGCTTCTCCTTCCCACTCTGTGTTGCTCTCTTCCCCATGAGCTTCACCCACTATCTGTTATGCGCTTGCCTCCGTATGCCTTTCACCCCCCACCCCAGGTTGCTTCCCTCACTCCAAGCTCCATGTTGCTTATTTGCCTATTTGTCCCTCCCACCCCACCGGACTCCAAGCTGCTCTCTTTCTCTTGGCCATTTGCTTTTCTCCATAAAGCCCCCACCCACTTACCCCTCTGCACCCCGCACCTGCGCCCTTGATGTTGCTTCCACTTCCAGGCAGTAATCAGTTTGAAACTGCACATATTTCAGCTTTTTATTCTGGTGAATCTGCACTTCAGTGAATTATTGGAATATCAGTGGTAGGCAGTTTTTTTGGTTCAGTGTGGCATTCCTTTCTTGAGGGTAGCATTAGAAAAAGGAGAAGAAATCTAGGTTGAGGTGGCAGTAAATAAAAATGTGTTTTTGGATGGACAAGTGATCTTTGCTCCTGGCCTGATTCCGCATGAGTGAGTAAAAGGTCAGAGACTTATCGTGACATCTAGTCATGTGGTAATTAGAAACCGGGGTCGAAGTTGAAGGAATCTTTGTAAGGAGGATGCAGCTGTGAGCTGCGGAATATGTGAACCCTCTGCAGCAGAGATGCACGTTGGTCCCGCTTGATATTGCCAAATGAGTGACATTTCACATACGTTGAAACACTGTGGCATATAGATGAACACTTGTGAAAGTGCCAACGGATGTGCCAAGTACATGAAACCCAGTTCTGTAGTAGTTTGCTAACATTTGTTAAGAAATACCATTGTATTGTTAGATGGAATTGGTGTGCGCTGTGGCTTGTGATCAATCCTCACTTTCACCAACCTGCAGGCAGTGACATATTTGCTTAAATGTTCATTCTGGTGAAGGAAACTTAATTCACATGGGCTCTTTTTTCTGAAACCCACATATTCCTTTTAAGAAAAAGTGCCCGGAGTTTTGTACCATAACTCAGTGCTCTGACCAGATGTGTAGACCGTAGTAATGCTGTTAACAGACTGCACCATAACTACGGACTCGGGCAGCTTATTTTGAAAACACGAACACGCCGAGCTGCAGTATTGGTGACCCAGTATGCGCCGTCTGCTTTGGAAAAAAAACTATTTGCCTCAATTAACAGAAAACCGGGCACATGCATCTCAGCAGCCCTGGCTTCGAAGCATGGAAGAAACAACTACAGCTCTTTAGGTTAATTTACCGGAAGCAGCAATATGTGTGCAGCCTGCAGTCACCGGTTTAAATCCGAGAAGGTAGGACACAACCTTACATTTTACATTAATATAATTGTTTGAAGTACACAAGTCTGTGTTTACGATAAACAGGTATTACCTTCACTTTCCTCCTTCTGTTTATTTGCTCCCCTGTGAAATGGATCCAAAAAAGAAAAAGCTGTCGGCATTGTGCGAGCGCGCGCACTGAATAACGAGGCTTGGCCCGAGGGAGGTGGCAACAGGAGCACGCCGAGGCGGATTTTAAATAAGCTGTGGGCGTTGTGCGAGCTCGCGTGCATATCTCCTGTCCTGCGTGCGCGCAGACAGGGAGCGAGCGAGCCGAGCCCTACGCACGTGAACATCTCCTGTCCTCGCACGCCTTCTGTTTTATGCGAACGTCTTCAGCCGTACGCGACCCAGTATGCACCGTGTGCTTTGGAAACAAGTAAAAACAGCAAGTGTACAGTACGACATAGGCAAAAATAACAAGCGCGAGACGCACAGGGAAAGTTGTTACCTACTGAGGACATCAGGAGCTGAGCGTGCGCATAAAAAAGCGAAACTGCTTAAGGCTTGCAACGACGTCAGTTGCGTGGGGCATGGGTGGAGCATGGAGCGCGCGGCCGGAAGTGTCCGGGGCTCCCGTGAGCTGAGGGAGCCCCGTGTGTTGGAGAAGCGAGGGGGGAGCCCACCCCGCAGAGGGAAGTCCAGCGGGAGCCCACCCCGCAGAGGGAAGTCCGGCAGGAGCCCACCCCGCCTTCGTGAATGCCGCATGGTGCGGCCGGAGCAAGATTTCAGGCGGGGCTCCTGTGAGCAAGACGGAGCCCCGCGTGTTGCTGCGCCAGTGACCGGGTGAAGAGGTGAGTCCCCCCCTGCCATTGAGGAGACCAGCGTGGGAGCAGCGCAGAGTCCTCACAAGAGCCGGTGAGTGGGGTTGAGCGGGAGGCATGCTGGACGCCGCGCCTGGACAGGACATGTGCACGCATATGGTGCGAGCAGGAGTTGTAAAAAGACGCGAGCCGTACGCGTGCACATCTCCTGTCTGTTAAGCTTGAGCACAGACAGTCGATGTGCACGCGTACGGCTTGCGGCGTTATTACAACTCCTGCTCGCACCATACGCGTGCACATCTCCTGTCCAGGACTTGCCGTACGCGTGCACATGTACTGTCCCCCTTCGCAAGCAAGTTGGCAACAATAGATCTCGCTTACGCGAGCAGCGCATGGCGCTGCATCGCTAGGCGAGACCTAAAAAGAAGCAAGGGATCAGGGCGCTGCCCAGGAAGGGGGCCTGTAATCTGATTGGGATGCTGCTGTCTTTGTATTGGAATTGTGGGGTGGAGGTCTGTATACCCGCCATGGATTGTCCTGTCTGTACTAGGTTGGATCCTTGGGCTGGGAAAATGTGTTGGGTGTCGTACTCACTGCTGTGTCACTGCGGTTTACTCAATGAAAGATTAATAAAGAAAGCTTTTAAAAAAAAGTTAAAGTTGAAAGATTATCGTACATTTAACTGTAACTCTTTGTGACAGAGTAGACTGGGCGGCAGTGAGCAGCCCAGAATTAAGCTGGGTCGCTCTGAAATATGCACTGAGCGAAGAGGACCTCAGGCTTGCGGAGAGGACAGTGAGCCTGGTTACATTCATGGATGTAGCCCTATCACGCTTGAAGGATAAAAAGTTTGGCCCACTCTAACAAAATGCCCACTGTGACACTGCCCTCTTCTGGAACGTTCAGGGATTCCCATCGAAGGTGCTTTTACTTTGAACCCGAGTGTTTTATTACCGCAGCACCTCATGCATGCATTTTGAGGGCTCTAGTTGAAAATGCTTTTTTCTCATTTTAGCCTCCCTTGAAGTTATTACAAGGTTTTAAATATTTGGATGGGTTCTAAATCAGAAACCGTATTTTTTTTTAATCATTGAACTGAAGTATGATAGTTTTAAAGAACAATACATTGTATGTTAATTGATTTCACAATAAACTTTGAACTATGTCAGAAAGGCAATTTTTTCTGCCAAGCTGCTGTTTGCTCATCAATACCGAAGTACGGGATTTCCTGGCTAACATGGGAGCATAATGTGAGAGAAGGGGCCTGTGCAACGCTGCGAGTGATGCACCGAATGCTGCATGCCGCCGGAGAGAGGGCTGCCAGGGAGCCGAAATGGAGGGGGAAAACAGGGGGAACCGAACATTAGATGGGGCCAAGAGGCCAACCCCACTTCTACGTGGCTATGGCATCGGCCCGTTCCCCCGGCAGCCGATCCTGCCACCTCCGCTGCTCCAAGCTCCCGGCACATATCAAGCAGCAGTAGAAAACGCACAAAGAGGCAGGGAGGCAAGGCTAACTACGGCAGGGCGCAGATCACTGATCCACAGAGTTGCAGGGGCTCGGCGATTACAGGCGGTGAGTGGGGTGAATTTTTATGGGCCACGCTTTTTAGGCATGTATTTAAACACTCTAGTTCTGCACTGCTCGTCCTTCTTCCTCCCGCCTCCCAACCCCCACTGACAGTTCATACACCCCCTCCTCGCCCAAGAAGAGTCTAGGAGGGTCAAAGGTGCAGCAACTATACCCTCCCTAACAGTTACAATCAAAGTCATATGAAGCTAAAAGCTACTCTACATTAAAGCCACTGGGGCAATCTGCAGCAACCATGATCAAACACTGGATTAGTGCAGTCGTAAAATGTTACATGACTAGCTAAGGGTCAAGTAACAGCGGCCAATGCGGGCTAGATCTTGCAGTAGTGGTAGAGCCCCTAGGACTGCGGAAGCGGCCCGTCTAGGCGGCTGCAGCTTGCAGTCAGGGAGCGCACCCCCGCGTCAGTGCTAACACCCAAAGTCACACAGTGCCGAAGACGGACAGGAGAGCAACCCTCAAAGTTACCTTGCTCCATGCTCGTGCCCCTCCACAGCTACAGTAATCCAGGAGGTGAGGTGGCCCGGCCAGGGTAATTCAGACTCAACAAGCCAGACCGCACATCCACTGGTCAGAGACAGTCAAGAAATTAAGAAACCTCATGAGCTCCGGCCCAAGTGTAACATCTCGGAAATGGTGAGACGGAAGCAGCTAATGCGCAAAAAAGGACTGGTGGGCGACACAATGAATGACCAGGTGCTACAACACTCGCCCCTAGATCCTGTCACTCCTTCTGGTCCCAAAGCAGCGACTAAGGTGGACTTGCGCAAGGGTCCTACTCTGTCCACGTCTCAGGTTTGGCCTCCTTCGAAGAACTCCATCAAGTGATATCTTTTTAAGGCAACGGAAATAGCTCAAAAAGAACAAAACGCTTCTCCAGACATGGCATCCACAGATATCTGCTTGAATAACTCGGTGTGCTCAATCAGCAGCCTGCCCAGTGTGCCTCAGGAAGCCACCATAATGTTAAGCAAAGATGTCACTTTTGTGGGGGGCCCCAGTTTGCACAGATCACAATCATGCCCCAGCCTAAGACCATGTGAGTCCATTATCAACCTAACCATAGATTCTATTCTAGAGCCTATTCAATTCTCATATGAGCCTAAGGAAGCTCTGGCCAGTGGACAGGAGCAAACACAAGAGGCGCTATCAATACCAGCCCCCCTCAATACAGGCATCTTCCCAGATACCACAAGTGCAGATCCAAGTTCAAACAGGATCTAGCCCACTGCTCAAGTCTACTGAGCCCTGGACTGGACCACAGAACTGACGAGTCCTCTGGCCTCGCCACTTCAAACAAGTGAAACACATATAAAGTCAAAAAACTTTCGCACATTACCCAGAAGAGAGTGTTTCACGGACCAGGAACTGGGATTTCTGTCGGATAGTTCTCTTTCTAATATAGAGGCACAAATTGATGTAACACTGGGGCAAACCCTGCTATGGTTGCAGGGATCAGTGGAAAAAGCAGCAGAGCCAGCTGTGACCCTGAGGGGCACACCACACATTTAAGAGCTTGTGGCAATAATTTTGTTGATATACTTGGCAATAAAAGCCACGCAGGACACAATAGCCAGGGCCCTACTCTGGCAGTCAAGCAAAACGTAACTACAATTCGACCTGATTCAATCACTGGCAACTCACCTGGCAGAAATTGGATCCAAACGTAATCTTCTGGAATCTGAGGTAAAACTCCTCGAGAAAGATAAACCTGCCCATGCTCCCCAATCATAAACAAGTTGAGCACATTACCTGAGACGCTGGGAACATTGGTGGGGACAATCAAGGATAGCACAAGTAAAGTACCCCAGGCTAAGATATTAAATTCCACTATGGTGGAGGATGTCTATCAAATGAACCATGGCATAATTAAAACGGCCACCCTTCAGAAGTTTCTCATCAACCACCTGATATACAAGAACAGACAACCTGTATTTTGCCACGCCAATAGATCGAAATGAGGAGCCCAAGAGAAGGACCACTCCGACATGTGAAGTGGCAGAAAACGCAAGAGGGCCGCATGCGGCACCAGAAACCAGAACTGCTCCAGAGCCTCCCTCAACTTTCAGCCTGATTAGAAGGGCAAAAAAAGGTTAAAAACAAGCAAAAAAGCAGTGTTTACTAAAAAAGAACCACGCCATCACATAAGCCACACAAAAGCAATAAAGCACAAGAAGTCATGAATCCTGGCAAACTCTTTCAAATTTTCACCCCTCCAATATCGACAAAATCTCAGTCCCCGTTCTCCATCAGTACGCCCACTGCTGTTTCTATAGCCTTACCTGTACTCCCCGAAGGGGAGGAGATACTCCCCAACAGGGGGGGGGGGGACTGTGGTCACCAGCCAGATGGTGCAAAATACAATTCAAAAAGCGGAACCCTTGGAGGGTGGAGAGGTGGGACAAGGGGGCCCCCACCCATAACCAGGGAGGTCAACCAACAGGAGAGGACAGGATGCCAGGTACACAAAATGAAAGGAAGGACCAAGGTACCCAGTCTGAATGGGAGACCCTGGAAATATCAGGTCTCGACCCACAGAGTCCCCAAAGGAGTTCATCAATTTGCAGGAGCACAGCTGAACTCCAAGTGGTCGGAAGGGAGAGACCACCACTGTGCTGGAGCATAGCTGCACCCTCAGTGTTCAGAAGTGAGAGACCATTACGGTACATAGAAAATACAGAGCCTCAACTGGTCTCTACTTGCTGGGAAGTCCAATTTTGTCAGCAGCAGAGAGGCGAGAGCAAAAGTACTGCAGGCAATAGCAGCTTAGCCCAGATCAGGGATTCCAGCATAGGCCTCTCTACAGCCCAGTTGAAGGAGCAGTAAGGTATCAACCAGCACAAGTGCAAGGAGGAGGAGCGTACAGATCTAGAACTGCTCTTTATCCCCTATACAGCCAAAGGGCCCCATGGACACCCTCAACAGAGTGAACTTGCTGCAGCTGTTTACTCACATTCCTGCATTAAAGAACATAACTTCAGAGGACCTGGACTGGATTCAATTCAGACCGCCTCTATTAAATTCAACTGGGGATGTGACCATGACAATTTGGAAAAGAATGGCACAACGGAACGTCATATGGGCCAAAACGGCCACTTTTGTAGACTGGGGTATCAATCTTCACATCCACGCTCCAGTGAAATACCCGTTTGTTCTTTTAGAATCACATTCAGCTCAAACACCAACCTGTGTGTTGAAAGGTGCAATTGGGGGAAATCACAGCTGGGCCTCGATCCTAGAGGGCCCAAGCGCCATTACAATACACCGAGAGGCATGACCAGAGGGAAGTATGCTCCGACACCCTAAGGAAGGTGTACAGCACGAAGGAGAGGCAGCTGCCGGTCAAGCCCAACTGACAGCGCCATCACCCCTAACATTATACGGTGCCCCAGACATACGGTCTTGGGTTCCAAGTCTTTGCTAACAGTCATCTCTTGGAATGTAGCAGGCTTTAGAAGTATCATATCGAACAAGGAAGCAATGATCTATTTGGAAGCATGTGGCATCCTGTGTCTCCAGGAAACCTGGGCACTTGCCCACACCACTCTGTCAGGCTTCTACAAGATTTTTAACGCAGCAACACAACCAAGTCTGTTTGGGTGCCCGTCAGGAGGGCTATCAATCTTCATCAAGCACTCAAGCAAATTATTGGCAGCCCCTCTGGTCTTCACCAGCCCAACTGCCGAAGCGGTCTCTATCACCGGCTTGAAATTCAACCAGAGAGCTGCCAATCTAATACTGGTGAACTGTTATCTCAACTCTGCCAAGAATCCAAAGATGGCAACAGTACACAAGCTGCTGGACATCTTGGAATCTCTTATCCTAGACCACTCCGACCACAACTTCATAATAGCAGGAGACTTTAATACTCGTGGGCTGGGGGCATGTCCTGATAGAGCCAATCGGAAGAGAGAAGAGCACCTTATTCAGTGCTTTCTTTCAACCTATAAACTTGTCTCTGCTCAACGGGAGGCTGAAGCAAAAGAGAAAGAGCAACGGTTTCCCCCAATCTGCAAAGCCCACTCAACAATCGACTATGTCTTCTTTTCTGAGTGCCTAGTCTTGCGGCTAGCTATCTTTGACATAGAAGAAAGGCCTGAAAGCAATCACAATCCCCTCTAGAGTGCCCTGAACGTGCTAGTTTAATCGTGTGTGGAATGCAGGCACGCAAACAGGTCGACAGAAAAGGTTAAACTAGTCAAAAGAATTAAGTGGAAAGCAGAGTACACATCATCACTCATAGCTTGGATAAGCAAACAAGAGCTGGCTCTAAAAGCAGGACATCAGGTGTCGGTATACCAGTGGTGGAAGGGCTGTGTGGATGAGCTCATACTGCTCTTGATGCATGATGGATCCAGGCATTCCCCAAAGCAATTCGGTGGGGGCAGAAGTTCATGGACTCAATTTGATAAAACCATCATGGCCTCTAGAAGGGAGCTCCGCAGAGCCCAGCAGACCTTCAAGCAAAGCCAGACAGCCCCCGCAGCCGAGATACTATAACGAATGCGCTCACACCATAAAAAACTGTCTGGGACCAGAAGTGGGTAATAAATCAAAAGGAATGGACAACCTTATTCCATCTGTTAAGAGATAATAATCAAGCCCAATTCTGGGAGTATGTTAGCAATATAAAGAACAGCAGGGGAACAAGAGAGAATAGCTTTCCAGAAGCAGCCTTGTTAAGACATGTATTGGAACTTTACACGGATAATCAGGGAGCTTCGCTGGTTACCAGTCCATAAGCAAATCTTTATAGAGCTAATACCAACTGGAGAGTCAACCACCAGCATGCTGGGGAGTGCCAACATAGTTCAGGCATTTATATCTCACTCGGAGAAGGACAAGTGCACAGTTGCTGGTCAAATAAGCTGCATCAATGGTAGAAACCATCATCAGGCGATTGAGAAAAGATGGGGCCCCTGGCCCGAATGGTATACCTGCATGCCTATTCACATGCCCACCAGAAACCTCGGCAAGGCTTTTGTCCCCTCTCATCAACTGCGCACTACAAACAGCAACTGTTCCTGGCGCCTAGAGAGGGTCAATTCTCTGCCCCAAATACAAAAAGGGAGACCAGTTATTGGCTGCAAATTACCGTCTAATTTCACTCCTCGACGTGGAAGCTAAAGCCTACGCCCGCGTTCTGTTGGAGCAGCTAGAATCGTGGGTGCAGGAACAGGAAATTTTACAGTTTTTTCAATCAGGCTTTAGGACCTTGGCGTCAACTGTGGAAAATATCCTTGCTCTATCTTATCTGAGGTATCAGACCACTCAAAAGAAAAATTTCCCACTATTTTGTTGCTTTATTAATTACCGCGCAGCATTTGACAGGGTTGACAGAGGCAACCTTACGGAGTAAGCTGGACGCGTGGGCCTTACCCTCCATGCTGCTGAGGCCATAAACTCGCTGTATAATGACACATGGGTCCAAGTGGGAACAAGCCCTTTCACAGTCACTCGGAAAATCAGTACAAATCTTGGCCTAAAGCAGGGTTGTGTCTTGGCCTCATTGCTTTTCGATCTGTACACAGCTGATCCGAGTATAACCTTGGAGTTCTGAAGCCTGGCTCTGCCCAAACTAGGCAACATCATGCTGCAAAAAATTCAATACGCAGACAATATAGCAATTATGAATTGCACCAAAACTGGGCAGCAACGTGCACTGAATGCCCTGAACTCCTTAACTTGTCCAACTATCCCTAGGTAAACCTGTACAAAACAAAGGTCCTAATATTTGGCAGGCACAGGAATAAAAATAAATTGCCTCTTGGCATCTGGGCAGCAACAAGATCAGCACAGCTAGAAAGTATAACTACCTGGGCATGTGGTTCAGCGAAAACAGCACCTCAGTGGCTCAGGCTAATGCCTTAATGAAGAAGGGGGCAGCCCTTATGTACGTGGTTGCCCAACTGTATCGGAAACTGAGCAGTGCCTCAGGGAGCCAATGCTAAGGGTAATTAAGGTGACTTTTGCCAGCTGTACAATACGGTCATCATGCCTACCTGTGTGCCCTATATTCAACTTTGGAACAAATACATTGTAGAGCATATAGGAAAATCTTTCATCAACCACATTATGCTCATCGGTCCAGGCTAAGGCTGAAACTGGGTCTGGTGATCCAAAAACTGGACGGTCAAGCCTCCATGTTGAAATACTATATCAGGACCATGAGGGCACAGGATAAATCATTAAAAGGTCATCTAAAATGTATCTTTGATACTCCTGCCAACCCTTGGTATTCCCAATCAAGAGATGCAATAAAGTCACTCAAGATTGAAGAAACAGCGCCCCAAACTGGGGATGTCCCATTCAACACCTGGAAGAAGGTCATTAACCATCAACTAAAACAGTCCTCAAGGGAGCAAATTTTCTATCGGTTGACATCTTGGTATTGGTCCAACCCCTGATTAACTCTGATCTTCCAGGGAAACCACAACCGTATCTCACTGAAGTCCTAAATGGGGTACTCACCACCTGATATTGTATATGAGACTACTAGTACTGCCTATAAGAGATTTTAATCAGCCCTGGGGGGGGTGGGGGGGGGACGACAAAATGGAGTGCAGGCTTTGTTCTTACCGATCAGAATCATGGATAATCTGTTATGCTGTCGTTGGATCTAGAGAGGAGACTACTAATTAGACCAGTTTTCTTGGCTTTTGGGGCGCGAACCTGCCAGATGTC
This sequence comes from Calotriton arnoldi, assembly GCA_963921515.1. NCBI lineage: Eukaryota > Metazoa > Chordata > Amphibia > Caudata > Salamandridae > Calotriton > Calotriton arnoldi. The sequence continues at coordinate 440,314 of CAWUFW010009268.1, forward strand.
ATCTTCTATCTATCGCAAGAGCATTGTCCCGTGGGCTCTGGCAAGGTGCGCCAAATTTGTCCGTATACTTAGGCAGAGCCTTTCTCCCCCAAATACAATTGATCACACGCAAGGGCAACAATTAATTACAAAATTTACAAGTGTATCGCCTCTTGCTTGACATTGGGGGGCTTTGTTGAGCCAATTTCGTAGAAATTAAGAACTGGGCTCATCAGTTGACACCACACCTGTGCGTAATGCTCTGACTGCACACCCCAGAATCTGGATTTGCACCGTTAGATCCCACTCTTCAGCAACAGTTATTGCGAACTATTTGCTCTATTTACGGTTTATAGTATTTGTACTGTTTTGTAAGAGGTTTTAATAATCACAGATTTTAATAATTTAAGTTTTTATCTAATTTTCAAACTGCTACCATCATTGGGTGTTGGCATAGGAAGGGCCTAACTGGTGGAGTTTGTAACGTAAGTCGGGGACCACCCAGAAGTGCTGTCTACTCGCACAAAGCACTTTAGCTATGTAGCACTTTCGGCCGGGGCAGCCACTGAGGAGCTGTGACCCACGGAAGCTGGTAAGATGAAGGTAGTAACGCTCATTTAGCAGTTTACCTGCGGGGAGGGTGGAAGAAAAAAAGCTATGGTGCTGCTCAGGTCCAGCCTGCGGTAATGAATTTGGACATAATTACAGGTATGGGAATGTAATGATTTTCAGTGATCGAATATTAGGGTTAAGATATTTTGCCTGATGTGATGTAATGATTTTAATTAATTGAACGTCAATAAAATATATCATATCACTGCCTAATAATAGAGTATTTGCTGTCTGGCTTTGGCATTTAACCTGCTGAATAATGTGAATTATTTATTCCTCTTTTATCTCCAATATAGGTTCCTGTTTAGTCTTCCTAACCACTTTCCCTGTAACTGTTGTTTAGTGGTTCACATGTAGTGTACTGTTTCGTCTAACCCCGGTGAGCAGTACTTTGAATTTGAGGTACCTTCACAGGTATTTTATGTTACTCCATCCTTATCGAATCTCGGCTATTGCACATACAATGTATCTGCTACAACGGGAAGATATCAGTCAGCCAGTTGTACTCTCTCACTGCCCAATACTCTCTCTTTCCTTTGCTACAGATGGTAAGAGTCCCCTATTCTTTTTACCAGGTCTGCACAAGTGCCTCATTCTTCCTCTCATTCACTGTGCCATATGTTTGTCTCGCTGGGTAGATTTGTTTATTGTCTCAGACACTGTCCTGATGCTGACACTGTTAAATTACTTTCTCACGAGGCTGAAATGTCGAAATCCACATAATCTGAATTGTCATGCTTGAGGCTTACATAGGTTTTAAACTTAGTGTAGCTATTCAAAATTTATATAGATAACAGGTGTATTCAGCTGCATTATAACTGTGCTTTCATTACTGGGTTTGGATAATAATTTTACGCAAACTAAGTTGCACTGGAGCACTACCCTGCAACCCTATTCACGTTCATGGAGTACCCTTCTATGAACTTTAATTATGCAACAATATATAATACATGTGCATTTCCTTTACTGTATATGTGTCCTCGTTTTTCTGGGCTTATTTGTTAAAGTTGAAGCAATTTACTTACTAATGTGCTGTTGATTCATTATGTCATGGTTATGATATTCTTTTAAAACAACTCAAGAAGGAATCCCTTTCTCCATTACTCATATTTTTACTTATGTTCCTACGGATACTGGGCAGCCATTTTGGAAGGGTACTGTCCATAGTGTGTCATTGTTCTACCTTTCCAAGATGGCCACCACGTTTAGTAGCTATATATTGACCACCTTGGATCAGTAGAATAATGATATGCTCTACACTTTAGCTTTCGAAGATGGACAACCGGTGCCATGTTTACAAAGTAGCCGTCTTGCAATGGTATTGTGGGTAGAGTACCATTATTTTTACCGATCAAAGAAGGTCAACGCATCGCTTCAAATGTAGCAGCTACTGGAACTTTAAAACAGTGATACAAGGGAGAGGGCAGGACCCACTGAGCCGAAGCAGGAAGGGAGGAGGAAGAGGGAGTCCCAGTGGAGTGGTGGTGCAGGGTGGATAAGAAGTGGCTATGGGAGAGTTGGACCTAGACTATACTGTCATCTTCCAGGAGTCGTCCACACATGCAGATTGTAGATGGAAACTAAATCAGGCACCTGTTGTGATTCTTCTTGGATAGGAAGGAAGAAAGAAACAGTTACTGGCAAAACAGAGCCCCCTCTCTCATGAGCAAGGTTTCACTGTCATCCGCTACAATGCGCCATGGAAGATGATGCTATTCACTGAATCCTTTGACCTCCACATTCTGTGAGAACTGGACAAAAATCTCCTGGAACTCCTCTTCGACTTAAACAATGAGGTGGGAATTTCATGCTTTATCGCTATGTGGTGGAGCTGGTTTCCAGCCACCCGCAGATCAGCACCCTATGGGCCAAGGGCACTATTACTGATGGTGGGCCAGGAAAATGAAATGTGAGAGTATCTGTCCATGCCCTAGATGGTATCTTGATGGGCTCAACCAACGTGATTCCTCAGGTATCTCATTTTGCCTGCTTTCTTAATCAAAGTAATTATGTTGTGTACATCATACTGTAGCCCCAGACATGATTCTTTCATGAAAACCACTATGATGGAAAAACCCATCACGGTGGCCACAGCTGCATCTCTACTCAAAGGAGGACATTGTGGAAGGCAGCAATGTGGAGAACTTGATGCAGATACACCATGAGCAAGGTGTACTGGTAGATGCTGTGGAGTTTGAAGAGTCGGGCAAGATAGACATTTACGAGATTATACTGTGAGGTGTACTGAGGCCTGTTCCACCTACCTGAAGAGCTGTGTCATGAGATTACTAGGGCCTTCATAAGAAGGCAGCTTCTGATTTTCTAAGCTGCTAGACTTGCCAGTGCTTTAAAGAAAGACCTTACAAAAGGAGAGCAAGAGTTGCAAGTTGTGTGGTTCAATACTGAACAACCAAGTTTTTTTTCAACTTGTTCACCAAACACAATAAAAACCGAACTCTGCTAATAAAAACAACAAAAAAAAACAATACCCTACGTATAATGCCACTGCAAGAAGGCCGCCTGCTGCTATGTTTAATTTTATTTTTGTATTGCAAGCGCGTCCACCAGGTTAAGGTGATAACATGTTTTTTCTAATACTATTCTTTTAAATGCATCACCCATTTCTTTGTTCAGTTTGTGTGTGTGTTTTGTTGCACACAGGTGAGTGGGTGAATGTACGAATCAGTCACTTGGTGTATGAATTTATGTATGAGTGCAACAAAGAATAGCAGTGCTTTGTATGATGACTTAGTGAGTGCATAAACCTATCAGTGACTGAAGAGGCACTTTCAGGTATAAGCCAGACCAATTGCCATTGCCACTTCTTGTTTCCATCTTTGTATTGAAATTTCATGTTGGCTGCAACCTGCATTAAGCATGTGAGGCAGCGTTTGGCATAGTCATGTGAAGAGCTGCTGAGCAAGCGAGCTAACCAAATCGAGGGGAGAAGTTGTGATTGGACTCTCAAATGTTTCAAAATCGGTGCAAAAGATGTATTGTTTTCACAATGTTTCCACCACCTGACGGACCGCGTAGGGCTACTTGGGGACTGGCAGGGAGAATGGAGAAAAAGGAAGATTACACTTGGTTTATTTTAAGCACAATACCACTACTAAAGTGGAAATAAATGTAGGGTTGAAAATAACTGTGGTGCGCAGAGTGATCCTGACACTTCCAAGGGGTGTTTGGCACTGCTGGTATGGCCCACTGCCCAATATTCACAAACTGCAATAAAAATATAATTCTAAATAGATATGAGCTCCATCATGTTTTTTTAATTAAAGGTTGTTCCCACATATCATTTTTCCAGTTGGAAATCCAGAGTCTACAAACATCAGCCTACAGTTTTCTAAAATGCAATAAATTTGTCCCCAACTTCAAATATCAGTAGGTACACTAATCTTCTCCAAAATATAAACACCAATGTGTCTTTTCCTAAAAATACGTATTGTATATCCCCAGAAGTATGATCCTGCTATTTTCAGTGGATGCAAGGACTGTGCGATATGTCTAGCACAGGTGGGGGAGATATACAATTCTCTTGCCCACTTGGCACAAGAACAGTACTGCAAGGACCCCTCATTCATTCGCAGAGCATATAGTACTGAGAGCATCAAGGCAAGCATCACTCTTCTCCAGGACAGGTACAGCTTGTTGGACAGAGTAGTAGAGAGAGATGGGGCAGATGTAAGCTGGCACCATCTGCCCCAAAATAACTCTGTGGGCCACAGTGGTGGAAGAGATGGTGTAGACTGAGATTCTGAAAAACAAAATCAATTTACTTGGCTGGGAGCAGAGCGATATAGGCAAAGGCCATCGCTGCTACCAAAATAGTTTGCAGGTTTGGGTCGGGAATGAAGCATGAGAGGAAAAGGTGGCATCTCTGTTGAAGCCCGGTGTTAGAAATGGGATCTCTAGTTGGCAAGGGCTTGCACCTTTGTCCAAGTAGGGACCCTTCTTCCTAGTCAGGGTAAGGGTTGTTACACTCGTGAAGTAACCCCTGCTCACCCTCGTGGTAGCTTGGCACGAGCAGTCAGGCTTAATTCAGAGGCAGTGTGTAAAGCATTTGCACATAACCAACAGTAATACAGTGTAAGCACTACAAACGGACACCACACCAGTTTAGAAAAATAACCAATATTTTATATACTCAAGACAAGACCAATTACGACAAAAATCCACAATACTATACTTTACGAATGAATACTTGATACGTTAACTTCTTCTTTGCAGGAATAGCACAAAAGCAAAGTTCGTACGAGTCGGTAGCTCCGTCCGAGCCTACCGTGATGCTGAGAACCACAGAGTCTAACAGTTCCAGCCGACCGCGTCGATACGGGCCAGCAGAGTCGTGAACAGACTCGGTCACAGTACCTTTTCTCGTTGTGGCTGGTACGGAGTGTACGAGCCGGTCGGCGTTCGTCGCGGTTGCGGTGCAAGACGGAGCGATGCAAGGTGCGGTGTCCCTCGATGCGGTGCAGGCAGCGGCTCGATGAGCGTCGTGCAGACGGAGTCGGTGAGTCCAAGGCGTGCGATGCAGGGCGAGACGATGCTCGATGCGGTGCTGACAGGTTGCGATGCAGGCGACCTAGCCGGAGTGCGGGAGCTGGCGTCGGACAGCGGTGCGAGTCGGAGCGGTGCGTCGCAGACGTGCGAGCGGTGCCCCAAATGCGGTGCGGTCTCGACTCTTGAGCCAGTTGCAGCGACAGTGTCGGTCTGGTCCGGCTGGCCCAGTGAAGCGATGCGATGCGAACTGCGGTGCCCACAGGTCACGGTGCAAGCAGCGGCTCGATGTTGGCGGCGTCGGACGTCGCCCACGGTGAGACCAGGGTTGCGATGCGAAGCGGGGCGATGCGGTCTGCGGTGCAAACAGGTCACCGGCCAGGGATGGATTCGGTTGACGGAGTCGGTTGCGGTTCCCTTCCTCTGTGGCAACTGAAACAGCGTTCCAGAAGCGGTACCCAGAGGCTTGTGAAGTCTTTGTAGTCCCTGAGACTTCTTAACAGGAGGCCAGCTCGGTTCCTGGCCCTTGGAGATACTCAGCACAAGTTCGTAGAAAGTTCAGTCCAGTCCTTTCACTGCCCAAGACAGAAGCAGCAACTGCAGGCCAACCCAACAAAGCAACAACACAGCAAAGGGGCAGTACTCCTCCTGGCAGCTCTTCCAGCTCTTCGTCTTGGCAGGTTCCTTGATTCCAGCGAGATCTAAATTCATGGGGTCAGGGCCCCAATATTTATATCCCAAATTCCTTTGTTCTCTGAAGGCAGAGAGGCCTTTGCCTAGTCCAAACCAGTTCTGGAGCACTTTGTTGACAAGTCTCCGTCCCTTCTTTCAGTGAGTAGGCCAGGGACATCAGACGCACCACAGGAAGTGGAGCCAGCATTGTGGAGGGAAGGCACTGTCCTATTCAGGGCCCAGGTGCGACCCCTCCCACCCATCTACAGGTCGATCTGGCTATTCAGCCCTGCGCTGACTCACCCTGTCTCCTGGCATCCCCCAGCCCCTGTCACTCACATTCCAGACACGGAATACACAATCCCGCAGAGGCAGGCTTGGATGGTTAGACAAGAAAATACCTACTTTCTAAAAGTGGTATTTTCAAACACAGAATGTTAAAACCAACCTTACTAAAAGCTGCATTTTATCATTCTGAGTCCAGGCATACTAAACTCGAATTTCTACCATGTTCCCGGGTCAGTTAGGATTATAAGCTGTAATAATCAAAACTGCCCGTTCTGGCCTAGGGGGAACAGGTAGCCTTGCAATAGTGAAAAACGAACTAGGCTGTAATTCACTATCAGGACATGCCGCACACACCCGGGCATGTCCTACCTTTCGCGTACAACGCACCCTGCCCACAGGGGTACCTTGGGCCTACCTTAGGGGTGACTAACATGTAGCAAAGGGAAGGTTTAGGGACTTGCAAGTGTGTGCACTTGCCAAGTCGACATGGCAGCCTCAGGCTGCGCACAGGCTCTGCGATGGCAGGCCCGAGTTACACTTTACGGGCTGTTTGCGTGGGTGGCACAATCCAGTGCTGCAGCCCACCAACAGCATTTGGTCTATAGGCCCTGGCACTCGCAGTGCACTTTACAAGGGACTGACACATAAACCAAATAGGCCAATCATGGAAACACCAATCCATAACACATTTTATACAGGAGCACTTGCACTTTCCCACTGGACCGCAGTGAGGAAAGTGCGCAGAATCATCACAACAGCAAAAACAGAGTCAAAACCGGGAGGTCAGAAAGCAAAAAGTCAGGGGAAACACGCCAAAAGATGCCAAGTCTAACACATGTCCCCTCCAGCTGAAAGTAGGGAGAACTACCCAACCCCATGGGAGTTCTCTTCACTAAGGCGGAAGAACCTGGACAGACCATCTGCGTTGGCGTGTTCTGTACCAGGACGGTGTTCCACCGTAAAGTCCATTCCCTGTAGGGAGATGGACCACCTCAGCAGTTTTGGATTCTCGCCCTCATTTGCATCAACCATCTGAGGGGCCTGTGGTCTGTCTGAACCCGGAAGTGAGTCCCAAACAGGTATGGTCTCAACTTCTTCAGCGCCCAGACCACAGCAAAAGCTTCCCTTTCTATGGCACTCCACCTCTGTTCCCTGGGAAGTAGTCTCCTGCTAAGGAAGACTACAGGCTGATCCAGGCCCTCTTCGTTCAGTTGTGAGAGCACCGCTCCCACACCATGCTCTGAAGCGTCAGTCTGCACGACAAATTCCTTGGAGAAGTCAGGTGCCTTGAGCACGGGCGCCGTGCACATGGCTGCCTTCAGTGCATCAAAAGCTTTCTGGCAGGACTCAGTCCAGATCACTTTCCTGGGCTGCCTCTTAGAGGTCAGCTCTGTTAAGGGGGCAACGATGGTGCCATAGCCCTTAACAAATCTCCTATAATAGCCGGTGAGACCTAAGAAGGCTCTCACCTCTGTCTGGGTCTTGGGGGCTCCCAAGCCAGAATGGTGTCAATCTTGGGTTGTAGGGGCGCCACCTGGCCGCTTCCTACCTGGTGTCCCAAGTACACCACAGAACCCTGCCCGATCTGGCACTTACTGGCCTTGATCGTGAGGCCTGCACCTTGCAGAGCCCTCAACACTTTCTCAAGGTGCTGTAAATGTTCTTCCCAGCTGGAACTGAACACAGCAATGTCATCCAGGTAGGCGGCACTGAAATCCTCCAGCCCGGCCAACACCTGATTGACCAACCTCTGAAAGGTGGCAGGGGCATTCTTCAACCCAAAGGGCATCACCCGGAATTGGTAATGACCTTCTGGGGTTGAGAATGCTGATCTCTCCTTGGCCCCATCGGTTAAGGCAATCTGCCAGTACCCAGACGTTAAATCAAACGTGCTGAGGAACCGGGCAGCTCCCAACCGATCAATGAGCTCATCAGCTCTGGGGATGGGGTGCGCGTCAGTCCTGGTGACGGCATTGAGCCCACGGTAGTCCACACAAAACCGGAGTTCTGGAGCGGCACCGGGCGCCGCAGCCTTTGGGACCAATACCACTGGGCTGGCCCAAGGACTGTGGGAGGGCTCAATCACCCCTAACGCCAACATCTTAGAGACCTCCTCCTTGATGCTGGCTCTGACCCGGTCAGTCAACCTGTAAATCTTGTGCTTCACAGGATGGCTGTCACCGGTGTCCACGTCATGGGTACACCAGTGAGTAACACCGGGGTCAGAGAGAACAGCGGGGCGAACTGTCCCAACAACTGGCGACAGCCCCCTGCTGCTCCTGAGTCAGAGTAGGGGAGAGGATCACACCCTCTACTGACCCATCATGCTCCTTGGTAGACAGGAGGTCAGGGAGAGGCTCGCTCTCCTCTTCCACCCCATCATCTGTCGCCAAGAGCATACTCACTTCGGACCTCTCGAAGTGGGGCTTGAGGCGGTTCACGTGAAGGACCCTCAAAGGGTTCCTTGGAGCCTGCAAATCCACCAGGTAGGTGACGTCACTTTTGCGCTCCTTACCTCATATGGCCCAGTCCACTTGTCCTGCAAGGCACAAGGTGCTACTGGGGCCATGACCCACACTTTTTGTCCAGGTTGAAATTCGACCAGAGTGGCGTTCTGGTCATACCATCTCTTCATTTCTTCCTGGCTTGCTTCTAGGTTCGCCTGAGCGAGTTTCCTGAAGCGGGCAGTTTGGTTTCTAAAGGCCAGCATGTAGCTAAATACATCCTGGGGAGTTTTCCTGGGAGCTGCCTCCCAGCCTTCCTTAACCAAACTCAGAGGTCCTCTGACAGGGTGGCCATACAGGAGCTCAAAGGGGCTGTACCCAAGAGACTTCTGAGGCACCTCCCTGTATGCAAAGAGTAGGCATGGCAAGAGGACGTCCCACTTACGCCTCATGGGTTCTGTTAGACCCTTGATCATGCCTTTCAAGGTCTGGTTGAATCTCTCCACCAGACCGTTTCCTTGTGGGTGGTAAGGAGTGGTGAACTTGTAGGTTACCCCACACTCCTTCCACAGGGATGTCATATACTTCGATATGAAATTGGTCCCCCTATCAGAAACCACCTCTCTGGGGAATCCCACACGGGAAAAGATCCCCATTAACGCCCGGCCCACCACTGGCGCCCGTCGTTGTCCTGAGAGGGATTGCCTCCGGGTACCGGGTGGCATGGTCCACCAAGACCAGGATGTACCTGTTGCCCATGGCTGTCTTGGGATCCAGTGGCCCCACAATATCCATCCCTACCCTTTCAAAGGGTGTTCCAACAACCGGAAAAGGTTGGAGAGGAGCTTTGACCTTCCTCCCACTCTTACCACTTGCCTGGCAAGTTTGGCAAGACCTGCAGTGTGCATCTGACTGCCTTCGCATTTGGGGCCAAAAGAAGTGGGTGACAAGCCTGTCAAAGGTCTTGTCCTGCCCCAAATGTCCTGCCAAAGGCACGTCATGAGCCAGACCCAGTAGGAAGGTCCTGAAGCGCTGGGGTACCACCAGCACACGGGCTGACCCAGGCTCAGCAACCTTAGGCTCACTGTATAGGAGACCACTCTCCCAGTAGATCAGATGTGACCCGGACTGATTACCAGCTGCCTGGTCTGCAGCCTGCCGCCGCAGACCCTCCAGAGTAGGGCACCTGCTCTGCTCCCTGCAGAACTCCTCCCTGGTGGGACCCCTTCTTGCTGCCAATGGGTCAGCTCAGAGATGTCTCCCAGTTCGGCTACTTGCTCCCCTGTAGGCACCGGGCGTCCCCTCGAGGTCCGCCTCCTCCCGGTCCGTGGGAACTTCGGGGGCCGGTTTCCGCGCCCTGCCCTTTCTTCTGGCAGGGACTTGGGCCACTGTTTCAGGCTCCAAGTCCTTTTGATCACCCTCTCTGGCTGCCATTGACCGAGTAGACACGCATGCCCACTCTGGCAACCCAAGCATCTCCAAGTGGGACCTGAGCTCAACCTCCTTCCATGAGGACTGCTCCAGGTCGTTTCCTAGCAGACAATCTACAGGCATGGTAGGGCTCACAACCACCCTTAAGGGACCTGAGACCCCCCCATTCAAAGGGAACCTGCGCCACCATACATTGGCGCTCTGAGTTGTCGACAGCAACTACTTGGTGGAATGCTCCTGGGACTACTTGCTTCTCAGACACCAGGTGACACCGGACTGAGGTCACACTGGCTCCAGTATCTCTGAGAGCCTCTACCCTGTTCCCATTAATGGTCACCCAGGTGCTATATTTCTTTGTGTTAGGGGGCACCTGGTTTCCTGGGACCATCTCACTGTCCCCGAGTGAGACAAGGGTCATTTCTGCGGGATCCCCACCCTCCTGTGGGCACCCTCCTCCCCAAGCGCTACACTAGCCAACACTTTGGACTGTCCACCGGTGGGTGGCTGTGTCCCCTTCGGGCACTTGGGGTCCCTCTTAAAGTGACCTACCTGGTCACATGCATAACACTTATGGGGCCGGTCTCAACAGGCTTCCCTGTAGAGACCCCTTTCTTCTTATCACCGGGGGCTGGGAACCTTTACCCTGGGTACTAGTTTGGGGCCCTTTAGAGAACTCCTGTGCTTTACCCTTGTCCCCCCCACCTTTCTGCTGGGGACCCTGCCCACCTTTGGCTGAGTCTCCCCAAACGCTTTCTTGTGGACCCTGGTACTCACCCAGCGGTCCGCTTCCATAGCAAGCTTCCTGGGGTCAGTTAGCTTACTATCAACTAGGTGCTGGCGCAGATCTGCAAAACATAGACTAGACAAGTGCTCCCATGCAATCAAGTTGTAGAGCCCCTGAAAATCTGTTACACTACTGCCCTTCACCCAACCATCCAGAGACCTGCAGAACACATCCACACATTCCAACCAAGTGTTGACATCAGACTTCTTACTGGACCTGAACTGATCCCTGTACTTTTCAGGAGTAAGACCATACTTCGTGAGAAGGGCATCCTTCATGTCAGCATAGGTGAGGTGATACCCCTTACCCAAAGCTATCAGAGCATCCCTTGCTTCTTCCGGGAAAAGTGGCCACAATCCTGCTCCCCAATCCTCCTCAGGGACCCCATTCATGTGTATGGCTGCCTCATAACCCTGGAACCACCTTTGTATGTCATCCCCCTTCTTGAACTCCTTGCCTACGTTCTTGGGAATGTGCACAATCCTGTCTGCCTTTCTGGACGAATTGCTGCCACCATCTGAGCCTGACTTACTCCTAAGTTCTAGCTCCTTCAGTTCTCTCTCATGCTCTAAGAGCATCTTCCTCTCCTCTATGGCCAATCTCTTCTCCTCCCGCTCACTCTCCAGCCTGAGCTTCTGCAGCTCGAACTGCCTTGCCTCCCGCCTGTCCTCCAGCTCCTCTGGGGACAGACTGCTGCTGCCCGACCTGGCGGGTTCCCCCTACCCAAAAGCACATCCACCCTGGAAATAGGCTCCTCCGCCTCCTCACTGAGATCACCAGGCTGCCCATTGGCATGTCTGGCTGCTACCCAGGCCCTCAGCGCCTTCTGTAGCTCCTCCTTCCTTGTGAGGCCTTTAATTTGGACTTTCAGGTTTTTACAAATCGCTCGTAACTCCTTTACGGCGTAGGACTCCAACCTGTCCTCCTCAAAGATAACTTCCAGAGATGCAACGGATGATGCAATTGATTCAGGCATGACAAAAGTCGTGAGTTGAAACTGGCAAGATCAAAAATAGGCCAAAAGAAAAAGAACCAGTATGTGGTACGTAATGGTCTGCGATATGGTAGTAGTGCACACCAATCACTGTAAGTCAAGTGCAAACACAAGTCCTATCCTCACCGCTGACAACCAATGTTAGAAATGGGATCTCTAGTTGGCAAGGGCTTGCACCTTTGTCCAAGTAGGGACCCTTCTTCCTAGTCAGGGTAAGGGTTGTTACACTCGTGAAGTAACCCCTGCTCACCCTCGTGGTAGCTTGGCACGAGCAGTCAGGCTTAATTCAGAGGCAGTGTGTAAAGCATTTGCACATAACCAACAGTAATACAGTGTAAGCACTACAAACGGACACCACACCAGTTTAGAAAAATAACCAATATTTTATATACTCAAGACAAGACCAATTACGACAAAAATCCACAATACTATACTTTACGAATGAATACTTGATACGTTAACTTCTTCTTTGCAGGAATAGCACAAAAGCAAAGTTCGTACGAGTCGGTAGCTCCGTCCGAGCCTACCGTGATGCTGAGAACCACAGAGTCTAACAGTTCCAGCCGACCGCGTCGATACGGGCCAGCAGAGTCGTGAACAGACTCGGTCACAGTACCTTTTCTCGTTGTGGCTGGTACGGAGTGTACGAGCCGGTCGGCGTTCGTCGCGGTTGCGGTGCAAGACGGAGCGATGCAAGGTGCGGTGTCCCTCGATGCGGTGCAGGCAGCGGCTCGATGAGCGTCGTGCAGACGGAGTCGGTGAGTCCAAGGCGTGCGATGCAGGGCGAGACGATGCTCGATGCGGTGCTGACAGGTTGCGATGCAGGCGACCTAGCCGGAGTGCGGGAGCTGGCGTCGGACAGCGGTGCGAGTCGGAGCGGTGCGTCGCAGACGTGCGAGCGGTGCCCCAAATGCGGTGCGGTCTCGACTCTTGAGCCAGTTGCAGCGACAGTGTCGGTCTGGTCCGGCTGGCCCAGTGAAGCGATGCGATGCGAACTGCGGTGCCCACAGGTCACGGTGCAAGCAGCGGCTCGATGTTGGCGGCGTCGGACGCCGCCCACGGTGAGACCAGGGTTGCGATGCGAAGCGGGGCGATGCGGTCTGCGGTGCAAACAGGTCACCGGCCAGGGATGGATTCGGTTGACGGAGTCGGTTGCGGTTCCCTTCCTCTGTGGCAACTGAAACAGCGTTCCAGAAGCGGTACCCAGAGGCTTGTGAAGTCTTTGTAGTCCCTGAGACTTCTTAACAGGAGGCCAGCTCGGTTCCTGGCCCTTGGAGATACTCAGCACAAGTTCGTAGAAAGTTCAGTCCAGTCCTTTCACTGCCCAAGACAGAAGCAGCAACTGCAGGCCAACCCAACAAAGCAACAACACAGCAAAGGGGCAGTACTCCTCCTGGCAGCTCTTCCAGCTCTTCGTCTTGGCAGGTTCCTTGATTCCAGCGAGATCTAAATTCATGGGGTCAGGGCCCCAATATTTATATCCCAAATTCCTTTGTTCTCTGAAGGCAGAGAGGCCTTTGCCTAGTCCAAACCAGTTCTGGAGCACTTTGTTGACAAGTCTCCGTCCCTTCTTTCAGTGAGTAGGCCAGGGACATCAGACGCACCACAGGAAGTGGAGCCAGCATTGTGGAGGGAAGGCACTGTCCTATTCAGGGCCCAGGTGCGACCCCTCCCACCCATCTACAGGTCGATCTGGCTATTCAGCCCTGCGCTGACTCACCCTGTCTCCTGGCATCCCCCAGCCCCTGTCACTCACATTCCAGACACGGAATACACAATCCCGCAGAGGCAGGCTTGGATGGTTAGACAAGAAAATACCTACTTTCTAAAAGTGGTATTTTCAAACACAGAATGTTAAAACCAACCTTACTAAAAGCTGCATTTTATCATTCTGAGTCCAGGCATACTAAACTCGAATTTCTACCATGTTCCCGGGGTCAGTTAGGATTATAAGCTGTAATAATCAAAACTGCCCGTTCTGGCCTAGGGGAACAGGTAGCCTTGCAATAGTGAAAAACGAACTAGGCTGTAATTCACTATCAGGACATGCCGCACACACCCGGGCATGTCCTACCTTTCGCGTACAACGCACCCCTGCCCACAGGGGTACCTTGGGCCTACCTTAGGGGTGACTAACATGTAGCAAAGGGAAGGTTTAGGGACTTGCAAGTGTGTGCACTTGCCAAGTCGACATGGCAGCCTCAGGCTGCGCACAGGCTCTGCGATGGCAGGCCCGAGTTACACTTTACGGGCTGTTTGCGTGGGTGGCACAATCCAGTGCTGCAGCCCACCAACAGCATTTGGTCTATAGGCCCTGGCACTCGCAGTGCACTTTACAAGGGACTGACACATAAACCAAATAGGCCAATCATGGAAACACCAATCCATAACACATTTTATACAGGAGCACTTGCACTTTCCCACTGGACCGCAGTGAGGAAAGTGCGCAGAATCATCACACCAGCAAAAACAGAGTCAAAACCGGGAGGTCAGAAAGCAAAAAGTCAGGGGAAACACGCCAAAAGATGCCAAGTCTAACACCCGGCAAAGATCCCACGTCTCCTGGTTCCTACCGACCGATTGCAATCCTGAACTCGGACTATAAAATTCTAGCCAAAATTTTGGCCAATAGGTTGGCCCCGCTTGTCCCCGGCTTGGTACATTCTGACCAGAACGGGTTTCTTCCCCCACCACAATACCGCTTTGAACATACAACGCTACTTTCGGGTGGCAGAGTACGCCCCTATCGACTGGCCTCGCTCGGGTTGCGTGGTTTTGGACCTTGAGAAGGCCTTTGATTCGCTGGCTTGAAATTTCCTTTTCGCCGTCCTGGCCCGGTTCGGATTGGGACCCTACTTTATCAGTATGATACAACTGCTATACCATCACCCGACGGTCCGGGTTAGAACGGGGCCCTATATTTCAGATCCCATTCAGGTGCGACGGGGGACCCGGCAGGGATGCCCGCTGTCTCCTCTCCTGTTCGCGCTGGCAGTGGAGCAGCTGGCGGCACACATCCGCGCCCACGTTGATATGGGTATTACTTTGGGGGATGGCACGCACATTATTTCATTATGCGTGGATGACCTGTTGTTGTATGTCCGGGACCTTCATAACATTCCGCCCTCCCTAGATCAGGCCCTAACGCACTTCGCGCGAGCCTCGGGATTGCGGGTTAACACAGCGAAATCTATTCTCTCACCATTTCTACAGGAGACTCCCAACCCGGGATATGCCCTTGGGGGAATACCAGTAGCATGGTGCACTGACCCTTTTAGATACTTGGGGGTGCGTGTCTACTGTACCAGGGTAGACTTATTTGAAGGGAACATACTTAGAGCCACCACGGCCATCCAGTCACAAATGAACTTCTGGAAAACCCTCCCGCTGGCAATCGCGGGGAGGATTGCTCTTATTAAAATGGTAGCCCTCCCCCGCCTCCTTTACTACTTTACCACTCTGCCTATAATCATTTCCCCTCCATTCTTCCGCCAATGTGAAAAGACTGTTTTGGACTTTGTATGGCGGACATCGAGACATAGGGTGTCTATGGGGAAACTATATTTGCCTGCGGAGCTGGGGGGATTGGCGGTGCCTAATTTCGAGCTCTATTACTTAGCCACTCAGCTGCAATGGGTTGCTAGTTGGCTCTCATCTCGGTATTTGGCAGACACAGCCTCATTACAGCCCCCAATAGCGCTTCATGTCTTACTGTATGTTTTTCCTCCATGTGCGAAGCCCAGGCCCCCTGACACGCTCTTACTCACTGTAGCTTATAAATGCTTTGGTAGGAGCCTTTTCCTCACCAGAACTACCACCCCATATGCGCCCGCTATCCCATTATTAGGAACACCGCGAGGGAACATTCACTCCACATCAGCTGAGCTGCGTCACTGGTCCGCAGAGGGCATCCAAGACCTGGGAGATCTTTTACTAGATGGCTCACTCATCCCATATCAGGAACTCATAGCGGAGGGACACTTGCACCTGGGACAGTTTTTATTACACCAAGCACTTATAGCCTCGCTGTCTTCTAAGTGGGGTACACTTGCTCAGGAACGGCCTACCCACCACACACTGCAATATCTTCACGTGATGGGAACCGGGAGACACTTGACACGATGGTTCGCGTCCTCCCTTCGTCAGCACACGGAGGCCGACCTGACTCCTCTGAGGCAACACTGGGAGGGGGCCATGGGGAGGGCATTCACAGACAAGGAGTGGATTGCTGTCCGGGGAAGTCCGATATACATCCCGCGTAATCAGCGGTTTAAGCAAATCCAATTCTTTGTGTTACATCGGGCTTATCTCACCCCAGCTCAAATTAATAAGTACTTCCTCAGCACAGATGCGTCCTGCCCTCGATGCCGTCAGCTAGATGCGGACATACTCCATATGTTGTGGCATTGCCCTGTCTTAGAAGAATATTGGAGTAGCGTGGCAACCACACTGGCCACTTGCACCTCTCGCGCTGTCCCGGCCAGATGGGAGGTGCATATACTGCACCTATTCAGCAGGAATAAGAAACACAGGGCTACCACCCGTTTTCTCGATCTGGGCCTAGTAGTGGCAAAACGCCTGTTCACCAAGCGTTGGAAATCCCCTCTGGCACCTCACACATTAGCCTGGCACCGGTCCCTGCTTAACTGGGCTAGGGCGGAGGGAATGGCTCTGCATAGAGAAGACCTACTTGGTATCCGTAAGTTCCCCCTAGCGTCTCAATGGGATACTATGGTGTCGAAGTTGCAGGACATAGTTACTAACAAAGTGGAGCCTCGAGACGGTATCCAGGCCTGACACCCAACGCTCACCCTCCATGGGCACATGGGCAGAGTAGTGCCACCTTCCAGAGATGTATGGCCCGCTTCATAATGTCGCTGTCATTGAGCCCTGATAGGGCTGGTCCACTCTGTTATACCACATGTGGCAGCAGGTCTCAAGCGACTCCCTTACTCCTCCTTTGATTAAGTTGTCCTCATTTTGTTGTACCCTATGTCCACAGTTTGGCCTAGGATATACCATGTCTGAAATACCTAAAGACTGGTCAATGGTAAGACTCTCGGGCATTGTTACGCCCTCTATACAGACACTGTCATGAGTCTTCTCTCAGTATCCTGTTGAATAACTCATTTGTTTATACAGTACTGTATTGGATATAGCAGCACTTGAAAGTAACTATACATGGTATCTATGCATTGTTCATGTTGTATGATTAAAATGAGAAAATGTCAATAAAAAAGTTAAACAAAAAAAAAAAATGAGAGGAAAAGGTGGCATGGGCAGATTCCACCTGGCCCATAAATAGACTACAGAAGACGAGAAGTGTCCCTGTTGAGCAAGCACTGCCCCGCCTCAAGTCTGGAGCACTCTAGCTGAACCCCACCGGGGCACAGTTAGCACCGGGTGGTTCTACAATACAACCCCCGGGTATGCAAAAGGATTGAATGTGGATAACTAAGATCATTATTCTGCTCCATTTTCTTTGTAGACAATGCTGCAGTGCTCCTCTCCAGTGACAACCTGCAAGTTATTCTTGTTTGAGCACTGAGGAGGTTTTCCTCACCCACTATTTTATGCAAGCAGATGGGGAAAGTCACTCACACTGCTTAGAATCTGGCTTACATTCTCCTGGAAAGAGCCTGGGTTCAGGCCAATTGTATGAGAATCCACTGATTTCTCTTTTTCTGCCTATATACTCATCATTCTTTTCCATCTCCGCCGTTTAACCCTTCTCATCCCACTTTTTGTCTTTTAGGTGTCTGCCCCTACTTTTTTTTCTGCCAGCTTCCATCTCTCGATGTCCTTCACCCCACATCCTCTCAATGTGTCCCTCTTCACATATATGTCTTAGATTACACTGCAGAGAGGAGACTTTCATGATTAACCATTTATTGGCACTACCTTACAATAACTCTCCACCATATTCTACTTTTCCCTTTATTATTGGCCCCCCTAACCACCCACCCACTTCCCAGGCTACCCTTTTGCTGACCACATCTCATATCCGCTTTTCACACTTAATCTTTACCTGCACTCATCTGCTTGGCTTTATAGACAAGCCCACACAAACCTAGAAAAATGGAGAGAAATTGCCCACAGCCCACCAGGTCATATGTCCCGGAAAATAGCACACACAAAACTCAGTCTTTGTTGAGAATGGAAACCCTCTCTCCCCTCAACAGTGAATCCAAACTCGAACAAGGACTTATTTGGTCTCCAAGATGGAAATTTTCTTTAATCCTTGGAAGGAATATCTGGTTGATGATAGGAGTGGTTTAGGGACTGGTAGTAGCATTTTGTTTTTGATGGTAAAATGGACTCTCACCTAGCTTTTGCAAGGAAGCTAATCTCTTGAAAAGAAATGGGTTGAGAAAGTGTGGGAAATCCACTTATCTACTTATTCGCTTAGGGGTCATTACAAAACTCAGATTGTTTTTACCCTTTAACTTACAACTTTTGAACCATTCTCAGCAGAGAGCTGCCTGGAACCAGAAAAAAAGGAAACTATTATGCCTAAAGCCTTCCTATCTGCAAAACAAAGGCATGCTGAGAGATTGTATGCCCGGGCTGTGTCTCAAATCTCTGAGATAGATAAAATATTGAGATAGATAAAATACTGAGATCTAGTTAAACCAGCCCCTGTGGACTTCGCAAGGACAAAAGGACAAGTGCAAAAGGGTTTCAGCTGCTCCTAGCTGGACCTGCTGCAGAGGAATCCCAAAAAACAGTAGCATGTGAGCATTTTGCTGTAGACTTAAACTGAAGTTGTGGGGACGATTTCTACAACTTGGAAAAAGTGGACTTGGGTCGAATGAACTTTTCCTGAAAGTCCGGGGTCTATTGGTGCACCTAAAAAGAAGTCACACAACAATTCTTAAAAGTCGGGATTTATAACTAATTTATCTGGGAAGGGTGCCAAACCTTTTCCAAAAAGTAGTAGCCTACATATCTATATCTTAGCTGTTTGTCCCACTGAGCATGTCAGAGGTAAGTCTGAGGATACACTTGGAGTCAAAAGAAGAGTTTGGGCAATAACAAGCCCTTCTTAATTAGAGTTTGCAGCATTGCCCTCTGAAACTGGTTCACTTCCAAAACATAAGGCTAAGGGTAGAATTTGTATTGCATTTCGAGGCAAATAAAATGTTTATGTCCATCTAGCAGATTCGCCAAGCCTGTAGTAAAGTACAGGCTTGGCGAATCTGCCAGATGGAAATATTACCTCCTGTACTGGAAGACTTTATTAAGGTGTGCCATTTTTAATTAAGGAAGCATGATTCTTCGCTCAGAAGAAAAAATAAAGTTTGTTAAAAAACACAATCATTAAAATTCCTCTAAAATGCTTCAGTGAAGTGATGTTACAGTTAAAATACAAAAACGAAATTCCAGATAAAATTATGGCGAGCAACACAACCATAGATTCCCTAATGAACTACTCATGACCCATTTAATGTCACAAATAACATACAAAGCACATCAGTTTCGTCATCACAGGGAACTACATATGCCAGTGCCATCACTAAAGGGGATCAATGCCCATTCAAACCAGAATCCACCAGATTCAAACTGTGGCTGCACCCAAAAGCCTCTTAGAGCAGACACCGGCCCCACAAAGCCACAGAGTTGAGGGCGATCTTTTGCTGAGGTCAGAGCTCACCTAAGTGATGATGGGGGATTTATACACACAAAGGGAGGGGTGTCAAAATACAAAGAGTAAGACGAATGTGTGCTCTGCACTACAGAGTAACTGATGAATGGAATTACACCAAAGGACATATTTTACACGTCACACTCCAACCATTAAGAACAAAAGTAAAATATTCAACGAGGCAGTGGCATGAAATAGGCCCTTTGCATACCTGGCAATATCCCACTCTCTGATTATGGTGTCCATATGCCACCAACACGTTGTACAAAGGCTGCTGTAAACATGGCTCTGCATTTTTTCGAAAGCGTACGTTATCAGGAAAGGTTCTGTTCAAATCTGAAATAAATGAATAGATCAAATCAGGGATCAAAAGCGGTTTTCAACCTACATCATTTTACGTTTGAGCGCTTTGTTTCGAACCTATGACATTTAGATTGCTAACAGAAGCCTTCAGAGTTATTTCACTGCTCAGCATGAAACCTCTGAACATATGTTAATCAATCAATCCAATAATCTTTATTCGGCTATACAGCCATAAAAACACATACAAATATCACACTGTACAGAATACATAAAAGGAATAAAATGCAGTAAGATTAAATAAATCATAGAATAAAATTCATTCAAATACATCTAGAAACTGGAGATCCGAGACTAAGATACAATATTTGCAATAAAATAAACAGATACAGGCAAGTGTCCAGAGCTAGGATTAGGAAGGTGTAGGCAAGCTCAAGCCCTTCAACAAGGCATCCTTTTCTGCCTAAACCTCCGCATAAACATCAAGAATCGTGAAACAGCAAATACAATAGATTGCCTTGGATCACTTCTTAAAATTCTAAACAAAGCTCTAAAATCCCTGAGGCCCAGGGTGCGGCATACAGGAAGGATCCACTTCCTTCTGTAACCATAATAGGGTGGACAGAAGAATACAACATGTTCAGTTGTTTCCTGCGCCTGACAGCAAAGGGGACAGGACCCATCTAATTCCCTGGAGTCATGCTTCCACTTTACTGTCACAGAGCGGAGTGGCAAAGTCCCCATGCGAAATTTAAAGTGTGTGTAGCAAATGGGGGCTCAATTTCATCCAAGAAGCCTTCCATCCTGAAAGGAGGCTGTTAGAGTGCCTGCCTGTACGGGGTTGAGCGTTAGGCCATCAATGCAATGCCAGTATGTGCCCTTTAGCATTGCATTCGATATCCCGATGGCTTCTGCAGGGGTTGACCAAAGGTTCTCATCCCTGATCTGGTGCAGTCGTAGCCTAATAGATTAAAGCCAGGAGAACTTATGGGCCCCAGGCTGCCCCAAGACATCCTCAAGGGCATTTGAAACTGTAGAAGCTCAGGAACCATCTAAGGCCTCCGCCAGTATAAGAGTGGTTTGAGATACACTAGGTCGACAGCAGATCTAAGACCGAAGTCCAGCCGTAAAGGTAGAAGCGGGGTCCTGACAGGGAGGTTATTAATGCTGTGCATAAAACGTTTTTCAACAATCCCCAGGGTTCTGGCGTCATTATTGTCCTAGAGTTCCTCACCGTATAAGGTCACCCCCAGGGCTTGACAAGTATATATTTTAGGAGGTGGAAATATTGGGAGAAAAAAAAAAGATCCGCGTTGAGACCTCACAATGCCCCCGGAATATTGTTCAAAGTTGAGCCTGCACTTCTGAACTTGGGGGGGCCACTCAAAGTGCTCTGTGAGCGTGACCCAAAAGCAATCAAACACCTGGACTCTCTCCAGTGGTACGCCATTAAGAGTCGGATTAGGACGGATTGTTGGACATGTATTGAATACCATGTACTTGGCTTTGCCAAGTTGATCTCGCAGCCCCTCTGTTTGCCTAAGAACCCAAACCGATCCAGAAGCTTCTGGATCCCCATTGGAGATTTTGATATCAGGAGGGTGTCGTCCGCAAACAGAAGGCCGGGACCATTTCACCAGCTAGGCTTGGGGCATTGCTCTCATATTTCTCTAGCTCTGACACCATGTCATTAATATAAAGAAGAAAAAGTGTTGGAGCCAACACACACCCTTGCCTTACACCCCGTTTAACTGGGATGAGGGCTTTCAGTCCACCCTGGGACCAGCATCTGACCTGGGCTAAATTATTAGTGTGTAGCTGTTAGAAATGGGATCTCTAGTTGGCAAGGGCTTGCACCTTTGTCCAAGTAGGGACCCTTCTTCCTAGTCAGGGTAAGGGTTGTTACACTCGTGAAGTAACCCCTGCTCACCCTCGTGGTAGCTTGGCACGAGCAGTCAGGCTTAATTCAGAGGCAGTGTGTAAAGCATTTGCACATAACCAACAGTAATACAGTGTAAGCACTACAAACGGACACCACACCAGTTTAGAAAAATAACCAATATTTTATATACTCAAGACAAGACCAATTACGACAAAAATCCACAATACTGTACTTTAAAAATGAATGCTTGATACGGTAACTTCTTCTTTGCAGGAATAGCACAAAAGCAAAGTTCGTACGAGTCGGTAGCTCCGTCCGAGCCTACCGTGATGCTGAAAACCACAGAGTCTAACAGTTCCAGCCGACCGCGTCGATACGGGCCAGCAGAGTCATGAACAGACTCGGTTACAGTACCTTTCTCGTTGTGGCTGGTACGGAGTGTACGAGCCGGTCGGCGTTCGTCGCGGTTGCGGTGCAAGACGGAGCGATGCAAGGTGCGGTGTCCCTCGATGCGGTGCAGGCAGCGGCTCGATGAGCGTCGTGCAGACGGAGTCGGTGAGTCCAAGGCGTGCGATGCAGGGTGAGACGATGCTCGATACGGTGCTGACAGGTTGCGATGCAGGCGACCTAGCCGGAGTGCGGGAGCTGGCGTCCGACAGCGGTGCGAGTCGGAGCGGTGCGTCGCAGACGTGCGAGCGGTGCCCCAAATGCGGTGCGGTCACGACTCTTGAGCCAGTTGCAGCGACCTCGTCGGTCGGGTCCGGTTGGTTCAGTGAAGCGATGCGAACTGCGGTGCCCACAGGTCACGGTGCAAGCAGCGGCTCGATGTTGGCGGCGTCGGACGTCGCCCACGGTGAGACCAGGGTTGCGATGCGAAGCGGGGCGATGCGGTCTGCGGTGCAAACAGGTCACCGGCCAGGGATGGATTCGGTTGACGGAGTCGGTTGCAGTTCCCTTCCTCTGTGGCAACTGAAACAGCATTCCAGAAGCGGTACCCAGAGGCTTGTGAAGTCTTTGTAGTCCCTGAGACTTCTTAACAGGAGGCCAGCTCGGTTCCTGGCCCTTGGAGATACTCAGCACAAGTTTGTAGAAAGTTCAGTCCAGTCCTTTCACTGCCCAAGGCAGAAGCAGCAGCTGCAGGCCAACCCAACAAAGCAACAACACAGCAAAGGGGCAGTACTCCTCCTGGCAGCTCTTCCAGCTCTTCGTCTTGGCAGGTTCCTTGATTCCAGCGAGATCTAAATTCATGGGGTCAGGGCCCCAATATTTATATCCCAAATTCCTTTGTTCTCTGAAGGCAGAGAGGCCTTTGCCTAGTCCAAACCAGTTCTGGAGCACTTTGTTGACAAGTCTCCGTCCCTTCTTTCAGTGAGTAGGCCAGGGACATCAGACGCCCCACAGGAGGTGGAGCCAGCATTGTGGAGGGAAGGCACTGTCCTATTCGGGGCCCAGGTGCGACCCCTCCCACCCATCTACATGTAGATCTTGCTATTCAGCCCTGTCTCCTGGCATCCCCCAGCCCCTGTCACTCACATTCCAGACAAGGAATACACAACCTCGCAGAGGCAGGCTTGGATGGTTAGACAAGAAAATACCCACTTTCTAAAAGTGGTATTTTCAAACACAGAATGTTAAAACCAACTTTACTAAAAGCTGCATTTTATCATTCTGAGTCCAGGCATACTAAACTCGAATCTCTACCATGTTCCCGGGGTCAGTTAGGATTATAAGCTGTAATAATCAAAACTGCCCGTTCTGGCCTAGGGGGAACAGGTAGCCTTGCAATAGTGAAAAACGAACTAGGCTGTAATTCACTATCAGGACATGCCGCACACACTCGGGCATGTCCTACCTTTCGCATACACCGCACCCTGCCCACAGGGGTACCTTGGGCCTACCTTAGGGGTGACTAACATGTAGCAAAGGGAAGGTTTAGGGACTTGCAAGTGTGTGCACTTGCCAAGTCGACATGGCAGCCCCAGGCTGCGCACAGGCTCTGCGATGGCAGGCCCGAGTTACATTTTACGGGCTGTTTGCGTGGGTGGCACAATCCAGTGCTGCAGCCCACCAACAGCATTTGGTCTATAGGCCCTGGCACTCGCAGTGCACTTTACAAGGGACTGACAGATAAACCAAATAGGTCAATCATGGAAACACCAATCCATAACGCATTTTATACAGGAGCACTTGCACTTTCCCACTGGACCGCAGTGAGGAAAGTGCGCAGAATCATTACACCAGCAAAAACAGAGTCAAAACCGGGAGGTCAGAAAGCAAAAAGTCAGGGGAAACACGCCAAAAGATGCCAAGTCTAACAGTAGCCTTATAATGACACTCAAGAGGTATGGTGCGACCCCCATTTCCGCCAGCACATTCCACGGAGACTCCCTGGGCACAAGGTCAAAAGCAGACCAAAGGTCCACAAAGATCACATAGAGTCTACCTTTCCCCCAAGGTAACGTGCTTCCAGTAGAGCAACTGAAGGCGAAACACCTGGTCAATGGTTCCAATACCATCCCTGAAGCCGGCTTGTAGTGCGGTCAGCACACCAGAATCAGCTATCCTATCCAGCATAATCTGGCTGAATAATTTTTGTGAGCTATCAATGAAAATGATGGGCCTATAATTCGAGGGTAAGGACCTGAAACCCTTCTTAAAAATAGGGGCACCAGCCATTACAGCAATAAAGACCAGAGAGAAGTAGGGACACCATACATCCCTATGTGCCTTAAAGTGGTCTCCAGGGACCTTATCCAGCCCTGGGGCATTATTTTGGAGTACTCCAAACTAAAGCTTTGCTGATCTCAGCGCTAGAGATAAAACAGACATTTGGGGCCTTGGGCTTGGAACTGTAAACTAACATGTCAACACTACCAATTTCACAACCCCTGTCTTCATCTGTCTGTCCAAAGGGCACATCCTGAGGATGTTCCAGTCCAGCAGCCTCCGAATATAACATGGAAAAATGATCAACCTAGTCAGCAGTAGAAATATTAGCCAACGGAGCATGGTCGTCAGAGCCACCACTAGCAAGGATACGCCAAAAGGAGCGGTAGTCTTTACCTTTAACAGCACCCAGCATGGAATCCCATTCTGAACACTCCCAAGCTCTCTTGGTGCTAAGAATCGTTGCTTTATAAGGTGCCATGGCATCCTGAATCCCATTTCTACATCCAGCTTTTATGGCTCTAGAGAGGGCATGCTTGGCTATTCTTCAGGATTTAGAGTACCAAAAAGCCGCTTTCTTCCTTTTAGGGATAGTCCTGGTTTCTACTAAGAAGAGATTCCTTAGGGAAGCGAACATGGATTTATGAATAGAGATAAGTCTCAACAAGGAATCTGTTTGCACGAGAGGCGTCCTCTCAGCCAGCACAGCATCAAGACCCATGGACACTACCTCATATACCTCCTTCATTCCACCAGAGAGCTCCATTTAAGCCTGCGACGGTTGTTGGTATGAAGTAGCGTCCTGTTGAATAATTAGTTAGAGGTCTTCGAAAGAGAAGTGCCAAGAGCTCCTAGTGTTAAGACTAGGACGTTGTGGTCGCTGTCTTGGAGGAAAGTCCCTGACATAGCAATCACAGAGGGCCACAATCTAATATCCAACAGGATGTAGTCAATGAGACTAGAGCAGAGTAAACCGTTGAACGTGTGTCTCCCCTCTTTGTCAGAATTGGATCTTCCGTTACAGACTCGCAGACCATTGCTGATTTTAAAAGCATTTAGTTGTAACACAACAGCAGTCCATTTCTTAGAGGGGGAAGTGTGAGACCGGAAACTGACCAGACTTGATCCTCCTCGCCATTAAGGACTTCAAAACGTGCTCAGAGGCTCAAATTTACAATTAAAATCACCTGCGGCAATTTTAAAATAATCTACGAGTAAGGCTGTCATATGTGATCTAATCAGATCTATGACCTGCAACCTTACCCCCACATCTGCAATAGACGTTATATACATAAAATAAGTACCACCAGGGGAAAATGTCAAACTAACACAATGCAGATCAGGACAGCTCAAATCTATCACTTTGACAACACAAGGCAGAGTAGTTTTTATCCCGATTATTGACCCCTTCCCCATAGAAATTGTGGCGGGAGAAAAATTAAAGCATGAATGAAACTGAGGGGAAAGAGACCAAAGGCCAGATGTATCAAGCTATTTTGCGTTCGCAAAAGGTGCGAATCGCAAAAATCGTCCGTTTGCGAATGCAAAATGGCCTCATCCAATGTATGAAAGCTTTCGCATTTGCTAAATTGGAAATCGCAAAAAATGCGAATCCCAATTTTGCAAATTTCAATTTTAGCGAAATCCAATTTGCGATTTCCAATTTTGCGAATCCCAAATTGCGAATTCGCTATTTGGGATTTGCAGTCCAATGTATGAAGCAGTCACAAATTGCGAATGGACCAAAATTCGCTATTTTTCACGTGCAAATTACCACCAACTCAAGTCAGGTGGTAACCAGGTGCAAACTATTTAAACAGGCCCTGAGGGCCTCAGAATGTTTCACAATGGCAGCACTGTATGTCATAGCGAGGAGGATGCGGATTCAAGCAGCAGCACAGAGAAGGAGGAGGAGACAGGAACGCATTTACAGAGTGCGCACAACCCTATTTTCAGCAGACAGAGGAAGAAATCCACGACATATATAGACTAGACTCAGCAACAATACTAGACCTGATAGCTGACCTACATCCAATACTGGAGCATCAAACCCGCAGGACCAAACCCATTACCACACATGTGCAGGTCCTATGTTCACTGAACCTACTAGCATCAGGGATCCTCCAGGAGGGTGATAGCTGCAGCAGGAGGGGTGTCCCAAAGTTGCGTTACACGCTTCCTAAATGCTTTCTTGGATGCAATGGTACAGAGGATACACCATTACATCAGAGTTTCCACTACACAACAGGTATTGCAGCAGACCAAATTGGAATACTACCAGATAGCCCAATTCCCACATGTAATTGGGTGCATTGATGGGACACATGTAGCCATCTGTCCCCCCTCAGCTAATGAGTATGTGTATAGGAACAGGAAATCCTTTCATTCACTCAACATTCAGGTCATATGTAATGCCTCACACATAATAACTGACATAGTGGCCAAATATCCTGGTAGTACACACGATTCTTTCATATTTAGACACAGTGGAATATACACACGTCTCACTGGGGTGAATTTGGCAAAGGATACCTGCTAGGTAAATGCATGTAACTGACTCTGACAGACTCCTTGGATCTGTAGAAATAGGTCAGTGATTAATCTATTGCCTTTCATCCTGTAGGTGACAGTGCATATGCTGTGCGCTCCTTCATTCTCACACCATACCTCAATCCAGCAACTCAGAGTGAGAGGAAATACAATGCTGCACACAAGTCTACACACGTCATAAAGCGGACATTCGGCCTATTGAAGAGTAGGTTCCGCTGCCTACACAAAAGTGGAGGTGCACTGCAGTATAGGCCAGAGATCGGTTGCAAAATTGTGGCCACTTGTGCCATGCTGCACAACCTAGCTACAACCAATGGCATACCAGATTCAGAGTCCGATGAAGAGGATGAACCACGTCCACCTCGCAGAGCAGCAAGTGGTGTAGGTGCAGCAGGTGGCAAACAGAGGCGTGATGAAATCACACGCAACTATTTCTAGGTGAGTAATAATGAGACAATGCACCTCATGACTTTTGGTCAACTGTGTTCTTATTCACCTTAACATCAGGTAAACTGTGTGCACACAGCCGTCAACTACATTCTTGTGTGAGAATATTGTAGGTCAACATGGCATTTATACTGACCATGCCCAACATTCTGCACTTATCATCATATGCAATGGGTTACCTCACCCATTTGCATGCCACGGACTACTTTTTACGGCCACGTACAGCACTAGTGCGGTCATTGTGTACACTGGCCTCCCTTGATGAGGCCTCGGATGCCGTACCTTGCCTTGCACTACGCCGTCTTGGCTCAGTCACAGGTGCAGTAATGCTGCTGATGCTGGAGGCCTCCTTACTGTCCCCTGCACCCAGTATACTTGTCCCAGCTATAGTAGCTGTCTGTAGCTGTTCAACAGCAGTGGTGACCTGCACCAATCCCCTGGCAACATTATGACTGCAGTGGGCCATTTACACCTGCATGGACACAGTGCGTCTGGACAAGAGAGCTGTGGCATTGGTGAGACAGTTAACTGCCTTCGGTTAACCATCCAAACGGCTAAATAGGTGGTGCTTTTCGCGGCGTCTGGAGGCATGCTCCCTCTGCATGGTGGTACAGAGATCTTTAATCGCTGCTGTCATGTCCCTGACAAAAAATGTAAATCAGTATTTGTAAAGCGTGAACTACTCACCCTTACGGGTCTCAAGGCGCTGGGGCCATCGTGGAAATTAAGTGAGCTATTGCCCAGAGTCACATGGTGCTGAGCTGAGCTGCCGCCGGAGCCGGGGATCGAACCGTGAGCCCTCTGCTCCGAAGTCAGCTGCCCTGGCCGCTGCACCACACCTCTCCACTTCTGCATTTGCCCTATGGCCCTCTGCCACTGTGTTATTCATCTATCTGATGCTGTCCGTGATGTCAACCATGCTGTGATTCAGACACACCAGTTGCCTTTGCACTGACTGCATGCTTTTCAATTGCAGCCACTGCACATTCACCATAGTGCCCTCCAGCCCAACAAAGACAGAGGATCCCTCTCCTTCCTCAGCAGCACTGTGTGCCCTTGCTCTGTGTCTCCTGCGATTGTTGTTGCTACGCTGAAAGTGGGACTGATCACCTTGCGGCTGTGCCTGCTCATCTGGCCTTGGCTGTGGCTCTGCTTGGATGTCTTCCCCCTTCTACCTCCAACTCCTGTAGTGGAGCCACAGTGTACCTGCGCGGTCTTGGTGCAGGGGTTGTTGGTGTTGTGGTGTCTGTATCTTCTTCACCTGCCTGTTCCTGGCTCTCCTCTGGCTCATCTATTGGTGTGTCTTCACCCTGTGGCACAGGTTCATCTGTGAATATAACAAAACTACTTATTGTGTGTCCTGCTTTATGTTATTTGAAAATTAAATGTACTAGAGTTGGTATACCAAAATGGTGTGTTTTAATTTGTTATTTACCGGTGGGTCTCAACAGCGGCTATGTTGCTATGAATCATTGTTTTACTACCTTATGTGTCTGACTGCATCTCCCATGATGCATTGCTGGGTGGTAACCAAAATGTGGACTGGAGTGGGTTTTTGACTTTTTGTAATTTGTCATTTCTAAGTGGGCGTTTTAGTGATTAATGGGGCAGGTGTATTTTAGCATGCATCCTACCTTGGCTGGTGTTTGCTGTGGCTGAGTTTTCGATGTCTGCTACACCACTGATCGATTCGGGCTGTAGGGTTGACTCCACCAAGTCCTCAAGGGGGGTGGACGCCGGCTGTATTGATGGTCCTCCACCTGTCTTCTTGGCCTTCACAAGCCTGCTTGCCACCTTCTCCTTTGCCCTTGAGCGCAAGTCGTACCAGCACTTGCGTAGGTCTTCTATGGAGCGCTGTGTGACCCCTATGGTGTTGACTTTGACTTGGATGTCCATCCAGGTCTTCCTCTTCTCTGACTCGGGGATGTGTAGAGATTTTTTCCCAAAAAGTTGCTCATGGCTCTTCACCATTTCCTCGATTAGGACCTCCAATTCTTTTTCACTGAACTTTTGCTTTCTCTTGCGTCCTGCAGCCTCCTTTGCCTTCTACTGTGAAGCCATGCTGTGTATTTGTGCCTGTCTCTGCACTCTAGGTGTTCTCCTGAGTGGTGTACTCCTGCTCTCAGCCTCCTACACAGCCTCAGGCACTCAGAAACAGCATGGGGAGACTCACTTCCTGCTTGTGATGTCATCAAACTGCATCTGAATAGCAGATTTGCTAATTTGCGATTTTTTTAATTTGCGAATTCACAGATACAGAATCGCTATTTGGGAAATCTGTAATTGCAAATGCGAATATTACCGATTCGCTATTTTCTTGCGATTTTCTGCCTGCATTGCATTTTGCGATTCGCAAATAGTGATTCGGTATAAATCGCTATTTGGGAATCGCAAATTGCTTTTTTGATACATCTGCCCCCAAGTCTCCTGGAACAGACAGATGTCAAATGTGTCAATGAACTGGCCCCATTATGGGCAGGAGAGTTTGGACACTATTCCAGCCAAATTCCAAGAAACAATCTTGGAATGGATGCGATGACTGGAGAGGGCAGCGTCTAAGACTATGGGAGATGTGGGGCGCAAACATCAGTAATGGAACCTATTGGTGGAGTAAGTACAACCCTCACCTCCTCAGGCTTGTTGGCGATGCTGTCGTCTACGATTAAAGTTGGGCGTCAATCCATACCTTCCAGACTTGACAGGGGGAGTAATCTATTATACTTAGTGACAGAATAACCATTTGGTGCGTCTGCCTTCTTGTCTGGGGTGCAAGTGTTTGTAGAAGAAGTCTAAGGGGACGATATTGATAACAGCTCTCAACATGTGAACCCTGGCACCACACTTAACTAGGCGATTAGCCAGCCTTGAACTTTTGTAAATAATAACCACACAATCCCCACTGATGATTCTGGGCAACAGGCCTACCCACCCAACCCTCCTTACAAACAAAATGTCCTCGTATTCAGAGATTCTAAAATCTGTGTGCCGAGCCAGCCAGTGGCACACCTCATTTTTGAGCTGCTCTGTTGATTCCTCCACAGAGCATTTTGGGGGCAGAACTCCTGTCAAGATAGCTACGTAGGGGCAACAGTCAGGGGTAAGATTCAGTCAGGACTGGGGGTGGGGGGCGGGGTCGGGCCGGAGAGTCACTTCCATGGGTGAACGACCTATTCATTACTTTGGGACCTTCCTGATGGCCCTAAGAGCCTCCTTTGTCTCGGTCAGACTCCAAGGGACACAGGGCACCTGCGACTGACAGGGGTGGGGACAGGCCTTGAATATCAGATGTCCCTAAGTAAGGAGATGGCGGGCTGTTACTGGTGCCACACTAGTGGTCAAGGGCTGGACAACTCTGGCAGTCGATAGATGAACAGGGGCCTGCTTGACAAATGGAATATTCTTAAGAACAAATCTTATCAACCAGTGGGGTAACAGAAGTTTGACGATGGAAACATTTCCCTGACATTGAGGTCCCATTAACCGACGACTTCACTTGGTCTGGGTTCCCATTGTGAGATTCCCTTTCCCTCTTCATGTTGCCAAGGATTGCATAAACATCAGTTTTTCCTGCTACAACGTAGGCAGTAACAGTACAGATTATCAAAATATATCTTTCCAATATGCAACATAGTTGGGCATACACACTTCCTGTTCTGTTTGCCCGTGTAGTTGATGAAAATGCACCAGGTCACTCAAGAGCTTCTTATAGTCCCATTTATTGTTTGTTTGACACTCTATATAAAAATTATATTTTAGCTTTTAATCAGGCAGAGAGTCCGTGTGGACATACAGGGGATACATCAGGCCGCTTCCTTGCATAGATTAGCAGGAGGGAGGAGGATGCCAGCTGGATAAGTGAGATAATAGTTGATATGGGAGTAACCAAGACAAAAGATAAGGAGATAGCATCCACATTTGTGCAATACTATAGCGCCTTCTGTGAGGTGGAAAATGTAACTGGGAGTGATGAAACTGAGAACTTTCTCAGCAGTCTTGACCTACCAACTCTGGGAAAAGAAGAGAGAGACGAGCTGGAAGGTGAAATTACCCTAAATGAGGCTGAGGGGGCAATTAAGCATATGAAGAGTGGGAAAATCCCAGACCATAATGGGATACCAGCGGAACTATACAACAAAAACTCTACTTTGCTGTGTCCCCACCTACAACAGGTATTTAAAAAAGCCAGAGTGAATGGAATTTTGTCTACTTATCTAAGGCATGTGGCCATTACAGTAATCCAAAAAGAGGGGAGACCCACAGATAAATGAGCCTCTACCCATCCAGTCTCATTGTTAAATGTAGAAATGAAGATCTTGCTGACAAGCCTGACAGCTAGGTTGCTGGGGACTCTCAGCTCTCTTATACACAAAGACAAGTGGGAATTCATGCAGAGACAATCCACCAGACTCTGGCCCTGATTTAGATCTTGGTGGATGGGTTACTCCGTCACAACGATGACAGATTTCCTGTCCGCCGAAATATAAATCCCATAGGATATAATGGGATTTATATTTCGGCGGACAGGATATCCGTCACCGTTATGATGGAGGAAACAGTCTGCCAAGATCTAAATCAGGCCCTTAATCTTCGACGATTCAATAACTGATTAGCAGCAATACAGTCGAAGGCAGAGCCCCAGCGGTCATCTTGCTGAATGCCGAAAAGGCATTTGACTCTCTCCACTGGCTACTCCTGTTCCAGACACTGCGAAGGTTCGGTTTCGCTCCGTACCTCCGTAAATGGGTGGCTCCCTTTACCAGGACCACACTGTGGCCGTCAGGGTGAATAGGGTGACATTTCACCATTTCCCTTTAAAACGGGGTACGCAGCAGGGATGTTCTCTCTCTGGGCTACTATTCGCCCTATGTGTGGTACCTCTACAATGCTGGGTTTGATCGCTGGCGGCGATCAAGAGACTCTGCACAAGAAATAACCCCCAACCTCAGTACTCCGGGTGTAAAAATAAACTGAGAGAAGTCCATCATACTTAAAAGCAGAGGCTGGGGGCAGATCCAAGAATAAAAGTTTTTGAAGAGCGGTTCAAGTACCCCGGGATATATGTGACACCAAGGGAAGAGCTATTTCTGGCAAAATATTTAGGGCAAACAATAGAGGATTTCCAGGGAGACACAAGTATATCGAGATCTTTCCTGCTTACCATACTTGGGTGGGCAACGATTTTTAAAATGGCCAAGCTGGCAAAGTCACTGTCTGTAATGTAAAATACATCTTTCTCAATTCAGGAGGTGATCTTGGACTAGACAAGGACTTGTGGACCTTAATATGGGATGGAAGTACGCTGAGGACAGCAATAAGAACGCTCGCTAGGTCCGTTTACAACAGAGGGACTGCCCTGCCACAGGTAATATTAGAATGTGCCTAAGTTTGTCATCTTGGGGATTCTGAATGATATTGACCTACCAATAAGCAAGCTCACGTTTTGTGTGCTAGCGCCAACTGTCGCAAAAAGGGGACCTGGCAAAGAACGTAGTGTCACAAATGATGCCCTCCATGCAAGAGTGGTAGACTGGTATGGGTATGGATATGTAAATGGGGGCAGAAAAAGGGACAAGCAAAAAATCTGAGGGTGGTGGAGAGGTTTTTATGGGATTGGAGAGGGCGCACAAGGCCCAGACAGCGGTGGAACAGGGAGAGCTAATGCAGTGGTGGATTGAGCAGAAAAGGGGGAGATAAATCCTTGTGCACTCTTGCTGTAGAGAGGTTGGGGCAATGATGTATCCTGGAATATCTGCTGAATGATTCAGAGTCTAATGTATAAGGTGAATGATGATTGTACTGGTTGCTCAAAGTTACAAGTATTGAAGAGTGATAGTGGATTTGAACTAAAATGTCAATTTAAATGTTTTTTGGAAAAGCCTCATGGGACCGCTAAATGTCATATTTTTATAATAGACCCTTGAGTGGGTGCTCTTCGTTTAATTTTAGAGATAATTTTTGCTTTTAGCTCTTCGTCATGGGACACTGGGGTCTCAAATGTATTAGTAATTACAATATGATGATTTCTGATTTCTTTTCCGTATTTAAATCTTTTACAGCCGAGTACAAGTGCTGCTGGAAGAACCAACATTAATTTACTATATCGAGTTATTTATGAACCAGAGTGTGATCACATTTTGCTTTATATTAAGCATGAATAACCAACTGGTCTTAACATCAAATTGTACAGTCAGTGAAATAAGAATATGGAGCCCAGATAATGTACCATTTGGCTTTACTTGATCCTGACTCATTGGCTGTTTCTCCTACCGAATAAAATGCAACTTTCAAATTGGCTGAAGTCCCTGTTCCCTGGCTTAGTACAGTAATTGTGTCTATTCACCAGTAAAAGGGATGTACATGCCCAAGCAATTACCATCCCATTTCCATGCTCAATGGCATCTGAAAAATGTTGGCAAATAGTTCCTCGTAAGGCTACAAGACTATACAGGAAACAATAGAGTAATTGCAGACAGCCAAGAAAGCTCCAGGTATTTTTTGGGCACAGCCGAACAAGGTTTCCTGGTGGGCATTTATCATTTATTTATTTATTCTGTGGTTTTATGTAGTGCGGACAAGAGCACTAGAGCGTCTTACATACTATATATTTCAGAAACAGGGCACAATACAATTACAGCTAGGCAGCAGTTAAAATTAACATTAACGATTTACAAGATGGTTTAGGGCAAGTAAGTAGAGGTTGGTATTTTAATGCGCAGATTTATCCAAAATTTAGATATATAATAATAAGTTATTTTTCATCTAGCCTTTCAAATCATACCCTTGCAGTAGTTTCTAAGCACTGTAAATAACAGATGTTACTATTACCCACTCGTGATACTTCATTTATTGACTTTCAGGAGGACGGCAGGCTGAGTCTGCCTTGCCAGGATTCAAACTCATGTCACAGCTTAGTTACAGTGGTGAACTTTCAGCTCAGTGAAATAACCCTCCAGCTATAATATTATCAAATAACCATTATTATTGTCTTGAATTATGTGGTTTAACCCCTTAACTGCTGAGACCTTTTCATCCCAGTGCTGAACCCTTTTTTTGGCTATTTTGGGTTCTTTGTGCTTAGGCCTCCATAACATTGTTCCCACATAAGGTATCCACGCCAAAATTGCACCCTTTTTCCCAACATCATGGGGATTCTAAACCTACCCAGGGTTTGTGAATTTCCTTGGAGGGGACTGAGAAAATAGCCAAAATATAACTACATTTGAAGTTTTGAGGTGGGGGGGACAAGGAAAAAAGTCTGCTTTCCTCCCTAAAAATGGCATCAACAAAAGGTTTGCTGTGCTAAAGTCACCTTCTTTCCAGTTTTCCGGAACATACAGAGGTGTAGGGAAAACAAATTTTTACCACAGTTTTGGCATTTTTCTAGGAGGTAGCTAATTTTTCGGAATTTTTTACTTTCAACCTACTTCCAGTTTGTGGTAGGAACTGGTATGAAACCCATGTGTGATCCTGGGAAGGTATAGATTTCTGAAAAGTAGACAAAATTCTGAATTGAGCAAGGGGTCATTTCTGTAGATTCCTCAAGGTTTTACCAAAAAACTGACTGCTGAAATAAAAAATTTAAAAAATGAAAATGAGTAGGAAAAAAACAACCATTTGAGACATCATTTTCATCCGTTACTTCTCGTCGCGATGGTCAAATTACAAATGCAATATACCATTACGTCTACTAGACTCTTTTGGTTGCGGGAATATATAGGATTTGTAGGTTCTCCAAGAAGTCGAGGTACCCAGAGCCAACAACTGAGCTGCACCTTACCATGTTTTTTTCATTGTGTACCGAGTATAGAGCAATTTATATGGTAAAATATAAAGAGTGAAAAATGAGTATGAAAGAAACCGAAGTGTTTCTGAAATGTACACCAGATAGTGAGTTTAGGAGCAGTGGTTATTTGGACATCTCTGAATCTGCAGGAACCCATACTAGCATGTGATTCAGAGGGCATTTTTCAAAATGTCTTCTTTTTTACACACTGGCTTACTTTTGGAAGGCACAAATACAGAGAAATTCAGTCGGCAATTACAAATATTCTACTATTCTGTGCTCCCACATGTCTCCCAATAAAAATGGCACAACACTTGTGTGGGTAGGCCTAATGCCAGTGACAGGAAAGGGTCCAAAACACAACATGGACCGATCACATATTTCCACTGAAATCTGACCATTTTTTGCAATGTGGTTAGCTGTGGATTTTGGGCCACAGCTCAGCCATCACCTAAAGAAACCTCGCAAACCTGCAGATTTCTGAAAACTAGACACCATGGAGGATTCCAGGGTGATGTGCCGTGTATGGATTCCTACATGGTTATCTTACCCACAATGCCCTGAAAACCTCTAATTTGTTTAATGGATCAAACCAAGGTCAATTGGAGTCCCTTACAAGGTCTACCATTGACCCTGGTTTGATCCATTCTAATCGGGGACACTAGGCCCAGCCACACAAGTGGGGTAGCATTTTTATCGGGACAAGTGGGGGAACGTTGGGGGGAACTTCTGGATCCTGCGGATTCCTGAAGTTTACATCACATAAATGCAAGGAAAATGCATGATGTTAGGCAAAGTTTGAAGTTTGCCAGGCATTGTGGGTAAGAACATGTTGTGGGATCCACCAGAAGTACACCACCCTGGATTCCTCGGGTGTCTAGTCTTCAGAAATGTCTGAGTCTGGTAGGTTTCCTCAGGTAGCAGCCTACTCAAGCCCAAAACGTGCAGCCATTCACTATTGCAAGTGGGACGATATTGGGCTTTCTGTTCTCCCCCCCCTCCCCCGGGCAAACTGGGGGCAGAAAGACTAAATAATCCTTTTTGGGTGTGGGGGCGTGCCCAATACCAGAGTGCAAAGCCTGAACCCATTTCTTTTGCCACAAATGCAACATTCCTGGTGTGTACTAAGTTTTCTCCTTCCCGGTTCCCACCCTGGGGGGGGAGGGGGGGGCAGATTTGTGGCAACCTCCCCAATTGAGACAAACCTCCTATCTGTCTCTGGGGCATGGTTTGGTGCCAAAGTAGACCGCCATCTCCTCTTTTTTGTATTGTTTGCACCCTTTTCAATTCCCTGGGGTCTACTGGGCTTTTTGCCCCTGAGGGGTAAATTGGCATCAAACTCCCTGTCTGCCCTGGTTGGGGGGGGATAGAAAGACTGGTATGTCCCTTGTGGGGTGAGAGTGGTGCCTATGTCAGATAACAACTATAACTTTAGGATGGGGGACTGGGGGGAGCAAAAGCCATTGCTGAAGGGGTCGCTACCCTGGCAAAAAAAAAACCTTGTGTCTAGAGGTGGATCTCCTGTGGCGATCCCCAAGCTGGGATCCATTTGGAGATATCACTGGAATCTCTGCCACCTCAATCAGTTCGGCTGAGATATGCCCCCGAAGATTGATGCAGTGAAAGTAAAACAAACCAATTGGCTTGCTTTACTTTCACTTTAGCAGTAACAATGTCAATGCGCTCTTCCAATGCTCTCTGCGTGCTGATCGTTATTACAAACAAAAACTTCTTTCTGAGCAGCCCAAGCTAAA
The DNA here is from genome assembly GCA_963921515.1 of Calotriton arnoldi. NCBI lineage: Eukaryota > Metazoa > Chordata > Amphibia > Caudata > Salamandridae > Calotriton > Calotriton arnoldi. The sequence goes on from CAWUFW010009268.1 coordinate 477,049, forward strand.
AACTAAAAAAAGGAATCCCTCTGGTGCAAAGCACCAGAGGGTCCTTTATAGCCCTCCGCAATTTCAGCCAATGGTCGTCACACGTAGGGGGGAGGAGCAAGTGAGGGTGTCTGCCATTGGCCGACACTAGCACTAAAAGAGTTAAAGGCCAGATTTTTCATGGCACTTCTTGATTTATAGGCTTCCTTCAACAACACAGCCAAGTCACTACTACATTAACAAATGCTGGAGTAAACAGGAACTTAATAATGCAACGTACATGCTGTACTCCGGTAGTGAGGATTGAGTGTTGGTGCATACATGCATAATACACTGAGTACTTCATGGTTCACACAGGTTTCTGGGAATGATGTATCTTGGCCCTCACTACCTTTTCAATGGGCGCATTTCCCAGGACCTTTTGCTCGCTTAAATTGATTTTACATTTGCAAATGGATTTATTCAAAATTCAAAGTCAGCTAATCTGGTGTAATTTTATTTGTGAGAATAGTTAATCCCAGGGAGTGGGTGTTCCAGGGTGGGAATGCCTTCAACAGGGGATGAACACCCCACAGACGTATGTGTTTGTAGATATCTACAGACCTTTCCAAGACACATTCCCATCACTTATACTGTTAGATTTACTCCTCTCAATGGTTGAAGCAAATCCTTGGCCATGATGGGAAAGGGAAGGAAGCATTTCTAAAATTGGCGTGGGTCTATTGAATTGGATTTGTCCACTGGCACAGAAAAAAAATATTGAAGTTTAAAAGAGCAAATGGAATGTTAAAAAGTATTTATGCATAAGTAAAAATACCCTTAGTAAATTAATGCAAATACTTATGCATGCGAATACGCTTGGAGCGCTGTGTGCTGCAGCATTCCAGGAGTACTCCTGTATTTGTTTGTCAGAACTTTACCCTAAACACATGTAAGCCTTTGGTAGTACATTTCCGAATATTCTGAAAATTAAGCTCAATATTTTTAAAATCATCTGGGCTGCCACCTCCAGTCCTGTGGTATTGATGTTGCAAAACAACGATTTCCTTCCATATTTACTTTACGAGGTGGACACCTTTCCGGTTGTTAGAGCGCAAACTACACTCCAAAGACTAGTGGAGGAGAAGAGACCTAGCAAATAGAGCTACCAGCAATGGACCTGGGGAACCAGGTGCATTCCGGCCTCTGCTCAGCATTCTGTGGTTGTGGGCAAATCACTTAATCTCATTATGACACAAAAAAAGTGCAACATAGTCTGGCTCCATGGTAAAGCTCTCTAATACACTTGGCCCCAATTTGCTCTATAGAAAACCTGCAGAAAATACTTAATTGTTGTTCGTTCCTGTCAAAAAGTTATTAAATAAGTGGAAAATATCAATTGTTGCTCAACCATATATTCCAACAAACCCTCAAACACAGCATCGATTGGAATTGAACTTGTAGACAACTATCAGTAATTAAGATTTAGGTTTAAGAATTAGAAGTATTTCACATCTTTGTTGAGTATCAACATCTTTGTTTATCCCGCCTCCGGTTTGAGATAAGAGTTCAAAGAATGATTTGCCAATTTGCCCTTAAACTGGGCCCGTTTTGGGCTAATCTTGTGGTTACTGCAGATGAATAAAACATAATGGATATACTTACAAGTGAAGGTGCTGTGACGTTACCATTGGCTTGTCATACACACATTTTTCAGGCGACTGGTTTAAATTCTCTCTCAGTGATAGAGGCAAGGATTACACTTCCCTTCCTTCACTTTATTCTTCAGAAGTCACAGTAATAAAACATAAGATCACTACATAGCCCATGAGGCACAGGAAAAAAAACTGTAGTCCATAACAGTATATGTAATATTTCCTCTTTCTTCGCTATTCCTGCACCAGATAAGTGCCATTTCCCCCAAGGGTTTTTTTTCTTATATCTGTAGTTTTGTCAGCTCCTATGAGTCAATATTGATTTATTGGAAGAGATTTGCTACTTTGTTTGGTGCGCGCTGCCCATATCTGGTTTTTCATAGGTAGTGCTGTCGCACAAACTGTGGTGACTGTCTGGAGGGCACAGTACAGTCCACCGGCCACTACGGGGAGCACAAGTGTTCCGACGACTTCCGCAAGACCATACAGTCCAGTTTGGATGTGGGGTTTCGGAAACCTTTGGGGACCTTTTTTGAGAATTTTAAGCTAGAGCATAGAGGTACATAGCAATTTATAAAGCTTTCAGACCCAAACTACAGTTCTTCTCAGTAAGGGTTTCTGGGTCTTTGTAAGCCTCCAACAAGCCACCCCAGCCTAGGGTCTGTACTGCTCCCATGCAGGGAATTACCATGGACACTGCACAGGCTAAATTGTGCCATTTCATTAACACTCATTTGTGGTTCATATACCAAGGGTGTAGTCTTAATGGGCCCTAGGTATCCAAAGATCTCAAGGTGCTGGTGTCCCTTTTTTCCTGAAATGCCTTCCAAATTGGTCTTTACTCAATGGGAATAGTTGCTAATTAAGTTTGTCTTCCTCCTAGTCGGGCCTTAACATGCAAGATAGAGAGCATGATTGCTATTAAGAGGAGGTTGAGAAGCTCATCCCTTGAGATGGCACTATGTCTGAGGGGATGGATGCTTCTATCCATAAGGCAGTGAACAGTGCCACGGGCCCGTTTTGGCAGAAGCTTATAATTTGACCGGTGTCCTTTCCACAACCCCACCCTCGGAGGGAAGAGCTAGCTGCACATGGTGGAACTGGTGAACCCCCGTAACCCACACAGCCAGATTCCTATCCAGGCCAAGGCTAAACATAAGTGCGAGGTACGCAAAGAAGAGGACACCTTTGATAGGCTCATAGAGGCTTTACTAGCATTGTCGGAAAGCACGCATAAAGGTAAGGCGTGTGGGGTCAGATCTACTCTCAACACCTCCAGCAACAATATTGCAAACAGTTTCAGGCTTGCCCCAATCCCTACTTCACAGACCATGGCATCTGTGCTCTTGGCTCGTGCTCTGAACCTAAGAGGCAGAATGTAGATGAGCAGGGCCAGCATCCTAAGACACCTGCAGGTATGCTGAACGTTGAAGACACCTCATCTCAGGTCTTCTGGGTGGGCACCAGCTGACCTGGTCGCCAAGTACATGGCCATACAGTTTAGGAAGCTATTGAACAAGGAGATCAGGGGATGTCTTAGGGTGAAATGCACCCGTCCAACTTTGATGGGAATGCTGCTCTGAACCCAGAGATTGACAGTATGATGGCCACATTCCCAGCGTAGTTTATTAAAGACCCCAAGAAGGGTATAAATAAGTGCCTGTCAGGATAAGTTATTGGACGTACTAGGCACAATCTAAAAAATTCTGGAAATGGAAGAGGGCAGAAGAGAAATGTCCATGCTTATTTTGCTGGATATTCTTTCAGGCTTGGCCCAGTGAGGAGTGATATTCCAGGGTAGCGTGAACTGTGCCATCTCTATGTAGAGATGCAGATAACAGATTATCAAAGGTAGACCCAAAACTCAGCAGTCTAGCCACTTCAGAGGAGGGCCCAGTGGCTCAGGGGAGCCTGTTTGGGGAACCGTTGCTAAAGGAACTAGGGAAGGATCTTTCCACATTTACACCAATCTATAAGGCCCAGGCTTTTAAAATCTTTGGCTAGAAGGGTTCTGGAGGGGCCGGCCGAGGTTGCTCTGCTGGGCATGTCCTTAATAGAATTGAAAACTTTCCTTCATTTTATCTAGGAAATGTTATATTCTTTTTGGCTGGAAGCAGAAGAGATTACGAAAAGTGTTACAGTTGCGTTCAAGAAGCTGTATAGGTGGAAAAGCTGAAATAAATCTAGAATCGCACTTCAACATAAATCTACCAGTGCCATGAAAAGTTATATACGTTCGGTTTATATCCTTTATTATTTCAATATTGCTAGTTCTACAAAGGAGTATGCTAAACTCCACTTTCATACTGCTAATTCAATATGGCGTGCTTGGATGAAGAGGAAGATTTTTAAGTTTCTGTGTGCACATACTTTTGGTTATATCTATTATTATATTTTACCTAAAGCGATGTGGTCCTGTAATTATTGTTACGTGCGTCCTTTTCGGCTGTACGCATTAATATTTTAAATAATATTCTCTTGCGACATTAGATCAGTTTATTATAGCTCTAAATGACTGCATGTAATTCTCCACTACCATTTATCTTGTAACATTCAGTTGAACACCTGGTGTAAAGTTTATCTGGATTAGGTTACATAATTTATACCCTAATTGAGCTTGGCAATTCTCGGTCAGTGTTGCCATGGTTTTAACAATGAATATGGCGTACTTTAAAATGTTTCATTTTAAACTAATTGTTGTCTAATGTGCAGTGTTTGCAGTCTAAAATATGCTACAAATAAAACAGCTGATTCATGATATTGGGTCTATTAGTTTTCATTACATTTTTGTTTAAGCCTTAGAAGAGTAAAAGAGAATGCTCTCCCTTGTTAGTCAAACGTCTATTCATGCGGTGGCATAGAAGCTGTCTAAAAAGAAGTGCACCTTTCCCTGAGAGGCTTTGAGATAACTAAAAGAGAGGTCTAAAGACAAATGAGCACCCTGCTGGATGGGAGAACAGTGATGAGACTCTGGACTGCACAAGTAGAGCCGCCATCTGTGTAAATAAGGTACTGAAAAAGAGTAGATTTGAGTCGGATGGAGGGATAACCTCCTGGACCCAAACACAGCAGACAGAAAACACAAAGTGCCCTAGAGTTCCCGGAATATAGAATGAGAAGAGGAGCTCAAGGGCAGGGGCAATGGGAAAGTGAACTGGAGATGCCAAGAGAGGATGTGTGCCACAGCTCATCAATGAGTGAATGTGCTTGGAAAGAAATCTTCAAGAGAGTGAGGAGGAGCCACAGGCATGATCCAATACGTGTACATGGCAGGCCAGGCAGAGTGGGCATCACAAAGGATGCATTCCTCGCAACAGCACTGAGGAAAACAGTGATGGAAAGAGTGTTTGAATTAATCTCAGCCAATGGTTTTTGCTCTGGACCACAATTCAGTCCATCATTTTTTGCTCACCATGCCACCTTAGACAGGAACCAGCCATATGCAAATCAGCCCAGGTCCAGTGGAGACTGAACTGCCAGGCCTCACTCCTCTGAGTGGGAACACACATGGTACAAAAGTGTCTTGGACAACAAAACTCAACAGCAGATACAACTGGGGAGAGGGCAGTTTGGCTGGGTCGTGATTATCGAGCTTTGGTATTTCAGAAGCTATATGACTCCGAAGTGTCTTCACCAAGGGATCCTGCAGAGGAGTGACATTGTAGGAAGGGATTCCCAACACCCAAGTGAAAAAGAGTCAAACCACACTCCTAGTTCAGCCTAACCCACCATCAGTTCACAGGAGAGGATATCGTCAAAAGTGTTGTAGGCGATAATAACCTCTTTTTTGGAACCCAGGATAGATCTATAATGAGCTCCTGACATGGGCACTACGAGAAGGAATCATCACTGGCTCTATAGAGGGCCTCTTCACCTCCATGTATAATTGTGATTATATGAGAAAGCGCGTGAAAAGTACACCGGTGTCAAAATATTGACAGGGCAAATGTTAAAGAAAATGTACAGCATATGGGTGAGTGGGTGCACTGCGTGTGCGGGAGGGATTGGTGAAGTGAAGGAGATGCAAGAAAGTATGTGCAAGTGAGAATGAAAAGAGGGTGCTGAAGAGGAAAGAGATGAAGTGTGAGATCTTCAGATTGAGCGTTTCAGAAATATATGAGGAGGAAAAGAGCATAAATATCTAACAAAGACTGCAGAAGAAAGTGGTGTGAACAGGAGAATAGGGGTGAGATACTACGAAGACCCTGCCCCTTCCACAGGAATATATAATTCACAGCCTACTTAAAAGTTTAAATAACTATGGGCTAAATTAAGAGTCTGGCGGTCTTTGACCGCCAGACTCGAGGTGGTCCTGCAAGCTGCCGTATTAGGAGGCGGCCATTTGGACCGCCACTGCTGCGCCTTCTGCGCCAGGGAACTACTGTTCCCCGGCGGTGGCGCAGCGGACAAGGGTATTAAATATGCAAGGCGGGACCGCCGAGGTCTGCCAAGCATATTACGAGCAGCACTGCCAAAGTCGTAATCAGGACCTATATTCTTCGTGATTACCTGCCCTAGGTGGCCCTGACAGTTTTATCCATTATTCCCTTGTGTGTCCCCTAAAAACACATTTAGAGATGCCACTGATTCTCAGCAGATGGTATATAATGATATGAGCTGCAGTGCCCCAAGATTTAACAGGAACTGCACCAGAGGTTATGAATTACAAGCCTTCATGAGCTGTCATATATGACATTCCCTACTACGGATGACTAGGACAGTGATGCCTCCCATAATGTAATACTAACTGTAAACAATACTGATAAAATGGATGCTGCAGAGGGATCTATAAAGGTTCCCAAATTACCTGTATATATGAAGTTATGGGAATTTCGGATGTACTAATTCCAGAAGTTGCTATATTACAAGCACTGTTGACAAACTCAGATGATGGTTATCAGGGCTCGAAAAATCATTTAATTTTTACTAGACATGCAGGTCTAGTAACCTACAAAATCTACTCGACCTAACTGAAATGCACTTGACCTCTGTCTGTGAAAGCCAGCAAATGTGACAAGTTAACAAGATTTAAAGGCATTTGTATTGCTCATTTACTTTGTGAGCAATAAAGATGCCTTTAAATCTTGCTCTCTTGTCACATTTCCTCTGCTTTCAGAGGCAGAGGTCTAAATGGATCTCGGCAACTCGCAATAAGGATGGTCCCATCTTTGAAAAAATGCTCTACCAAGAGCCATGTTTTTACTCTTGGATATGCAAAGAGCAATATAAATATCAATGCTATATGGTGCAATATTTATAGTTTAAAATATAAAAATATAAGTAATACATGAACATATTCAATCCTATGTAATGGAATGTCTCTCTTTCACTTTTGAACTGTAGAAAGCATCAAAGAAAATTAGCATTGCTGAGGATCCTCAGCCAATGGTTAACACTGTAAATCTTTTCCGGCCTATGATGTTGAAAACAGAATGAAATTCCAGCACGGAAAGCGGAGAGATGTGTTAGAAAAGTGTTTATTTTGACAAAACTGACGATTTTGAAAAGTAACCCCTTTAACAACATATGACTGGGAAAAGATTTTCTAGCCACTGCAGTAAATACCTGTCTAAATCACAATTTTTATATGCGTGGCTATGGACATAAAATCATTGATTGTCTACAAACATCCTATATATCAAGATCTGTGAGACAAAAATATTTTTTGTTAAAAAGCTTACAAAATGTATAACTTGTTCACACTTGTGTATCAATCATGAAAAAAATGCGTAATCCAGTATGGCTCCGGTCAAGTCAAAAACCTTCAGAAAGATTCAATTTACATGTAGCCCTCACAGATCACTTGAATGGTTAAAGATGAATGTTAAACATTTGAAGGATTTAAAGGGCTATTGAAAATGCAAGTTTACTTTAAAAAAAGACATTGTAGGGACTGTTCAACCCCTTGAAAAGCGGTTTTATAATGCTGTACCTATATTTAGATTTTAAGTTAGTTAACCTTAGGACAAGTTCCAGAACTGCGCTGTATAGCTTAATTCTAATATACGTATTGGATACACATGTGTTAAAAAATTGTTATATGAAATGCTTAACGAAAGAATAGCTGAAATGAACTTGGCAAATATGAAGTAATTGAAGGTGTGTGCTCCAGAAAACGTGCATTGTTAACAAATGTATTAACACTTGGTTAACTGTAATGGGTGAACACTGGCTCTAAAAAGAGCATCTTCACCTATATGTATCAGAAAGCAAAACACTTTACAATTCATTTTATTAGAAACAAGTTTATTGACATTCTCTTATTGATGTTAAAACAAGTCAAGTAATTCAGCCATATTCTAGGTGGTTATGCATCCGCGTTTTACGTGTAGGTAACAGATAAATTCATTTACAATAGGAGTAGTAGACATCTTGGCACCAGTACAGTGAAGAAATATGAACAAAATAAAAATGTGTTAAGACCTTTATTGTCAGAAGGCAGTGGAGACATAGGAAGGGTTTAGGAAAGTGGAGTATTATGTGGTGATGCAGGTTAGGCCTCACCATGTAAGACTAACATGAAACCCCAAAGATGGTCTTGTATTTGCAATAATAAATCCTTAGCTCAGTCCTGGTAGTGTGGCAAAGAGCAGTCAGGCTTTACTAGAGGAACATGCGTTAAGCATTTCAGAGTACCAACATGGGCGAAAAGTAATTGACGTGACTCAAAGGAAATCCGGCACCAACTTATAAAAATAAAGCAGATTTTTATAAAAAAATTTACACCAAAACGAACACAATTGGAAACATATAGCCGGAATTATGGATTTTAGAAGAACTCATAAATCAGTGCAATTCAATATTGCAACCTCCACCATTGCGGTCAATAGGAAAAAGGTACAAGCGAAATCAGTCACTTGCAGGTCGAGTTACGTGGAACCCATGGAGGGGTAAGGTGCTGCAAGTCCCAGGACCAAGATACAACAGTCAGTTCAATTTTACCTGGCCCAAGAGGCCCAGGGGCAGAGTTGTCCTGGCTGCCCTTGGTGCTGAAGTGGGAGCTGCAGGAGAGCTGGGTTTACTGCTTAGAGAGTGCTGGGTAGAAAACGGATGCAAAAGGTTGACAACGGGGCTACTGCTGTGGTCGATTGAAGGTGTTGTGTGGTTCCCTCCTGTTGCGGCGTCGAGTAAAGGGGATGGTAACCAGACTGGTCACCAGCAAGCCTTGGTAGTGGTAAGGTCAGCGAATCGGTACTTTGACATCTGGAGGAAAACGGTAGCTGCTTGAAACTTGCTGAAAGTCAGGACTAAGTTTGCCACAATGCACTGAACCATCTACTTTCCGGGCGATCTCTCGGAAGGCCCGATGGCCAGTGATTCTTTGGTTCCAAGACTAGTGCCACTGATTCAGGGGAGTCTGAAGTTGCTTTTGGGTCTCAAAGGGGTCCCCTCTGTCTGGGGGTGCCAGGTCTTTGGTCCAGGATGAGTGTCAGTCATGCAGTTCAAGGAGCGTTGTCACCGGTACAGAGTATCCTGCCTTTGGTTTGTGCAGCTCCTGTTGTCGCAGACTCTGGTCTCTTTGTCCTTTGCTGCAATCTTCACATTTCTGAGGTTCTGGTGTCAGGGGTCAACAGAACTCATATCAGAAATCATAGATTTAGGGGCATAAGGGGTGTGGGTGCAAGTGGCCAATGGCCTACTTGCCTCAGCCGCTAATCTGCCCCTGAGGTGACCACATCTGAGCGTGTGCGTCACCTTTTCGAACCCTCTATTCTGCCACTTCTAAAAATGGCAAAAATCTTCCTTGGCTGTACAGACCAGGTAGGGCACCCTTGCCACATCAATTAACTCCACTGCATACAATAAGGTGGCTGGGATTTTAGCTTGATAAACAGATAAACGATAAGAAAAGTTTCTGCTGCCTACAGCATTATAAAATGTGCCCAACCCCTTGGCCTGAGATTGTGCCTTACTAACATTATTTGAAATATGATCAGCATCACTTGAAATGCTACACATAATTTCCCCCCAAAAAGTGTAAGAATTAACCAGTTCCAATTTTTGGGATCCTAGATACCAAGAGTAATTGGCATATTTACAACCTTTCTTCCCATGAAAGCATGGGACTTTACTGTTTGAGGAATTCATTTTCAAAAAGTGTGCATCAGCATACTGCTGCAATGCCACTAGTCAGCCATTTAAACCTTTAGGGATTAGGTTCACAATTACAATATCTCTACATATAAAAGGCAGGATATTGATCAACCCCCAACACTAGGCGAAAAGCCTATTCCTTTTGAGAGAGAACCGGGCAAATCATATATATTCAGAGAGAAAACAACAATTGAGCGAGTAAGCACCTCTGCTGTAGACCATTTTTTATGGGGAACCTCTGAGAGAGCTCCCTTGCAGGACTTGACACTAGGTTGTGGAGTGAAGGGCGACAATTAAATGCAATAAGGTTCCAGGTATGCCAAAGTTAAACAACTTCTTCCGCTGCGTTGGGCAGATGACTTTAGCAAAAGCCATTGACAAGTCAATAAACACCGCATATTTTTCATTAATGAGTTGCAGGGCCATGTTGAACTAATGAGCAAAGAACATAAATTGATGGATGAGTATTATCTTCTGAACATTGGTGGAATTCAGCTTTTTCATGTGACAGTGCCTGACAGAATCTCCTTCCGGCTTTTTAAAGTTGTTAGAAGAAGCATCTTTGATTTTGTGTGATAACTACTTAGCCTACAGTATTAAAACTAGTATTTGAGCCCATAATATTCTTTTAGCCTCTATGATATGTACAGACACCCTGTGCCTCCATGATAAAACTGACGAGCAGCATGGCACAGATCATTTGAACACCGAACGCTGTTCAATGAGAGGCCTATTGTTAGAAATGGGATCTCTAGTTGGCAAGGGCTTGCACCTTTGTCCAAGTAGGGACCCTTCTTCCTAGTCAGGGTAAGGGTGTTACACTCGTGAAGTAACCCCTGCTCACCCTCGTGGTAGCTTGGCACGAGCAGTCGGGCTTAATTCAGAGGCAGTGTGTAAAGCATTTGCACATAACCAACAGTAATACAGTGTAAGCACTACAAACGGACACCACACCAGTTTAGAAAAATAACCAATATTTTATATACTCAAGACGAGACCAATTACGACAAAAATCCACAATACTATACTTTTCGAATGAATGCTTGATACGGTAACTTCTTCTTTGCAGGAATAGCACAAAAGCAAAGTTCGTACGAGTCGGTAGCTCTGTCCGAGCCTACCGTGATGCTGAAAACCACAGAGTCTAACAGTTCCAGCCGACCGCGTCGATACGGGCCAGGAGAGTCGTGAACAGACTCGGTTACAGTACCTTTCTCGTTGTGGCTGGTACGGAGTGTACGAGCCGGTCGGCGTTCGTCGCGGTTGCGGTGCAAGACGGAGCGATGCAAGGTGCGGTGTCCCTCGATGCGGTGCAGGCAGCGGCTCGATGAGCGTCGTGCAGACGGAGTCAGTGAGTCCAAGGCGTGCGATGCAGGGTGAGACGATGCTCGATGCGGTGCAGACAGGTTGCGATGCAGGCGACCTAGCCGGAGTGCGGGAGCTGGCGTCGGACAGCGGTGCGAGTCGGAGCGGTGCGTCGCAAACGTGCGAGCGGTGCCCCAAATGCGATGCGGTCACGACTCTTGAGCCAGTTGCAGCGACCGCGTCGGTCGGGTCCGGTTGGTTCAGTGAAGTGATGCGATGCGAACTGCGGTGCCCACAGGTCACGGTGCAAGCAGCGGCTCGATGTTGGCGGCGTCGGACGTCGCCCACGGTGAGACCAGGGTTGCGATGCGAAGCGGGGCGATGCGGTCTGCGGTGCAAACAGGTCACCGGCCAGGGATGGATTCGGTTGACGGAGTCGGTTGCAGTTCCCTTCCTCTGTGGCAACTGAAACAGCGTTCCAGAAGCGGTACCCAGAGGCTTGTGAAGTCTTTGTAGTCCCTGAGACTTCTTAACAGGAGGCCAGCTCAGTTTCAGGCCCTTGGAGATACTCAGCACAAGTTTGTAGAAAGTTCAGTCCAGTCCTTTCACTGCCCAAGGCAGAAGCAGCAGCTGCAGGCCAACCCAACAAAGCAACAACACAGCAAAGGGGCAGTACTCCTCCTGGCAGCTCTTCCAGCTCTTCGTCTTGGCAGGTTCCTTGATTCCAGCGAGATCTAAATTCATGGGGTCAGGGCCCCAATATTTATATCCCAAATTCCTTTGTTCTCTGAAGGCAGAGAGGCCTTTGCCTAGTCCAAACCAGTTCTGGAGCACTTTGTTGACAAGTCTCCGTCCCTTCTTTCAGTGAGTAGGCCAGGGACATCAGACGCACCACAGGAGGTGGAGCCAGCATTGTGGAGGGAAGGCACTGTCCTATTCAGGGCCCAGGTGCGACCCCTCCCACCCATCTACATGTAGATCTTGCTATTCAGCCCTGTGCTGACTCACCCTGTCTCCTGGCATCCCCCAGCCCCTGTCACTCACACTCCAGACAAGGAATACACAACCTCGCAGAGGCAGGCTTGGATGGTTAGACAAGAAAATACCCACTTTCTAAAAGTGGTATTTTCAAACACAGAATGTTAAAACCAACTTCACTAAAAGATGCATTTTATCATTCTGAGTCCAGGCATACTAAACTCGAATTTCTACCACGTTCCCGGGGTCAGTTAGGATTATAAGCTGTAATAATCAAAACTGCCCGTTCTGGCCTAGGGGAACAGGTAGCCTTGCAATAGTGAAAAACGAACTAGGCTGTAATTCACTATCAGGACATGCCGCACACACCAGGGCATGTCCTACCTTTCGCGTACAACGCACCCTGCCCACAGGGGTACCTTGGGCCTACCTTAGGGGTGACTAACAGGTAGCAAAGGGAAGGTTTAGGGACTTGCAAGTGTGTGCACTTGCCAAGTCGACATGGCAGCCCCAGGCTGCGCACAGGCTCTGCGTTGGCAGGCCCGAGTTACACTTTACGGGCTGTTTGCGTGGGTGGCACAATCCAGTGCTGCAGCCCACCAACAGCATTTGGTCTATAGGCCCTGGCACTCGCAGTGCACTTTACAAGGGACTGACAGATAAACCAAATAGGCCAATCATGGAAACACCAATCCATAACACATTTTATACAGGAGCACTTGCACTTTCCCACTGGACCGCAGTGAGGATTGGCAAGCAGAGACAGGCTGTGCCTCCCCCTCTTACAAATGACTACTAGGACATCAGCACAGGTCCGTCGTCAAAAGGCGGACCCGGTGCTCATCACACTGATTTGGAGATCGCACGTCTGATTTCTGGTTCTTCTGCAACTTTCCTAGGATCCTCCAAACCGTTTATTCTTCCACCCTCATCTTCTAAAACATTTGGAAGGATTCCCATACCACCTGATTCTCAAAGGCACCCTACCTGTGATGGGCTGGAGGATTACTGGTTATGTTGGAAAATCCCAGGGCTTTCAGATCACGCTTAGGGATCCATTCTCAAAGTGTGGGCAGTGAAAGCTAACAAGAGGTATAGATTGGCTTGGAAAAGATGGCTGGATTGGTGTGTGCGTAGACATCTGGATCCTGTGGGGACAGACATTGTTCATGTGCTGGATTTTCTGTCAGAACTCACTCTGCAAGGGATGACTTACCGGTCGGTAAATGCCTTCAAAAAAGCAATTTCAGCAGGTCATCTTCCTTTTGAAGCGGTTCAGGTGCAAACTGCTCAGGGATATCAGACTAAAACTTCCTCCAGAGCCAAGATATTCTAAATTATGGGATCTCAATTTGGATTTGAACCTGTTTCTCTCTTGGCCACCGAACAAATATCGGAACAGGAAGGAATTATCTGTTAAGTTGTCAATGCTTTTGTGCATGGTGTCATGTAGACAAGTGTCGGATATGAGAGCTCTGGACAAATCTGGTAAAATGTATACCCGGACGGGGTCAGGTTTACATTCTGTCATAGTACCAAGATGCATACTAGAGTGGAATCCTATTCTGCTTTCACAGAATGTCCTATGTTGTGTGTGGTGGAATGCTTAAAGGCTTACGAGTCCATGACGGAGGAATGCAGACCGATGGGCGAGCATCAATTGCTTATCCACAAGCCATTCAAGGCAGTTTCATCTCCCACCATTTCCAAAAGGGTGAGATGGATCATGCAAGAAACTGGCATAAACACGAAGATTTTTGGAGCCCATTCTGCAAGAGTGCCATGGGATCTAAGGCTTTTTCAGTAGGGGAGAGCCTGGAGGACATTCTAAATGCTGCAGATTGGATACCTGACTTCACAATTAAAAGGATCTATTTTAAACCTATCATGGGCATAGCCTCACTTGTGGTAAATAAGCTTTGAACTTGCATAATCCTCACCTTTGGTCCTGACAGAGAATTAAAGGTTTCCTAGGAATCATAAAGTTTCAATTCTATTAAAGACATGTATGCAAGGATTATTCCCACCTATAGCAGTTGGACACATTCTCTCTACCCCCTGCCCCTCGAATATGTATATTTCTACCTAGGCATTATGAGTCTCCACGTTATTCAGTAAGCAGGTATTTTTCATTTTCGATGGTTTGGTTATATAAACTGTAATGCAAATGATTACGTCAACTGGTTCCAGATTTGGTTTATTAATAGTAGAATTTGCATTCACAAGAATTGAATAGAAGACAGAATGATGAGTTATGGGTCAATTATACACTGGTTGCATTGTGAAACAAGCATTTACAATGCAATAGGTCTCGCATTTGTGAGAGTTAGAGCTATTGGTATTGTAAATGATAATGTCTTTTACCCATGTGCTTTTGTTTGGCGTGTTGTTGATGCATGTTGTGTGGAGTGGAATTATGTGGGTTGGATTGAAATTGTTAGTTGTGGAATTGTGTGGTGTGGTTTTGTGTGGTGTGTAGTGTATTTGTGTAGTGGAATTATGTGGCATGGTGAATAGATAGGGGTGAGAGGTGCAGAGAATTTATAGACATGAAGACAGAAAGAGATAGGTAATTTATACACAGAGTGGTGAATGAACTCCAGATAAAGGAGCAGAAAGAGTGTGTGGGAAAGGGAGGAAGAAGAGGGAGTGCCTATATACATAGATGACACCGTAAGAAGAGGAGGAGAGCGTGGGATTGAGGGATGAAAACACTGAAAAGGCACAGGGAACATATTGTGCTCGAAGACCTTACGTGAACCACATGAGAGAGGCAGGAAGAGTGCGTGAGAGAGCGAGAGAGTGGTGATAGTTGGCATGAAAGAGAGAGAGCAAGAGATGGACGATTGGGAGGGGCACCCGATGGGGGGGTGATAGGTGAACTAGTGCACAGCCTGAGGAGGTACAGGAAGGCAGCATGTGTGAGCAGGCAGTATAGAAAGGAGATAGGGAGTGAGGGAGGGATGAGAGGGGGCAGTGGGATTGCTGGAGGAGAGAGGGTAGTGGCATTGTGAGGGAGAGATGAGAAGGGCATGGAGTGTGTTGTGGAGAGATGATAGGATTGGTGGAAGTGCAAGGGAGAGATGGGTTGTATTGGAATGGTTTGTAGTGGAATTGTGTGTTATGGAATTGTGTGGTGTGGAGTTCTGTAGTGGAAATATGTTGCATGGTGTACTGTAGAATTGTGTGGATAGTAATTAAATAGTATTAAGTGTAATGGAATGATGTATCGTTAGATTGTGAGTTATAAAGTTAATTATATGGGATTTATTGTGTGTTGTGTATTGGCAAATTGTGGAGTTGAATTATGTAGTGTGCTGTGAAATTTTGTGGCATGATGTGCGAATCTGTGGTGTGGATTTTAGGTATGTGGTGTGTATATTGCCTGAAATCCTTTTTGTAACGTAGACTTTACCCTACATTATGCATTTTACATGTCTGAAGTTTATGGTGCTGTCTACAAATAGGAATTTGTGCTGGAGAATGTACAGTGAGTACAAATCCTACGCTAGGCACTACTGGTTCCCTTTTGTGCCATCGTGCGAGGCTGAACACCATGCAGAACATCAATAATTATTGAGAGGATAAAGAAAACTTCAAGTGGGATCACTCCACTTCCAAAAATGTATACTAGAATGATGAAAAATGTTTCCAAAGACTGGCATAGATGTTCACATCATCCGCTTTATAAATGTAGGTGTGTGCAGTGCTCACCCCCCTGTCCTATTGCCCTAATTATGTCACACTGCCAATTAACAAACTTGTGAAATGCAAAATTAAAATTAAGTTCCTGACTTTTTGTCATTTTTTCTTGCAGGCAGTCAGTTAAAGGTTAAACAGCCCAGTGGGTGACGAAAAGATATAGTGTGATAGCTTTTCAAATAAGAATGCCAGCATCTCACTACTAATGAGCTAGCATTAAAACTCCTTAAACATATGAGCACGCTAAAGAGATATTTACCAGAACAATGCGGGCAGTGAAATGCAAAGTGTCTGAAGAGACACTGAGAAAAAAAAAAACAATGTGATGCCACCCCTCTTTCCGAGCTCATCCTTGGCCTAAAGGCTGGGGTGAATTAGGTGGAGAGCCCGAAATGGGTCCTGCGTTGAACAACTGTAGCCCATGCTGTGGGTGTTGCCCCATCAGGGCCGCCAGTGACACACAGCCACATATTATACTGCACACATGGATTGAAAATGAATAGTGGAGCGATAGAAGAGGGAACCAAGAAACACATTTTAGTGACCCCAATTATGTCACATAGCCAATTTGCAAAATTGTGAAATGCAAAAATAAAATTAAGTTCCTGTCTTTTTTTCTTGTAGGCAGTCAGTCAAAATTTAAACAGCCCAGTAGGTGACAGGGAAAGACATAGCCTGATAGCTTTTTTTTCCCCTCGGAGTTTTATATAGAGCGAACTAGACCTGAAGGTATCAGAGTGCTTTTACATGAGCACCAGTTGCGTTACAGACGGACACATTAATTTTTGTTAGGCTTCGGGAGAGTAAATGATTTGCCCAGAATTACAGGATGTTGAGCGTCTCTGCCGAGACTCAAACCCGATTGCCCAGCTTCGACGTTGACCGCTCTAGCCATTAGGCCACATCCTCTCCCCTCTCTTGAGAGCACCAGGGTAATCTCAATAATATACAATAAACTGTAAAACTTGACAAACAACTATGTTCAGGCGTAGTGAACAACCAACTGTAAAGCACTTCAACGTCTCAAAAGAAGTAAGAGCTATAGGAATGCAATTATGATACAAATCTTGATTATACACGGGACGTAATTAGTTAACTAAAATAGGCAGGGTCAGCTCTTCTCGAACATGTAATTGGCTTTGACGGCCAGTTGCACAATTCTGCGGCTTATTTTAACACTGTAGTATGTGCTTACATTTGAGTGGCAGGACCCACAGCACTACTGAGAAGTAGAGAAGGAAACTTAATAACGCAATGAAAAGACATGAATTATGCGATGTGGACATTTTGCCACGGAACAGACTTTGAAGTTATCGTGTATGGACTCATACACTTAAAGAAGCATAAATAGTCAGGCTTGGCAGACAAATTGCATCTAGAGCACGAGGGGGCAGCCACAAGGAAAGTTGATCAGGGAACTGGCACTAACGTCAGGTTGTAAGGATGGGTGGTGGATGATTTCGACCAAAGAGCATTTTGGATGTGAAACGCCAGGGACAGAAGATTAAGATGAAAGGATGCTCTTCGGATCAGTAGCAGAACTTAAAAGCCCCATACCTGATGGGTAAATAAAAAGACCTTCAAAACTAGAAAATTAAAGCTTGGAATTGTTGGGTAATGTGCTACAATACAACCTATGCTATGAATGCAATTGGTCATAACCAGTGATGTGAATCCTAAAGGCGCATGCACCGCTACGTAGCATACGAGAAACAACAAAACACCTCCCAGCCCTGCCACGATAAAAAAAAGGTAGTGGTTTGACTTCAACTTCCAAGAGGAAAAAAAGCCAATTACTGGGTCGGAGAAGATAATATGAAACAGCCATCTGAAAGCGTCTGCCCTATACTTATGAGGCGAAACAAGAAGTAGTGCCTCTCGTTCGCCAAAATGGCAACAATAAAGTCTCTTCCTTCTCCAGAAGTCCTATTGCGCTGAGCATGCAGGGCTGTAAACACAAAGCTACATACCATGCCGTACATCAATAAGCAGCTATACACAGTGTTGTGCACATCCAAAGCCGTAAATACGCAATTCTGTGCACACCATACTGTAAACACACAATGCTGTAGTGTACGCTTCACACACATTGTCACGCAAAGAAAGCTGTAAACACACTATAAAAATACAGTGTTGTGTACACACATGACACGCTGTGATGTACACAGTCTGGCACACAAGCGCACAAATACAAAGTCCTCGCTCCCCCTGGACTAACCTTCCATGTCGGCGCGCGCCGACCGGTGAACAGCAGATCAGCAACAAGAACCGGTGTGCTGCTGAAACTGCACCCACGAGGGCTAAGGGATTCGCTCGATATTGGCGAACCATGCTGCCTGTGTGTATTGCTGTACCATGCTGCGTGTGTGTTTGCGAGTGGCAGAGCCTGTTCCCTCCGCAGAAGTACGTTTTAAAATGATGAACAGAAGCAAAACTTTACTCAATCTGACCCAGATGTCCGGAGCAGGAGATAAAAAAGTAGTCCCAAAAGGAACATGTTAACAATTGCAGCGTAAAGAAACTGTAGTTGGCCGGTGCTCCCCAGCGAAATGCGGAAGTGATCTATCTGGAGCACCAACCAATGAAGAGCCTGCAAAGAAGACTGATGCAGGAGTCAGCCTTTGGTAAGCAGCAGGAGGGATTACATGCTGTATATTGACTACCACAGGTCTTGCAGACAGCGCATGTGCGCTGATGCTCGACCTAAAAAGAGGAGGGGCAGGGTATACTCCTTGTTCTTCAAGGGATAGACGGTTACTGATTGGTGGATTTGCTTTTCCCTTTTAGAGTTCTGGGAAATGTAGTTGTTACTTAATTTTTTTGTCTGATGCTGAGGAGAATAATAGAGAAGAAAGTTGTGCATAATGCTCGCCTCCATGTCCTCAATAGAATTGAAACTTTCCTTTATGATTGCTGGGAACTTTTTCATTAGTATCATACATTTCAATTAGATACTAGGGGACAATGTACGAAGCCCAGGTCACAAACCAGACCATGTTTTTTGGCATACCGACTGGCTTGCAACCTCGTTTGGAAAAATAAAAGGCATAAAACTGTGCTGCTTCTGACAAGAAAATTGTTAATTGGTTGCCAGCATGCACCATAAACTCAAATGAAAGGTGGTGGTGTCAGGAACTTGAAGCTAAGGAAGGTAAAAGAAACAGGCATGGCTAAGTAAACAGCAAAAGGCAGCAGGCAAATGAATTTCAGAGTGGAGCATATGAAAAGGTGCAGCCTGGACCTGAAGAGGCAGAACAGGAGAAGGGGTCAGATGCAGATGGTTAACCAATAGGAGAATAGGGTCATCAAGTCCTGGTTGGATTATGTAGAGTTAATTAGATGGAAGCAGTTGCTTGCAACTTCTTTCGCTGTGGGTCTACCTACTGCCAGAAAGTTGTGCTTACTGTTATTGGAGCATCAGGTAAGAGAGAAATGTCATCAATAATTACAACTAATCTCAAATATTTGTGGCAATATCTTAATATTGGTTTTCTATGCTTTATTAAAGAGCTGCGCTCATGAGAAGGCAGAGATGGCCCTGGGGGAGGATATTAAAGGTGCACCGATATAAAACCAGACCAGTGGAACCTACTAGTGATTCTCTACATCTATCTCACTCTCCTCCCTTACCCAATTTTTCCCTGCGGGTTAGAGCAAAGTAGCAGTTACTAGTCTCCCTGTGTGCCTTCCCTTCAGTCAGGAGAGTGGTGGATTAGAGTCTGTAATCAATGCCACAATCTTGCTCCTCAATAGTCGACTTGTGACAGGTGGATGGGGAAGGAAAAATAGGACACAGGAAAATGGGGGGAGTTGAGAAGCATTGTGAGACTTGAGAACGCGGTAGGAGAGGGAAGGCAGAAACGCAAGAGGAGAACCATGTGAAAGCTAAGAAGGGAGATTTTCATCGGGTCCTCTACCAGGGTGACCAGAGATAATCTTTATTTATTAACCACATTTTCACAGAAACCGCATCATGGCAATAGGAACTAAAATAAACAAAAATGTGAGACCTAAACGTTACACAAAGAAAAAGAGTGGAAGACTTTAAAGGTATTAATTTTTTTTATAACCTTTATTTTCATTTTCAAAAAACAGTTGGCTGCGGTACATAATGGTGAAATAGAGTAGGTAGAGTACACAGGGGCAACATGTTCACTTAGGAATCGTTATATCAAATTTCAGTCCAGGAGGGGACACTACAACGCGCCATCTCATATGTACAGTACTACGAACATGTACATTATCTTCCATATGGGTCAGCCACATTCATTCACCTTCATCCTCTTCCATACTCACATCCATGCTATGAGCTTCTGAAGAGTCAGTGTTCACAACTAGCATTATAACAGCGTTACTGAGCTCTCTCCAAACACTCAGGTTGTCTACCAATTTGTCATCCCTCCTGTTCATTTTCATATGTGACTCTTCTGCCAAGGTCCATTCTAAAACGTCTCAACGCCAATAGTCCACTGTGGGGAAATGCTGTCCCATCCAAGTAATAGCCACCCTTCATTGAGCTAATACTAAGGCCAGGTGCAAGAACTTATAAGCCGTTTTGCGCTTCTTTGGCCTCTTAACATGGCCCAATAAGCAAGACAGTGGGGTGTCGTCGATATGGATGTGTGTGATCCTACGCAGTTCTGACACCACTTGCGTCCAGTAGTCCCGTACAGCGGGGCACCACCATGCTAAATGTATAAAACCAGTACTATTGGCCCTGCATCATGGACAGCCTTCAGGTCTGAGGGGATTTATACTAAAGTGTTTTTGGGGTTACATAAGTCCTATGAAGGATGTTAAAATGAATCAATTTAAACCAGCATTACATGACACTGTACACGTGAGCCCAGCCACAGCTATTCGCTCGCTATCAGACAATGGGGTCTCAAGATCAGCATCCCACGCCACCCGTGATTTAGGTACTTGGCCAGTCGAGTCCTGTCTCGCGGCCCTGTAGAAGTGGATTATCAGGTGGCGACCTGTGCCACAGGTCAGCAGAATGTCCAGCGTACATGTGGATTGTGGGGCAGCCGGATATGCGGGCCAAGTCGCCCTGGCAATATCAGCCAGTCCCGCATAGTGTAACTATTGCAACTGTCCAAGCGTGAAAATGTCACAGGCCTGTTCATATGTGAGGAAGAACTTGCCAGGGTACATGTCTACAAAAGTCTCACATCCACCCTCCTGCCAGGC
Source organism: Calotriton arnoldi (assembly GCA_963921515.1). NCBI lineage: Eukaryota > Metazoa > Chordata > Amphibia > Caudata > Salamandridae > Calotriton > Calotriton arnoldi. The sequence continues at coordinate 497,934 of CAWUFW010009268.1, forward strand.
ATGGAAGAACATATGCTCCATCATTTGTCGGACCGGGGCCAGTATCCATATAGGGAGTTTCCGATGAAATCAGGCATGTTTCAGTATTTTTTCAACGTACTGTTGCCAAATAAGCGCACCATTCCCGCTAATAAGCACTGCTCCCAGTTAACTGCATCGTCAAACCACCTGGCCGCATGTTGCAAGTGTGCGGCTTAGTAATACAAGTCAAATTGGGGCACCTCGAGGCCTTCCTCCTCGTATCGCAGGGAAAGCGTACGTAAAGCCACTCTGCTACATCGGCCGGCCCATAATAACGAGATGAGTGCAGACTGTAGTTTGTTAAAATACGTCCTATGTATGGGGCATGGTAAGTTCTGCAACATGTATACGTATCCGGGTAATACCACCATTTTAGATACCGCCACTCTGCCCATCAAGGACAGTGGTAGAGTGTTCCAAAAAGCAACCAAGTTCCGCAGCATATCCGTGACTCAATCCATATTTCAGTGGAATACCTGAGCGTCAGTGTGCGACACTTGTATGCCCAGATATCGAAAGTGGGCCAGCTCCCACAGCAATCCACGACTCAGGAGTCTATCTATTGTTAGGGCAGTTAATTTTGCCAGAGGGAATATCAGAGACTTGGCCCAATTAAGACAAAGACCTGACAAGTCTTGAAATCATCCAAAAGTTTCAACAGCTTGGTTAAAGTGTCTCGTGGTGAGGCTACATAGAAAAGAGCGTCATCCGCATACATGGAGATCACGTGGCAAGTATTCCCCAATCTAATACTGCAGTTGCCCAATTCTAGTCGTGCCCAGATTGCTAACGGCTCTATCCCCAAGGCGAACAACAAGGGCGACAGGGGGCAGCCCTGCCGCGTCCCTTGGCCCATCAGCCAAGCATCAGAGCGGTTTCGCCCAACTCGTCCACTGGCACACGGATCTGCGTAGAGCAACTGAACCCACCATCAAAACCGTGGTCCTGTCACTACAGCTTTCAGGACCTCCAACAGGTAGCTCCAGTCTAAGATATTGAACGCCTTTTCCAGGTCTATCGATACCAACGCAAGTTCTTCATCCCTGTGTTTTACATCGTGGAGTATGTGGGTCAGACAGTGCAAATTCATGCAGGTGTGTCTGCCGGGAATGAAGCCACATTGATCCTCATGGATCAGATGTGGCATATGAGGTGCTAATCGATAGGCCAGTAGCTTACACAATATCTTGACATCTGTGTTGATCATTGTGAGCGGCCTATAGGCCACGGGGTTTGATTTATTGCCCCCAGGTTTCAATAACATGCAAATCTTCCCTTCCTTCATTGACGCGGGGAGGACCCCTGTCTGCTGTGCCTCTGTGAGGACCTGAAGGAGACCCTGAGTTACTGTTGCTGAAAAGGCCTGGTGAAACTCAGCTGGAAACTCGCCCCTTCCGGCTCCTTTGCCCTTGGAAGCGCCTTCAATGACTCCTGAAGTTCCTCCTGGGTTAGCTGGGAATCCAACTTGACTGCACTCAGGGTTTCCAGTCTTGGGAGGGGCAGGCCCTCCAGAAATGGAAGAAAAAAGCCCGGGGTGACAGTGGGGTCGGCCGTGTAGACCAGCTGCAAATGCTGCTGGAAAACTTTTATGATACCGGGCCTTGTACTGACCCTGGTGCCATCAGTAAATACTAGATATGTAGTCAGGGGTGGGGAATGCTCTTTCCGCAGTATCCAGGCCAGTAACCCGCCTGTTTTATGCCCTTCCCTATGAAGGCGTTGTCTGTACTGTTTGAGTGTATATTAATCTAGGCGGTCTCAAGTGTTGCTGATTCGTCTGCGCAGTGTTTATTCCCGAGGGTAGTCCTCCAGGTGTAAGGGCCCTCCCATCTGCCAGTTCTCTTTCCCAATCAGTGAGCTCCCTCTGAAGTTGTCTACATATGCCGCAAGTCAGTCCCAAACACGTCCCTCTCATCACAGCCTTCAACGCCTCCCACTCATTAGCTCTGCATGACGTAGTGCCCCAATTAATCGTCATATATTCTGACATTGCCAGTGATAGAGCCTCCCTCCCTTCAGGGTCCTCGAGGATGTCCATGGACATCCTCCAGTAACGGGACCCTTCCATCGATCTACCCCACCTCACAACACAGCTGACTGGAGCATGGTCAGACAAAAACTGTGCCATATGCGTCACCAGCACATCCTCTAGCCTAGGAACATTAGCCATCAACATTTTGTCCAGTCTACTGTGGGTACTGTGCGTAGCCAAGTAGCAAGTGTAGACCTGCTGAGTTGGGTGGCCCAGTCTCCAGACGTTGTGAATATCTAGGTGATGCATAACCCCCTGTAATGCTTTCATCATCTGTGGTTTAGTGCCTGCTTGGGGGGGTGACCTATCTATGTCATGGTCCAATATGCAGTTGAAGTCTCCCATTCACAGAATGGGCACTCCTATGTCGTGTGCAATCAAGTCACGTATGTTGTGATAAAACAGGGAGTTGTCCGTGTTTGGTGCATATGAATTTAGTATAATTAAGTCACATCCGTCTAGCTCCCCCTTTATATACACAAACAGTCCGCCCACGTCGGCCTCTGAATATGTAAGGGTGAATGGGATTCTAGGTGCAACCCATATCAACGTGCCCCTAGCGTATGTAGAGTAGGAGGAATGGTACACCTGACCACGCCATTTTCTTGTTAGGCATGTGGCACCTGAGTCATCCAGGTGCATTTCTTGTAAACACGCCATGGAGATTTTATGTCTTTTTAAATATGATAGTACTCTATACCTCTTAACATACATTCCAAGTCCCCTGACATTCCACATCAGCACTTTAAGGTCCGGCCCCATCCTGGTAGTGTAGTATTGCTAAGCGTTGTACGCCCCACCCCAACCCATTGCCCACCCCAAACGTCTGCAGCCAAGTATAAAACTGATACCCATTACTCTTAACTCGAACTTCCTGCCCCCCCCCCACCCACAGGGATGTATAGTGCAACTGAAAAGCCATTCCTGCCCACCCCTTGCTGGTTTCAGGACGTACACAGCTACCCATTCAGTCCAACAGGGACCAACAAACGTACTGCAACAACCGGCCAATCACTCTTTACCATATAATCCCTAAATAACTGCCTTAATGCTTCCATCATCTACTCGTTGCTGCATGCGTGATCCACCCCTCACAAGTCACATCATCTGATATAGGTGCAGAGTACTCCAATGCCAAGCACTCTGCCCTTTGTCATACCAGGGCCATTGTCGTTATCCTCTCCAATCCACACAAGCACTCTAGGGCTATCCAAACGCATTAACTAACAACTCCAGGCATTCATACATCACCATCTCCCTGTGCCAATGCCATTATTGTGTCCGGTATACAGTCCGGGGTGGTGCTCAGCATCGAAGCAACCATCCCCTCCGTGTCCGTCAGGGGATCCTCTTCCCGTTCTGTTCCCCGGGTCATCTGGTCATCAAGTTACATGGTTCAGTCTTCTCCGACTGGGACTCTGTGCTCTCCCAGTGGGGCTGTATTGGGATCATTACCATCCGAGCTAGGCAGACACCGCAGTCTTTTACGCTGAGTCCCCATCTTTTTTGTTGACTGCGTGGTTCGTGTGGAGGCATCGCATCACCTCGAATTTCCAACCATTCCCACACTTCCTCAGGTGTTTCGAAAAAAGTGTGCCTTCCCTTGTGCCAATAATTTCAGGTTTGCGGGGTACAGGAGCATGTACTGGTATTGGAGAGCCCTTAGCTTCTGTTTTACCCCTATGAAGGATTTGCTTAAGTCCTGCATCTGTTTAGTGTAGTCGGGGTATATGGTGATCTTAGCATTATCATAGTGTAGGTAGGGATGTTCTCACGCCGCCCAGGGAATAATATCTCTGTCCCGATAATTGAGGATTTTGGCAATTATAGCCCTCTGCGGCAACAGTGCCCTATGTGCCCTCTCCACTAAAAAGAAATCGGACAGTCCCTGAGGGCGAAGTTCAGTGCGGACCCAGGTCTCAAGGAACTGGTCAGCCGAACCCTTTTCCACTCGTTCCCGGAACCCCAGGACACGGATGTTGTTTTGCAGGGACGTCCCTCTGCATCTTCGGCTCTCCGTTCAAAGGCTTTAATGGCCGTAGACATCTGTGCCATTTGGTGCTTGAGGGTAGTCACCTCCATCAGTAGATCTGCAATATTACCTTCCGCTGCTATCTGACGTGTTCACCAGTGAGCTCCAGAAGTGCCTCAGATTCACTGTTTCTTATCCCCTCCGCTGCCAGGTGCCCTCTCCTAGTGGATACAATCAAGGGTCTGTATGCATCTCCGCTCCAGAGCTTCCAGGGGTTAATCCTATCCGGTGAGGAGGCCTTGTCCCCACGCTTTCTCCCAAAGCTCACCTTCTCTTTTTTCCCAGCCATCACCACCTGTGTTCCTCCGACCCCATGTAGGCGATCTCACTGTTTAGCCTAGTACGCCACTGGGCCGGTAGGCACGACCCCGGCCACATGTACTTGATGAACAGACAAGTCCAGGCCCGGCTCAGGGTTAGTTCATCATTCAAGCCAAAGCATGTAATAAAGGCTGTGTTCATGCAGCACGTGCCCAGTGTTAGGCTTCCCCCTGCTGCAGCACTTCTCTGTTGCTTCTGTGCCTGTTGGGCTCAGCGGTGTATGCAGGGTGCACAGAGGGTGCTCCGTTATGGCAGGCAAGGTTAATTAGGCCCCCTGGGTCATGCGTGTGCCCCCCAGGGCGTTTCTCCTCCGGCAGCCTGGAGCCCAGTTCGATTCCGTTAGGCAGGGTGCAGGGGATCAGTCGGGAACACAGACGCGCCCCCCTCACAGTTGCAGGCCGCTCTGTCCGCTCTCATCATCGTCCCGATGGCCGCACCAGCAGCCCTCCACCTCAACCACTGCACCCTTCAGCCGGGTCTCTGCCGTCGGCCATGCCCAGCAGCTACATGGCCATGTCTCGGCACCACTCTACACCGGAGCAGAGGCCGCGCAGCCCCACCTCGACTCCGCTGTCCTCGGGTCCTCAATGGCTCCCGCGGGCCCCCACCCCCCCTGCAGCCCGGCCACCTGCAGAGACCACCTCGCTGTTTCTTTCGCGGGCCGCTCAGTCACACCGAGGCACGCCCGCCCTGGGGCTCCGACCCTCCGGTCCCGGCGATCCCGCCCCGGCAATTGTGGTGCACGCCGGGGCACTCACTTTTGGCCTAAAAGGAGCTGACCACCAACGGAAGGGGCCGGCAGCCCCAGACGCACCGAGGGGCCTGTGCGCCTCATCTACGACACTCCGGGCTCGTTCAATACCAAGCCTGTTCCAGGCGCCACTGGGACAGGATTCATTTACTTCGTGCTGGGTTGCTGGTAAGTCTGACGGCTGCGGTGCACTATGTGTGCCTTATGTTACAGGCTGTTTTCGGCAGGATTATGCAGGATTAAGTGGTGGATTGGCCAGGAGCTCCAAGGCTCACGTCCTGTCGGCCATGTTGCTTGGCAATGCCCCCGACTTTAAAGATATTATTAAACAGAAATCTGAGGACAGAGTTTAGTTCAGAGTACTCTGTATAATTTTGACTCCACCCTTCCATGTTGGACTAGGCCACATATAAGTTTATGTATGGCATCATGTATTCGTGTGACTTAATGTAATGTAGTTCACCTGATCAGATACAAAAAGTGCATTTACTGTGTAATCTCGACAGTTATACAGGGGTGCATATTAACGTTTTCATTACAGTTACATCGAACTGCAGTTCTCGTATATATCTGCATTTGTGTGGTTTGAATAATATCATCAATTCTTATATATTTGCGTACTCATTTGAATAATAGTCTGCATTTATTTTAGGACTGAAAATGTATCCATTTGAATAGTACTCTACATCTATTTTATAATCATTTTTATTTATTTTACAGAGTTTTATATAGCGCGAACTTGAACCGAAGGTATCAGGTATCAGAGCGCTTTACATAGCACCAGTTGCGTTACATGAGGACACATTCATTTTTGTTAGGCACGTGGAGATTAAGTGATTTTGCCCTGAATCACAGGATGTTCAGCGTCATTGCCGAGACTCAAACCCAGTTCCCCAGATTCGAGGTGGACCGCCCTAGCCGTTAGGACAACTCCTCTCCCCTAATATATGTATCTGTACTGAAATGCTTGCCACTTTAAGTTGACAAAAGGCCTTAAGCATTTGGATTTCTTAATGTTTAGTGTGAATGTTTGCTTTGGATGAAATGTTTTTCTCTCCTCTGCAGGTGCAGTCATGTGATCGTATGAACAGAGAAAGGCACATTGTGTGAAAGAGATAGTGAGGTTTGGTAGGAGTACTTTTGGCAAGGATGGGACGCCTTAACGAACGAAAGGAGGACAACTGTCCATGCAGGATAAGGGGACAGGAGGAATCCAAGGACATCTGATGTGTGGACCAAAGGAAAGAAGTCTCAAATGTAGTTGCCAAGTTTAAGTGTTTGAAGATGGAAAATAATGAGACATGTGACATGGGATTCTCGAATGTTCTGTGGTAGGTATAATTGAGAATCACGCTTTAGCTATATTCAGATTCCCTTTAGACTCCAAGAGGTACAAACCTCTTTGTAAAATCTCTGTTGTGTGGCTTCGTGCTATACAATATTATTTCCCTTTAGAGAACTTCTACAGAGGTTATGCTATGCTGACAGCTTTCTCTGCTTCCATAACTTAAATAGGACTTCCTGATCTCTAGTTTAGAATACATTTTCTTAAACACCCTCATGTATAGGCAGGAGGATCGAAGCTTTCAATCTACTCACCAGACTTTGTTTCTCATTCCTTGTATTGCAGCTACGGAATTCCTCACTTGCTTTCCGTTATTGAGGATACATTTTGTTAGACGTTTTAGATATCCATTAGTGATTCTGTATCTTTATACTATGTTCTGAAACTGATTTATATCAGCTTGGCTTTGAATTCATAATAAATCTATACTTAATCCCATCTTCAGACTAAGAGTTATACTGTGTGGCCAAATGAGTTACACTATAATTGTTCAATTGTAGTCGACCCTGACTCCATTTATTACTCAGGAACCTACAAACTTCTATTGCAGAGGGCAAGGAAGAAGGAGCCCTAATTCTGTGTTGTCACCTGAAATTAGCAGTGAGCCTTTTAAACCGTGGTACTTTCAGAAATAGAAGGACACTAGATCTCAGATCTTGCGAGGGAACCTGGGGAAAAATGAGATTAGAAATAAAAGCCAGGCCTGTGTCACTGTATCCTCGTTGTACAAAACACCTTAAAATGAATGCTCTGCTAGGCTGGCAGCTAATGAAGCATTCAAAGCACAGCAAAGACCTAGTCAGATTTGCAGAGCCTGTCTGTACCCATGACATTTCGCCATATTATGCAGCATTTCTAGTTTCCCCAATTAGTGTTTTAAGCAGACCAACGTACATGACATTACCATAATAAAAGTGTGGTACAATCATTAATCCAATGATAGTGACATATCTCTCCCTAGACATAAACATGAAGATCTAATTCTGTAGGTACATCCTCAGAAGAAAGATGACCGGAATTCCTAAACCTGTCAATCAGAAGTAATATCTTGATCAAAAGTTTTTTTTACCTTCTGAAGAGGAGGAGGAAGGCTGTCCTAAATGTCAGACCAAAGCTGGTGGACCCTAAAGAAGGATCCCTTTCCATAGTCTTAAGTTTGGTGTTATCCCTCATAAGGGGAGGATGGGGTGGACGCCAGATGAGGTGTTCACCGGGTTCTACTCTTTGGATAATGAAAGAAGGGCTACAAACAGCTTGGGGTTGGCAAATTGAAAAACCTGAATCACAACAGTCAACTCATTCATTATTAATTAATCAATTATCAATTAAGGCATTCAATACTATTTTCTCCTATATGTGAAACTGCTAAAGTAGCCTTCTACTCAGCAGCCACTCACACCTCGCTTGCGTTGAGGGCAGCAATGTGGTCTCACTGGTTGACGCTAGAGTAGAACGGGAAAGAAACTTCTATTTAGGTGTTGCTTTTGGCGGGTGGGGAACTTTCAAACTGTGGGACTTAAATATCCTGCCCCATCATATAGCTCAAACCTACTCAATCTCACCCTAAAGGAGATTGTGGGGTATTGTTCTCCTGTGCAAAACATGTAAACAATAAAGCACTATTTTCCTACAGACTTCTTTTTTCTTTAAAAACTAGAAGACTTCAAAGGCAGTTCTGAGCGGCCACTTATGCAATATTCCAACACTCCTTAATCTGCGCAACAACTCCAACTACTCAAAGTAGTCATCCAGAACTCCTGACAATAAAGCCATGGGTTTTACAGGCTTTTCCTCTTCCTTCGCTCTCTAGGCAGACATTTAGTAAGACAGCATCAATTTGAAAAGGATAGAAAATTAAAGAAGTACACAGATCTCATGATCTCAGGCCTTAGAGAAGCTATCCCTTAGGTTTCACAAATCGTACGGGCTCAGATAGCAACTTGGATCGAACTAGTATGACAGCCGTTATATACTAGTGATAATATAGCTCTCTTAACATAAGTGATGAATCTTTTTACACTAGACACGAAAAACCTGTCCCAGCAACAACAAAGTACGGAATCAAAGAAATGCTGTCATGACATAAGCATACGTGTCTGTATGCCACGCATTATCAGGGTTATGTCCCAGTGTTGTGTGCTTGAGCATCTGCACTGGTGATTGTGCATTCAGTGTGGATGCTGTGGCTGATGCTGGAGAACGAGCTTATACATGTTCTAAGTACAGAGAAGGTCAACATGGATGGAATGAAGAAGATGTGCTACAGCCTGTTGCTCCAAAGGTGACTTATAAGGTCTTTATCATTACTACTGGAACTTGAAGAAAGAGGATTTCTGCATACACCTTCTTGAGGCCTACCTTATTACAGTGTCCCCAAATCAGCATGCGCTATCATGCAAGTAAGTATATGCTTTCAATATTTTTAAATGTTCTATTTTTTTCTCAAAATGGCAGCTTGTTACATTCAGTAAATAAACTTGTTTGTGCCTAAATATAGGCGTATCATCTTCAATAAATACAGCCATTTTGTCCACAATAGCAGGTAAAATAACACAGCGAGTAGACACGGACTGTTGAAGCTCAATATGAGATATGGAGGTTTAAGTTCCCGTAAAGTTCACTAACCCTTTTATTCTTCTGAGCTCAATAAAACAGCTCCTACCAATTTTAGTTGGGTAATAATAATCGTATATAAAAATGTTCGCTGTATAGAACTTTCCCAAAAAGCAATTTAAATAATAGATTACCATAATTAGAAAAACAATTCATTCTTTCCCAGCAAATACGTAAATGAACCTCATTACCAAAATGCTTTCAGGTACCCCATTATACGCTGCCATACGTGAAATAGTAGAGTATCATAATGCTGGGCCTGCATCTTGGCTAAGGGGACAGAACTGCTATTCTTTGTGACCGCACCAGGGACTATCAGGATAGGATCTGCATGATCAGAGCGATGAAAGTAAGAGGGCTAGGAATGGCAGAGCGGAGACTGAGTGAGTGATGTTGAGTGAGTGCTGTCTCGTGCCTCTTCCACACTTACGTTTGTCCTTTGCATGTGGGCTGATCAACTTATCTATGCACACATGCACCAGTAAGTCAATGGCTCACACCCAATTCAACCAGTTAGCTTGCTTACTACATTGACCGTCATTAAAAAATGTGGGCCTTCATTCAACACGCCAATACTTACGCAGCACCTATTTTTGGAAAAAGAGCCCTACTTACTTTTAAAGGGTGTGCTAATGGAGAAACTAAATATGGCAGTCTAACCTAAACCCCTCAGAATAGGAATAGGTGTACACGTGCACATTTTTCAACAAGCAGCAAGGATAAAACCATTGGTCAAGAGTTAATCTGAGATAATCCAGAGGTATTTTGCTTACAATAGCTATTTTTAGAGGTACGGTAATACCAGCTACGTCACGTTTAATTAAAACACCAACAGGAATCACTTTAAGAATCACAGTCGTCTATGAGGAAGGGTTTGAAGTGGAACATCTTCTGACTGGAGAAACTGAAGCCCTAATGGGAGACACCTAGATACCAGGAATGTCTATCTTAGCCTGAAATATGTATCAATTCAACAAAGTGGCACCGAGTGATAAAAGTGTTGACGGCCAGATTATCTAAATGCTTCCAGAATTATTTTCTCTCACCGAAGACAGAAGCCCACAATCATTTTTGCTTATCCCCGGCATAATCCAATTCCTTAGTAAATCCTTCTAAATCCAAGAAACTCTTCGTATAAATTGGCAGAGCCTACTTAGAGACAGGTGTCGATACTTGTAATTTTGTTTTATTTTGGTGTGTGTTATTTTGGTGTTAAGCGCTGGGAACAAAATTATCTCCAGGCACACTGGGGCCACTTTACACAAATATGAGAGAAACCTCATCGGGCAGGTTAGTTTAATTAAAGTGATCTTAGATTTATTAGATAGTCTTTTGGCCAGCAGGAATGAATTCTATAGCACAGCAGGAACAGCTTATCACTTAGAGGTCAAGTGGCAGACACGAACTAGAGTGAAGGGGAGGCTTTGCTCATGCTTTGGGAAAGTAAATTTCATTTGCTCAGCTATGTGGAGGCTCGATCAAAGAGACATGCATGATGCAAAATTTCTTAATTTGGGTACCAGCAAAAAAATAAAACATTTGAAGGATGAAAGGTGTGTAGGAGCGTGCACTCCATGTTTTTTTGTTGGCAGCTTGCCGCACCACAGTTTTTCAACCTTTGGAGGTCTGCTATGGACTTGAATGAAATGAAATTCGTACTTGTAAAGCGCGCTGCTACCCCAACTGGGGCGTCGAGGCGCTGTACGCATACCGCTGTGGAACCCTTCCTGGCTTTTCCCTGTGAAATGTCCACTCCTGGGCACCCCCAAGGTGAAGCCAGGCATCCCAGCGCTGGTGGGGCCGTTGTGGAGATTAAGCAAGCTATTGCCCAGAGTTGCAGAGTGGGACCCATGATTAGAATAGGCACCGAGGCGAGAATTATCAGGGCCGAGGAAATTGAGCCCAAGACCCGCCGAGGCGGGAATTGAACCGTGGTCCTGGGCCAGATCTCTGCATCAGGGACTGCCGCTCTAACCATTGAGCCACACTTCTCCACTAATGGGAGACTAATGTAGAAAGAATTCGAACTTTGTTTATTTGGATACCTACCACCAACTACGACAGGGTTCCTTTTCGAGTTCTTTGTTTGAAAGTACAGAATTTATTGACAAAATTAGACTTTTTAGGGAGGGGAGTTTGTCAAAAAGGATACTCCGATTCCTGCATGATTGGCTTGCTAATATCACAATTACTAGTGCTACCAGGGATGTTGCTAAAACGTCTGTGATAGCCAAGAATCCTTTTAGGGATTTCGGTAATACTTATGTCTAGAAGTGGTGTAAGCACAAAAGTGAACTGGAGCAGTGTTTGGTCACCAGTGCATTTTGTACAATGCTAAATGTTCAGATTGCGTAGGATAGAAACTAAACCAAATGGAGTTCCGTCCCATGCACAATAGTTCTGCACCAGACACCAGGATGCAATAGTGCACCAAGTGCACAACACACTTATTGTTACCTAACAGACCTTGGTACCACTTCTGTAATACTCCTGATTAAAAAGTACCCATTGCTTCGATTTGGAATTTGTATAATTTATGTAATATAGTGCTTTATGAATGGCTGGTATGGCTATTTTGCAGAGACTTTGCATGGCATGATTTCAAAAGCCAATAGCCTAGTAATGTGATAGTCCACAGAAGACGATGCTTAGGTTCTGCCACCCTCAGCCTTCACAACGTACAATGCAAATCCATGATCAATTATTCCAATAGTGCAAAATCCCCCCTGAAAGGGCGACTATGTGCTGAAATCCAAAATAATTGGTTCAAAATGGGGATCTTAAGAGTTTTCTGGGAAAAGGTGGGTCAATAAATCTATTATGAAGCGTGGAAGCCAAACAGAGACCACAGAGGGCAGCAATATGTTGGGCACAGTTGATGCCAATGATTACTGAATTAGAAGGTTTTGTGATGCACTCTTCAATTTAGGTTTCTTGTAACCCCACTTCGCACTAAACTGTGAGTGGTTTTTGGCACTTTTCTTCATGTTCCACTTTTTGCCACTGTATTAAAAAAATAACCTTCCTTTAAACTTCTTTTATGTAATTTTAACATATTGTTTTTTTGATTTTCCAAGAATACTCATTTCATCAGGTTTTCATTTCTATTCAAAGTTTCTTCCTTCTACGGTCCTGCCCCAATGCATTACGAGCTATAAAACCCTTCATCAGGGGACCAAAATCATTTTACTGAAACGAAAAAACATTTATTAAATATCTGAACATTAATTCAATTGTAAATACAACAAACTAACACTCACTATGGAAATTCAAGCAACATTGCTGTAGGAAAGTAGGATCTGCTTCTTATGGTTACCCCCACTTTTTGCTGGATGTAATGCTGTTTTTGACTAGTCTGACTGGGATTCTGCTAATCAGGACCCCAGTCTATCTGCTTTCTCCCTAAACTGTTATGTTATGTACTTAGGTACACTCCAGATTGGATACTGGGGTACCCTTGTCAGTCCCTAGTATATGGTACACATGTACCCAGGGATAGGTACCCCTGAGGCCTCCCATGGGCTGAAGCATGTATTATGCCACCCATGAGAGGCCATGCAAAATGGAACTACAGGCCTGCCATTGCAGCCTGTGTAAGTTGGTGCATGCACCACTTACTTAAGATATAGGTTCACTATATCTAAGGGTCACTGCACTTAAAACCTATAAGTCACCCCTTTAGCAGGCCTTTACAATCCTGAGGGCAGGGTGCTTGGTTCTAAGTGAGAGGGTGCCCCTGCATGAGCAGTACACCCCTGCAGCCTACGGAGTCCATTCTCCCGGGTTGTCGGTGAAGCAGCCATAGACTACTATAGAGGGGCATTATGCGACAGTGTGATGACTAACTCTAAAACGGCTGAAACAAACACTATCGGGTTTGGTGTCAAACATGTTGGAATCATACCCCCACACCGGTAACCGGTGTGGGAGGTATGATTCCAACCCTCAGAAGCGTCCTTTGTGGGGCCCCTGGTATTCCCGGTACCAGCCTTCTAGCTCTGGACAGCAAAAATTGGTTGCTGCCGACCAGAGACACATTTCTGCCCTCCTGCTGCTGAGCCAAGCTCGAGCAGGGGAAGGTAGAACAATAGGCATCCTGTCACATGGAGGTGTGTCCACCTCCCAGACAGGATTTAGTGTATTAGGGCTGGGTGGGTGCGCTTGCCAGCCACTGACAGTCTGCATGAGGGGCACATTTGGTGTCCCTGTGCATAGTCTAGTTCAAACCAGTCCTGGGAGCCGTTGGCTCCCGCTCTGGGGCGAAACTGGACAAAGGGCAAGGGAGTAGCCTCCCCCCTGGACCCTCTCCTGGGAGGGTCCCCTGAATCTTTCCTACCCTCTCCCATTGGTACTTAAGGGCTTACCTGGCTGTAGGACCTTAGATTCGTCGTGGACAAGATTCAGAACTGAAACCACTGCACTTCGACCGTCTGGGCACTTTGGACTTCGCTGGACTTTGTTTGGGCCTGACTTAGTCTCCCTCTCAGTCTGCTGCATCGTCTGTGCCTGTGCACCATGCAGGATCCGTGTAGGACCTGTGGAGCATCCAAGACACCTGAAGATAATCTCCCTTTGAGTGAAGGAGTCACTCCCTGCATTCACAGGCACCGCAACACTACTGACCTGTCTGCTGATCCTGAGCTCCTATGGACTCCGAAAGGCTCAGCAACACAGAAGGTGGGTTTCTACGTCCCCCGAGGTCCGAGCTGCCCTCTCACTAAGGTTGAGGTCAGAATCCCTCCTGGGGGCTGCAATACCCGAACCCCTGTGCACCGCGTACTTTTGCAAGTGTATGTGCTTGTTGGCAATCCTGCGACAAGTGCATTGGGCTCCAAATAACCCCAACCTCTGGCAAAGGTTCCTACAAAGATCTTCAACCACCTCGCAACGAGTGCTCCGTAGCCTGTTGTTTTGTGAAGCTGCCCGAGGTCCTCTCGCGACTCCTGTGCCTCCGGCTTGTGGGTCCAATTGAGGGTCATCTTTAATTTCCTTAGGCTCCCTCGATTGCTTGGGGTCTGCCTTGACTCCCCTGTGTGTGGCGAGTCTCCTGGACCTTGCTGGACCGAACCGTACACTTCCTTGACTTCCTGCGTGGGTTGCTTTTGCCAAGGCTTGTTGGTGCTCCCGCCGGACACCGACCCCTTCAGCACTCGACATCTATCCTGGGACAGCTCTCATCCGGCTCCTGGTCATCCTCAAGGTCGCCTGGTACCCGCAGCTGCAGAGTCAAGGTCACTGTCAACTATCCCGAAGCACCCAACATCGTGGGCATTCGTCTACCGAGCCCCTAGTCACTCTCAAGTAACCCAGACTCTGTCCCCTCTGCTTTCTGGTACTCTTCGACAAGAATCCACGTTTGGATTCCAACCAACACTTTCTCCTCTTCCAGCAGCGGCTCTTCTTCGAAGTCCTCCATTGGGTTTGACTGCGGTTTCCGACGCCACTTCACACCTATGCACCTGGCTTCCTTGGATTAGGTAACTTCGGTATCCATGGGTGGGGTGGCTCTCCAACCTTCTGTCTTCCATGGGGTTTCTTCGTAGTCCACTGGGAAGGGTCCTTAATCTTTGAAAATCCAACGTGACTTACCCATAGACTTGTACGGAGCACGCGGTTGTGTTCTCACACTGCACGCGCACTACGTGGGGTGCCTTTCTACTCACCTTGGGTGGTTCCTTGGGGTCCCAGCAATTCTACGTCCTCTCGACCTTGTCCTGACTCGAGTCGTGGTTCATATACCACTTTTTTAGTATGTGGTTTGGTCCCCCCCTGGGGCCCACTGTGTATTAGTGCTATTTACTGTGATTTCTTTGCTATACTATTGTGTGCCTTGTGTCTATCTCCGTGTGGGAGATACTGGAACATACTAGAGAGTATTCTATATTAAATACATATTTTTATAAATACCTTGTGTGGTTCCCTTTCATTTAATCTATACTGTAAGATTGCATTCTGGTAAGACAAGCTGCTTTACACTCCTTCAAGACTAAGCCTGAAGGCTGCTCTTCACAGCTACCACTTGGATAGCTTTCTAAGATTGTCTGAGAGCTCTTAAATCACCATAAGGGTTGTCTGGACTGGTGCAAGGTGCCCACTTCCATTGGTTAACAGAATATACAAGGCCTCAGCCTCCCACAGTTGCTGAGATGGAATACACTTTTATTGTTATATGGCTAGAAGTGTATTGTTAAAAGGTAGTGTAAACATCTGGTTCATAGCACATGAACGCTGTGTCTCACTAAAACAATTAAGCAACGTAGCCTGTATCCCAGATCAAAAAGCACCACACTTCAATTCAATGCTTCACTCGCTGGAAAAATTAGCTGTTAAGCAATCAGATATACCCCAAAAGAGACTAACCTGAGTTTACAAAACTCTCTGAATGTGTTTATATAGCCACGATTGGTAATGCTACAGAATCCAATTAGGGAACAGTGACTGATATTCTCAAGCTTTCTGTTAACCCCAGTTCTTGAAATTCCTCTGAGAACTATGAAATCAATTCTGTAAGGCAGTAAACATTAGTAATGGTGGCAAGGATGTGGATAATGTTGCGCTTACCTTCTAGTTTATGTAAACTTGTTTAAAGCGTTCTCCATGGCAGTGGCGTGGCGCGGGCAGGGCCACAGGGGCGGTTGTTCCGGGCACAAAATTCTTAGGGGCGCAATTTTTTTTTATTTTCTTAAAATCGAATAGATGAGCTTGGGAGTAAGGGTCTCAACAATAGATTGGTGGAAGGGACTCAGGAAGTGCGAACAGTCCGCCCCGGGCGCTGGCAACCCAAGCTACGCCGCTGCTCCATGGTCCAACACCTGCCTGAATGCTGCAGGTATCGCAGACCCTTTCGTTTAGTTAGGCCTGGCTTATGTGCCCCTTTTCAGCCTAGATATCAAGCTTAGCGAAATAGCTGCTATCTTGGACTATCATGGACTAGAGGTGGACGAGTCAACAAATTAACAGGGAGAGCTGAACCACAGCCGAGGCAAGGGTCTGGCTCGCATCTAAGAGACCGTCCATGAGCCGAGGCCTGAAAATATTTGCTATATAAATCATACAACAAACATCAATTAAAGTTTGATAAAGTCTCTTCAAAATTCAAAAATGTGTTGAAGCTTTGACATTAATAGGACACACTATAGCACTGCACTGAGGAGTACTTATTAAAAGTGATACTTTTATATAACTGGTAGTCTGAACTCACATATTTGAAAGTGCGTTCATAAGCACTAATGAAGAAAAAAAGTTGTGGTGAAATAAAATATTTGGCTTAGATCACACAATTTAAGCGAGGGAGCTGCAAAATATTTAGGTTTTCTGGTTTCACTTTGTACAAATCAGCCAGTAAATGGATATCTATTTGTTTTCTCTTATGGTAAGGCTTTGTTTTTACCCCTTAGTGCAATTTTCTGCAATTTTTGTAATGTAGTGCGAACTCGACCCGGAGGTAATGGAGCGCTTTACCGGAACACCAGTTACATTACACAAAGTCACATGCATTGTTTAGAGGAACAGGAAGATTAAGAGATTTGCCCAGAATCATAGGATGTTGACCCGATGCCGAGACTCGAACCTGGTTCCCCAGTTTGCAGCTCTAGCCATTACACCATATCACAAAAAATCATAGAAAACATAATTCCATCCTTTCATTTGGACCTCGTGATTGCTTACTGTCCAATGTTTTAATACATTGTGCCTCTCTTTTTCTAAAAGTACCTTTTCGAAGTTAGTCTATGGCCTGGATTCTACTGTCTCTAATATTTGATATTTTAGCTTGTTGATATTGTGCTTGGACTCCAAGAAGAGAGCAGCTAATGTGGATTTAATGTTTTTGGTTTGTATGTTGCTTGTAAGTTCGCTCAATTGTATTTTAATTTTACCTTGAGCTTTTTCAATGTAAACCAGCCCACATGGACATTTTAACAGTAAATGTAGCTTTCTGATACACAGGTTCTGAAGGTTATTCTTTTGCTCGTGTGTGGATAAATTACTTCCTTTCCTGTGAATTAGAAAGCTCAAATCTGAAACCAGGCCTATAGCTAAAGCATGCTAGGCAGAATAACTTATTTCAAGACATGGGCTTGAATGTAGAAAATCAGTGAAGAAGGATTTACATGTTCTTGAACAGAAATGGCCAGGTGGAAAGCTTGTCTTGTTTTTTATGCCGCCAAGAATGGTACAGAGAGGAGCCACCAAGCTGCCAGTGGCCAATAAGGCAAGTTGACAGGGTGGGGTAAAGAGTTTTGTTCAAAATCAGGGAACAGTTGGTTGGATATTCCACAGCTTGTTTATTTATCTATTTAGAATTTTTGTAAAGTGCTGCATGCCACCTTTCAGTTACCTCAGAGTGCAATCAATGATTACATCATAAAGTTAGTAACGTGAATAGGATGTTAAGAGTCCCATTGGATAGGTGGGGACAATGTCCAATAATCTTTACCCATTCAGTGTAGTGTTCAATTGAAAACAAGTATAAATATCTTCATTATTCAGTATTTCCTGAACCGCTTGCGAATGTGTTTTGCTCTCAAACACGTGTTGAGGGAGTTCTAGCATCTAGGACCTTGTACAATGAGGGATCTATCTCCCTAAATCTTCCAGCTTCTTGAATAATCGTGGATTAATCAGAGCTGTGGTGTTCCTGTTTATTTTTGGAAAGGATGCGCTGTTGGAAGACGTTTTGAAGTGAGTTGATGCTTATTTGTAAAGACGTGAATTGGAAGACAGAAAAACGTTATTGGGAGGGTGGTGGGAATGGTGGGTTAACTGGGATGACACCTGGTGGTGGAAAGAAGGTCAATATAATCTGGATGCATAAAGAGAACAGAGGAAAAAAAGAAGTAGGAGCCCAGCACGGTCCTTGGGCTTACGTTGTAGTCTAATAACCACTTGACAAGGAAAGAAGATAGTGAGGTCAACAAGATGGAAGGTGGCCATAAGGTCTGAAAGGGGCATAACAACTGGACTAAGAGAATCCTTATAATGAGGTTGTGGCTGCACCATGGATCCATCAGGGTTGGATTAATATTAGTGGGTACAGGCAAGTTTAGGGAAATGGCGCATCAGTTTGCTGTTTATGGAATTCTTAGTTTACTACTCAATGGAACAAGTGCTGCAAAATGTGTAAGTACTAGTTACCTTAAGTAAAAGCACATTTTTACCAAAAAAAGGCTGAATGAGCTCAATGAAATGACCAGAAATACTTTAAGTGTCGCCCTGGCACAGGAGTTATAAAAGTACCAGTGGGAGAAGAGACTCAGTAGTCAGGATGCAAAACCCGGGCAAGCCAGCAGTATCCAAAGTGGGTCAAAGAAGAGCAGATCGAACCCACTTTTCAGGATAACAGTAGAAGATCAATTGACATACAATGAACCTAAATGTAAACACTGTGCATAGTCTGTGACTATGCTTAAAACCTAGCAAGAACTTCCAAACCTATAGCCAGCCTGAATAACTTTATGGGAAAACAGAAACTTCCTGGAAGTTTAGTACCTGTTAACCATGTCAACCAACAATCTAGTATTGCAAATATGCTCTCTCCACATCAACCGCAGGCTACAGTCCGGTTGGACATTGTGTGGGTGAAGGGATGATGCAGCATCATGCTGCTCCCAACTGTACATCTAACAGGTACATGTAATTGTAACGCGCCCATTCAACCCTTGGGAAAGTTTGGTACAGAATAACAGGTGTTTTTTGTTACCCATCTCAATAGTTCTTTCTT
This sequence comes from Calotriton arnoldi, assembly GCA_963921515.1. Classification (NCBI taxonomy): domain Eukaryota; kingdom Metazoa; phylum Chordata; class Amphibia; order Caudata; family Salamandridae; genus Calotriton; species Calotriton arnoldi. The sequence continues at coordinate 516,770 of CAWUFW010009268.1, forward strand.
TATTGACCTCAGAAAGGTGAAAGGCTGAGTGGAGCTGCCATGATTTGAACCTGTGTCCCTGAGGTCAAACACATTTTCTGAAAGGGATGCATTGGTTCACTAGGACACCAGATCCAGCTCGAGTTGGTGGCTGCAACATCAGCATGTCGAGGTAAACTCTGGAGTGCTGGCACTGCGGACTTCACAGCCCTTGCACCGATATTGTGTCTGTACTTTCTTTGTGAGTAACATGCCTATTCCGGTTCTGGATTGTTGAAGACCCGGAATAGAAGAGTCCGGAATAGCCAAATACAGCCTGGCAAATTGTTCAAATCAGCCAGAACTAAATTTATTTTTAAAAAGTGCAGGGACCCAAAGTTTTGCTCAGAAGTCTACAGCCAGTTCTACAGATGGCTGGTTTGCCAAATACCATGGCTGCAGAGTCTTGATACAATACAATTCTTCCTTCATCTGCCAGACACCCGCTCCTGTCCCTTTATTTCACTCTTGTAAGATCTTTAAATCCCTGCTTTCTCCCTTTGTCACTTTTTCCATTTTTCTTTTGTTCCTTTTCCTCATTTTGTGTTTTATTTCTTTAGCTCTGGATCAAAGTCTTTTGAGGAAAAATAAGTGCAGTGCCACAAAAATGAGTGCCGGTGGTCCCCACCTGCAATCACGGCTAAATTAAGCACTAAAACACCACAGGCGGCTGTGACTAAAACGGGGCCATCGAACACTCCCTAACCCTATCAAGCTCTGAAAGCAGCCTTCTACCACGCAGTACACCATGAAAATGGCAGCGTGGCGGAATGGCCAGTCCAGACCTGGCCTAGAGTGTGCCAGTTTGCTGTCTCCATTCCAACAAGAGGGACGCCCTTCATTTCACCGATAAAGGTACCTATACTTAGGACCATGCAGCCCGAGCCTTCATATCAGCAAACATCTGTGCTGGTGAGCCATGTGTGTTTATTGGGGGGGAAGCTCGGCTTTACACGGTATTGGTTTTACATAAACAGTTGTTTCAACCGTCTGTACTTCCAAAAAAGAACAAAAAGTGCGGGGGAAAAACGTCAGCAGCATTTTCACGACTGATGCAAGATACTCAGCTTTGCAACTCAAACTTGTAATAATACAATGTTTCATGGAACACGAGAGCTCGCGCAGCGCCGCAGGACAAGGAAGCCAGTGATATGATAAGCCGGAAGAGAATGGGAGCAGGAGATAGGCGGATTCCGAGTTTATCTGCGCCCGCGCCCTCTTCCCATGACCTTACTGGTGTCGAGTCTCGCGCTGCCCATTTAGCAAGTGAAAAGGAGGCCCCAAGGATCAACAAAATGAAACGCACCCATGAGCTATAAATAGCAAAACAGGCATGCACGCGTAAACCACTGTTTGGCTGACGACCTTTTTCCATAAATAAAAATTAATTTGAGTGCCTCCTATTCTACTTTTACTAATTTGCACACAAGCGATGACTACGTGGTGAATGGGGACGAAATAGCTGAATCAACTTTAAACGAGCTAGGTTCATTGCTACACCACCCTTGTGTTTTTAATCTTTTGATAGAGACACCAGACAAACAATTTTAGCTCACACACACCCGATTCTAAACCAGGTCTGAAAATTTAAAAGAAGGCGAACATAAATGCTAACATACGGCACATAACCTCACCCAAAATAGAGAACCCATAACTAGTAGACTGTGCAACCAGTGAACTGTTGGAAATAACCATCTTTTGTGCGGTGTTCCCCCAGATTTTGTGCCTTTTGTAGCTGAACCCATTTTTGTTGGCATTAGAACTGTGTGTTTTACCTTTGCCAACCAGCAGTAAAGCCTGTGAGCTCTCTCCTTTAAACATGGTAAAACTCGCATCCACCTGATTGGCACATTTAATTTACTAATAAATCCCTCATATATGATACCTCATACAACCAGGGACTGTAAATTAAATGCTTCTAGTGGGCTCCACGTCGACATGGTAAGATAAACCTTTTGAGTATCGAAAAATTAGAAAGTGGCACAGACCTTGTTTTGCCTGAATATATCAATACTCAAAACAATAGTGTCACCATTTATGCGTGCTGCACAAGGCCAGGGAGCTGCCTGTCTCCAGTTAGTGTTATTGCAATGTGTTTCAAGTAAGTGTGTACCTGAATCCTAGTGCGCACTGCAGAATGTATTTAACTTTCAGTTTTGACCTTGTATACACATAACATTTATTGAATATCACTAATTAAATATTTTGAAGAAGCACTTTATTTTAATCTGTTATGCCATTCTTCAACTTGTCATGCATATACCAAAACAATACACATTTCAACAAAAAGATAATCATAAGATAATATAATTTCCCAAAAAATCTTCATCTATAGATTCCATTACATTTTTATGTTGCCCTATGAATTTCGGGACAAAAGTCCCTTCCAATGGTGTCTGTTTGTAAAAAATAAATTTAAAAACATGTTTCTGTCAAACCAAAACTTCATATCTAAGTATGGACAATAGCCATCATTAGTTTAAAACATTGGTACTTCCCCTGTCTGTCTCCCCCCGTTAGTATCACCATAGTGAACAACCCAGTGAATGATCATTCCATTTGTTACAAACACGCCCATGCTGTGTGTGTAGCTAGCTTGCAGACATCAACTGTCAGTGCTGCTCAAGTAACACCTCAAACCATCGAGATGCAACTAGTACATGGAGACTCACCCGAAACACTACCCCAAGGTGTTATCCTAGAAGCTTGCCATTCATGCTCTTCTACTCACATTATAATGAAATCTTCAATCCTTTTCAACAAGAAAAAGGTCATCCAGTAGGGATGAACTTGGTCCCTGCAACCAACCAGCCGCTCCACTGTGGTCTGCCCAAATGTTTTACTTTGATTCGGTCTAGCGCAACCACAAATCCACACCTAAAACTTTAAAATATCCAACTCTGGTTATACTTTTTGAATTTGTCGTTTTGGTGTCATTTTATTTATTGAATGGCCTCATTTTAAAAAAAAATTGGCTTGGTAATGTTCTTGTGTCATGTTCTCACTGTATTACTGTTTGAGTGTTGCAAAAATACTTTACAATTTGCCTCCAAGTTAAGCTTGATTGCTCTGTGTAAAGCTACCAGGGGGTTAAACACAGTTTTATTTACTGACAATTGTGGTTCATCCCTGACAACGATTGTGATTATTTCTTGAAGTGTATTCTCACCACCTTGGACAAAAAGCTTAATTTCATACATAAGTAATATACGTTTGGATGCTTTTCAGTGACAGATGTAGAACCCAATGATGAAGCATACCACAGTGGGTCCCTCATTACAAGTGAGCCGATAAATCCAGATGTGTAGTAACTCAGTTCCAGCAATTATCATTTAATAGAATATAGTGATAGATGTAGAACCCACTGATAAAGCATACCACAATGGGTCCCTCATTACAAGTGAGCCGATAAATCCAGATGTGTAGTAACTCAGTTCCAGTAATTATCATTTAATAGAATACAGTGATAGATGTAGAACCCACTGATAAAGCATACCACAATGGGTCCCTCATTACAAGTGAGCCGATAAATCCAGATGTGTAGTAACTCAGTTCCAGCAATTATCATTTAATAGAATATAGTGATAGATGTAGAACCCACTGATAAAGCATACCACAATGGGTCCCTCACTACAAGTGAGCCGATAAATCCAGATGTGTAGTAACTCAGTTCCAATAATTATCATTTAATAGAATATAGTGATAGATGTAGAACCCACTGATAAAGCATACCACAATGGGTCCCTCATTACAAGTGAGCCGATAAATCCAGATGTGTAGTAACTCAGTTCCAGCAATTATCATTCAATAGCGGGCTAAACAGCCCAGTGTGTCAGAAGGCGTAGACAGCCATTTTAATGCAGATGAGCCTTTCACTGCTAATTGGCAAACATTAACACAAACACATGAAACCTGCATACTAACAAAGCTGCTATTTACCAGAAAAATGGGAGCAGCAGCCGGACGTGTCTGAAGAGAACTGAGAAAGCAAAAGCAATGTATTGGCATCACTATTTCCGAGCCCTTCCTCGGCCTAGAGGCTGGTATGTATAATTTGTGCTTTGGGTGGGGCGCCTACAACGCCACTGTGACGCGCCCTGCCCTAAACAGGTGCAGCTTGTGCCGCAGGTAGTGTATCGCGAGGGCGCCAGTGTCTATAAACAGGTATATTCTGCCTCATCCTTGAAAAATTAAAGTTGTCCCTAGGGTTTTAGTTGCCAGTTCTTCATTACTTTTGTTCACCTTCTAGTGCCAATGGATGAGGTTCCCAGGGCCACGGGTCTTTCGAACAAGAAATGTGCCAGCTCTGTTCGACTTCGCATGGATCATGTAATGCTCAGATCTTGAATTCCACTTGGTCACATATCTACGGTTTCTACTTCATCCAACTGCTTCACAGTGACATTTGCACGTTGGACTGTAAATGTCCAACAGAAAAATCATAGGGATTTTACTCGTTAAAAACACTAACTACACCCACGGGACACAACTGTATCATAATACTGGGGCCAAGAATACCGACCTGCACATATATGGAGTCCACAATATTGACTACCAACATATCACAAAGATTAACACACACAGAAAGGTACAGATATACTAGTCTTAACTGCACATAATCAGGTGCAGGTCGATATTTAAAACTTCAATATTGTAGTGGAACGTCCTCGACGCTAAGAAGCAGCTCCAAAAAAGGAACTGCATTAATTGGAATAGTCACCACACTCGTTCTGCTGTTATCTAAAAATCAATAGCCAATAATTGAGATCCAGTAAAAAACAATGCATCTGCCCATTTACAATGTCAACCAGTTTAAGTCATTGACATCTTCTATAGCGCTTGCCAAATAAATACGATTAGCAAAGCGATGCTGCATGAAAAAACACATCCTCCCATCACACATCCATTAATTCCTCGCATTGGTATCATTCAAATAGACCTCACATGACAAACTAACATCCATCATGATACGTTTACACACCTCAAGTACTGTCACAAAGGAAGCAAAGCACCACCACAACGTTTGCCAGCTCATCAGCACATCCTAATCAACAGAATCCCTTAGATCATATCACAACCGCCAATTTCCATGACACCCAAGATATTGGCTATGCGGTTGTACATTGTAGCAGTGTTCCTGTTAGACCGACCCTTTGTTTTCGGAGATCCTGAGCATCTGCTAGTCCTTGTTTTGCTATCCTTGTTCCTTGATTTCTGAACTATAGCTAATCCTACCGCAGAGAGGCTGGTGTTGGTGCTGGGGTGGGACTACGTCCCCCAGCTTCCCTCTGGACATTTCACTCACCTGTGGGCTATCAGTGAATCCTGTTTAAGCGGCATCTAAGCACCGCAGCGGGGGGACGCACTACCAGAGAGGCTGGTGTTGGATGGACAATGTCCCTCAGCTTGCCTGTGAACATTTCACTTACCTGGGGGCTATCAGTGAATCCTATTTAAGTGGCATTTAAGCCCCACAGCGCGGGTCGCACTACCGCAGAGAGGCTGATGTTGGTATCGACTATGTCCCTCAGCTTGCCTCTGGAGATTTCACTCATCTGTGGGCTATTAGTGAATCCTATTTAGGTGGCATCTAAGCCACACGGCGCGGGTCGCACTACCGCAGAGAGGCTGGTGTTGGTATCGGACTATGTCCCTCAGCTTGCCTCTAGAGATTTCACTCACCTGTGGGCTATCAGTGAATCCTATTTATGCTGCATCTATGCCCCGCAGCACGTGATGCGCTACCGCACAGAGGCTGATGTTGGTGCTGGGGTGGGACTACGTCCCCTAGCTTGCCACTGGACATTTCACTCACCTGTGAGCTATCAGTGAATCCTATTTAAGTGGCATCTAAGCCCCGCGGCGCAGGATGTGTGCAGGACGCACCAGGGCAGGTGCCTGGGCAAAGACAGTGCCAAGAGCGGACCCATCTGCAACTGCCCGCGCCCAGATGTGGCTGGGACACCCCTTTTTAATCTGCAATAAGGGCACCGTAAGATATGCGAGTATATACCCTCTTTGCATTGCCATCTTTGATGATTTGTGGTATAAATCCAACTGAACTTACAGAATCTCCCCTGCTTTGTTTCTTCCACTCGTCGCTAACCAGATTTTTTCATACACTTAAAATGGGTAAAAAAAAGGTGTTGACAAGTCTCTTACCAGAAGATATTCCAACCATTGGATCAATCACTAACTTTTTGACTGGGGCGAGGAACATCATCAGTAAAGAAATAGGGAACATAGAAGAAAGGCTGGAAGCTACCCAGTGTGCAGTCAAGGACGTCCTTCCCAAATCCGTTGCCATGCTACCCAAATCTGAAACACAGCCAACCACACCACAGTCTCCTAATACACTAAATAAATGCTCTTCTAACCAGTCTGTGACAGTCTTGCCCCAGGATCAGACTGAGACATTCACCATTTCATCACTGCACTCACCGCCGGCTAAGAAAAAGAAAGGACCCTCTAAAAAAAAGCTCAGGCAAGGAGCAGTGATTAGCTAATACCACAAGAGTGTTACCATCAAAGAGTCCTCTACTGGAAAGATCATCTTTGGAAAAACTGGTACATACAGCAGTGGAAGGCATCTCTAAAAGATTAGACAATCTGTAAAATGGAAGGAGCAAAGTATTGGAGCTACTCCAAAGTCAGCAATCTCCTCTGCCACCCTGTATACCGCCACATGTGGAACCACAGACAAGAAGTCCTGAGAACATCACAGGCAATTCTATTGGCAACGCTAACAGGCTCTCTAAATCAGCAAATCTGCAAAGCCAGGCTGGAGGGACAAATAGGATGAAAAAACAAATGCCCTCTCTTAGCGTGGGTTCGTATGGGCACGATCTTCATCAAGAGACAACCCTCAAATCCAAACAACTAATAGGGCAAGCAAGAGGCCACTCCAAAAGAACGACAGACTTGTACCACCATCAAAGGGCGATGTCCTTTACCGACCCCTAACTCTACACCCTACGTTTTAGCTCTAACACGCGTACCATCGTTGAGCTCAGTTAAATTTGATTCGGACCCAGTACTTAAAAACAAAGTGGTCAATTGGCTCGCACAAAGAACTTCCATGGTCAGCACTTTATACAATCACATATTAATGGCCAGAAGAGTTAGCTGAATTGGGCACACGAGGAAGTCATGCCATGGAGACTGCATAATAATTCACTTTAGATATCCGCACATGGTAGAGGAAATGATAGTAAACCTCCAATTTTCAAACTGTGGGAGTAACATCCAAGCTGTTCCGCATGGTTTCTGTTATTCTCCGGCCTGACATTTCCAGCAACAAATGATGCCTATTCCTCAGCAAGTACGCCCATTAATATGGCCTGAGATCACATTGAGCAATTGCTTTGCCCCCCCGTCCCACCTGGAGGACATTGACTGACTCCAACGCCGAATTAATCTTTGAAACAGTCCTGAACAGCAAAGTCAAAGAGAATGTCATGAATGACTCTCTCAAAGTAGGAACCAATAACTGTAGCCCCGCACTTCCGGATCTGGACCAGTCTAAAACTGTGGGTTTGTTTCATGGAATCATGAAACAAACCCATAGCGGGTTTAGCTGATAAGTTAACAACCGATGACTGGGAATCGTTCACTATGAGGTCTGAGATCATTTGCCTGCAAGAAACCTGGTCCACTATGGGCATGGCACTAGATGTTTAACAACAGTCTGCACAGCGGCTACCCCATCAAATAGGGGAAGAGTTAAGGGAGGAATTGATGACTCTGATCTCCACAGCGGATTCACTGAGACTTACTAAAAACTATTCCGCCTCACCTTTTTATCAATTTATTTTCCTAAGCACTAATGGAAAACTGGACATTATGATCATAAATTATTAATACAATGTATTTGATAAGTCCAGGGCTCAGGTTATAACTGATCTGAAACAGGCGTTGGAGGACTTTATACCAGAAAGAGATAAGGAACTGTTCATAATATAGGCAGGAGACTTTAACCTGTCCAAATGTACTCCAACAAATCAAGAAATATAACAAAGGGCTGAAGGACAGCACCCGCACCCTCAGACAGGCTAAACAATCATACCAAAAAAGTGGCTCCCCGGGGGCATAGAGTGCTTACAAAGAAGCCCATTGGAATCATAAACATCTAATATGAAAACAAAAATGCCTGACGATTGAGAAGGAATGGATCAAGCTATTTGACTTGTGCAAACCAAACAAACAGAAGCAATTCTTGGAGTACATAGCCAAGATGGAAAGCACAAAAATGGACAGGCGGAACTAAGCTACAGCGGAAGCCTGGCTGACCCATACAGCAAAAGTTTACATGACGAAACACGGAGGCCAAAGCACCAGGAGGTCCCCTTGGCCAGAAGGGGCGGTTGAGGACGAAGAAGACCAGACTCACGAGGTGGGCTCAGAACAGGACCCTAAAGAGATCATAAAGGTCATAAAAAGGATAAAAAGGGACAGAGCACCATGCCCCAACGGCCTACCGGGCGGCCTATATAAACAGGATCCCAAGGGGTGGGCGGAGCTGCTATCACCTATGTATGAATGTATGATGTTACTACACGTGCTATTACCACGCGGTAGGTTACAACGCGGTCGTTACAACGACCGCGTTACCACGCGTGGCTTTACATCGCAAGTCGTTTCTACGACTTGCGCTAGATGGCGCGCTGGACTTAGGAATAGTATAAATTACTATTCCTATTCCAGTTAGCGCAACAGCAGGGAATGTGTTGGATTTAAAATCCAACACATTCCCTGGTGTTGCACGCCATCTAGCACAAGTCGTAGAAACGACTTGCGATGTAAAGCCACGCATGGTAACAACACGGTCGTTGTAACGACCGCGTTGTTACCTACCTGCGTGGTAACAGCAGCGTTGTAAACGCTGTTTCCCCCTATGTATATGGAATGTAGAGCTTTGGGGGATGTACCGGATTCCTGGCGCGGCTCGTTACTGCAGCCAATTCATAAGAAGGGAGCAAAAACAGACCCCAAAAACTATAGGCTCATCACCCTGTTAGACATCGAAGGTAAAGTATATGCCAGTACCTTGCTACAGATACTAACAGCCTGGATCGAGGACAACGGAATACTACCTTTTTATCAAACCGTTTCCGAAAAGGCTGTTTCACTATAGACAACATAATGGCACTCTCATTCCTGGCACAACAGGCAAATTCCAGAAACAACTTGCCAGTATTTGCATGCTTTGTTGACTATTCAGCAGCCTTCGATGGGGTAAACCGAAGCAAGCTATGGCATAAATTGTCCAGCTGGAAGATCTCTGGTAAGTTACTAAAGGCAATTATGTCATTGTACACCAACACATGGGTGAGAATCAAACTGGCAGGGGACACAGTCACACAAACTGTCAACAGACCGAGGTCTAAAGCAGGGCTGCGTTCTAGCACCAACACTCTTCAATCATTACACGGCAGACCTAGGGAAAGCCCTACAAGGTGCAAGCTTGGCAACTCCGAAAATCGGACAGTAACGTTTACAAGTGCTCCAGTATGCCGACGACCTGGTGATTCTCGACCACACCAGAGTAGGCCGCAAAGAGGTTTGAACGCACTAAACATCTACAACCAGGAAAACGAGCTTGTGGCCAATCCCTGCAAAACGAAGGTCATGGTGTTTGGGAAATATTTAAAGAAAGTGTGCTTAAAGTGGAGACTGGGCAGCAATAACATAGCAACAGAAAGAGCATACCACTATCTAGGAGCGTGGCTTAACGATAAAGGAAAGGCAAACTTGCACCTGGCAAAGACGCAAGCCAAAATACAAGCCACCATCTACACACTGTGCAAGCTACAAGGCAAATTACACAGCCCTACCACGGAACCTATAAGGAGAATGACAAAATCTAAACTGCTCGCTGTTGCTGGGTATGTATCACATGCATTCCCAGGCAAAATGGAAAAGATCATGGAAAAAGCCCAGTGCCGGTGCCAATGTTCCCTCTAATTTTTTTCCTCTGTGTGTGACAGTGTAAGGTCCCTGTGCGCTGCAGCCAAGGCTCTGTGCGCAAAGCACCTGACCGCGTGTGTGGGTGCAGAAAGAGGGGTTCCTGCTTGATTGTGCAGATAACTGACCTAGGTACTGGAATGCAGGAGGCCTGCTTGATGGGGCAGGCAGGGCCGAACTGGGAACCCAAAGCAGCCCTGGCAATTTTTTCGGAACGGGGGGCAAGTGTCAAGCACTACTGCTGAACAAAACCGGTCCCCAGCACTGCTGCTTTTGTTACTGGGGCCGATATTGGAGCATCGCTGCAAAACTGCCCCCCAGTAACAAAACCGGCCCCCACTGCTCCTAAACTGGCCCCCACCCTTCCAGTCTCCCGGGCAAACGCCCGATGCCTGCTAAGGGCAGTCCGGCCCTGGGGAAGGCCTTCGTGTTGGTGACTGGCATACACTGGTTGTGTCATGTTGGAAATGAACAGGTGCAGTGCAGAGTATCTGCAACCACGACAAAGTTACACTAATATATATTAGGAAACCAGGGCAACCTGCCTCATTCCATAGCACCAGTGAACCTCTGCTTTCCTAACTAACTACACAGCAGCAGCTGAGGGACATCTTAAGGATTTTAAGGGCCCTAGGCCAAACGTATTTAGAGAGCCCCTGTGCGGATCACCTTTGAATTTATGATTCAGTTTCAGCTCTCTCGTGTCCTCTTTGGCCAGATCACAAACAGTGCACAGACACAAGGGTTCAAATTCTAAATGTGTTTATAGTTAATATTCAGGGATAGTGATGTATTTTTCCAATATTGTAATACAGTAGAAGCTCACGAATACTACTGCAAATAATCACTGTGACATCCTCCCATTTCTCATATCTGAGATCCTGTTTGGATCTAAAAGAAATATTTTTTATGGATGTTGCATGAAACAAAAACACATTTGTCATAAAATGTCTGTAACAGACTCTCACACATTACCCAGATTTAAAATAAATTAAAAGAAAATGCTATTTGCAACAATCTGTTTAAGAATTATTCAAGGTAAGCAGGGCAAGACTCTCTGCAGAACAGAGCTGGCTCTACAGGGGGGGGGGCACTCCACTCTTCAGAACTGATAATCATTAGTTCATTTATCAGTTCTGAAGATGGTTTCCTGGATACGCAGGGGGAGGAATGTGCATAGGCGTGTGCTTAGCATAGTGTGCCACGCGATTGTTATTGTGCTGCCTCTGTCATTGCATCCAGATATATTGTATTGTATTGTAATTGCATTTATATAGCGCTTGCTACCCCTGATGGGGTGTTGAAGCACTTTTTCGGCGAGTAGCACGCTACTCTGGAACCCATAAAGGATTAGTGGTGAAATAGTATAGTGAAATCTGAAAGTAATTTGAGTGGTGGATATGTTAGTCAGTTATTTAGATTGAGAACGATAGTGGAGGGATAGAAGAGGGATTAAAGGTTTGCATTTCTATAGCGCTTGCTACCCATGACGGGGTGTTGAAGCATTTTTTGGGCGAGTAGTACGCTACTCCGGAACCCATAAAGGATTAGTGTTGAATTAGGATAGTGAAATATGAAAGTAATTTGAGTGGTGGACATGTTAGTCTGTTATTTGTATTGAAAAGGATAGTGGAGGGATAGAAGAGGGAAGGATTTAGAAATATATTTTTTTTTATATAAAACTCTGCACAACTATCCTTCTAGTAGGGAAAGGTAGCATCTGCAAGAATTTCCTTGGGGATCTTAACATGCCAAAGCATGAACCTGCCACTTTTTGGACTTGTGTCTCCATCATGAAATTTGGCATTTATTTGAAAACACTTATGTTAAAGTCTCCAGTTATGTGGGGTTTTACATATTAATACTACATTTAGACATGTGCTCCACTGCAAGCACTGCTAACCTGATTGAACAGCATAACTTGCGTGCAAAGAGCCACTGTTACCCCTCTATGCTGGTGCCATTCCACCAGTTGCCTTAATGACAGCTACACTGGACACCGAGACAGTAAGCTTTTATAGAAAATTCACCCACCATCAGCTTAGTCACCACCTCCCATTGACTCCTATCCGTTATAACGGAATGCAGAAAGAACAGGTACGCTCTAAGCGATACAAACATACAAAGGGGACCTGAGGCAAGGAGTGCGATGGTGCAGATATCTTATCATAGGGAGGCAGTCCCTCCTGGTAGATTTGTGTGTATGTGTTGCTGGGGGAGAGACAGACATCACAACACCCAAAATGGAGATCAATGTCCTAATGCTTGACTGGAGCACCTTTTGTTTATTTGCCATTCTTTTTTACTTTAAATCTCAACCCGTCCCTTCTCAAATGCATTACTGATTTCTGTACCAATAACTCTTTTAATGCACCATTCCTTAGTCTATGTAAAGCATGACTTGGAGATGGTGGTGGCCTACCAAACCAAAAAAAAATAATTACCTTTACTCCAGCTGGAAAAAAATCTAATACTGATATTTCCTGTCCCTTTTTTGTTGGATTGTCGTCGGTTTCAACTGCTTCCAATATCTTTACTCTTCTGGAGAATTATTTCAGGAAATAGCCCCATAACTGTCCAAGAAACACTGTGTGCAACAGCTGTAAACTAAGCATGCTACTCCGGATGAGACTTCCAGTGCTTTTGGCAACAGTTGGCACGAGGTCCCCAGAGGCACCCCTTTCCTCCGCAGGCGTACAGAACAGGAATCTCAGGTGGACATGTAAAGATTAAAGTCCAATACAGAGACAGTCATCAGAAGAATCTGTGAGTATAACAAAAACTGCAGACTTACCTTGCTCTAGCAAAACTGTCCTCCTGAAGGTTCACAAGGCTGTTGGAGCTCAGATACACTTTGTTTTGTGATTCTGCAATCGTTTTTGCAATATATAATACAACAAGTAACATTATACCTACAACAAGCCAGGACTATTGGCTTTGTCAATGGTTGTTAGTTGCATAAGACAAATAAGCAACAACTACGGCTTTGTTGAATCTAATATTGAAGATGCTTCCGTTCTGAAATGATGAGACTGTAAAAGAACTGTAGCAAGTCTCTTTGAAGTTACACCAAAGGCTTTGAGCAGTTGCACTGCTGCCGATTTGAGATTTACCCCGAGGGTGAGGGCAAAAATGAAGAGCCCGATAGGGAGCCGTCTCAGCACCTGCTTTTAAGAACTGCAGGTGCTGAGCACCAGCAGGACCCAGACCACTTAAAGCCCTGGGCTTTCTGCATGCCTTTTGTAAATAGTGTGGCTGCTGGCAGATTGTGTGCATTTTTGAAAGTACACGTTAATTGCAGCGCAGTGAATAGGCATGACAGGCGCTGCAATTAACATGAATACTTTAAAAAAATGCACACAATCTGCCCGCAGCCACGCACTATTAAGAAAGGGCACTCAGCAAGTCCAGAAGCACGTTGTGCGCTTTCACTATCACTAACATATATTAGTGATTGTGAAAGCACACGTCGTGCTTTAAGGCTTGCTGCATGCCTTTTGTTAATAGAGCGTGGCAGGTTGCGTGTCTTTTTAAAGTTTTCATGTTAATTGCAGCGCTCAACATACTAATACGCGGGCTGCATTTAAGATGAAAACTTTCAAAAAGGCACACAATCTGCCTGCAGCCGCGCTCTATAAACAAAAGGCATGCAGCAAGCCTAAAAGCACGACGTGTGCTTTCACAATCACTAATATATGTTAGTGATTGTGAAAGCACACGTCGTGCCTATAGTCTTACTGCGTGCCCTTTCTTCACTGAGATCCGCTGTGGCAGATTGTCTGCTTTTTAAAAAAAGTATTCATGTTGATCGCAGCGCCCGTCATGCTTCTACAGGGCGCTGCGATTAACATGAACACCTGTCTCTCAGGGGATGTGCTGTGTGGGTGCGCACTCCATAGAAGACATTGCGCGCTCGGAGTGTAATAGGTGCGCGCGAGCCCACGCGCGCAGCTTCCAGGGAACAGTGGCCGGTGCTATAAAAGACTTTTCGGGCTTCCCAAATATACACAAAATGCCTTGATCCGTCTAGAGTTTGGCCTGGTACAACAAAAATATAATGCAGGAGCACCTTGGTAAAATTCTGGTTTAAGACACTAAAAGCCCAGAAAGGATCCTTTAAGGAGGTACTGAGAACGATATTCAAAGGGGCACCGAACCCATGGCAGAAGTACTGTCTGGTGACGGTGGCTGAGTTGGGTCTATCCACAGCGTGCTGGTCCCAAGAGGAACTAAACTATTCAGCAATTAAGAAGGCGCTAAATAAACAAATCGCCCAGATATCACGGAATGAAGACATAGCCAGATTCAAGGACATCGGAGTGTTGTCTGGCCTAACGAAAGCATATGAGTCACACAAAATCCAGCCATACATGAACAACTCTCTAGGAAGGAAGTTCTTGAAAGAAATTCAATGGGCACGTTTAGTGCCACTGCCCATTAAGTAACTGAATCCTGGCTGGAAATCCTGGAGTAACATAACCAGATTCAGGCTGTGTAACCAGAGTGCAGAATCGCTGGTACACCTAATATGTTGCTGCCCTGCCCTACTCCAACACCATCGTAAATTTTTAAAATCAATGTTTTTAAGGCATGGGATTAGAAAATGCGTTAATGCAGTGGCCTTGCTCCAGTCCTGCACAGTGCCCTCAGACCTGGCAAAATTTGGAAAATTCATGAACATGGCTGGAAGGGATCTAATTGAAAACAAAACAGACGCAAACTGTGCGGCCGCAACCGCAGTGACTCCTGCCGGCACAGAAGGGGAGGAACAGTGAGGCTCTCCCTCCAGAAAAGGAATCACGAGAGGCCCACGAAAACTGTAATGCATCAAGTAGACTCTAGATCCCACAGTCAATGACTATATAAGGGACCTGGACAATTTTAATTGTAATTTTACCCTTGTACTTTTAGGGCAATAACCCTATTCACAAATGGTCTGAGACCTGCCTTAAATGTTAATCTTGATACACCATTTGATACATGAATAACAAAGGGGCGAAACATGTTTTTATACATTAATTTTGATACTGTATCGCAATTTTGCAATGATTTTAAGTAATTATGCAGATAATTTCATTCATTCATTCATTCATACTCTAACAGTGGAAAAGGTATGCAGTTTCGATGACCCGAATGAGAACGGTACTGATCACTTTGCGCATTGTTTGTATGGCACCCGTCTAAACAACCTAGCACTTAGACAAGATTTAATCCTTATGGCTCCAAATTCTAATGGTGAAGATACTAAGCAATATACCTTTATAGGACCCAGGGGTCAGAGTAACATCGACCACACACTGGTTTCAAGAAACCAAAGTGTGCGTCCATCTAATATGGTGATAGATAAAAATTGAGTCAGTGACCATAATCCTCTAATCATGTCGTTAATGATGCACTCACCCATGAATGCTAACAAGGAAGCTATTGATCTTAATTACTTAGTAGGACAGAAATCTGTACGGATCAACTGGGTGGGGTGTTGACCATGATCAATTCATGGGTGAGCTTCTGAGGGCTAATACAGAGCATTTTAATTCTACTTTAGAGGATAACGTTGAACCTACCGCAGTCATAAACGCACACTCCCGAATCTCAAAATCTATAAGTCAACAACTGTGTAAAGAGGTTAGAGTCAACTTCGAAAAGCCCAAGGGGTGGTTTGATACAACAATAGCCTTTGCTGTAAAGCATGTAGGGAATTAATTAGACACCTACACGCGTTTCCAAGGGACCAGGTCGCTATTGAAATAGCAGAAAGCAATATAGATAAACCATACAAATGAGAAAGAAACTTACAGGACAGAGCCTGGACTAGTCCTGTACAGTCTGCCGACACAAAGGATAATAATCTATTTTGGAGGTCAGTAAATGCCCCTTTTCTTAATAATAATTCCAGCCCAAACAATGAAAACTCTATTAGGGCAGATGACTGGGTGGATCACTTTGCCTTAATCTTTGCTCCCGCCCCAGAGTTAAATGCTGAAGCCGGCCCTTCTTATTATACAACCCAATTTGAGATTACCTTTGAGTTTGAGGATGGCCAGAGAGGCATAGCAAAGTTTGCTTAGGGAAAAGCCCCTGGCCCAGACAGAGTACCCATTGATGTATATAAGTACCAACTGGACCTAAGGGTACCTCTGCTTACACAGGTTTGCACTGCAGCAGGGAAGGAGTGTATCCCATTGTCCTGGTCAGAGTCTATAATAATACCAATATATGAAAAAGGCTCGACAGGATCCAAAATGCTACAGACACATCTCATTGTTGGATTCCTCAGCTAAACTATCGGGTAGAGTATTACTGGAGAGATTAGAGGACTAGGCAGAGGACAACAACATACTGTCTAGGGCACAGTATGGTTTCAGAAGGGGTTTAGGAACTGTGAAACAATGCCTCAATTTACATCTTATAATCGGCAAATATCTAAAAGCTAGGCTAGGCACTTTGTATATATGCGCTTCATTGACCTAAGCAGTGCGTTTGATCTGGTGAATCATAATAAGTTGTGGAGATGTATGTCCGCCTTGGGGGCCCCAAATAACATTGTTGCACTACTTACCTATATGTATAGCAAGCTCACAGCAAATGTTTGGTATGGTTAACAGGAGGATGTAACCGATCCGCTTAATATTCGAAGGGGGTAAGACAAGGGTGTGTCTTGGCCCCCTTTCTCTTTTCAATCTATATTAATGCCATTGATGAACAACTTCAATTACTTGGCACAGACTCCCCTAAAGCAGCAGCCAGATTGGTACCTATTTTGCTATATGCAGATGATGCCGTCCTTTTAGCATTAACTCCAGCAAGCCTACAAACTCTTATTTATTCTTTTAGTGATTTTATAGAAGGCATTGATCTTAAGCTAATCAGGGCAAGACCTTTACAATGTCATGCAGGACCAAGAAAGGGAGATCCTATTCCTTTTATCTAAAGGGCAGCACAATCGCCCGCACAAAGCACTTTAGCTACTTAGGTCTCAGATTTACAGAAAATGGGGAGTGGGAAGAACGTAGAGAAACCTGTGTGGTGAATATGGCTAAGAATAATGCAGCTGCTTTCAGATTTGGAAGCAAACTGGGGTCTAAGCGTATTCCAGAAATGATAAAACTATACAATGCAAAGACAGCTTCAGCCACATTATATGGGGCAGGTATATGGGGTTTGGGACACAATAAAAACTTTCAAAAACAAGACGACAAATTTTTTAAAAGGCTGATAGCACTCCCAAAATCGACATCAAGCACCATCATACATTTTGAATTAGGTTAGCGAAGATCCTAGAAGAGAAACCAATGTTACTTTATCATTCCATATAGTCAAAAAATGAAGCCAAATTAACCCAGAACATTATCAGGGACTGCATGTCTTTGGATCGTATGAACAAGATTCCGTGGCTTTCCAAGATTAGGAAGTCAGTGCAAATTATCAGTGCTAACGACATGCATTTGTGGGAGTTCCCTGAGGATATAGCACTGTTCTCCAAAACAATGATGAAGCAATTAATTGAGGAACAAAGTGGGCTAGTTTCTAATACTGGGGAGGAGACCCGACCGACGGTTGCACTTTATTTAACCCATTTTACCCACCAGGGATTTAAGAACTATCTTTGTTGGGTTCATAACTCATTCCATCGATTTCTTTTAACAAAACCTCTTGGTTGCATTTCCTACAGGCACCAAGGGGGCACATAAAGACACTAAATGCCCCAGTGATATCGAGACACCTCAATCTACGTTACACGTAACCATTTTCTGCAAGTTCTATCTTGAAGGCAGGAAAAAGTATCTAAGGCCCCTCTTCCTAAGTGAAGGCTTATTTACATACAAAACAGCTTATCGATATTTGGTTTAAATGAACAATGTAAAGATCTGTTTTGCTACAGCGTCCTTCCTACCTTATGCAAGTAAAACAAGAAAAACACTTAAGACCACTTAACATTTGGGGGTAGTATCGACTAGGATGGGATGCATAGGCATTCCTGCCCGGTTTTAAGTTGTTACACCTTTTTAGATCAATGTATATATTTTTATGTGTTTTATCTGTATATTATCTTTTTATATTGGACAAGAGTGGATGAGGTTTTCATTACTTATCTATGTATTTTTATAATGTAATACTAAATGTTTACTATGTGCTTTTATGGTCATATCGACATGTGCTGAATAAAGAAAATTGAT
The DNA here is from genome assembly GCA_963921515.1 of Calotriton arnoldi. NCBI lineage: Eukaryota > Metazoa > Chordata > Amphibia > Caudata > Salamandridae > Calotriton > Calotriton arnoldi. The sequence continues at coordinate 534,928 of CAWUFW010009268.1, forward strand.
GATGATGATGATGGCTATGCGTTGCCACAACAGCTCTACACCCAACTCTGAATTCAGCCTTACCTCACATAACCATCAGATTCCCACTGGATAAATCACATCATAATCACACACCTAACACAATTCTGTAGCTATGTAACTGGAGAGCCATGCTTCTCAGCAGCACTACAATGTCAGGTAAGAAAATGGATAACCATTCAAACTCGCTGTACGAATTAAAAACCAAACGTCCTACGGTACTAGCACTCATGCTCATAGTACACCATCACAAGTCTGAATTTTCACTTCACCCACAAAACTGAAATGAAATAAACAACTATGACTCCAATCAATGACAAAGCCTAGAACTAAGAAGAAAGGGCTCATAGGTTTCAAAGCGAGATCACACAAATGGCAGTAATGTGCCGTACACAAGTTGGCATTGTTGTCCCTTCCTGCAGCCATTGGCCCCTTTCCTGCCTGATGTAGCCTATGTTCATGTTATTGAACATAGATATCTCGGCCACTATGAAATTGTCTGGGAATTCTGGCTTCAAGAAGTGTTAGTTTACATTGTTAATTAAAGGTCTAAATGACAAACGCAACAAGTTGCCCTTTATGCCATTGGCTTGCCCTTCTTTGAAAAAAGTGTAATACGATAAAAGTGATTCTAGTTATTCTAGTGGAAGACTTGGCAAAACAGTGCATGTGTCTTGGGTTCGAATAGGGATGTGCTCCAACCCTCGCCCCACCACCCAATAGAGGTGCATTGACAAACCTCTCTGTACGTGCAGCCTTCAGTCGAGGCGTCAAAAACGATAATCAGTGCCAAAACTGACACAGATAGGTGGCAAGGCCCAAGCATCACTCAACCCTGCTGAGCACTCTTTTGAGATAATCCATAACACAGGGAACACTCATGCAGTTCAGGCTGGAAGGATAAAAAGAGCTGTACTCCCCTCTCATATAGCACCACCAAAGAAAACCTTTTCACAAACACACAGGTAAGGGGAGGTCATTGGACTCTCCTCACCTCTAAAGACTCACAACTAAATCCTGAGTCTGCAGCCTACACAAGAACCTTTTTCTTCAAAAGCAATTAACAAACCAGTCCCCAAATCCTTAAAATCCTTTTAACAACAACCCTTTTTCTTACCTAATTCATATAAAAGCAGTGTGTCTTTATTCTGGCACACTGGTCTGCCCTCTCTTACCCTAGAAAGACCTTGCACAATTCTGAGCCCACTCTCTTGAATTGAGATGAAAAAACACGAGGAATAACGCATGCACAATGTGCTATATTTGGATTAAAGTAGTTCTAACAGAATTCACTTAGAAACATGATACACAAATATCAGCAGAAAGCAGAATAATCCTATTCCATGTCATGATCTAATATGGCACAATCGCCCTAATGGATTCAATGAGTTCTACTACTAAGAAAAAACAGTCATACGACATTGTGACACAAACTACAAATTGAGCAGTGGACTCAGAGTATATATAACTTGAAAATATCTTTTTCAAAAGAGGCATAAGGCAGACACATTTAGCGAATGTAGGAGGAACGCCCACCTTGAACTATACTGAGATTCAGAAAAATGGAAACGGGTCATTGCATTTTTGCTAGACGGTTCAGCACATAACCAGATTGTATTGACAGATGATCCATCACATATCCAGATCCTATTGACAGATGATCCATCACAGATCCAGATGATGCGTCATATACACAGATAAACCAAAGAAACAAACATTACTGATTAAGTAGCTTCAAACATAAGCTACTACATTTATCTTCAGGAGGAAAATAGGTAAACAGTCAGCACCAACTGCTAAAACAGTACTCAATAGAATATTTTCTATGAACAAGTACAGTTTTTGTTTCTTTCCTAACCAATGACGTATTTCCTTTCATAAATAAAAAAAATACAATGTAATTATACCTTCCTAAACATGGACAATGAACTTCACTATTACACTTCTCCACATGCTTAGGCTTGACTAAAATACATATAAAAAAATACAAATACAACTTTTAAAAACAGGGATTCCAAAGAATCGTGTTTCATGGGCCAATTGAACAGTTGATTAGTTTCTATTTTTCAAGTGAGATGCAGGGTCCGGGGATATCACCATTCTTTCAATTACTAGAATCCTAGCATTAATTCCAAAGAAATCGTGTTCCCAAACACCTTGAGCTAAACAACCCATCCTTAGCTCTTTCAGTTACTTCCATCAAAACTATACTGCCCACCAATGGCATGCCTCCCACCTAACTACAACAACACTGATGGACATGAAAGTAACATCAATAACGCACCTTTCCCATTTGCTAGATCAATGAAGCAAATGTTAATCACTCGTGTAGGATATCCTCCTTTTTCTGCATAGTGATCCCAGATTTTCACGTTTTTATGGCCCCTATATATTTTTGCTGGCTTTAGAACTCTGTGCACTTTATTCCTGCTCTCCAGCAGTAACGTGCCTGTGCGCCCACTCTTAACACGGTGGAAGTGCAGTATTCCTAATTAGTATATTTAACTTACCATTAAGTCTCTGGTATATGTACAAGGTGTACCCAAGCCGTGGAAGTTAAATGCCGTTAGTGGACTGCAGCAGCTATTGTGCCATCCACTACAGTGGAAGTGCAAACATGGCTTCAGGTCTAGCATTGTAGCTTGACTGTAGCAGTATAAAATCAGCAATTAGACCTGTCAAAATAAACCCTTTTGACAGGTAAAAGCCTCCCTTTTCAATATTAATAAGTCACCCCTATGTAGGCCATGTAGCTCACAAGACAGCGTGCATGGTATTTAAATGCAGGACACATAGAAATGTAATGTTAACATGCCCTTTCAGTGACTAGCACTCAAAAGCTATTTTCAATGTGGCAGGCCTGGCTGCCCCATGTAGAAAACCAGAGCACAGATTCAAATACTAATATTGCATCTCAGGAATGGGACCAGCTAGAAAAATAATTAAAAAACTATTTTTAGTAGTTATTAAAAATCCAATTAAATGGTGAAGTGGATTTTAAATATTTGTTAAGGAAAAGTAACTTTCAGAAAATTACATTTTCCTTGCCTGATGTTCCAGGAGGATGATTTGCATTTGGCTCTCCAGCTCCTCTCAGCCAGTAATTAGCCGTGTAATGGGGGGGAAAATCAGTGTTAAATGCCTTCCAGAAGCAAACAATAGGCTGACCTGAATGGGCAGAAATGACTTCTGAACTCCACAATATATGCAGGGTGGGGGCTCGGGCCTCCTTTTTGACACTACATTGTCAAATCCTGCTTGAAAGATCTGCTTGGTTCACATATAACATTTGAGGCACACTTGAATCTGGAGAGAACAGGCTGCCAAGACAATTCTTGTGGATCCAGCGTCTAGCTGCTGAAGCACTCTGCTTTTGTACCAGACGTCTGTCTCTGGGTTTACATATAACCTTGGGGCACACTTGAAAGGGGAGAGGAAGGGATGCCAAGACAATTCTTGCGGATCCACTATCTGGTTGCTAAAGGACTCTGCTTTTATCCTAGCAGACATGTGTCTCTGGGCTTGTTGTGGGTACAGTGGCTGCCTCAAACTTGATTTTAGCATTAGATGAGGGAGGACAATAGGGATGCCATAGTACACTCCCCACACACATCCCCAGGCCCAAGTTTACTGTGGCCTAAGACCATCTTGAGATGCCCAAAGTGGGTAGCATTGGCCCAGGAACTCTTACTTTATTGGCTACAGAATGCCCAAGAGTCATTCCTACCCTCTAGCTAGTGCCAGATATAAATGTGGCACCTCCAGGCACCCACTTCAGAACAATTCCTGGACCTGTGGAAGATCAGAAGAGGACAAGACCTGCTGCCTGTGACCTGAGAGAAGCCCTGATGGAATGGACATGCAACCTCATGACCCTTGGATTGCACTTGTTTGTCCTAGGTATAAAAGGCTGATTTCCTGTTCATGCTAAAGGCATACACTAAGCTACAGGAGACCTTTGCATGGAAGTACTCAGCTGACAAGTGGCAACTGTCCCTGGACTGAACCCTGTTGTTTGCCTCTGACACAGTGTGAGTCTCTGAGGTCTTCCCATAAGGTCCTGGCTTGGTTTGGAAGTGTAATGCCATACTAGATTGGGATTTAAAAGAACAAACAGACTAAGTCAGAAGATAAAATCTTTGACCATGACAAACCTGATTAGTGTATCCCACCAGCGCTTCATTGCGTCAGCCTCAGATTGCGTCTCGGTCCCAGTCTATTGCGACCCATGAAGATCATTGGTGCTTTGTGGCGAACTTTTTACGTAACATTTTGCAATTCATATCTTCAGTTCCCTTTATTGGACTTTTGTCATTTTGTTTATTAAATGTTACTCTATTTTTCAAATTCTGTTTGGGATTTTTATTGTTTTAGTTTTTCACTTTATACTCTATTGGTACTGCATTAATATTTTATACATTGCACAAGTTAAGCATGTATGCTTGTTGACATAGCTAGCAGGGGTTGAGCTCAGGTAAATTTAGTGACTTAGCGGGCTGACCCTGACAAAGTTGTGACTGTTCCTTGCAGTAGATAGTCACCCACCCAAATAATAATCCAATTTTTTACAACTCTAACCTCAATGAATGGCATGATATTCTGGATACAAAACTTCTCTCTTAACAGGCTATTAACCCAACTTGGCAAACATAAATAAATATTTACATATTTTGCAAATGCAACTGTCTCAACTACCTGGATCTCCTATGTTACTCAAGTAATCTACAGGTTTAATTTTCAAACCACTACTTCTATGTTTTACATTTTGCCCTAAATTTAACATTTTGCTATTCAAAACATATCCTGCCTAGTGCCTTTTAAGATGGAAGAATTGCTTTTCTACCCCTGCTTGACTCTTTATACATCATCATCATAAATAACTTTATTTCGATATAAATATCATAAAAGCATCGACCAATTCATCAAATATATCAAATAAAGTTAAAAGAGAAGAAAAGTAAAAAAAAAAAAAATACAATCACATACAAACAATAAAAGTAGAAAAATACAGTTCCAAAACCGTTAAGACCTAAAGCTATTTTCACTAGATTCTAGATTCATTTAAAAAGTTTAAAATAATTAAAACCGACTGAATGCTATACAAAATCAAACCCCAAATATTCTGTACCGTGGATCCTTGGCCCTACACATTGGATTCACCAGCTACTCATCGGCAGAAGGGGCTGCCCTCTGTATAGCCCCACACCTGGTAATCCATGCGCATCCCAAAAACTTGGCTACTCCGCAAACAAACAGGGTGCTCGTGTCCGATTTGAGTATGCGTAAAGCAACTCTGTAATCCAGAGAGCCTAGTTGTTTGCATATGGGCACAAGCCACCTGGACCTTGCGCCTGCGTGTGCAGGACACGCAAACAGAAGGTGTGCAACACTCTCCTTTGTGGTGCTGCACAAGGGGCATTCTGCAGTGGTGCGGTGGTAGCCATTTTGCAGTATATTCCCGAACTGGGAGGGAGCCAAACCTAAATTGAATGTACAATGTCCTGTCTCTGGGGACCTGAATTGTGTCCATGTATGATTCTAAACCTCTCTGGAGCTTATGTTGGAAGAACTCCTCCGTAAGTCTTCCCATGTTAGGATTACTAAATTCCTTAGCCTCAATCCAGGCCCAATAGGCCCGTTTAAGGTCCTCTTTGCTTGGTGGAATTTGGGTATCCCAAGAGTCCTTAAAGTCAAGAGCAATTATTAAGGATTTGAGATTGGAGATCCATTTGATCTCCTTCTTGGTGTCGATGCGCATTATTTCAGTAAGTGCCTCAGCATAATTAATTAATTCTGGGGTTCTCCTAAGACGTGCCCAATAAAGCAAAGGTCGAAGTTTAGCCAAGTCTTTAAAATTAAACCTACCCAGATCATAGAACAAAGGGATTAGAGGAACTCCTCGCGGCAACATAATCAAGTCCCTAAAGAACTTGTTTTCCGATCTGCTGATCTCATCGAGGTTTACGAAGCCCCAAAGCTCGGCGCCATATAAAGCCGAGCTTACGGCCTTGGCTCCATATACAATAAGTGCCGGGGCTACAGGTCTGCTAAAAGAAGAGCGATGTTCTCTGCTCAGTGCCCCAGTGGCCCTTTTATGGTTGAGTAGCATTTTATCTAGATGGGGTCTCCACTGCAGTTTCTCTGATAGCCGAATCCCCAGATAATCAAAGGTGGAAACCCTCTCTAGTCGAGTCCCATCTAGAGTAAAATTGTTCCTAAATGATTTGTGGGGGTTGAAGGTCATTAGTTTAGTTTTCGTTGTATTTATAATCAACCCCCGGGAGTTACAAAAGGTTTGGAACCTATTTAAGAGGGTTTGCAAACCTACGGGTGTCTTAGAGATGAGCAGTGTATCGTCAGCAAACAGGAGAGTTGGCACTTTTTTGCCTGCCAGGGCAGGGGCATCAGCCGGAGTTTCTTGTAAAAAGCTGACCACCCCATTTACATATAAAGAAAACAGGGACTCTTTATACAGAATTACATGCATAGTACTTTAAAAGCTCTGCTTTGTTATTGTGAGCTTATGTTTAGTTTCATGTATACAAGCACTCCCAGATATTTTTCTTGCCTTCGCAGCCAAACTTCAAGATACATCTAATTTAGATTCTGCTTATCCTGCACATTATTGTGACCTAACCACATTACAGTGAGACCACCGACGTCCCACCCTCCCTAGACCTCTGTGACAAACTCGGCGCCTTCTTCTACGACAAGACTAGGTAGATCCACGACAGCTTCACCAATCAAGACCCTCCCACGAAGCCTGACACCACCGCACCCAACCACACCGTACCCCAACAGATCGTGCTCAACTGCTCAACTGGACCCCGCTCACCACAGACGACACTCTCAAGAACATGAAGAGCATCCACTCCGGGTCCCCTCGGACCCATGCCCGCACCACATCTTTCATAGAGCAGACACCGCCATCTCCCCCGAACTCTGCCACACAATCAACTGCTCCATCAAGACCGCCACCTTCCCCGAAGACTGGAAACACGCCGAGATCAACCATCTCTCAAAGCAACCATCCGCCAGCCCGACAGACCTCAAGAACTTCAGACCGATATCCCTGCTCCCCTTCCCAGCTAAGGTCATCGAGAAGGCCATCAACGCCCAACTCTCAGAGTTCATTGAAGCAAACCACATCCTGGACATCTCTCAATTCGGTTTCAGAAGCAACCACAGCACCGAGTCCACACTTCTTGCCGCCACCGGCGACATCCACTCCCTCCTCGATCAGGGCGAAACCGCAGCACTTATCCTTCTGGACCTCTCGGCCGCCTTCGACACCGTCTCCCACCGCACCCCAATCACGAGACTCCACGATGCCAGCATCCGCGACAAGGCCCTGGGCTGGATCCACTCCTTCCTCACTGGTCGAACCAAGCGAGTCAGACTACCTCTGTTCTTTTCCAAACCCACGGAGATCAGCCGCTGAGTACCCCAGGGCTCCTTCCTGAGCCCCACCCTCTTCAACATCTACATGGCCCTTCTCGCGGCCATCGTCAGGAACTACGGACTTAACATTGTCTCCTACGCCGACGACACCCAACTGATCCTCTCCCTCATCAACAAACCCACAACTGCCAGAAACAACTTCCACAGTGGGTTGAAAGCCGTTGCCACCTGGATGAAAAACAGTTGCCTCAAACAACTCGGACTAGACTGAAGTCCTCATCCTGGGACCCACACCCTCAGCATGGGACGATTCCTGGTGGCCCTCTGCATTGGGAACCCCGCCCACCCCCAAGGACCACGCACAAAACTTTGGCACCATACTGGACTCCTCTCTCACAATGAACCGAAAGGTCAAGGCCGATTCCTCATCTTGCTTCCACATGATTCGCCTGCATCGAAAGACATTCAGATATATCCCCACCGAATCCAGAAAAATGATCACCCACACATTCATCAGATCACGCTCGGCTATGCACTCTACACCGGCATCACCCAGAAACTCCTCAGGAAACGACAAAATGTTCAAAATGCTGCAGCCAGACTGGTCCTCAACATCCCCCGCTGCAGCCATATCACTGAACACCTCCGAGAACTCCACTGACTCCCAGTCAACAAAAGACTCGATTTCAAGTTCCTCATACATGCATACAAAGCCCTCCATGACGCAGGACCAGCATACCTAAACCACCGCCTCGCATTCCACGTACCCACCAGATTCCTCCGCTCCACCCAGCTGGCCATGGCCACGGTCCCTCGGATCCACAAGACTAGAACCGGAGGAAGATCCTTCTCCTACCTCGCCGCTAAGACCTGGAACACCATGCCTCTCCACCTCAGACAATCCCCGTCGCTGACCCAATTCAGGAAGATTCTCAAGACCTGGCTCTTCAACTGAACCCCAGCGCTCAGATGGTCCAGCAGCCCCCCACCCCCACGCCTTGAGACCCTCACGAGTGAGTAGCCACGCTTGACAAACCTTGATTGATTGACAGTACACTTATTAAACTTAAAATTAAGCCTCCATGAATCTTTCATTACACTATAAAAATTCTTATTCATATTTTCACAATATTTGTGAAATACTAGTTTGAGCAGAAATGTCTTGCAGGGGAGATTCTCTACTGAAAGGTGACTTTTGAACATCAGGTTTGCCCTTCTGTTCAATTTTAATGCCATATACTTCAAAGTGAATTTGGGAAATGTTTGGATAATTTTTCACACAGTTTTGCAAAGTAAAATTGTGCAATATCGCTCAACACTATTAAAATTCACTGGCCTACCACGTGCTGATTAAATCAATGGCTTTCTGCAATAGCAACATATTTTGTAGCACCTGCAAGATCGGCAAGCTCTGGCTCACATCCAGCTCTAAATCATGCAAGAATCTGCTATGGCACTGAACCTGGCAAAGCTGCTTGCGGAATCCATTACAGACCTCATGCTACTCAGAAGCAATATGAATTACAACCTTTAAAACTTTTCAACCAGTTGTAAACGTATGTGTTTAACTGACCATTCATCAGCACTTGATGTAATATAAAACGTGATCTTCTATGTGGTGAAAGCAGAAAGACCAGATGATGGACGGAACGCTGAACAAATCAAACATTTACCCCCAGTCACAGATCTGAGTTTAATCCATAATTTTTTTGTTCACCACGCCACCCCAGTTTGGACCAGAAACAGGCATCCTGGGATGTTCTTTGTGCATTTGTCGCCCTAAGTGGGATGGGTTTGCCCAGACATGGGTCTCGTGCTCACCATGCTGAATCAAAACTCACTCAAACTTAACCGTGACAAGACTGAGGTTTTGGTTCTGGGCAACAACTCCTCCCTTTGGGGTGCAAGAGATTGGCCAGAATTGTTAGGGACTCTGCCCACTCCGGTTTCTAAGGTAAAAAACCTGGGCTTTCTTATTGATGCAAAGCTCTCGATGAAGCCGCAGGTTGCTAAGGTAACTGCCACTTGCTTTGCAGTCCTTAAATGGCTGAAAAAGATTCAGTGGCTTATTCCTTTACCGGCTCAGAGGACAGTCAGACAGGCCCTGGTCATTTCCAGATTGGACTAAAGCAATGTGATGTATTTAGGCGTTGATAAGATGTCCATACATCGCTTGCAAATTGTTCACAATTAAATGGCTGAAAAGATTTAGTGGCTTATTCCTTTAGAGGTTCAGAGGACAGTCATACAGGCCCTGGTCATTTCCAGATTGGACTACGTCAATGTGCTGTATTTAGGCGCTGATAAGACGTCCATACATCGCTTGCAAATTGTTCAGAATGCCGCGGCTAGGCTCCTGTACTGCTTACCCAAATAGGTCTCAGTGTCTCATTTGCTTCAGGAACTTCACTGGCTTAAGGTTGCCAACAGTATTGAATTTAAAGCATTGTGCTATATGTTTAAGGCCAAATTTGGCCTGGGACCACATTACATCCAGGAACTGGTATTTCCTTATCAGCCTACTCAGCTGTTAAGATCTAAGACCCAAGCTCTGTTCAGTGTTCCTAGGTTTCGCTTAACCCGTATGAAAAGCCACTCCTTTGCATATCTGGGTCCTAAGCTTTGGAATTCTTTGCCAGACGCTCTAAGGAACTGCAAGTCATTTCTTACTTTTTGCAAGATACTGAAGACTTGGCTATTCTGAGTCAGCACTGTGAGACAGCAGATCTGCGACTGCCCTGCACCTGGAAACCCTTTGGGGAAGCTGTGAGTGTTACAAGTTGATAATAATAATGCCACTGGAGTCAAGCTATCCTGGCTGATGATGGGGGGATACCCTGAAATCTGTCCTAGGATGCTTCTTTCTGGTCCAGGGTGGACCTGGCCTGGCAGTTCAGGCTGGACTGTTGCTATGGGGAGCAGGGTCAAGACTGCTGGTGTCCAAAACTAGAATGGCTTTGTGAGCAAACAAATGATGGATTGGATTTAGACCCAGATCTCTGTGCTGGGAGGGGGGGGGGCTTGACTTTGTTCAGCATTCTGTCCATTGTTTGTTCTTTTTTCACTTGTATGTGGTGAGGCAGAAAATTAATTTGTCCAAGTCTGTGAAATTCACCCTATTTTCTAGATTCTCAGCGCTCTTCACAAGGATTTGGTGAATTTCATCAAATCACTCAAGTTATTTGAATCACTCACTCAAAGTATTGGGTTGCTTGGATTTGTGGGAGTCATCAGAGTGTGGGTTCGTTAGATTAAATATGGAATTTAGATTGAAATTGTAGAAATACTACCTTCTGATGTATGTACATAGGCGTAGCAAAATATGCCAAGTCTACATAAAAGAAACATTGCCTTCTGCTCTCTCTCTCTTGTGATGAACAACAGCCTAGCAGAACATTCTCAAACGAACATCTGCCCTACTCTGAGGGGCCTACCTTCCATCCGCAGGACGGAGATTGCAGATATTGGTCTTAGGCAAAAATTGTTGATAATGGCCTGATAACAGTTTATGAGTTAACCCAAATTTTCTGGGATGATCCACGAATTTGTATGAGTGAATATAAAAAGGTTTATCAGTTCATATATATTTGATTCGTTTGACCAGACCCTTAAACTAGGATGAATTATATGAAGTATCCCTTGTCTGTCCAAGTTTTGTTTTATAACTGACTCCATAATCCTATCCACAGCAGAAGTTAAGCCTTAATGGCCAATGGATGCCAGGTTCAGACTTTTCACCCTTCTTATATACAATGGTAGTTCATATTTAGCTTATTCCAGTCATCTGGTACTCAATGAGATCCAATAGAGGATTTAAAAATGATGTGTATGGCCTGAGGTGTACTGCCTTTAGGTCTTAAAAGAGACCTATACGTAATTAATCAGCCAACCTTTGCCTATTTTGGTGAAAGGACTCTGCAATGGCAGGTCCTGCTCTCCACCCCCGCATAGGAATGTGTGTCACCTGTGATTCTGTTTATTTAAATTAGAATACCATTCATCTTAATGAATATATGTTGTTATAACGCATGCGATACATTGCATGCCATTACAACGCGGTCGTTACAACGACCGCGTTGTTACATTGCACACGATTACATCGCAAGTCGTTACAACGACTTGCTGTAGGGGGCGCGCTGGACTTAGGAATAGTAATATTTACTATTCCCACTCCAGTTTGTGCAACAACAGGGCAGGTGTTGGATTGTAAATCCAACACCTTCTGCCCCCTACAGCAAGTCGTTGTAACGACTTGCGATGTAATCGTATGTGATGTAACAACGCGGTCGTTGTAACAACCGCGTTGTAATGGCATGCGATGTATCACATGCGAACTAAATGATGTCTCCCATCTTAATTGATCAAAAATGGCAAACTAACATTAATTTACTTTTCCTATGCTTTGCAGACGTTAATTGTATTGTTTGTGTGCCCACAGATAGGTCAAATATTCAGAGTTACAAAAGTAAAAGAGTTTTCTGACAAAACAAGCTATCAACATAAATTCCAAGACAAACGCTGTCTTCGCCTATTCATCAACTGCAGACATCCAGATGGTCAGGGGGCTCTCCTTAGATACTGCCTCAGGCATGAAGAACCATGTGAGATTGATAATACTGATGGGGCGGACATCAGGAGGTTCATCCTTAGGTTTTACAATGATAATGCTATGAAAGCTTTTTGAGTCCTTTACGTTATGGAGCAATGAACCTTTTTTTAGGGTAGTGAACCATTCTAGGCATTGAGTACTAATCTTCACTTTGTCTATGCACTGGAAAGATATCAACTGAAAAAACTGGGCCTTTATTACAGAAAGTGGCCGGGGGCGCAACAGACGGGTGTGCCCGCTCAGTGTGCCCCCGGGGCACATTGGTATTACAGAAGGGGCCGCAGATGCTTGTGCGGCCCTTTCTGTAATACTGACAGCGCTGGCGCTACATGTGTGCCAGTGCTATCTCAAGAGGGCGTTCCCTCATTTGCATGGGGGTGTGGCCCCATGCAAATGAGGGAATCTCTTTGCCTCTGTGCCCGTGCCGTACTATAGACAGGCACAAAGGCAAAGAAGCTGTCAGGGGGCGCACTGATGGCAGCCCTCTGGAGGGGTGAAAGAGGGTCCCACGTACTTCCAAGACATTCCCTGCAGGTGGGTGCAGCTGGAAGCAGATCTCTCTCCCCTCTTCAAAGTGCATGCCGCCTGCACTGTGAAACATGGAGAGGCTTTTAAGCAGCTGCTTCGTATTTCACTTGAATGCGCTTCCCCCCCCCAGGGCAGCAGGAGTTTGCGGCTGCCCAGAGGTCAGCACATTCACTGTAATAGGGCACTCTTTCCGTTTGCGCACGGTGCACCTATTTAAAGGTGCCCCTTGGTGCAAACAGGGAAAGTGCGCTATATTTGTAATAGAGCCCTAGTCTCCTAACAGCTTGCCAATTCACTAACCCCTCAGATTGGAAGAAGTTCTACCATAGTTAAGGGACTATCTCAACGTAAATTCCAAAAACTGTGTTTTTGTGACCACTAAATTAGGTTTTGATGCTTTTGGTACACCATATGCTTTTATAATCTAAATATTTGCTGGCAGAGAGTCTCTCAGATAAATACCTGGAGTCTAAAGGCAGGCTGAAGATAGCCATTAAACCCACCTTCTCTTCCACCGTATATGGGGAAACAGATGGAGGGTCGGACAACTCTGCTTAATGTTTTCAAGCCATAGTATTTTACCAGGGGTTCCGTCCCATGAAAAGAGTGTAATGTTATTCCCGAGGTGGGGGGGGGTAAGGGTTGTTATGTATCTTGCAATGTTACGGGAAACAGATGCTTCTGGGCAGGAAGTGTAAGGAGAGGGGAGTTGGGGGATTGTCTTGTTGGGACACTTCCATGCAATTAGCAACATTGGGGGCATTTTTCCTTCATTATCTTCCATTACCTATTTCAAACCACACAGGAAATGGGCACAACATAACAATATTATAAACTCATAACTTGGAATATCAACGAGCTCCTAAATAAAATTAAAAGGGGGACTGTCCCTAGCAGACCACAAGATATATGGCCCCCACTTGACCTCTACCTGGCAGCGCACCCCGCACAGAGGCTCAACGATGAGACACAACCTGATGGCGCTCGCAACATTGGATGGGAACACTAAGGATCAAGGGGGGGAGGTTTGCCAGGCTACCCTAGAGGGGATGTTCAAGGTGGGAAGCTGGAACACCCGCGCTGCCCACAAAAACTGGGCAAAATTCTGACACACTAGTGGCGGTAAGACAGATGAGCTTCCAATACCAAAAAGTTGCTAATAGCTAAAAACTTTGAATCTGTAGCATTTCATCCTACATGCTCAATATATGTGGTAACTGCTTATATGTACCTGCTATTTCACTTAATTTCAATAAAATCACTTAAAAAAGGGGGGGGGGGTGTTATGTCCTACACCAGACTCCACTCCCCAGATATCCTGTTTTTGCAAAAAGCACTTGCTGGCTACCAATTGTGGTGTTCCTGGGTTATTATGACTACATGTGGGTTTACTTTGTAGGGATTAACCAGAGGTTCCCGAGACTCGGCTATTCACCTCCATAAATCCCTCACTCTAGCAGTGTAAAAAGTACACTCTGATAGGTTGGGCTGTTATGTAGTGCTGGAGGGGATGATGAAATGAGCCCTGTGGGCACTTTGTAGTGAGTATGCACCCACTTCCTTGATGACCACGACATTGGAAAAGATCACAGAAATGATCTTGAATGCTTTAGCTGCTCTGGTAGTCACTTTAGGACTTTAATGTGATTAATTTTAGGGAGCGGGATGTGGACTCTAATGTGCAGTCGACCAGGTCACCAGTGCTGACCAAATGGGTGGGCTCCCTGGACTTGAACGATGTCTGGTGAGCATAGCACCCTTTCACGAGCCAGTACACGCATTATTCAGCACCGCATCCATGTCATTCCCATCTGGACTATATTCTTGTTCCGACGGCGCACTTGTGAGGTCTGTCGAACCACAGTCCTGTTAAAGTATGACTGTCTCGGCCACAGTGGAGCTCCAAAGGTGTGCAGCGGTTTAAAGATGAGACTATTGTGAATACTCTAAGGCAGTGGTTCTTAACCTGTGATCTTGGGAACCTGTGGGGATCTACAAAGTCTACTCGGGGTTCTGTGACTGCTTACAAAAGTATATAATATTAACAGATTATTAAAGTATATGTAAATAAAGGAGTAAAATGTAAAGCTGAAATTTTTTAAAGTTCTGTAAATGTGAAGGAATTTGAAATTGGAGGTTAAAAATTAAGTTGGCATGCTAAGATCGATTTGTGGGAGCAGTCAGTACAAGTACATCAAACAGAATATAATATGGATAATGGGTGGCTTCTTCTGACTTTAGAAATCCTCCAACCTTCCCATTAAAATTAAAAATTTCGATTGTTTATACTTGTGAATTAAAATATTTCATAATTTGCATAATTCTTTGATGAATGCTTGTGTCTGTATTTTTGTGTATTGTTTTGAGGTTCAAATCAAGGAATTTGGAGGTCCCGGCTTCCAGGAATCCCTCAGTGGGGTCTCCGGATTCCAAATATGGTTCAATAGGGGTTCCCTGATTCCAGTAATGATCAAGTCAAAACGTTAAGAACTACTGCCGTAAGGGACACCATTACTTAATACTTCAAATGTAATACTTCTTCGGTTACTTCCCTGGTTGTCCTTTGGGAGGCTTTTAAGCCTTGTTCCTTCTGCAAGTCTTCTCCTGTGTTAAGGGAAATGAAAGAGATAGGGGTAGTGAGATTGTGGAACGATTAAGCGAGATACAGAACCTAAAGTGTAAAGAGATATTGGGGCGGGCTGAGTGTGGTAGAGACACATTGCGCAGCTTCATGAGCAGCTTAAACACAAACGACTCGACACTGCAAGGCTAGCCTGGGCAATCTCTTGATATAGAGTCTATGAGTTTGGCAACAAAGCGAGCAAGCTCCAGCACTGGCGACCGTAAGGGAGGTGGGTACTAGAAGAACAAGTTACTTACCTTCGGTAACGCCTTATCTGGTAGAAACTCTATCTAGCCACAGATTCCTTACCCTGTGAATTATCTCCAGCCATCAGACTGGATCTTGAATTTATTTCACGAGCAGTACCCCTGTGCACTGGTAGGTGGCGTCATCCACACCAGAAGTGACCATTTAGGCACCACCCCGGCATGCAGACGTCAGTTTCTTTTCATGACTTTTCACGCCAGGAGCGTGGAGTCACGGAGAATACTGACCACTGGTGTGGGAAAACTAGGGCTCTGAAAGGGAAAAAAAACCCTTGTGCCTAGAAATCCGTTCCCAGAGCAGGAAGGATGAGTGGGTCAGCAAGTAATCTGCAGCTAGATAGTCTCTCTACCAGATAAGGCGGTACCGAAGGTAAGTAACTTGTTCATCTGATAGAGACTTCTAGCTGCAAATTCCTTACCTTCTGAATAGATACCCAAGCAATACCTTCCCGGAGGTGGGTCTGCCGACCAATTTCACATGACTAAATCCTGCAGGACCAAACAGGCAAAGTGCTCATCATGATGGACCCGACTGTCCAGGCAGTAGTGTTTTGTGAACGTGTGTCAGGAATCCTACGTTGCTGCCTGGCAGATATTTAGGATTGGAACTCCGCATGCTAACGCAGTGGTCGTGGCTTAAGCTCTGGTGGAATGAGCACATAAACCCTCAGGGGGTTGCTTCTTGGCCAAAACATAGCAGATCTTTATACAGAGCACGATCCATCGGGAGATGGTCCGCTTCTGCACGGCCTGTCCTTTCTTCACTCCAACATACCCCACAAAGGGTTGGTTGACCACCCAGAACTCTCAGGTGCGGTGAAGGTAGAATGACAATGCTCTTTTTGGGTCCAGACAGTAAAGTAGCTCCTCTTCTTTAGAGGAATGTCACGGAGTGTAAAAAGTAGGCAGAGTTATGGACTGGCCTACGTGAAAGGGAGTAACCACTTTCGATAGAAAGGAAGCTCTTGTATGAAGCACTCGTTTGTCTGAATAAATGTTAAATTACGGAGGCTTGGATGACAAAGCCTGAAGTTTGCTGACCCTCCAGTCAGATGTGACATCCACGAGAAAGGCAGTCTTGATGGTAAGGAGCCTGAGAACACAATTGTGCAAAGGTTCAAAAGGAGCACACAAGGAAAGTGAGGACAAGATTGAGGTCCCACTGAGGCTTAATGAAAGAAAAAGGTGGGAACAAATGTTGCAAACATTTAAAAAAAATATACAGTAGGCGGTTTGAAGAGGGATGGCTGGTAAAGCAACCACAGAAAAGCTGAAATAGCAGATTGAAAGCGCTTGAGAGTGCCCAGAGCAGAGCCTTGCTGGGCAAGAGAAAGAATGAAAAAAAGGACCTGAGAAAGGGAGGCAGCAAGGGGATCGATCTGTCTTTCTGTACACCATGCCACAAATTTTCCCCAGTGTATACCATCTTGGTGGAGGGGCGCCTGGCTGCTAAGATAACATTGCAGACTTCAGGAGGAAGGTCGAAAGCTGTCAACTGTTGGCACTCAATCTCCACGCAAGAAGGCGAAGAGTGGACAGGTTTGGGTGGAGGACCCTTCTCTGCTGCTGCAACAGAAGATCCTCCCGAAAGGGTGCCTGATCGGAGGACCGATGGTCATGCTCCAAAGCTTGAGATACCAGACTCTCCGCGCCCAGTCTGGAACCACAAGGATGACTTGGGCCCGGTTGTTCCTGATCTTCTTGAGAACTCTGGGCAGGCGTGGTATAGGCAGAAAAGCATACAGGAGGCCTGACCTCCATCAGAAATGAAAAGCGTCTCCAAGCGTCAGCCGCCTTGGAAACTCCAGCACGCAGAACTGCTGACATTGCGCATTCTCGTTGGTGGCAAACAGATCTAACCAAGGCTTTCCCCACTGCTGAAAGAGACCTTGCACCACCTACGGATGGAGTTGCCGTTCGTGATCCACTAGGCATCTTCAGCTGAGTTTGTCCACCCTGGCATTCAGAGAGTCTTCCATGTGTTGGACCACCAGGGATATGCCCGGACATTCCAGCCATGTCCAGAGAAGGAGGGCCTCTTGACAAGGGGTCCACCACCCCACCCTGTTTGTTGCATGGTTGTGGTGTTGTTGTCCGTGAACACCTGCACTACCCTTCCCTTGATGAGGAGTAGAAAGGTTTTTAATTCCAGTCAGACCGCTCAGAGCTCCAACAGGTTGATGTGGAGTCCGGATTCCACCAGAGGCCTCTAATCTCCACCTCTCCCAGGGTGGCCACCCCATCCCAGGAGTGACACATCTGTCACTGCTGTCAGATCTGGTTGGGGAAAAGAGAGAGGTCTGCTGCTGACCCAATCACGGTTCGTTAACCACCACTGCAGATCTTATGCAGTTCCCTCTGAGATCTGGACCATGTTGGAGGGATTGCCCTGATGCTGAGCCCACTAGAACTTCAGGTCCCACTGCAAAGCCGATATATGCCAGCGGGTATGTGTCACAAGCAGGATGCAGAAGGCCATGAGGCCCATCAGCCTCAGAGAAAGTCTCACCGAAATCCAGGATGAAGGCTGAAACATTGGTATCATAGCCCAAATATCCTGGACTCGCCGTTCGGGAGAATAACCCCGAAACTGCATCTTGTCCAGAACAGCTCCGATGAACGGGAGCATCTGAAAGGGAGTCAGGTGTGACTTTGGCACGTTCATAATTAAACACAGCAAATGCAGGAGGTCCACCATAGTCTGGAGGTGGAAGATGACAACCTGGGGTGAGCCTACATTCAACAGCCAGTTGTCGAGATTGGGGAAGACTGGCACACCTAATCTCTGCAGAAGAGCTGCAAACACCGCCATCACCTTGGTGAACACCCAAGGGGCGCTTGTAAGGCCAAGAGGGAGAACAGTGAACTGAAAGTGCTCATTGCCCGCCGTGAACCAAAAGGTAACGCCAGTAGACCGGCAGGACGGGAATGTGGAAATGTGTGTCCTGCAAGTCCAATGTTGCCATCCAGTCTCCTGAGTCTAGGGCAGACAGGACTTGAGCGAACATGAGCATTTTGAACATCTCCTTCTTGAGGAAGAATTTGAGAGGCCACAGGTCTAGGATAGGACTAAGGCCTCCGTTCTTGTGCACCAGAAAGTAGCTAGAATAGCAACCACGACCTACTTCTGGCATCGGCACACTCTCTACGGCTGCTTTGGCCAAGAGGGCCGTGACATCCTTGCGGAGAAGGGGCAGGTAGTCCTCCGTCATTCTCTTGTAAGCAGGTGGCATGGAAGGAAGGGTAATCACGAAGGGCAGATAGAGCCCCTTCAAATGATCTGCAAAACCCACCGGTCTGTTGATATAGACCGCCAGTGGGGCAGATGATGGTGGATCCTGCTCCCCACTAGGTGGCCATGATGGTAAGAGGGCTGTCTATAAGGGTTTGGAGGCATAAGCTGAATGGGGGGTGGACTGGCCGAACCTCTGGCTGCCTGACCCCTGGGGTCTGTGGATACCACGTCCTTGGCCACACAGAGGCTGGGAAGCTTGCAGGCCATGGTGGCTGGGAGGGTATAGAAGTGGCTGGAAGTCCATTACCTGGCCAGAAAAGGAGCGAAAGGTGGATTGGGGGTGATTGGCCATGGAAAGGCCCAAGGACCTGACCGTAGCCCTGCTGTCAATAAAGCGCTCCAGTGCTGAATCTGCCTGGTCTCCGAAGAGATGCAATCCATCAAAGGGTATGTCCCCAA
Source organism: Calotriton arnoldi (assembly GCA_963921515.1). Classification (NCBI taxonomy): domain Eukaryota; kingdom Metazoa; phylum Chordata; class Amphibia; order Caudata; family Salamandridae; genus Calotriton; species Calotriton arnoldi. The sequence continues at coordinate 554,067 of CAWUFW010009268.1, forward strand.
GTGATGTATGGACATCCCCAGAAAAGCCAGTCATCTTCAACCATGTGTGGCGCCCTAAGGCCACTGTCGCCGAAATCGATCTGCCCAGTGAGTCGGTGGTGTACAGTCCATATCGAATCATGATCTTAGCTACATCTCTCCTGTTGGCAACCGCCTGGGAGAGTACAGCAGGAGCCTCCTTGGAACCGTTGGCAGCACCAGTACAACCGTATTCCACACAGAGTGGGAATACCATCCCAAAAGGCACGCAGCATTCACAGACCACAGTGCCAGGCTGGTGGAAGAAAACATCTTCTTGCCTAAGTTGTCCAGCCTCTTGGATTCAAGATTTGGTGCTGTGCTTGGGAATGCGCCAGGATTTACATGGGGATGGAGGCTTGGACCACCAAGTTCTCCAGGGGAGGGTGTAGCGTGAGGAAGTTGGGGTACTCTGGAGCAGAGTGATGGGCAATCGTCCTGTTCAACAGGAGCCCATGTGTTGAGCTTGGACCAAGTCCCAAGTAGGACATCAGTAAGAGCTTTCATTAAATGGGAGATGCGGTTCGGAGGGGGACACACCCCCGGCTGAAGCACTTCTGTCAAGACATTAGTCTTGACTGCCACTGAGGGCAAGCTCAGGTCCAGGACCTCTGCCGCCCTCCCCAACACCATTGCAGATGATGCTCCCTCCTCCGTATCTACGGTAGGGGGAGAAAGCATGCCAGTATCAGGAGAGGCATCCAGTCCGCTGGGTAGGCCAAATCCTCACATCAGTACGTTTGCATCCTAAGGCTGGTATTATTCAGGGTACAGCAATCCCTCCCACTCTTTCCTGAGTCCTAGCTCATAAGAATAGGGCTCACGCTCTGGCCTGGAAGGCATGGCTCCAGTGGGCACCGGAGTAGGCATCAGTCGATGCCCCTCCGGCTCCATGTCGGAGTCAGAATCTAAACGGCGCCACCAGTGGGCGTCAGGAGCATCGGAATCGCGTCAGAGAAGGTTGAGGTGCGACAACCGGCACCGTTCCAGAACTATCTGTGGATCCAAGGGGCCCGACTGATGCCGAGGCTGGAGCTGGTTGCCTGCATCCAGTAGGAGACCCCCAGAACCCAGGAGGCCCGAAGGTGCTAGAGAGATTCGGCCGTCCAAATATGAGGTGCATACCCTCATAAAACTCTCTTAATTGGGCGGGGGTCCATCTGGCTCACGAAAAGCTCGAGTAGGCACTGAGACGTCCCAGGCGCTGGCTCTACTGCAGCGCCAGGCCTCGGCCGACGGACAAGGTGAATTAGAAGATCTCTTTGATTTCTTCTTCTTCTTGTGGTGGGACTTACCTGAATAGCCTGACAAGTTAGAGTATGGCCAGGATCTCGGACTTCGCAACCGCTCACGGGACCTTCCTCTCGACCGGGATTTGGATCATCGCAATGTTGCACATCAAGGCTCCAGGAGCTTGAGATCTCTCCCTCAAGGCCTTCGGGTTCATGGTGCAGCAATAGGAGCAGGCCTTCAGATCGTGGTCGTGCTCAAGGCACCAAAGGCATACAAGATGCGGGTCAGTCACCAGCAGTGGCAGGCGCCTCAGGGCTTGAAGCCGGCCTTCCGAGAGGACATCCCTGCCACATCAGGAGGAAAACCTCAAAAGGGCTCGACAAAAGTCCAAAAACGTTTAGCCAAAAATTGATTAAGGGGTAGCTCTTCTCTGGAACTGCGTTGACTGGCGATGAAAGAAAAGAACAGACGTCAGTGTGGTGGGGTGGCGACTATAAATGCACCGTGCATGTCACCTTCGGCATAGATGACGCCAATGACGCCATGCAGAGCAGAATGATGCCACCTACTGGCACGCAGGGGTACTGCTTGAAAAAAAACGTCCAGATCCTCTCTTACACCAGAAGATGATTCACAAGGGAAGGAATCTGTGGCTAGAAGTCTCTATCAGATTAGTCCCCGAGCTTCACTCTACGACGGGTCAGGTTGTTACTTCCTCAGCTCAAATAGTAATGGTATTTACAGACTACCATAAAGAACTATACAGGGTAAGACTCCCAAGTGTGGGTGAGACTTCACGTCCAATAGTGGCTGAACTTATTATACAAGCGCTCTCTGACTGACTGCAGGGAGGTGGACCTACCTCTACGTTTGCAGGAGGTGCACACCCTATTTGCGAAGATGCCGTCCGGCAAAGCTCGAGGTCCTAACGGACTAATGGTTTAAATAATTAAGCATTTTTACCCTCTTCTATCTCCCCATTTCTTGAGCTTATTTGCAGAGATAGAAGATAAGGCACCGCTACTGGACGATCTTAGGAAGGCTACAATAACTATTCTCCGTAATCCTGATAAACCGCTGAACGAATGCACGTTTTATCGTCCTACCTCACTGCTAAATGTCAAGATAAAGTTATTGACAAAACTCTTAGCTACCAGGATGTACAGAGTGGTGCAGACTCATCCACGAGAATCCGAATAGGTTCAGGCCATGAAGAGGTACTAGGAACTCCCTGAAGCACGGATAACGTGGCCCTGGCATGGGCCTCTGAGCTGTGGGGCCAAGCGGTTTTGATTTCACTAGATTATGGGAAAGCATTTGATATGGTGCATTAGCCCGTTTTGTTCCAGGTCCTGCAGAGGATGAATGTAGGCCCAGACTTTCTCACTTCCATTAGAGCATTGTGTGATAAAACGGAAGCCCGGGTCACTGTGGTTTATTGTTCTCAGTATTCTCAGTAGAGCGAGGCACCCAAAAAGGATGCCTTCTGTCCTTGCTCCTTTTCACTGTGGCTGTGGAGCATTTAGCAGAAAGGATCAGTAATGCTCCCACTTAATGGGATTCTGTTGGCCAAACGTAAAAGAGTATAGAGTTGCATTGTATACTGATGACCTGCTTGTTTTTCTCCAGTACCCACAAATCTCTGATCCAAGATTATTTGAGATACTTTGCATATATGTAGAAGCTTCTGGGATAACTATGAACTGGCCCAAATCCACATGCGTCCCACAGCGAGTCCCCCTCCGTCGCAGATCTCTCTATCTCAGCTTAGGATGGCCACCTCCCATTTAAAATATTTAGGGTTGCATGTCTCGTTGGATTAGCATGTAACTTGGGAACTGAACATTGTTCCCTCGATTTGGCGCACCCAGGCGGATTTAGAGGCTCGGATCAATTATTGATTTCCATAATGCGTAGCGGAGCTTTAAAAGATGGTTGCACTTCCACAGAATTTATGTTCTACTGAATTTCCTTATCTACCTTCTTTACAGACATACGATCCATGTTCACAAGGTTTTTGTGGGCTAGGAAGCCTCAACGGGTTTCATACTATAAGTGTACTCAGCATGTATATGAGGATGGATTGGGGATCCCTGATCTTAGAGCATATTACTGGGCAGCCCAACTGGTTCAGATAGGGGATTGGCTATTTGGTAACCACCTTGACTTGGCATTCAGGCTGGAATATGAGGCTTTGGCACGTCTTAGGGTGTTGGCTCTTCTGTAAAGGGAAGCTCTCCCTCCTGCGTTTCCCCTTGTCATAAAACTACCCTTACTGTGTTGGCGTGCGACCTTGAAAAATATTAGTTTGTTGCACAGGCTCACAAGCCTGACCCCATTGTGGGCCTGTTCTTGGTTGCGGCATTTCTTGACCGTGCAGGGATTTTGAGCCTAGGATCTTATTAGCATATCGTACTTAGGAGATGTCTAAGCTTCGGGTTATATTAAATCCTATCAGCAATTAAGTCAGGAATTCCAACTGCATAAGTGCCAATTTTACAGATATTGTCAGCCCCGCAAAGCCCTTAAGATGTATGCAAAAGAATTGAAGGAGGTCCTGAAATGTAATCCTCTTGAAGCAAAATTGGTGATCGTACCTCCATCCAGGGATCTCCAGGTTATATCAGTCCCTGATGCAGAATGTGCCAGACCCGCTCACTGGTCTCAGAGCCACCTGGGGTAATGATGTGAGGGAGCTGGATGACGATGATTGGCAGGAAGCCAAAATGGCAGCGAGAGTTTGAGCAATCCCCGTCAACCTTCGTCTTGTACAGTTCACATTTTTCCACAGGGTGTATTACAGCCAGTGTTCCCAGTAACGTGCGCGCCCGCGCGCGCGCGCACATCTGTTCCCCCGAGCGCGCAGTGCTGCGTGTGGAGCGCGCACCCACAGCACATCCCGGGAGAGCATTCGCGCCGCCGCTTTTATAACGCGAGCGGCGCGAAAAATTGTAATTTCCTGGTTGCTGTGGCTCCTGCACTTGCTGTATTTCCTCCTTACTGAAGCACGGCTGGGGGCTGTTGGTGGGCCTTTGTGAAAATATTTGTTAATTGCAGCACCGTCATGCGCTGCAATTAACAAATATTTTCACAATGGCCTACAATCAGCCCGCAGCCGTGCTCCACTAAGAGAAGAAATGCAGCAAGTCCAAAAGCACGACATGTGCTTTACACGTCGTTTTGGACTTGATGCATGTCTTTTTTAATGGAGCACGGCTGCGGGCTGATTGTGGGCCATTGTGAAACTATTTATGTTAATTGCAGCGCATGACGGTGCTGCAATTAACATAAATATTTCACAATGGCCCACAATCAGCCCGCAGCGTGCTCCATTAAGAAAATAAATGCAGCAAGCACAAGCATGAGCGATGGAAAGGAGGAGGGAGATGATCCAGAGGGACGGCAGAATCCGGGTGATTATTTGTCTCTAGGGCAGCTGTGGTCATTTCATTTCACCACCAGGTGGTTTCTGGGAGCTGTAGTTCTAGGTCGCCTCATTGGAACTCGCTTTGGATGACTTTTAGTTGGTGTTGCTTTGGACGTAGAAACATGGAATAGAAGGGACAGTAGAGAAACTCGTAAGAGGCGTGAACGTAAAGGGACACGTTAACATGTTGTGGCTGGGGAGCTGGACAATGGGCATTGGAGGGAATGAGCTCAGTGGTATGTAGGGAAAGACGTAAGGTAGCTCGGAGAGGAAGAAAAGTGTACCGTGGGGAAGGAGCCAGAAGGGAGGCAAGGGTGGCCCTTAAAGGAAGCACTGAAAGAGTATAGCAGGTGGGTAAGGAGGAGGAAAATTAAGAAGAGATTATAAAAGACGGGGTAACAGGTGGAGCAGTGTCGACTGCAGGCGTCTGAAAAAATGGATGTCAGCAAGAAAGTTGAGTTACGAGAAAGCGGAGATTTGAGCATAAAGCCCTAGTGGCCTTAGTGGGGATGGTGAGCGGATTGTGTTAAGCGTTTGACACTGGGATGAGGACGGGGCGCTAAGTGGAGGATAAATAGATGAGTGGTAGGAAGAGAGGAAGTCTTAACAGGAGCATTAAAGACGGTATAGATTTTGGAGAGTGGAGAGAGATTTCCGAAGAGGAATAGGTAAGGAAGTGAGGTGAGGGTGTATGGAGGAGATCTGGTGGACAGAAGAAGTGAAGAGGACGGTAGATAACCACAGCAAGAGTTACTTGGCTTCCACAAAAATGTGCATTTGCGAGATTGTAAGAATCCTTCCTTATAAAGCCAAACTCAAAGTTAAGGGGAGGGGTTTTCTGACGTGTCACTTGACTAGGGTGCATAATGCTGCCACCATAGAGGAAGGATGGCAGGATGTTCCTCCCAGTACGTACTATCAAGGGAGGCAGCATCAATTACTAGAGAGACATTAGTCTAAGTTATGTTATTCATTTTTGGGTATGACGCTTCCTTCCATTCTCTTGCTGTGGAGCTTCAACATGTGGGCTGTTAGCGAAAGGATAGGAGAGAGGCTTGTAATCGCATTCAAGCGTTTAGGGCCTCATTGTGAGCGTTTCACTATTTTAACTGGTAATGCCGCACCTGGCAAACACTGATGGTAGGAAGCCATGGGTTTCTCAGTTACAGCCGTACAAGATTTACCATGAAATAATTATTTTTGTGTCTGCTGTTTGCCAAGACCATTTGTTTTTAATACTATGTGTTTAATGCACTACAAGATAGATAATGTATTTAGTTGTAGGGGCCTCATTAATCCGGCCCTCTTCATCCATTCAAATTTCATATTCCACTATACTAATTCACCACTAATCCTTTATGGGTTCCAGAGTAGCGGGCTACTCGCCAATAAATCACTTCAACACCCATCAGGGTTACAAGCGCTATATAAATGCAAACCTTTTTCCCTTTCAACCCCTCCCAACCCTTCTCAATCCAAATAACTGAATAACATATCCACCACTCAAACTACTTTCATATTTCACTATACTAATTCACCACTAATCCTTTATGGGTTTCCGGAGTAGCGTGCTACTCGCAAGAAAAAGCTCTTCAATACCCCATCAGGGGTAACAAGCGCTATATAAATACAAACCTTTTTTCCTCTTCTATCCTTCTGCTATCCTTCTGAATCCAAATAACTGACTAACCTATCCACCACTTAAATTACTTTCATATTGCACTATACTAATTCAACACAAATTCCTTTATGGGTCCCGGAGTAGCGTGCTACTCGCAGCAACGCGTTAGACGCCTCGTCAGGGGTAGTAAGCGCTAGATAAATGCAATTATAATACAATACAATAAAAAGAACGACGTGTAAAGCACACGTCGTGCTTTTAAACTTGCTGCACGCCTTTTGTTAATAGAGCGCAGCAGATTGTGTGCCTTTTTGAAAGTTTTCATGTTAAATGCAGCCCCGTGTATTAGTATGTCGGGCTCTGCAATTAACATGATAACTTTCAAAAGGCACGCAATCTACCGCCCTCTATTAACAAAGGCATGCAGCAAGCCTAAAATTAACGTGTGCTTTTACAATCACTAATATATGCTAGTGATTCTGAAAGCACACGTCCTGCTTCTGGACTTTCTGCATGCCTTTTGTTAATAGAGCGTGGCTGCGGGAAGATTGTGTAGCTTTGTTGTGGTTGCAGATGCTCTGCACTTTCTCATTTCGAACATGACACAACCATTATTTTATTTTTTATTTTACAGAGTTTTATTAAGCGCGAACTTGACCCGAATCGGGTATCAGAGCGCTTTACATAGCACCAGTTGCATTACATGAGGGCACATTTTTTATTTTTTGTTAGGCACGGCAGTCACCAACACGAAGACCACCCCCTGGCTGGACTGGCCTTAGCAGGCATCAGGCGTTTGCCTGCGAGGCTGGAAGGGTGGGGGTCAGTTTTGGAGCAGTGGGGGCCAGTTTTGTTACTGGGGCAGTTTTGCAGCGATGCTGCAATATGGGCCCTCAGTAACAAAAGCACCAGTGCTGGGGACCAGCTTTCAGCAGTAGTGCTTGACACTTGCCTGCCCCCCTCCACCCCAACCCTGGTGGGTGGGAGCCGGTGCAGCAAAATTGCCAGGGCTACTTTGGGTTCCCAGTCCGGCCCTGCCTGCCCCATCAAACAGGCCTCCTCCGTTCCAGTACCTAGGTCATTTATCTGCACAATCAAGCAGGAACCCCAGTGTCAGAACCCCTGTCGCTGCACCCACACACGCGGTTGGGTCCTTGGCGCACATTGCCGTGGCTGGAGCGCACAGAGACCTCACACTGCCGCACACAGAGGAAAAAAATTAGAGGGAACATTGGTCATGACTTTACTGACTCCTCTTCAAGGAGGTATATACTCTCCATTCTTAGTTGCTGGGCCTTTGTGTTTGTAAAGCTGCACTTACTGGTAGTGTGCATCTCCTCTACTGCCAAAGATTTGGGAATGTAAGCCGGAGCTTTCCTGCAGCTCAGTGAACATAGGTTGGACTGAAAATCTCGGATGACCCTGTTCTTGAAGGTACAATCCACCGTGTAGCCAGATTGCTGTCCAATTCCTCCTGGCTAGACCTAAGCCTACAGCACTCCTGAAGGTCCTCTTCCCTGCCCCGATACTGCTGCTCACTGTACTTAGACATTGAAGCCTCTAGCCAATTCAGACAGCACCGAGGAGCCGAGGCCGTTCTACCACTCACCATGAGACAGGCGTGAGCTGCGGAGGATATTATTTTAGACTGATCCGATCCAATCCATCCTACCTTAGCCTTCCTCTCCCTGCTCGCTGAATACATTCCCACATCAAGGTACATGGTTTCCCGAACTGCTTAAATATTCCACTCATCTCGGCAATGATACTTCTTGAAGAGGTCACTCCTAAATTGCCCCTCTCCTGAAAATATATTCCAGAATACACTTTTTCAGCACATAAGGTTGAACTTTTTAACAAAGGATGATGTCCAGGTCAGTTCAGAAACACAGAGAGGTGTGACATTATCTTTCTTTGCCCAGTTTCGTAATCAAGTGATGAAAAATGTACCAGAGGTTTATGCAAAGATGAATATGGCCACCCCCTTTTGGAAATTATCTCTTGGTGGTTACTGAAATGGTAAACCAGAAGCTATGTTCTCAAATAAAAAAAACTAGCTTTCACAGTTGCCCCACAAGTGTCAAACTATGCCATATTTTTAGGATAGCGATATATGATATATTTACAAAAAATAAATCTAAATAGGAAACACTTACATGGTCAGTGGAAATCCCACAAGTCTGGAATGGCTACAACCCTTGTCAACCAACACAGAACACACCTTGTCTAAAGAACATCAATTGGATAACCTGTATCAAGAGTCTGTGTAGATTAAATGACTGAAGAATTAGACCCTGAAAAGCTATCAAAATATTAAAATCCCCTATCAAATATACCTTTGAGCTAGTATTGTTACGGATTCGATTGCCACTTACATTTTGCTTGCATGGTCATCAAGAAACTACATGGCTGCACAAAAGCTTTCCCTCCAATGTCATCACAAACTGAAGGTGAAACCCTGATATCATTAAAACTCAAAGGGGACTGGTTGAAAGCATTTCAATGCAATTTGTACTTGTATATACTTTACCAAAAGGTCGATATTGACAAATGACCTTTCAAGACATGGACACAACTACTGAATAGCTGGAGTACACAAATACCCATGTAAATTGCCATGTCATTGAAACATCTATATTTGAATAACTTTCAAAGATATCAAATGAAGCATGCATACCGATGAGCATTTTGTGTCCCCAGTACATCATAGTTTGAAATCGCTTTGTTTACTTTAGCTGAAAAAATAATTACAATATCATTTCAAGAACTATCTCTCAAATGCCCAGCTATGACAAATACCTTACACTTTTTGGTGAGTGAGGTTGTGTTAGACTTGGCTTTTTCAGCGGGTTTACCCCCAGACTTTTTGCTTTTTGGCCTCCTGTTTTTGACCCTGTTTTTGTTGGTTTTAGGACTCTGGCCACTTTACCACTGCTAATCAGTGCTAAAGTGCATATGGTCTCTGTGTAAATTGTGTTATGGATGGGTGTTTCCATGATTGGATATTTGATTTACCTGTTAGCCCCTAGTAAAGAGCACTGCGTGTGCCAGGGCTGGTGAATCAAATGCTACTCGGGGGCCTGCAGCACTGGTTGTGCCACCCCGTGAGTAGCCCTGAAAACGGTAACTCAGACCTGCCATTGCAGAAGTCTGCGCGCAGTTTGTAACTGCCATGTCGACTTGGCCAGTGCACACACTGGCCGGTCCCTAACCTTCCCTTTTCTTATATGTCAGACACCCCTCAGGTAGGCCCAAGGTACCCCTGTGGGCAGGGTGCAGTGTATGTGAAAGGTGGGACATGCCCTGGTGTGTGTGGCATGTCCTGATAGTGAATTACAGCCAATTTCGTTTTTCACTATTGCAAGGCTACCAGTTCCCCATAGGATAGACTGGGAGGTTTGTTTATAACATCTTATAAACATAACTGGCCCAGGGAATTCGGTAAGAAAATAGAATTTAGTATGCCTGAACTCAGAATCTAACTATGCATCTTTTAGTGAAGGTGATTTTTACATTCTGTGTTTGAAAATACCACTTTTAGAAAGTGGGTATTTTCTTGCTCAGTCATCCCGTGTGCCTCTGCTGGAATGTGGATTGCCTGTCTGGGTTTTGGATGACAGAAGGCTGGGGGAGCAGGAGGGGCGCCAGATGGTCTAGGTAGGTCAGGAAAGGGCTGAAGAGACCTGGGTTACGATGGGGGAAGGGGGAGGAGATTTCCTTGCACCTCAAAGGGCCTGCTCTGTCTCTGACAAATGCAGTCTCCACCTCCTGCCAGGAATTCACACCAGAGAAGGCAGGACTGGTCCTGACCGGGCACAGGCCCTCTCTGCCTAAGAGATCAAAGGATTTTTGGACATAAATGCTGGGTCCCAGACCCCTGAACGTTAGAACTCATCTGGACAAGAAGACTGCCAAGTAGAAGAGCCGGAGAAGCTGCGAAAAGGAACGACTGCTTTGCTGGGTGCTTTGCTGGGCTGACCTGCAGTGGCTGCTTCTGTCTTGAGCAGTGAAAGGCCTGGACTAGACTTTCTGCAACCTAATTTGTGAGTCTCTCCAAGGGCTTGAGGTAGAGCTTGACCCCTGTTCACGAAGTCTCAGGAACAGCAAAGACTTCAAGTTCTTCTACCCGCAGCACTGGGGACTGTGCGTTTCGTGCCGCAACCAGAAGAAACCCAACTCGACGACGTCTACGACGCCGCTGCCGACTCCGTGTCCTGAAGGCACCTCAGAGGGCACCGCCACACAGGCCGCACCGCAACCCTGGTCTCACCGACGACGCCTGTTGACGAAGCCACCGAGCCGCTGCTCGCACCGTGGTTCGAGGGCACCGCTCGTAAGTCACCACCCTCATCCCGCACCGCAGCCTTGGCCTACCGACGCCGGCGCCATCCTCTCCAGTTCGCCAGCCGACGACAGTGCTTCAGCAACGACTACGCCGCTGCTTGCACCGCGACCTGCTAGCACCGTGACGAGCACCGCCTTCATCTCGCACCGCAACCCTGGTCTCACCGACGAAGTCATCCGACGCCGCCACCGAGCCGCTGCTCGCACCGCAACCTGGGGGCACCGCACGCCACACCGCTGCGCTTCGCCCCGCAGCACCCGACGCCTGTTGGCGCCAGCGCTCCTGATCCCATCAGAAAGGAGCTCGACCTGCAACGCGAGTGACTTCAAGGGCCCCATCGCCCTGCATCTCTGAAAGGTACTGTTTGCGGGTCTTCCCGACACCATAGCTGGCCTGCGACCCCGCGGTCAGCCAGAACGGTTTTTGGATTTGTGTGTTCACGACGCCGTGGTAGCCCGGACGGAGCTATCCACACAAGGAACTCTTTTTAATCAGCGTATTTTTGAACTGTGAACTTTTAAGTATAGTACTGTGGCTTTTTATCGTTTTTGGTCTCGTTTTAATTATATAAAAATATTGGATATTTTTCTAAACTGGTGCGGTGTACTTTTGTAGTGCGTACACTGTATTACTGTTGGTTATGTGCAAATGCTTTACACACTGCCTCTAAGATAAGCCTGGCTGCTCGTGCCAAGCTACCAAGGGGGTGAGCAGGGGTTATTTTAGACATGTAACTCCCTTATCCTGACTAGAGTGGTGGTTTTTGCCTGACTTTGGCCCACGCCCTAGCCTACCAAAAATACCATTTCTAACATTGGTTGTCAGCGGTGAGGATAGGACTTGCGTTTGCACTTGACTTACAGTGTTTGGTGTGCACTACTACCATATCGCAGACCATTACGTGCCACATACTGGTTCTTTTTCTTTTTGGCCTATTTTATTTTGGTCTTGCCAGTTTGAACTTGCTACTTTGTCATGCCTGAATCAATTGCATCATTGGTTGCATCCTTGGAAGTGGCCTTTGAGGAGGCGAGGTTAGAAACCTACAATGTGAAGGAATTGAAGGTGATCTGCAAAAACCTCAAAATCCAAATCAGGGGCCTCACCAGAAGAGAGGAGCTACAAAAGGCGCTGAGGGCCTGGGTAGCAGCCAGACATGCTAGTGAGCTGTCTGGGGATCTTGGCATGGAGGCAGAGGAGCCTATTCCAAGGGTGGATGTATTCTTGGGAGGGGGGGCACTCTCTCAACCAGGCAGCAGCAGTTTTTCCCCAGAGGAGCTGGAGGACAGGCGGGAAGCAAGGAAGTTCGAATTGGAGAAACTCAGGATAGAAAGTGAGACGGAAGACAAAAGAATAGCCATGGAGGAAAGGAAGATGATGTTAGACCATGACATTAAAATGAGAGAGCTGGACTGGGCAGCCAGTAGGGCTAGGCCCAGCCCAGATGGTGGCAGCAAAAGTGTTAGGTCCAGTACTGAGGATGAGGTACACAGACACACAGGTTTGGGGCCCTGCTTCAAGGAGGGGGTTGCATACACCAGGGGGTTCAGGATTGTGAGGTTACCCCATTGGTGCGCAGTGTCCCTGAGGTGTATTGGGGAACTGGCACAGGGGATCATTTTCCTGGTAGTGGGAGGGACACTCTACTGACTTTAGATGAGAGGTGCAGGGAGAGGGGTTCCCCCATGATAGAAGCCCTGGTAAGTGAGTATGGAGACCAGCCAGAAGAGTATGGGTTAAGAGACAGCAACAGTCAGACACTGTCTCACCAGTCTTGAGGGAATTATGTGGGGTACTTTTCTGAGGCACTGGATGATTGGGTGAAGGGTAGTTTGGTTAACACCTGTGTGGGACTGTGTGATTCAATTGTTGGAGAGCATATTTTAAGTCCCTGTTTTCAGGAGCTATGCCAACACCCACTGGAGTGTGAGTTCTCTGACCCCAGGGAGCTTGCACAGGAGGCAGACCTTTTGGTGGATTCCAGAGGGTCTGGAGAAGCATCTGGTGGTGACCCGGAAGGAAGTGGCTTAGGTATTTCCCAACCGAGGGTGGTGGGAAAGGTTTTTGGTAGCCCAGATAGGCCCTGGTGTTGTGGGAAGGGTGTAGGGACTCACGTCCTGTCTCCGCGGAGAAGGAGTGGGAAGGGGCTGCGGCCCAAGGTGCCCAAAACCCGGTCCCAGAGCCTGGGTGGTTCCAGGAGGGAACCCCAGGTGGGGAGCCTAGGCTGTACTGGTAGGCCGTCCGTTGAGGGGGATCTCCTAGTGTCAGGAGAAAGTGGAGGGTCTGTAAACAGAGCTCCAGCGGTTCTGGTGTCTGGCAGTGCTGCTCCTAAGTGGAGGGTGCAGAAGTCCAAACGGAGGGGTGAGAGGGGGATGCGTTCCCCAGTGGGAGAACCAATGGGTCAGGGGCCAGCCAGAAGGGCTGAGCCTCCTAGGAGTGACCATGGTAACACCACTTCTGTCCTGGGGGATCTTCGCGCACTGTCAGATGGACAGGGGTCGGGAGATCTGCGCCAGGCAGACTGTCACACAACACATGAGTCATGTGTTACCCTCAGGGGGGGCATGCGTGCTCCCAAGGAAGTCCTGGTGCGCCGGGCAGGTGCTCAGCCGCAGGGTTTAGTCCCTGGGTTGGGAGGCCAGGTTCAGGTCCTGCCTGACCTGGAGGGAAGGACGACTGTAAGCAGTGTCCTGACCGGTTTGTCTTCTAGGGGTACCACTCCAGGTGGGAGGGTGCAGAACTCTGGAAGGGGGTGCAGAGGGAGGGAGTCCTCGCCTCTAACCCCGGTTCAACCCATGGGTTTAGATCCTCGGGTGGTGGATCAGTTGCAGGGTCAAGGCCCTGAGCTGGTGGAAGAATTGTTGGGGAGGGCTGATTCCAGCGTCCTGACAGTTTTTGGTTCTGAGGGTGCTTCTCCTGCGAGGAGAGTGCGGAACCCCGGAAGGAAAGGTAAGGGGGGGGAGAGCCTCGCCCGAGACCTATAGTCAGCCTGAGGGTGCAGACCCTGAGTTGGAGGACCAGGTTCAGGGTGTCCCCCCTGACCTGGGGGAAGGGGCGACTGCTAACAGTGCCCCTACCAGTTTGTCTTCTGGGGGTGCCGCTCCAGGTGGGAGGGTACAGAGCCCCAGTGACAAGGAGAGGGTGTGGGGGAGCCCACCCCCGCCTCCTGTCCAGCCGCAGGGTACAGACCCTGGGCTGGTGGGCCAGTGTAGAGAAAGGGTGCCAGGCACCTGGGGCTACCGCCCCCCACTCTCTGACGCCACCGTGGTTGGAGTGGCCGGAAAGGCGTAACGCCGGGCTCTCATCACTGACAGTGGTCAGTGGCCACTGTGGCTGCCTGTCCTGGTGGACAGGGTTGCCCCTGGGAGGGGGACAGGAGTCACACCCCGGGGGTGGACTGGGCCACGCCACTGTGTTGGCCATGTGGGTACTGTCTGCCTGTTGGGACACATCTGCGAGCAAAGTAAGTTTAGGTGCTGCACAGATAGGGTCCACAGGTGAGGAGAAGGGTTCCCCATGGGTCAGCTTATTGGGCCCCGAGAGTGAGGACAGAGGGATCCAACTGGGTTTGGAAAGGCGTAGAACCAGAACGTGCCCCCGCTGTTGTGGGCCAGGTCTATGTTCTATAGCCCCAAGCAGGGAAGTCCATCAAGCGATTGATTAGTCTACCCTGGCTTTAGGCTGGAAGGGGGTTGTGTTAGACTTGGCTTTTTCAGCGGGTTTACCCCCAGACTTTCTGCTTTTTGGCCTCCTGTTTTTGACCCTGTTTTTGTTGGTTTTAGGACTCTGGCCACTTTACCACTGCTAATCAGTGCTAAAGTGCATATGGTCTCTGTGTAAATTGTGTTATGGATGGGTGTTTCCATGATTGGATATTTGATTTACCTGTTAGCCCCTAGTAAAGTGCACTGCGTGTGCCAGGGCTGATGAATCAAATGCTACTCGGGGGCCTGCAGCACTGGTTGTGCCACCCCCGTGAGTAGCCCTGAAAACGGTAACTCAGACCTGCCATTGCAGAAGTCTGCGCGCAGTTTGTAACTGCCATGTCGACTTGGCCAGTGCACACATTGGCCGGTCCCTAACCTTCCCTTTTCTTACATGTCAGACACCCCTCAGGTAGGCCCAAGGTACCCCTGTGGGCAGGGTGCAGTGTATGTGAAAGGTGGGACATGCCCTGGTGTGTGTGGCATGTCCTGATAGTGAATTACAGCCAATTTCGTTTTCACTATTGCAAGGCTACCAGTTCCCCATAGGATAGACTGGGAGGTTTGTTTATAACATCTTATAAACATAACTGGCCCAGGGAATTCGGTAAGAAAATAGAATTTAGTATGCCTGAACTCAGAATCTAACGATGCATCTTTTAGTGAAGGTGATTTTTACATTCTGTGTTTGAAAATACCACTTTTAGAAAGTGGGTATTTTCTTGCTCAGTCATCCCGTGTGCCTCTCCTTCGAATGTGGATTGCCTGTCTGGGTTTTGGATGACAGAAGGCTGGGGGAGCAGGAGGGGCGCCAGATGGCCTAGGTAGGTCAGGAAAGGGCTGAAGAGACCTGGGTTACGATGGGGGAAGGGGGAGGAGATTTCCTTGCACCTCAAAGGGCCTGCTCTGCCTCTGACAAATGCAGTCTCCACCTCCTGCCAGGAATTCAAACCAGAGAAGGCAGGACTGGTCCTGACCGGGCACAGGCCCTCTCTGCCTAAGAGATCAAAGGATTTTTGGACATAAATGCTGGGTCCCAGACCCCTGAACGTTAGAACTCATCTAGACAAGAAGACTGCCAAGAAGAAGAGCCGGAGAAGCTGCGAAAAGGAACGACTGCTTTGCTGGGTGCTTTGCTGGGCTGACCTGCAGTGGCTGCTTCTGTCTTGAGCAGTGAAAGGCCTGGACTGGACTTTCTGCAACCTAATTTGTGAGTCTCTCCAAGGGCTTGAGGTAGAGCTTGCCCCCTGTTCACGAAGTCTCAGGAACAGCAAAGACTTCAAGTTCTTCTACCCGCAGCACTGGGGACTGTGCGTTTCGTGCCGCAACCAGAAGAAACCCAACTCGACGACGTCTACGACGCCGCTGCTGACTCCGTGTCCTGAAGGCACCGCAGAGGGCACCGCCGCAACGCTGCACCGCAACCCTGGTCTCACCGACGACGCCTGTTGACGCCGCCACCGAGCCGCTGCTCGCACCGCGACCTGTGGGCACCGCACTCTGCACCGCCTTGCTTCATGCCGAAGCTTTGGCACCGCAGAGAGCACCGCAGCACCGCGACCCTGGTCTCACCCGGTACCTGTTGACGCCGCCACCGAGCCGCTGCTTGCACCGCGACCTGTGGGCACCGCACTCCGCAAAGCCTTGCTTCACGCCGAAGCTTTGGCACCGCAGAGAGCACCGCCGCACCGCGACCCTGGTCTCACCCGGTACCTGTTGATGCCGCCACCGAGCCGCTGCTCGCACCGCGACCTGTGGGCACCGCCTCGCTACACGACGACGCTGTGGCCTTCCTGATGCCGCCACTTCAAGTCGAAATCGACGCCGCTGCTTGCACCGTGGTTCGAGGGCACCGCTCGTAAGTCACACGACGCACCGCCCTCTTCCCGCACCGCAGCCTTGGCCTACCGACACCGGCGCCATCGACTCCAGTTCGCCAGCCGACGACAGCGCTTCAGCAACGATGACGCCGCTGCTTGCAGCGCGACCTGCTAGCACCGTGACGAGCACCGCCTTCATCTCGCACCGCGACCCTGGTCTCACCGACGACGTCATCTGACGCCGCCACCGAGCCGCTGCTCGCACCGCGACCTGGGGGCGCCGCACCGCTGCGCTTCGCACCGCAGCACCCTCCGCCTGTTGGCGCCAGCGCTCCTGATCCCATCAGAAAGGAGCTCGACCTGCAACGCGAGTGACTTCAAGGGCCCCATCGCCCTGCATCTCTGAAAGGTGTTTGCGGGTCTTCCCAACACCGTAGCTGGCCTGCGATCCCGCGGTCAGCCAGAACTGTTTTTGGATTTGTGTGTTCACGACGCCGTGGTAGCCCGGACGGAGCTATCCACACAAGGAACTCTTTTTAATCAGCGTATTTTTGAACTGTGAACTTTTAAGTATAGTACTGTGGCTTTTTATCGTTTTTGGTCTTGTTTTAATTATATAAAAATATTGGATATTTTTCTAAACTGGTGTGGTGTCCTTTTGTAGTGCGTACACTGTATTACTGTTGGTTATGTGCAAATGCTTTACACACTGCCTCTAAGATAAGCCTGGCTGCTCGTGCCAAGCTACCAAGGGGGTGAGCAGGGGTTATTTTAGACGTGTAACTCCCTTATCCTGACTAGAGTGGTGGTTTTTGCCTGACTTTGGCCCACGCCCTAGCCTACCAAAAATACCATTTCTAACAGGTAGCTTTTTGTATGATACGTATTACAACCTTCTGACAAACTTATACCCAGACAATTACCAATAAAACAGTATGACCCAGTGTACTCCTACAGGGAGCGAGTGCAAGCGATGTGGTAACGGTAGGCCATTTGCCACCAGTCATGTTAATCAAAGGAAACTCTATGTATTTCTTTCTGCAAAGACAGTGGTTATTAGGTAGAGAATCCCCTTTGTGCTGTAAATCAATGAAGGTGGTGTTAGGACCTCACCTGTCACGATAGACTCCACTATCCTGTTATTTTTTTCACCTTCCAGTAGTTTCTGGTAGTATCCTGGGTTGAGATCCAGCTGCTCCTGGGCTCCGCTGACTATCATCCAGATCAGAGAGCGATGCTCGTTGGGAATACCTTTCCTAATATATCGCTTCACTATAAACAGAAAAAGTAAATGTACATCAATTTAATATTCCTGCAAACCAACAATACCTATTGAAAGCTAATTAGGTGGTGTCAAAATCTTCATAAAAATACCTTGCTGTCAACATTCTAAGCTCAATTACCTAAAATTAGAACAAACTCATACCTATTCAGGAACATGATTTCAGACATCGCCTACTTTTAATATTAGTCAACAAAATTAACATAAATGCCCCCGTGCTCCGTAGGTTAATGATTAGGGTAATAGTTCTAATTATCTCACAGAACTTGGAAAGTTTCAACTCCTTTTATCTTTCTATTTAGTCTGATTTGGCAAAAACAGATCCATTCAATTTGTTCATTAAAAGAGTGGCAGAACATACACACTGATATCTTGTGTACTATGCAAGAAAACATGTAAGAGACAAAATATTTACAAACTAGGGACAGTAAGACCAATCTAGTTCTTCAAGCCATACCAAGTGATTCAGGTTATACCAATGTGACCTACAATGATGGACAGACTGTTCCTATTGCAAACATGTCTCAATTGTATTCCCCGGCTGAAGCACATTATGCTTCAGTTGAAAAAGTTCTTGCAGCTGTGCGAACAGCTATTGTGAAGGTGATGGAGCAAGGTTTCGCAAATGAAATTTGCTCGTACGCAATCTTTCTCATAGTATTAATACTAAAACTTGTATTGTCTATATTAATCCTTGCACACATTACACGAATAGATAGGACGCTTGCCTATGTGTTTTACTAACGAATAACGCTTGTTCCTAGTCTAAAATGGCCGCTTAAGCGCGGGATCCTATCTGCGCATGTCACAACCTGATCACATGGTGTGACGTCTTTCTTTGCTTGGTGGGAATTTCTGCTTCTGCGCAGTGTGTCTTAAAATGGCTGCTCTGTGTTTTCACATGCTTCAGCTTGCACCCGTGTCATAACTAATTTGTTTGTTTTTAACGCTACTCATGCGGGATAGAATTTTATAATTAAATGGGATTAGAAATAAGATAAGTGGGTATACAGTGAAACGTTTTATTTGTGATTTTAATATTTTCTTCTTGCACTTTTAGTAATTCGTAATCTTGGGCCTGGGTTGGTGACTTGAAACTCGAGAGACAGAGTGTTCTGCGCATTTGCCCTGAATGA
Organism: Calotriton arnoldi; assembly: GCA_963921515.1. Lineage (NCBI taxonomy): Eukaryota > Metazoa > Chordata > Amphibia > Caudata > Salamandridae > Calotriton > Calotriton arnoldi. The sequence goes on from CAWUFW010009268.1 coordinate 572,653, forward strand.
CTGCCAAAATGAAGTCAACTTGGACGCCGTACAAGGCCATAACCTATTGACCGAAGCGGATGTGCCACATGTATTAAAATGTTGCAGAAATGATACACATAATGTTGAAAATGTATAAAATCTGCCGTGAGACGGGTGGGAAATAAAGTGAATGTATTAATTTGAAGGGGCGGGAACGTAAATACAATAGGCTTCACAAATTTAGCCAAAATTGTCATGGTGCGAGAGTACACCCCCTGTCCCTGTCCAATCAGAAATAGTGGTCCCATATTTTAGCAACATTTATGGGAGGTACATGGCGTAGAAGGGTATAATAGAATATAGCATTAGTAATTAGTTAGCACACGCTCAGAAGATTCATAGAAGAGCTCCAGGCTGTCATGCTGATCGGTTGCTGATCGAATCCCTGTCCTGAAGAGGTCCTGAGGAGGGGGCGGCGGAGTCCATTAGACGAGAGAATCGAGGAGAAGTCGAGTGCCAGAGAGGGGAACGGCGCAGGCGTCGTTATAGAGAGGTCACCAGTCCTGTCCTGATCCTGAAGGAGGTCTTTGCTCTTCATCCTTCCTGGGTCCTATTCTTTCGAATTCCTTGGCTAAGGGGTTTGATTCTCGCATTAGGTAAATATATGCAACCTTTAGTTGCGCTGCTGTTCCTATCCTCTCTTTCCTAAACACCGTCATTTATTAGAAATAATTATTCTAAGCTTTCACATGGGTATTCTGATCAAATACTGTGTCTTTTCTGTATTTTACTCTGCTAAAACTTTTAGATAAACATTTTAAAACTTCCTGACTCTGTGATTATTTCAGGATTATGTATTATAGTGAATGTCACTCATTTTAAACTTCCCAATTAGCAAAGGATCCATCAGTAAGTCATTACTCTTCAATCTGAAGGTAATTGGTAGCAGGGATTTTTGATATAAGAGTATATCTGACACCCAGCGTAAGTATTAGCGTAGTGTGAATGTATGGGCCCAAGTGAGTATATGGTGTATGAATGCAGTTTGCTAATATCGCGCTGGATCAGTTTTCTGGTAGCAGAGGATGGTTAGTGTTACTCTTTGTTAATTGGGTAATGAGAATTTTACTTTGTATTTTTATGAACTAATACCCGTTTATTTTGAGTATTGTTTTATGTTGTCCAGAATACCCCGGGGGAAAAGAAAAGTGGGTGGCAAGTGGAAACCATACTGCAGTGAGGTTATCGGTCAGGCAGAAATAGTACTGAAAAGTTAAGCAGGGCTATCAGTACTTGTTAGGGACTCTATGTACATAAGTATAGCAGAAGGAGTACACTAGTGAAAATTTGATGTTATATCACCTAGAAAGGGTAACATTGAAGAAGTAACAGGTATTTCGGAAGCTTGTGTGAAGAGTAGACGGAAGGGTTTTACTCGTAGTGTATGTTTAGTAAACGGAAAGGTTTTACTAAGTGTGTAAGAGAGACTATCTTTCTGAATTAGAGAAACTGGCACGATAGCGAATGTTATGTTGTTACTGAAATTTAATTAAGAATTGTAGAAGAAATAAGTTTTGCGTAAGATTTTGTAAAGGGAGGGTCAGTTGCCGGAGAGGGAGCTGACGCCATAAAACGCCGCGCTGGGATTGGTTGGATCCGCGGGCGTGGGAAAACCCTTGTAAAGGAGGGGTCAGTAGTCAGGAGTAGTACTGATGTCATAGGTGCCGCGCTAGGATAGGTTGAATCAGTGTGGGAACAGAAAAGAGTAGATTGTAAAGGAGGGGTTGACAGAGAAACGTCACCAAAAAGGCCGCGCAAGGATTGGCTTAGAAATAAAAGTTAGCAGACATTTGATTGGTTGAGAATTTAGAAGCGAAATTCTAAGTGGATAAGGATTGCATGTTAAAACGCGATCCAACTTTAACAGGGAATCGTCCAGATAGGAGATATTTAGGCTTTAAAGAATATAATTTTATACATCGGTACTTGCCTAAGATGTACGGAGAAAAGAAAAAGATGTCAGTTTTACAAAAGATTAAAAATGATTTCAAAAAGGACAAACCAATCAAGACTAGGGAGGGAATTATTATTCCCCCAGCCAAAACGCCCGCATCATTTATGATGATGGAGAGAGGTTATCATACTTGTGTATGGATAGAGAATTGGAGAGAATATACCAAAAATGACGGGATACTAGAATTTCCTGAGAATGGCACATTCAATGGCCGAATTCTTCAAAATTTGAGACAAAGGATGAATGATTTAGAACCCAGACCAAGATTAACTCAATATGAAGCTTTAGAAGAGTGGGAAACTGAGGCATTTGAGCGTGATCGATCTCGTAGTAATGGGAGGTATCCAGGATTTTTCCCCAGATATTTACGTGAAACTAGGGACGGTCAGATGAAGCAATGGAGAAGGGCAATGCTTGTTGAGGGATTATATCCATTATTCACAGAAGGAGACAAATCAGGAGGCAAGTGTACAGAAAAGACTAAACATTTAATGAGACATGAAGATTCAGAAGATGAGTTTATGGAAGAATTATTGAGAAATCCTCCACCGTATCAGGAAGGGTCAAGTGGACTTCCTCCTAGTGCCCCACCACAAACACCAATGGTACCTCAGGTACTACATGAATTCACCCCGAATAAAATACTTCATGAGAAAGAAAAGGAAGCATTAGAAAAGAACAGAGCAGAATTAGTACGGAAGATATCTCAGATAAAAACACATCCTGATTCATTGACTATTCCTGTAACAATTGGTCCAGTAGTGCCATTATATGGTACACAAGGAAATTGTCCTCCTCTGATACCCGTACCTTCTCCTATGAATACTCCTGTGAATCTTTCAAAACCTGAAGCTTCAGTTATAATTGAAGATCATTTTAGTGACTGTGATTCCACAATATCTCTCATGGACTTACCTGTTAGAAGTCCAGTAAAAGGTACTCCCAGAAAAGAAATACCTGAAAGACCAAAAGATGTAAGTTTAATAACTTCATCAGGGGCAAAGAGTGCCACCATAGTAACACCTGAAGATTTAGAAAGGTGGATACAAGAATCAGACAAGCCGTGTACACCTCCAAAATTATTGGACATACAAAAATTAAAAGTAGAATTAGAAGAAATGATAGCAGGAAATATAGGAGTGGAACGGCTCAATACCTATGATGAGGAAGAATTGCTGTTCCTGTGCAGAAGTATCACTAGAAATGTAAGGTTATTTCATGAAAAATTGTCCAATTTAGCCCTACAGATGGGAATCAAAATAGGGAGATCCAAAGTACTACAGAAGCCCTATAGAGCAGATTTCTCAGACAAAGACTTGGAAAATATGAATGCTTCAGGAAAAAGACTACAAATACGTGAATTAATGTTAGTTTTGCAAAAATGGGGAGACCTAGATAAGTGGAGAACTAGGTGGGCAAAGAAAAAGGAAGAAGCTCGCTCAAGTCGAACAGCTTCTGAATATGTGATGAAAGAAACAGAAAAAGCTGACAAAATGTACCCGATGTGTGAAGTTGCAGGAGGAGGTTATGTGCATGTCCCATGGAGTAGACAGGATATTTTATCATTTACAAATGATTTCCCGAAGCTGAGAGAAAAGCCAATTGAATAGTACAAGCAGGTTGAAAGGTTTGTAAAGGTGTCGAAAGTATTGTTGAAGGATTTGGATGGTCTGTTTGACATAGTGGTACCTGCAGATTTATGGACAGATTGTAAGATCACAGTGGATTGGCCAAGTGATGAGTATCCCAGAGATCCAAAGACAGGTGCCCCGTCAAATGACGTGATGAAAAAGTACCAGCAGGTAATAACTTACCTGAAAGGGAAAATACCGCTCGAAAGAAACAGATTGGGTAAAGATAGATCGAACTACCCAAGAAGCCAGTGAAACAGTTCATTCGTATTATGAGCGCCTCTTGCAGGTGTTCAAGCAGTACAGTGGATTTGAGGACATTGGAGACAAAAACATGAGTCAATTTGTGTACAGATTCGTGTACGGATTGAAGCCCGAGATATGCCAGATGATTAAGCAGCATATGCTTTGTTGGCAGGGAAAACCTATAGATGAAATCCTGAAATATGCAAAATATTGTGGGGATGACATTGAGGACAGACACAAGAAATTGCAGGAAAAAGTAATGTGGGCACAGGTGAAAATGGCTGAAAAACAGGGAATTAATTTAGACAATCCTCATGAAAAACAAGAAAAAGATTCTGGAACGAATGGTGATTCTGGAAATGGTGGAAGAATGAAAGGACGAATGAGCAGAGAAGAAGCTAAAAAGAAATTTCCTTGTCATGGGTGCGGAAAATTGGGGCATTGGAAGGACGAGTGTAAAAAGATTCGAAATAATAATGGCCCAAATCAAAATTTAAATTCACAGACACAGAATGACTCACAGCAGGGGGTAAATCCTCAGAGTCAGTTGCCACCTCCACCTGTTCAGGGTAATATAAGCAGAGCAAAGCACGGTACAAACATTGGATACCCAGGAGGAAGTGGTAAGAATGATTATATGACCTCACAATTTCTTTTACAGGATGATTTTTGCGGGTTCGACGCATGACGGTGCCTAGGAGAGGGGAGAAGGAATGCGTACTTGGCGCATCCCTGCAGGTAGATCAATCAGGTCCATATGTTGAAGGAAAAGTGAGAGGTAATGATATTACTTTTCTTTTGGATACTGGTGCTACCAGGTCTACTGTAAGAACAGTAGACGTCCCAAACCTTCCTCTCTCTGGTGAAGATATTCAAGTTGTAGGGGTTGCTAACCAAAGAATTAGAACACCACTTACCGAACCAATGGAGGTTAAAATTGGAAACTTCAAAGAAATGCATCAATTTGTAGTGTGCGATTCTAGTCCAGTGAACTTGCTAGGTAGGGACTTATTGTGCAAAATGAATTGCACCATTTTCTGCACACCGGATGGTGTGGCAGTACAGACACCAGATGAAGATCATGTATACAAAATTATGGTTGCGAAACAAGGAACAGAAGTAGATGAAATGTTTTCATTACTAACAAAAGATGATTTGCCAGAATTAAAAAGTACTGTAAATCCTATAGTATGGGATCTCACGGGAAAGGAAGTAGGACTTATGGCTAAAATAGACCCAGTTAAAGTCACAGTAAAAGAAGGTGCAATATTTCCAAATACTAAACAGTATAAAATGAGTGCAGAAGTTAAAGCAGGTGTCATTGAAGAAATCAACCGGATGGTCAAACAAAACATACTGAGAGAAGTGATGAGTAGCCCATGTAATTCACCAATAATGGGTTTAAAGAAACCTAGTGGAAAATATAGGATTGTACAGGATTTAAGAAAGATTAACAAAATTGTGGAACCATGTTGTCCTATAGTACCAAATCCTGCAGTAATTCTGTACCAGATTCCTTGGAATGCTGGATGGTTTACAGTTATAGATCTGTGTCAAGCATTTTTCTCAATTCCGTTACACCCAGACAGTCAATATCTATTTTCATTTAAATTCGAAAACAAAGTCTATGTATGGAATCGAGTTCCTCAGGGGTACACAGAAAGTCCTTCCATTTTTAATCAGATATTGAAAAAGTGCCTTGAAAAACTAGTGATGCCAGGAAGCTCAGTCTTAGTCCAATATATCGATGATTTATTGGTGGCGTCAAACACCAGAGAGGACTGTGTTGTTGATACTATAGCACTCTTGAATCTTTTGGCAGAAGAAGGGCATAAAGTTTCACCTGAGAAATTACAGTTTTGTACAACAGCTGTTAAATACCTAGGACACCAAATTGAGAGGGGAAAAAGAAGAGTAACCTCTGAAAGAGTAGCATTAATAAAAAGAATGCAAATGCCTGTAACTCAAAGACAAGTAAGAATGTTCCTAGGAATAGTAGGTTACTGTTGACAATGGATACCTGGATTTTCCATGTTAGCTAAACCCTTGATTAACATGACCAAAAAGAAAGCCAAAGATCCTGTTGAGTGGGAAGATGAAAGTGTAGAAGCTTTTGTAAAATTAAGACACTCTCTTTGTTCAGCACCTGCCTTAGGTATGCCAGATTATAAAAGAGAATTCGCATTATTTTGTCATGAAAGAGAAAATTGTGCACTTTCAGTTTTAACTCAAAGACATGGTCTGGACAGACGTCCTATAGCATATTTTTCTGCTACATTAGACCCTGTAGCATCTGCGTTGCCAGGATGTTTGAAAGCAGTAGCAGCAACTTGTTTGAGCATCGAACAAAGTGAATCAATTGTGATGGGACATCCTGTAAAGATCTATGTTCCACATGCAGTTGTGATTCTGTTGACAAGAACCCGAACGCAGCATCTCACTCCTCTTCGGCTGACTAAGTATGAGAGAATAATAATGGGTGCTGAAAACGTGACCATGGTAAGGTGTACAATAATAAATCCAGCAACCTTACTACCAGATCCATATCATGAAACAAATAAAGATGATGAAGAGGATGAACATGATTGTGTACAGATTACAGAACTATGCATAAAACCTCGCCCAGATATAGAGGAACAGCCTCTTAAAAAGCCAGCTAAAGAACTGTTTGTCGATGGCTCTTGTCAAAGACATGAAGATGGTAAGCTAACTGCTGCCTATGCAGTATGTGAATTAACTGGAATAGTCGAAGCATCCTATTTACCAGGAGTAAAATCTGCACAAGTAGCTGAATTGATTGCACTGATAAAAGCATGTAAAATTGGGAGGAATCAGAGAATAACCATATTCACTGATAGTCAATATGGTTATGGGGTTGTGCACGATTTTGGCCAACTGTGGATGCAGAGGAATTTCATGACTTCTTCAGGATCCCCCATTAAAAATGGACAATTTGTAAAAGAATTGCTAGAAGCAATACAATCACCAAAAGAATTGGCTGTGGTGAAGTGTGCCGCACATCAGTCAGGAGATGACTGGGTGGTAGTTGGCAACAGATATGCAGATTTGGTGGCTCAATATTGTGCCAAAACAAGAACATCAGTGAATAAGAGGGTGGAAAGAATGGGAATCAGCTGCCAACTTATGTTATTTATGCCACCTGAAACCTGGAACGAAGTGAAAAGATTGCAAGATGAAGTTGATGAGGTTGAAAGAAAATTGTGGATCAAAGTGGGTTGTTCTCAAAGAAGAGAGGATGAAGTATGGGTCAGTACAGATGGCAGACCAGTCATGCCAGATTGTTTACTCTCACAAATGGCCAGAATGTATCATGGAGACACACACATAGGGAGAGATGCAATGATTAGACTATTCAGACAAAATTGGTATAATCCCAAATTCAGAGCTGTTACAGAGAGTCTTTGCCAGAGATGTTTAATTTGCCAAATGCACAACACAGGCAGGAAAACGATAATTGGGTTTGGGAAGATTGGGAAGGCAGAGGGTCCATTCATAAGACTCCAATTTGACTTCATACAGTTACCACCATGCAGAGGGTTGAAATACGTACTAGTCATAGTGTGTCTGTTTTCAAAGTGGGTGGAGGCTTATCCAACTAGGAGAAATGACAGCATTACAGTTGCAAAGCTGTTACTAAGAGAACTCATACCTAGGTTTGGTTTCCCAGTATCTTTGGAATCAGATAGAGGAAAACATTTTAACAACGAAGTGATCCTGATAATCTGTGAAGCATTTCAAATCAAACAGAAACTGCATTGTGCATATCGTCCAGAGGCTTCTGGAGTGGTTGAACAATTGAATGGCACTATAAAGTCGAGGTTGGGAAAAATGTGTGCATCAACATCATTGGAGTGGCCTGATGCATTGCCACTTGTTCTGATGGGACTCAGAAGTATACCTGATCGAACGACAGGTTTGAGCCCCCATGAAATTATGATGGGAAGAGCAATGAGACAAACACATGTTCCCACAAACAGACTGGTGAATATTTCTGATGATATGGTGTTGGACTACTGTAAAGGATTGGCTGACCTAGTGCGTTCTGTCTCTCACCAGATTGGAGAAGACGCAGTTTCCAGGCAGCCTGAACTAGAACATGATCTGAATCCTGGTGATTGGGTGGTGGTGAAGAATCACACCAGAGAAACGTGTCTATCACCCAGGTGGAGCAGACCTTGTCAAATCATATTGACCACGAATATCGCAGTAAAGTGTGCCGGATTTCCGAATTGGATTCACGTAAGTCACACCAAGAGAGTACCAGACCCAGAAGAAGAAAACACTCAGACGACACCAATCACTGAAGAAGCTGAAGGTTGCCAAGCTGAAGAATCTCAGGCTCGAGGTTCAAGAGAAGCTGACGGAGAACAACCGAGCACAAGTCAGGATTGGATACCAGTGGTAGAAATTCCTGAGGTTTTCCACCAAACAAGAAGTCAAAAGAAATTAAGAGCAATTGAAGAAGATCAGATAGGTGAAGAAGAAGGGGTTCAGGATCAAGAAGACAAGCTAGTAAACGACCCTGAACCAAATCAGGTAGGGAAAGAAAACTGGACTGAAAGCAGTGAAGAATCAATAGAATTCGAACAGGGAGAGACAGGTTTAGAAGAAGCAGGTCAGGCTGCAGAAGTACACAGTGCAATAAGCCCTGATCAGAAGCAGTTAGGTCAAGAGGAAAATATAGAAGAAAAAGAGACTGAGAAAAGTGAACATAAAGAAGTAAATACAGAACAAAGTGAATTATTGGAAACTCACAGTGGAGCTACAAACGAGAAACCAATAAGACCAGAAAAAGATCAATCAGATAAGTCAGAGATTACAGAAAACAAAACAGTACCCACCAGTGAAATTAAAAAGATATCTGAAGACGAAAATAAAGAAACAGTACAAACAGAAAAGCCAAGAAAAGGAGACCATTGGCCAAGTTTCATCAAAAGAGTGAAGTGCCACATAACAACCAGAAGTGAAGATCCAGATCAAGTACCTGAAGTAACAAGTCAAACCGACCAAGAGAAAAAGTCTGGGAAGAGAAAAAGTAAAAGATTAAGACTTGTGAATAACAAATTCAAGGGTCCGGATTGGACGTATATCGTTCTTGAAGACTTTGAAAGCTCAGAATCAAGTGACAGTGGTGGTGAAGGAACAAGTGCAGAATTAACGTACGAAAAAGAAACAAGACCACCCTGACTAAACAAAAGAATCCGCTGAAGAAAAGGAATAGAGATAAGAAGAGCAATCTTCCTTGTCGAAAAATGCCTGATGATAGAGTTACTGGGAGACCAAAGAGAAAATGTTGTAGAAGATGCTGTGCAATTTGCATATGTAGTCTAGTATTGGTGCTTATAGTATGGTTAGTCCTGATTGTAGCAGTTCCTTACCTGATGATAATAGATAAAAAGAACAATAATGAAACTATAGGGAGGACAGCAAACATGAAGGGCAATAGAGTAGAGCTAATGGCAGAAGATGATGTAGGAATTCATCATGAGATAGCTGATAACGACACTAGTTTAAATGTTTTCACAAAGTTATTATTTCAGTATGTAGACACTATGGAAGTTAGTAATTGTTATGTCTGTATGAAGTTACCAGAATCAGTAGCAGAAGGATTAACATACCATCATTTACCATTGACATATGGCATTTCATGTAGTATATTAACAAGTTTATTTTATAGTACGGGTAGATTACAGTATTACTATTCCAATATAGATGTGGTATTTTCTGAAGTTCCAATTCGCAAGAGTATGAACCCAGTGCTTAGCGCCTTAGATGCACAGTTTATGGGAGAATTTTTCTTAACAATGAAATCAATAGACTTAACACATGCACGTAGACACAATCTAACATGTTCTTTATTAGAAGAAGAGAAAATATTTTTGAATTTAGTAGAAGATAGAAGACAGGATTTTCAAAAGAAAGCTACAGAGCATAAGTCTCATTTACCACCTTGGGCAGAGAAAGAGGGAAGTTACACACCTGGCAAAGCTCAAGCTGCTATGGCTCTGGATTTCGAAAAGAAGGGAAAAATTTGTCTTCATAGGTTAAAGACTGACTATAACAATGTTTTCATCGGTACCAGTGAATGTGAACACAATTTTTTAATACTGGGAGGTTGGGGACTTAAAGGAGGAACAGATTCAGTTTTTCCTGGAATCTATTATGTCTGCGGGAATAAGGCTTACTTTAGGCTTCCTGCAAGGTGGTATGGAAGTTGTTACTTTGGAATAGTTTTTCCAAAGATATACCACGTAAAAAGAAACACTGGAAGCAATGAAAACAATGGTGAATTAATACGTAGTAAAAGAGCTAGTTTTTCAGAAATAGTAGGTGATATATTTGGTGCATTGATACCTTCAGTGGGAATAATTCTGAACTCAAGGAAAATATGCAAATTGTCTACAGTGGTTGATCGTTTATCAACGGATACTGCTGGAGGTTTTCTAATGATTAATGCGGAAATGGTTGCGATTAGGTCTATGGTAATGCAAAATCGTCTTGCTCTTGACATTATATTGGCAAAGAGGGCGGAGTCTGTAAATTTTTAAAGACGAAACACTGTTGCACTTATATTCCTGATAAGAGTGCAGAAATTGGAACGTATATTCAGAATATAACTAAACTTGAGAAAGAACTTAAACCACTGGAAGTTGATAGTGTATGGGAAAGATTGACAAATAGTATATCGTCAATTGGAACATGGTTTGCTAAAATAGGTAAAGGACTTATAGGTCAAATACTAGTTCCCTTAGCAGGGATAGCAATAATAGTTCTGACAATAGTATTTTGGTGCAAATGCTGTAGAAAGAAGGGAACGTATAAAGTGACAGAAAAAGGAAAGAAGAGAAAGAGGGACGAAATCGACCTGGAAGAATGGAAAAGTGAATTATATAAAAAGATGAAAGGAAATAATAAAAGTAGAAAAGTTAAAGATGAAAATGAGAATGAAGTGATTTGCTAGAAGTTGGCATCTGATTGAGGGTAGTTTTTGATGGCTCAGAAATGCCATCAGAGAGGGGATTGATGGAGCAAGGTTTCGCAAATGAAACTTGCTCGTACGCAATCTTTCTCATAGTATTAATACTAAAACTTGTATTGTCTATATTAATCCTTGCACACATTACACGAATAGATAGGATGCTTGCCTATGTGTTTTACTAACGACTAACGCTTGTTCCTAGTCTGAAATGGCCGCTTAAGTTCGGGATCCTATCTGCGCATGTCACAACCTGATCACATGGTGTGACGTCTTTCTTTGCTTGGTGGGAATTTCTGCTTCTGCGCAGTGTGTCTTAAAATGGCTGCTCTGTGTTTTCACATGCTTCAGCTTGCACTCGTGTCATAACTAATTTGTTTGTTTTTAACGCTACTCATGCGGGATAGAATTTTATAATTAAATGGGATTAGAAATAAGATAAGTGGGTATACAGTGAAACGTTTTATTTGTGATTTTAATATTTTCTTCTTGCACTTTTAGTAATTCGTAATCTTGGGCCTGGGTTGGTGACTTGAAACTCGAGAGACAGAGTGTTCTGCGCATGTGTCCTGAATGACTGCCAAAATGAAGTCAACTTGGACGCCGTACAAGGCCATAACCTATTGACCGAAGCGGATGTGCCACATGTATTAAAATGTTGCAGAAATGATACACATAATGTTGAAAATGTATAAAATCTGCCGTGAGACGGGTGGGAAATAAAGTGAATGTATTAATTTGAAGGGGCGGGAACGTAAATACAATAGGCTTCACAAATTAAGCCAAAATTGTCATGGTGCGAGAGTACACCCCCTGTCCCTGTCCATTCAGAAATAGTGGTCCCATATTTTAGCAACATTTATGGGAGGTACATGGCGTAGAAGGGTATAATAGAATATAACATTAGAAATTAGTTAGCACACGCTCAGAAGATTCATAGAAGAGCTCCAGGCTGTCATGCTGATCGGTTGCTGATCGAATCCCTGTCCTGAAGAGGTCCTGAGGAGGGGGCGGCGGAGTCCATTAGACGGGAGAATCGAGGAGAAGTCGAGTGCCAGAGAGGGGAACGGTGCAGGCGTCGTTATAGAGAGGTCACCAGTCCTGTCCTGATCCTGAAGGAGGTCTTTGCTCTTCATCCTTCCTGGGTCCTATTCTTTCGAATTCCTTGGCTAAGGGGTTTGATTCTCGCATTAGGTAAATATATTCAACCTTTAGTTGCGCTGCTGTTCCTATCCTCTCTTTCTTAAACACCGTCATTTTTTAGAAATAATTATTCTAAGCTTTCACATGGGTATTCTGATCAAATACCGTGTCTTTTCTGTATTTTACTCTGCTAAAACTTTTAGATAAACATTTTAAAACTTCCTGACTGTGATTATTTCAGGATTATGTATTATAGTGAATGTCACTCATTTTAAACTTCCCAATTAGCAAAGGATCCATCAGTAAGTCATTACTCTTCAATCAGAAGGTAATTGGTAGCAGGGATTTTTGATATAAGAGTATATCTGACACCCAGCGTAAGTATTAGCGTAGTGTGAATGTATGGGCCCAAGTGAGTATATGGTGTATGAATGCAGTTTGCTAATATCGCGCTGGATCAAAGGTATGCCCCTTGGTGCAGGGAAAAATAAGGATTGCGGTTTCTTCTGTACTGGCACTAGAGGCCGCCGGCAAGTATTCCTAATGCTCGCGCCCAACACCTTAGGTGGATGCAGTGGCCTCTCTTCTTTAAGTACTGTGGATGTAAAGTTTCAGTATGATCCCACTCTTCATACACAGGATATGCTCCAATATGAAAAACATGTACCTCCAAGTCCAAAAACCTTACCCATTGAGTCTTATCAGAGCATATTCTACACAGATAGCTCTGCTCAATCAGCTGTAAGAACAAAATATAGGTACTCTGCAGCCTGTGTGGCAGTACAGGGTGTAGTGAAAGAGGGTGTATTCTGTCCACAGCGCACCCACACTAAGATCTTAGGGGAAAGCACTCGGCAACATGCAGAACTTCATGCCCTGTTACTTGCATTACAGAAGGCGAATCCATCAGTTCCCACAATAATAGGGTCGGTTTAATCCTTCTTTGTGCAAGGGTACAATATTGATTTGCAACACTAGCACTTTCATGAATTCAAGAATTCAAAGGGAAAACGCATTAGGAATAAACTGCTCTGGGGAAGGATAGCTGTCTTAAAGATAAGCTTTCGTTGGTCAGCGTGATGGCTTTCATGCCAAAGGGAACTGTGCAGCTAATTTAGCTGCCAAAGCTGCAATTCAGACTGTTAGATTAGCAGCTTTGACCAGATTTCAGATGAAGATCGACACAAATATTTTAACAGCCATACATGCCACCAAACAAGGCAGAAACTTCCTGTAGGCTTTCCTCTTAAATATTCTTACACCATTAATACAGACAACACTCCTGTAGTCGTTCCATCTGGAGTGGAAGACAGGATAATTCCTAACAAGCTGTCCAGATTAGATTTAATCAGGGAAGCACATGGAGAATTGGCATCTGCCCATGCTGGAGTTAATGCAACCGTAGCAATGCTACAGCAACGCTACTGGTGGTCTTGTTTATATAAATAGACTACAGACTATGTCAGAAAATGTAACATTTGTCAACAAATCAAACCATGTACTGTTAAGAGCCCCCTGCCATCTCCTCTCACAGTCTCCAACATCACGTTCAGGGTAATTTATTCGGAGCATAGCGGCCCAACAAAATCTGTTAAGCAATATAAGATTACATTGGTAGATATTGATTAATGATCTCAACTTCTGTGGGTGTGGCCACAGAGAAATCCAAGTGCTTCAGCGGTCATAAAAGATTTGCAGTGTCTGGTAGCGATGGGAGCAATACATTCATTTCACCCAGATAATGGTCCTGCATTAGCCTCTAAGGCTTTCAGGGATACCATGCCTGTACTGGGAGTTAGTTTGCAATTCAGCAACCTGTTTAGAGCAGAATCCAATCGGTTAGTTGAGATTGCCAACGGCAAGATTAAACGAGCCTTGACTGCTAGGGTACTAAGTTCAGGTCTTAGTGTGTATCATACTCTGTATGCAGTCTAAAGAGCACTATTTATTTACCAAGAGGAGTACTGGGGGAACACACTCCATAAGAAGGTTCTCTTCAGAGTTCCTATGTATGTGCCTGGCCAAGATAATCTTGGGAAAGTGACAGATGAAGACAAGTTTGACCTGGAAAAACGTTTGAATGTCTTACAGTATATCCACGAGTCGGAGACAAGCGGTCTAATCTGAACTATTCTGAATCTGCCACCAGTGAAGAGAAGGTTGTAACCATTGCTGAAGGGTGACTCGCTAAAATAGGGGATGTAGTTTGTGAAAAAAGTCACTACAACCAAACTTCTGAACCATCCTACATACCACATGTTTCAGTCCTTGGGGTAAAAGGCAAAAAAAACGTCATTCTTCCTTCTTTGTCTGGTTCAAGGAAAAACAGACAGGTGTCCTTCAACCATGTGTAAAAGCACTATGTGGCCAATTATGTACAGCAGACCACCACAGACACCAAGAAGGATTCAGGGTAGAACATCTCAGCCTCTCCCTACACTGAATGAAATACCATTTAATGAGAGCAGTAACATCACTAGCTTGAGTTCCCAGCCGGGGATATCAGAGCACACTGTTTCTCCAATGTTACACAGAGCAATGAACTTTACTGACAAATCTAATGATGCCATCTCTACAGTTGCCAATGTTTCACACAAGTCCATGGTTAATTATGAAGTGCCACTTGAGTCTACATCAATCGAAATGATGCTTTGTTCGAAAAACAACTATTTATGAGAATGGGTCCGAACTTTACATGGAGGACTTTTCATCACGCTGCAAAGTCACAATACGCCATAAACTGCTTCTTGCTTATCATTGGTTTCATGACAGATGCTTAATTCACCCTTGGGCCTATGTTTGAACCACTTTAGGAGTGTTGTTTTTACTCATCAAATGGCTATCAACATTGATCACCATTCTACTGCTACTGAATGGACACTATGTTCCAGAAAGAACTAGTGCACAGCCTGTGGTTCATGAACTACAGCCGCATCTATCATCCCATAGAGCTCGAAAAAATATCTACCCTGCAAACATCACAGCTCATCCTGTGCCTGAGAGCACAGGTTGGGAAAAGTTTCCTTATCAAATAATGTGACCTCCTGAGACTTGCAATTACATATGTTTTGAAAGTTTCAACAAATGATATTGTCATTCCTGGTTCTGTTTCAGATGACTGGGATACAGAGACTGTAAAACGAATGATGTCTGATTTAGAGGCATATGCCACTTTAAATAAAGAATATCCTTATTTGAATTCGGTCACTTACAAAGAAATGGATTGTTATCATCACTATGCACACTATTACATATATTGAACTAGCTATCTACAGAACTATATAAGTACACACAATGGGAGCACTGTGAAGTTCCACTTCATTTATCGTCATCCAGATTTCTTGAAAAAATTTGCTTATTTCCAGAGTCACTGCAGGTCACGTCCTTCAGCTTTCTATTTTTCACAAAATCTACAACGATCACCACTAACAAGCTGATGTATTCAAATAAATTCAGCCAGAACCTGACCATCCAAGGCTATGACTATTGGAAAAAAAAATGTTGACGAGGAAAGTATTTGGAGAACAACGTTTTGGCAGATTCAAGACAAAGAAACCTTATTTCAAGCAAGCATTATACCTAAAGAAATTATTTTCTTGAACAAAACCATTAAGCAGACTACCTGTCTAGGATATGGTACTATGAAAGACTTTGAAAAACCTTCTACACAAAAAGTTAATTAACTCTGTATAATAATTGGCAATAAAAAATGAACGTTTCTGATTCAGATGTAAATGAA
This sequence comes from Calotriton arnoldi, assembly GCA_963921515.1. NCBI lineage: Eukaryota > Metazoa > Chordata > Amphibia > Caudata > Salamandridae > Calotriton > Calotriton arnoldi. The sequence continues at coordinate 588,384 of CAWUFW010009268.1, forward strand.
ATGATCTTGAATGAAACTTATAATTCTACCCAGTTCCCAGCTGAAGGTTTAGCCTTACGTCATTGTGATTTCAATTCCTGCATGTGTCATTTTCTTTCCAACACCCCTGATCCTAAACCACATTGACCTGATACACAAACACCTGTAGTAGTTACCACATACAGTGTGGGCAAACTGTGCCAACGCTGGTTAGCATATTCCTCCGGCTGTGAAAGAACACTTATCCTCAATCAAAGATAACATGGATTTTTCTGATTTCCTTCTGGGACCACATCTCATTCAAAAGAAACGATTCATGATGACAGGAGCATAAGACATTTTTAATGAATGAAACAAATACTCAGAAAAATAAGCTGCAGAAGGAATTAAGACAAATAAAGTGGGAAACCTGCAAACGGTTTTCAAAGTTTTTGACAGTGGCATGCATACACTCTAAGAGACTGTACTCCTTAAACCACATCTTCTATTCAGCATTAGATCTCTCAAAGGAGATTTGAGTCTTATACAACATGACCAGGCTCAGTTAAGAGCTATTTTACAACCAAACTGAACTTTACAAACACTCAGATCAGGTTTCACACCCTGGAACCTTCTAAACGAAACAGCTATTTTTAAGTCTTATAATGTTACCTTAACACAAAAACAATGGTGAAATTGTAATCCACAAACACTTTGCTTAGTATCGAGCAAAAGCACCATTTCCAGTTTGTGACCATCCACCTGTCACCTGGCTAATACATGGCAGTATTTCTCTACCGATTACAACTTTTCATTTTCACAACTGCCAGAAATACAAGTCTTTAGACTGGTACAAAGCAGTGCGCAATTCACATCTGCTCAATTTGTGGAAGTTTTCTTTTTCTTACATGTGCTTGAATGAAGATGACCTTGAGTTTATTAGTCCATCCAGCTGCAGTAATCCGTTAGGTCACTCCCTTCTGTACGATATCATTTCCTTGCATGGAATGTGCAGTGTTTTATTAGTCACTCCTACTACGTCTATCCCTACACACCATGAACTACTGTACAATGGCAGCTATTTAGTGCTAACTAATGTTACTTGTTGTGGCTTGAAACTAGGCCAAATATATTTGATTACGGTTTCTAAAACTATAGTGTTGAGGAAGGACCCTGAACCCACCGCATCAACATGTAATCAAAAGCACCCCTTAGTCTGGTATTGATATGAAAGGCATACGTTTTGACGAAATTAGCAAATTAGTCACACTATTACTACAAAAAAAAGTCCCTTTAACTTCTTTGGCAGAAACTTACAACCAGCAGAAAGCAGAACGGCTTTGGAGATTCAGAGATTGTTACAGATGCAATACCCTACTTACTTTGCTCTCTTTTATCCCGGTTTTGGGAGGACCTGGCCTGGCAGTTCAGGTTGAACTGTTACTATTGGAGCAGGGTAAAGACTGATTTACACATGGCTGGGACCAAACTGAAGTGACATGATGTGCGAAATAACGATGGACTGGGATGCAGTTCAAGTAATTACCAGTGGCTGAGATTAATTCAAGCATTCCATCCATCACTTTTTGATGCTTTGTGTAGGAGTGCATTTCAGCAGGATGTATTTTTATCATGCTCCATTTTTTTTTAACTTTGATTGTAGTCTTTTCATGTTCTCCACAAATTCTTCAGCCTGACCGGTGGTTTGATGCTGTTTCCTACAGAGTTTGGCAAATCCTTTAGAGGCCCTTTGAGGTCTTTTCCTTTTCTGTTGAAAAGTTCTAGTTGGTTATTAAGCTGGGGCCTTGATTTACGGTAGCGTCATTGAATATGCAAAAGTCTTTTGTCCTTGTCATGAGCTTTAGACTTTTAAAAAAAAAAAAGAATTTTTGTATTTATTTCGTCAAAAAGTACATTACCAATATAGTACTAATAACTAATCCAGGTGAGTCAGCATCTCAGATATGTCATGAAACAGGAGTACTTACATACAGAGGGACCATTATTAACACAACAACAAAAATAATCCAGTAGAAGTATTGGCCAGTTACTACACTTACTCTCCTGGACGTCTGCCCCTTCCATTGTGATTACAGATACACCTTCAATATACTCCAATCGTTGTACCACCAATACTGAGAAAACATGCACCATGGGACATTACCAAGCTAAATGGAGGAAGTCAGCAGGACTACTCTGACATTGATGGCATCCATCTGATCTAATGTGGTCTATTCTGTGAAGGAATACCGGGGTGATATAGGTGTGATGGCTTTTGACTTTAGTGGAGTATGGTCTAGTTGGTCCATCAACTCTTCTAGGCTTCTGTCCAAATGGGTATTTTCTTCATTTTGTGGTTAGGACTAAAAGGGGGAGTATCCTCTGCTGCGGGCAGATTTTACCAAACGTTTAGTATTGATGGTATGGTATCTATGCATTGTAACTTGTTTTTTCCTCTTTGTTTCTCTCAGCGTCAGCTAACCAATTGCAGTGCGACTCCTTTGTGAACAGAAATCAACAATGCCTTTGAGACAACACACACAAACAAAATCAATCTTGTCTGCCTAAGCTAAATAAAGGAGGAAAGCAAACAAAACCAAAAGAAATCAATCTCAGAAATAAATAGAGACAGGACCAGTATCTTCGCAGCGCTTGCCAACCCCACATTCACACTAAGGCAGATTCTCACCCAGCAGTAATCCACCCTTGATTAGTTTATTTACTCACGTGAACCAAAGAAGAAACAAACACCAATACAAAGTTAAATGGATTCAACAAAAGATAGATTCTTATTAATTCAGAAATCCCTATCTTCAGTGTGTATGTGGTGCCTCGCAAGACACACCACAACTTTGCAGACAAATTCAACAGTATATCTCAAGATCTTAGATTATGTCAAATTGGATTATTTTAACCAATAATAAACATTTTTAAAAATCCAACTTTCTCTTCAGTGCAAACACAAAATGAGCCCTTTTTCATTCCAACGAATGCTTTGATAAATACTAATTCTTTAGCTCACAGATATGACAACAATATCACAATCACAGTAATTAAACATCCAAATGAACCACAAATAAGAAGCACATAACCGAAAATCTCAAATACAATGCAATTAATGACCACACAAATATGCACTATCAACTATAAATCTCACAATGCACCAACAAAAAAGTTCCACAAATCACTTGGGAGCAGCTCTGGAGCACTACAAATAGTCCCATTTGGTCACACCATCGAATGAAGACAGATTACAGATGGGGGACAAAAACTATCTTGGGATAGATATATTATTATATCTCTAATCTTCATTGTATAGGCCACCAAAAACTGTAGATAATCTGCATGATAGTGGCACCCCGATTGTGGTGACTTTAAGATTAAATGAGGCAATGTGTCCCCTAGAGACAAGAGTCAAACAGCATTACTAAATACCGCCAATAAGGGAAGGACTGACTGAAAAAGGGAGTTAAAGACCAGAAATTTAGAGAAAACCATTAAGGTTTATTTAAAAAATTAAAGTGTAAAACAAAAGACAAAACCAGGCTCAGTTAGTTTAAAAAAATCAATCATAATAATGGAAATCATTTGCCATAAAGTTTCTAGGCATTTTAAATATATGCAGAAATAGATAGTATCTAAAAAAGATCAAGTTCGGAGTATGAAGTAAATCGACAGAGAATTGGGCCACATTCCTAGTAGAAACCCAGACGTGTGTGGCTCACCCCTAATTTGAGGGCTTTTTATAATACACTCTAGCCTAGAAAACAATGAAGTTTGCAGTGTCAGCACTGGATGAGCAAATGTATCTTCTCAGCATCAAATAACAGTTCAGCATTATAAAACTTCATAAACCCAACATATTAGCACTATCCCCTTATATCAATATATTACACTCATCCTGACCTTAATGTCATTGGAGATGGCAGAACAAATGTCACAATAAACAACTGAAATACACACAGCTGAACAGTCTTCAGCGAGCAAACAAAAAGAACCTTGAAAGTAACAAAAAGGCTTCCTCCATAGTTTCTTCTATAACAGCAAATCATTACAAAACAAACAGTGCATATTCTGCTGCGTGCAGTGTCAAATAGGAAAATATAAACACACAATGAACATTATGAAACAGCCATATTTTTAAAGATGGGGGTCGAGGCCTAGTTAAGCATAGGCCAAAAATGTGGTTCCACACATCACAGTGTTTTTGTTTCAAATTGCAATAGATTCATGTTAATATACACATATACATATAATTCTAATAAAAAATAACTCCCACAGAAGCAAATAAACGTAAAAGATAGTCCATGAAGCAATCCCTTTGAAGAACAGCAAAAGGTAAAAGACATCTTGGCACCATCTCACTACCTATGGCTCTTCCTTCCCGCACTGTTCTTCAGTCAGCATAAAACATCTACCACTACTAGTTCGAAACAATCTAAACCAGGGTTCTCCAAAGTCGATCATGGAGGGCCGGAACCATGCCAGATTTTTCGCATATCCCCATTTAGATAAATGTAGTTATCTTAGAAATCTGGCATGGATCCGGCCCTCCAGGACCGAATTTGGAGAACCCTGATCTATACACATGTTAACTACCTAGAGCCTTCCAAATGCTGTGCTCTTTTATTTACAAGAACAATATTGAAAATTGCTGCTCCGCCACATTCATCTGTAGGGCATCCCCATAATCGCACTTCTGGAGTGTGCCGCGAAGCCTGAGACCTGCGAGGACACTGTGGCCGAGTTCTGATGGGCCGCGGGGGAAGAGGAGAGGCCGGCGGGACCGGCGCTGTGACCTCGGGCGTATAGCTGGCGCACCCCGGACAGTAAGGAGTTAGTGGACGGATTGAGGCCCGGACCCGGAGATCTGAGGGCGGTGAACTTATCCATTTTCCGTGATCATTACTTAGTGGGGCCCAGTTTCGGAAATGCTAGCTTTGCCACAGTCTGTTAACATTTTAGTGAATTTGGGACTTAAGTGTGCCGCCACGAGCTAGCGATGGACTGCCTGACCATTGTGCCTGACCCTGACATGGCGGCTGCGCTCCGACTCTCAGCCAAACACTGAGTGCGGAGAACGAGTCCAAGGAAAGTGCCCTGGGTATGCCGCCCGACCTCCAGCATGCTGCTTCCCCCACCACGATCCGGCCGTCTACCCCTATGGACATCTCCAACTCGGGGATCCCTCCAGACCCAAGACAACCACCCTTGAGTGCAACACCACCTGAACACCTGGCTGAACGATGGCAAGAATTTCCTGCTCTGTAAATATGTAATATACAATTGTCCAAGCCTAATCGCTGTTAAAATGTAATCCTGAGTGAATTTTCAATTTGTATATAACTCTAACCACTAGTATATGTAGTAGACCTTTGTACTTACTACCATTCCTATGTGATTTTAGAGTTTATCTGTTTGTACCTCTTCCTTGAGTGACTTTACAACTTGTACATTTGCAATTTTTTCTGTTTGTATCTCTTATGTAACTTATGTAATCCAAAGTCCTTATGTAACGCAACTGGTTCTTTTGTAAAGTGCTCTGACACCTTCGGGTAATGTTCGCGCTATATAAAATCGCATTAAATAAATAAATAAATAAATAAAAACTTCTCACCATAGTGGGACCACTGAACAGCACCCCTCGGCCGGCACCAGATTCTGTCACCTCTGCTTTCCGAGAGTGTTGCCCCACTCAAAGCCATGACAAACCTCTCTGTTCATCCAATCCACTGTGGTGGCAGACCCCTTGTGAGCCAACAATAAACAGCAGATGCCCTATACATCCATAACAGAAGCAGAAAAAGTGACAACTACAGGTGGCTGGCTCATAGCAGTTGGACCACTACCAACTGGCTGAACTACCAACCTCCTTGCAGGAACAGTTTTAGGTATGGAGGCTGCCACCAACAAGACAACAAAGAAAAACCTACAACGAGAGGTGGGGAGACAGGCGGAGTTGAAAAAGCCTATCACTGGCAAAAATGCTGGTGCTGGGATGCTTGAATGAGGAAAGACGAGGGAGAAGGGGGCAAGGGGGCAAGAGCACAACATTAGTCACTATCACAGTTATATAACTGTTGTGTATAAAACTCAAAGGATTTAAAACATGGATATGATCCTAGATGGAAAAGCCAAGTATAATCAACACAAACTTCAGTCAATAAAACAATTATAATATTGAATTTTAATTAAGACACGTAAAGCTAAAGGAATATTTACTTGACTTTTTCATAAAGTCAAATAGGCATATTTGTCCCCAAATCTCACTATAAAAAAAAAAAAACTTACAGTATAGGGAATCTAAAAGTTCTGTAATAAAAGTGCAATCCTGTAGGAAAGTCCTAATACCGTCAATGCAAAGGTTTTCTCAACTGTTCGAAAGGAATGCCTGTCAAACATGTGTTCACTCATCCTGTCAACAAATGGAATTTAGCGTAATCAGGCTTCACAACTCCATTACTTTTTTAGGTCGAGCTTTCAAGACCTGTTGTATATTGTTTAGTGGCTTAAAGCCCGCCCACTGGTTTTCATTTGTTTGTTTCAGTGTCTTTAAAAAATCCTTGCTTGCTAGTGGTCAATCCTTCCTCTTAGTTCCTCCTTTTGTTCCTTCCCCTGTTGTTGATGCCATCCTTCACGCAACACCCGCTCTGTTGACCCCATTACCTCTGGGAGGGGGACAGAGTGAAGGCGGCCATGTGTGTTAATTGCAGACAGCACAAACATGTATGAGGTGCCATGGAAACAAAAGAAGGACCGTCTCTGTGGCATGCAGACATTTCAATGTAAAGGGGAGGCCATCTTGGGATAGTGACATGTTTCAGAATGACCCTCGACCAATTCCCTCATTGTGAAATAAACGTTTGTGGTGACAGACTGAATGTACGCTGAGAAAGCAATGTTATGCGTCGTAAACACACGAAGGAATTCATACTGTTTGCTTGAATTCAATCCAGCTCTTTCATAGCATGACAAGGAATATGAGGTTAAGAAATTGATTGGGGACTTTTGCTTGTTAACTACTTGTCCAGTCTCACCTGCTTAGTGTTTCACATATTATATCCGCTCTCTTTTCCGTCAATGAGTTAGTTTAGTAGTGCACATTAGTGTGCTTCAGGATCTGTGCACACCACATCAATGCTTGCAATTCTCTTTCCAGTGTTTCAATGACGCGGTTGCCTTAGTAACCAGGAAGGGGAGTGATTGGTAACAGCTCATGGGATCTGCAACAAAGTCTGGTCTGATTGGATGAAATGCCTGCATGGGAGCACCAGTAAAAAAAAAAAAACACCGCCGACAAAATTAACAATTATTTATTTTTCAGGACTTCAGTCCAGAGGATGCGTTTCCGTGTCGCTAGGTAGGTCAGAGCCCAGTCATTTTAGTGGTTTGAAAAATGGTCTAACAAATTTTGAAGCTCCTTCTACTTTTTCCGTAAACAGAAGAACTTTTTTATTTTTCTATGTTAGTGTACATTAACTAACAGTGTAGTGCACACTACTTGCTAATACCTTACTTCACAGGCATGGAAGCGCTGGCTTTCCCTTCTTTCCATGCCTGCTAAGCCCGTTCCTTCACCTCTGCCCTCTTTCTTTTAAGATGGCATTTACCCCTCCTTGGAATGCTGAAAGTGCCGTAGACAGACATATACGGAGACTTCAACCTTCACAGCAGTGCTTGAAATGTTGCCGTTCTCCAGGCTGCGCTACAAGCGACAACCTTCACTGAGCGCCTGATGGGGGTGCGGGAGGGGTCTTGTGAACATAATGTACAAATGTGTGCACGGCCTGGCAGTCAGGGGCACAGTGAGGAGATGTGCCCCCCCTCAGGATGCCTGCGATGTTTTTCAAAGTAGACAGCTGCTGATCGCCTCCAGTGTTTATGGAGGTCTTTAATGGGAACAAAGTTGAGAGCTGGATTTAAAAGGAGCTGGACTGTGGCAGAGCTAAGATTTGTTCCATTTAATGAAATGAACGCATTTTATAGCTGAATGTGCTGTGACATTTCTGATAACAGTACTTGTGAAAATGACCTTTCAGGAATGTGGAATTCCTATAGCCCGACACCCGGGACATTTTGTTTGGGGTCAAGGGCAACAAGTTTACATATGTATTTTGTCCTAGGGACAAGTAGGCCCAACCCCCACAGCACAAACCCTTTGGCTGCCAGTTTACAGTAGCACATTATGGATCAGGGAAAGACATTGCCTTCAGTTAAGGTAATATTTGTGTCCATGTGTTAGTGCTGTTCAAACTTGTATTTATGGTTCATTAATGCAAAGCCTTTATTATTAGGGTGAGCGCTCTAAGTAAATGTTGTAAGCTCAGACTGCACTACGGACAGTGGTTCCAGTATAAAAATGTGTACACACGTTTTCAATGTTTAGCAATATAAGGCTTGGTATAATGCTCCCAGAATGCTCTCTGATTAGATGCAAATATTTGCAGAAGCTTGAAAGCAAAATTGATGATTCTTTGCTTTCAAAATAAAATGTTCACAAAAACATTTTGCTAAACTACTGGAAACTTTTGGGTACCATTTCTTTGCAGCATCATTTAGCAAAAGGTGTTGATGTATGCCGGTATTTCCCAAGAATATTCATAACGAAAAATCAGTGAAACCAGTTTTCATAAGATTATAGGAAACATAAAAATAAACAAGCATTGGTAAAGCCAGTAGCTCTAAAATTGTTGGTCAGCCTTATGGTTTAGTCAATGCGTGACTTGTTTTGGCATGGTTTTTGTAAAACCTTATTTGTGTGGGAGCTGCCGGGCCCTCACCATTATAACAAACATTGGCAAAAGCAAAAATTGTTTTTGGTTTCAAAAGCACACTTTGCCACAGTTGTTCCTGGCACTGAACAAAACGACTGTGTCGATATGCTCCTTGTGAAATAACAGAATGCTGTCACTCATAGTGAAGCTAGCCGATACACAGAGAGAGATAGACAGAATTTTAATAAACACAAAAGGTCATGGTTAACGCCAGACCTAATTAGGGGCCCAATTATTAAATAAAGTCTCAAAAGTGCACCCATGTTCTTGCATTAAGTGCAGATATACGGCTTTCGTGAATTTACAAGACTTTACAGAAGTTGGCCAAGAAATAGTACTCCTAGAAAATATTTGCGAACTGCATTTAGCATGAGCAAATATGCAGGTGTAGATTTGCTCATGCGAAAATCTGAGTGCAAGTTCACTTTCCCGCCAACCACTTTTTTCCCCAACCCTGGAAGAAGCTGTATATCTGCCATTGTCAGGAGTAAATTTCCAACCTTTCTCAGTATGGGAAAAGATTAGAGAAGAGTTGGTGAAAACCCTTAAAACATGCAAGTTAGTAGGTTTGCACAGACTTAAAAGGGCTTTCAAACCCTAGAACTATTGCTTACCATTACCTTCATCCCCCGTATGTAGATCTGCGGAAACGTGGCAACTTGAGGGAGAATTGCTAGTATTCAAACCCTACTATGGAAGGAGCCCTGGCATAATCAGAGAGGCTATTTCAGAGCTCTTATATAATGAGATTGCTACCATAATTTGTCTCTGCATTACATAGCACAAAAGGGACAAGTGGATTTTCTTTCAGGACAAGAAGATTTATGAAGCAACCTCCCCCATGGACAAGTAGATGTTTTATTAAATTCCACACCCCTGCCTTTGCATGTGTGAAAAGGCCACTATAATCAGGGCCACTGGAATTATGCCACAGGGTTGGAGGGTCAAATTATACTGCAATTAAGGGCAAAGTACGTTTCACTCTGTAATGCGTTTACGTCATACGGTATTTTACACTATCCAAGCTATATAGTGCCTTTTTGCAAAGTGCCTGGCACGGCTCCTTCTGTCTCTGAGATTGAGGCTGTTAAATTCGGCAGCTTTGGGCTTAAAAGAAGCATTCTCACCCCAGCCTACATTGGCCTGCGTGGAGGAGAAGACTGCATTGTTCAGGCAGCTGGAGGTTTTTGTATTGCAACATGAATTAAGACAAACGCAAGGCAAAAAACACACACACCTCCCCCCCATCTGAAAAGAGCAAATACTTTCAGGGAAATGCAAGATGAAGTGAAAAGTTACAAAGGCTGCATTGCTGCCACAGATTACCTGAAAGGATTGCAGAGTCAATCATGGTTGAGAATTCAATCAACGTTTTTGCCTGTAAACTTAAGGACTACAGTACAGGGGACAAAAGAGACCTGTTTCTATATCTGTTTTATTTCAGATTGCATGACCCGTAGTAATTGCATAGCTCTTCAATCCCTGGCGGAACAGCACCCAGGATAATATGCTACATGACTAAAGTCTTATAAGGTCCCAAAAGCTAGACCTATTGGCTATACCAATGCTAGTTTATCTGGGTAGCAGTGGAGCTCTTTGGACACAGAAATGATGGGAAAAAGTACTTTAATCACACAGCTAAATTAAGACTATGACTTCATAATACAGGTTCATAATCAGCTGCACCTGACTGTGATGCGCTACACCCCTCTTTTACCTAACTCCACTCTCATTCCTGCTACGGTTGAGTGTCTGTCTCTAAAGTTCCAAACTCTAAAGAGAGTCGGCAAGGATTAGGCACAAGTGCAGCTACCTTAAAGCAGCCTCACTTGTTAAGTGGCCCAACTCAGTTCAATGTCCTTTTCAACCCAAAGGCTTAAGTGGCCTAGCAGTCTTGCCTCCACACATCAGTCGTGTCCCTGTATGCAGGTTAAGCCCTGCTGTAGGTGGAGTTGCTGTTCAGGCTGTATGGTGGACTTGGGCGTCACTAACACCCTCCCAGCGTACACACACACCTACCTACCTACTACCAATTCATGTTTTACACATGCACTACACACAAATTTGTGACACACACACACACACACACACACTGGATGTCAGTGCAAAGTTCTGGATTTCACATCACAGCAGAACTTTACTCAAGTGGAGTCAGTTGACCGCAATCAGATTGTTGCAGGAAAACCCTTCTGGTCACACTATAGATTAAAACATATGGTACACTATCACAACAGTTTTGTGATCCATCTAGGGCATGGACACTAGTCCCAGCTTACTATTATGGCAAGCTTGGTACACTACTTAAAGTCATATAACAAGTCCTCGACTCTGCATTATTAGGGACAGGCCTTGGCCTTTGCACACAAGCTTGAACAGCGTGATGCCAGGTCTAAAATAAAAGTCAGGATAACTGTTTCACATGCAGTCAGGCACACTCAAGTAGGGGTACATGCCCCTTTACCATGCAGGGGACATTTCTGTTCTCACAAAAACTTTCCAGAGTGCCTGTTTCCCAGTGCTTAATTTGTGCCGGTGCTTTCCGGTGCTCAGCACCGGCACTTATTTCACCGGGCCGGGTCTATACGATTGTTCTCCGGCAGATCAATGGCCCGGTAATTATTTAAATAAATGCCTGCTCTCCTTCTGTGGCTGCTGCCTGGTATGTCCTCATAGGAAGTCCACCCTGGCCCAGGCATACTGAAAATGTGTGGCGTCATCACGTTAGTGATGTCACTGCACCAGATCGCGCCTGCCTTTCACGGAACATTGTTTCATTTCCGTTGAAGAATGGCTGAAGGCGGAGCTTTTGGCTGAGCTGGGGCGCGGCAGGCTGGAAGTATGCAGGACTGTCAATAAACATTGTACAATGTCCAGCAGAAGTGAAT